>CATOUR010000139.1:3750000-5000000 GCA_951848785.1 Callosobruchus maculatus
ATGACATTTTCCCGGGAATTGAGGTTTTGAATAAAGAAAAAAATATATTTTTTTTTGTGATAAATCGAAAGATCATATATAAGTTTTATAACAAAACCGTTTTTGTTTTCTTTTTTTTCGCAATAATTCAAAAGTTATATCAAAATAAAAATGGGTTTTTGAATCGAGTACCGAAAACACGCCGACGGCTCCCGAACCCGTGTGACGTAATGATGGCGGTTAAGATGCTCCTTTGACCAACGACATCCTACATCGATACTAGATTCTAGATTCCCAGCCAAACGTGAAAATACTTGCTAGTAACTAATGTATATTTGTTGCAATATAGCCGATGAATGAAGTTTGCAGCTCAGGACGACCTCTACGATCGAAATAAATATCTTTTTGAATGTTTGAAATCAGATTACAGATTCCAGTAAGTAAGTAAGAACCTAATCAAATATGTCTTATTGAAACTATCTGGTGCATGTTCGGCTGGCCTAGTGGTGAGAGTGTTGGCTAATGGATCCGTTGGTCCGGGTTCAAAGCTCAGCCTGTCCAATTTTTTTTTATTTTTTTTTATCAAATAATTCATTTATGTGCTTTTTGCACTTGTTATGTACATTTTTTCTACGATCAACATAAATATGTTTTTGAAACAAATTCTGTCAGACATATTACTTGCACTGCATAGTGCAAAAACTAAGTACAGGACGCGGTGGACAATTCAAAAAATCAGTTCAAATGGTGTTTGTCCGTCAATATCAACCGCCAATATTTTTTTTTAAATGTAATAGTTGGTTAATAAAACAAAATCCATTCATTTTTTAAGTTTTTAATATAAACATAAAGTAAGTCAAACTCGTAATCACAACAGTCTTCTGTTTATCACTTGGTATTTTTATTTATTTAACTTTGAGCAACGAAGCTTAATAATTAAATTTTCATAAAAATTTAACAAATAAAAATATATAAACGCAATGCAAACAAACAAAACTTATTCTTCTATGAGTTCCAATGTTATAATTATCTTTACTGTACGTAGATGCTTTTCTGTTAAAATATTTGTTAGTAATTTCATCTTATATGAAATGAATCCAATTTTCTTTAATAAATTATTAATATGTACATTCCAACGTAAGTGTGAGTCTAAATATATTCCTAGATACTTTATACTTTTTTCTATGTTCGGGACTAAAAAATATAGTTTTATTTTTGTTTACTTGAAGTGCTAGCTCTTATGTAAAATAAAGATACTTATAGTTTATTTATCGTATAAGTATTTATTATTAATAATAATATTAAATAATAAAATAATTATTTTAAGTTTTGGTCAAGAAGATAATTATAACATTGAAACTAACATTGAATCCAATTTTCTTTAATAAATTATTAATATGTACATTCCAACGTAAGTGTGAGTCTAAATATATTCCTAGATACTTTATACTTTTTTCTATGTGCGGGACTAAAAAATATAGTTTTATTTTTGTTTACTTGAAGTGCTAGCTCTTATGTAAAATAAAGATACTTATAGTTTATTTATCGTATAAGTATTTATTATTAATAATAATATTAAATAATAAAATAATTATTTTAAGTTTTGGTCAAGAAGATAATTATAACATTGAAACTCATAGAAAAATAAGTTTTGTTTGTTTGCATTGCATTTTTATATTTTTATTTGTTAAATTTTTATGAAAATTTAATTATTAAGCTACATTGCTCAAAGCTAAATATATAAAGATACCAAGTGATAAACAGAAGACTGTTGTGATTAGGAGTTTGACTTACTTTATGTTTATATTAAAAACTTAAAAAATGAATGGATTTTGTTTTATTAACCAACTATTACATTTAAAAAAAATATTGGCGGTTGATATTGACGGACAAACACCATTTGAACTGATTTTTTGAATTGTCCACCGCGTCCTGTACTTAGTTTTTGCACTATGCAGTGCAAGTAATATGTCTGATAGAATTTGATTCAAAAACATATTTATGTTGATCGTAGAAAAAAATGTACATAACAAGTGCAAAAAGCACATGAATGAATTATTTGATAAAAAAAAAATAAAAAAAATCGGACAGGCTGAGCTTTGAACCCGGACCAACGGATCCATTAGCCAACACTCTAACCACTAGGTCTGCCGAACATGCACCAGATAGTTTCAATAAGACATATTTGATTAGGTACTTACTTACTGGAATCTGTAATCTGATTTCAAACATTCAAAAAGATATTTATTTCGATCGTAGAGGTCGTCCTGAGCTGCAAACTTCATTCATCGGCTATATTGCAACAAATATACACTAGTTACTAGCAAGTATTTTCACGTTTGGCTGGGAATCTAGAATCTAGTATCGATGTAGGATGTCGTTGGTCAAAGGAGCATCTTAACCGCCATCATTACGTCACACGGGTTCGGGAGCCGTCGGCGTGTTTTCGGTAATCGATTCAAAAACCCATTTTTATTTTGATATAACTTTTGAATTATTGCGAAAAAAAAGAAAACAAAAACAGTTTTATTATAAAACTTATAAATGATCTCTCGATTTATGACAAAAAAAAAATTGATTCAAAACCTCAATTCTAGATTGTTTGTTTTTGCTCGGTTTTTGTATGCAAAAACGACCAAAATTTAGCTGGATCCTGACGAATGGAATCTTCCACGTTTTTTACATAGGCAGAACAAGTCACTCTAATTTGAGCTTTAATTTTGCTACACTAGTTGTTTGAATTTATCATTAAAATGCACAAGACCAATTTTTTATACTGATATCTCGCCCTATCTTTATGCTTTATATTAGAAATGATTTCGCCTGTAAACCACAATGGGTAACTACATGAATTTTGCTTGTATTTCGGAACAAACAAGTTGAACATTTCTGTGATAAGTGAGTAGAAGTAAGCACAAGCATCTTCAACATCAGGTATTTCCTCTAGCCACAACCAATCAATATCTAAAAATGCATTGTACAAACCTGTGAAATTAGCATGGGGAATGTTATACCATATTTCTTATATAACGAAAAAAGCCAACATGATTATATATCTAATCAAAAAGGCATTTCTTAATGTTTCAGTGGACTTAATGCAAAAACTTAAAAAGTCATTCATCAAACCGGACCAGTATGGATGGATGGAGTATAGAGCCCCTATTTTGTATTAGTTATTGAACTTATTGAGAAAGTGCAAAGATGTGTTACTAGAATTCCAATGGAAACAAGAATGATGCCATAACCTCAGAGACACAAGTCATTTCAATCTCACCTTTCTTGAGGAGAGGCAACAAAGAGGTGAATTAATTGAACTATACGAAATCAAGAGTCACTACTACTCCACTGATTTGGAAATAAAATAATATTGCACATTAGTGGTAATACAACCCTTAGGGGTCATTCACCAAAGCTTGCCAAGGAAATGAGTCAGAAGCTACCAGAGCAACCACTCAGTAGATCTGTGTGGAACTCTTCAGAAGATATGGTCACAGGACTGTCAATAAACAGCTTCAAAAACAGGGTTGACAAGGAGCTGGCCAGCAACAGAATTATGCACTATTTTAGTTTGTGGACGTTCTCTGACCCAGGACTGGATATTTAGGATCTTAAAGTCATTGTGATAAATCACTGGAGAAGCTTAACATTTCAACTGTGATAGTGGTAGTGAAAAAGAGAAAGAATTAACAAAAACAGGCGCATTTCTTCTGTTTGCGGTTCAACAATAACTTACAATGACAACTCATATTTGCTGTTATTTACTATAATAATAGTTCCTGAAACACCCCATACATAAAAAACAATAAAAAACAAAACACAAATAAGATTGTTGGAACCAAATATGATTTTCTATACATTACTAAAGGTCATCGGCACATCAAATAAAGATTTTCTTATTGCATTCCAGACTAATGGCTAATTTGCAAAGATACTTTGTACAACATTTTCGTCTTCTAGTTGGGCATACTGAAGATATCTAAAACATCCAGTACCAGGAACGATGCCACCTTCAAATTTCAAAATTGCAATATTTTATTTCTCTGGTAATGTGTAGATTGGCTTTTGTACTCATATGTGGTTCAGTCAACAACTATTTTGCCAATTTGCAACAAATCACTTTTGATAAACTTTTTTTATGTCCCATTTTCATTCCAAGCTTCCCAAACAGAGATACTTTTAAACAATTACGTTTGTACCAACATGTCGTCCACTAGACGAGTCTTGAAATTAATTCTCATGTTCTACTCTAAAAATGTTGTTTGTAAATATACAAACAAAAACCAATTAGGCTCCTTTTGATGGAATGGACAAGAATGACAATGGTTAAAAGCTTGAGTTATTTATTCATACATGTGGTGCTGACAAGTATGTATGATGTATGTATGTATGTAGTAGTTTATTGTGAAAAAAGTAATACAATGAGACATACGGGTAATCATCACACAATAAACCTGGAAGTGCCCTAGAAGATATAAAATCTTGTGCAGGGCATTAAACCAAGTAAAATGTAATACAAAAGTACAGTTAACGTAGACTAAGATAACAGACAAACAAGCAAATAACACAATAAAAACTTAAATAAGTCATACAAATTAAGACTTAAAAGATAGGTTAAGATCTAGCTACTAGAGAATGAATAATAACAGCAGGTTGCCGCTTTATCCAAATATTTAGATGTCTTTTAAACTGAAGCAGTGGTTTCATTGATTGTATCTGACTTGGTAAAGCATTATAAACTTTTGGACAAAGATATGTAAGATTGCGCTGACCAATAGATTTGAACATCCTTGGCGACTGAAACTTAGTTCCTTCCTGCCTTGTGTCATAACTATGTTGGACTAACTGACATAAACTGTTTTTGTGTTGAAACGTCGCTAACTCGCGGAAAAATAGGTGACGAATCAAGTTACTTTCAATATATAGTTTATCTGTTGGATATATGCAATGTTTACCGTACATAATTCTTATAATCCAATTTTGGATAACATTCAACTTATGCAAATGCACATCGGCTACTCCTCCCCACGCTATGATTCCATAAACAAGGTGTGATTGGACCAGTGCAAAATATAGTGTTTTCAAGTTTTTTTCATTAAATATACTTTTGAAAAATTTAAATTTAGAGATCAAGCACCTTAATTTCATGACAATAGCCGCGACCTGCTCTGCCCATCTAAGGTTACAATCAATTATAACTCCTAGATATTTTGTTTTGTGTTGTGATTGTATTTGTGAGTTACCAACTGATAAATGGCAGTATTGTGGACCGTTCCTATTATAAGGGATGAAAGGCAAGAAGCAAGTTTTTGTCCAGTTAATGGTTAACTTTCTGGAGTTCAAAAATTTTGTTATTTTTAAGAAGCTTTTTCCAGCAACCCCCTTCAGTTTGATCCAATCAGTGCTTTCATAAAATATTGCCAGGTCATCCGCGAAGCCAAAAATTTTAGCGTCAGTATCTATAGGCTAAACACTCCATTAATGTATAAGGTGAACAGTATCGGACCAAGAACTGTACCTTGAGGAACTCCACAACTGGAAGTTTTTGATATACTAAGGTGACTGTCAATGCAAACTCTGTGTTGGCGTTGTTCTAGGTAGCTTTTAAAAAGATAATATGGGGTTCCTCTGAAGCCTATGTCGTGTAGTACTTGTAAAGTTCAGGATGGCTAACCGTGTCAAAAGCTTTTGCCAAGTCGACAAATATTCCTACTGCTGGTTTTGACGAATCCATTGCGGAATATATTTGTGATGTTAAGGCGGCAATAGCATCACTTGTCGATTTATTTTTTTGAAATCCGTATTGGTTTTTAGATATTATTTTGTACTTTTCTAGATACTGAACAATTCGGAACTTCAAAATTTTTTCGAACACCTTGGACAAGCTGGAGAGTAATGAGATAGGTCTATAGTTATTTAAATCCGTTTTATCTCCCGACTTAAAAAGTGGCTTTGTGGTTGCTATCTTGAACGCAGATGGGTAAATGCCGTCACACATACTTTTGTTATTGACATGATATATGTCAGAGGTTTTGCTAGAAATGCCGCATAAGCTTTTAAAGTCTCGGTCCCCAAACCATCTGCACCAGGGGCCTTCTTGTTTTTCAAACTTTCGATTACATTAAGTACTTCTACCTCTGAGGTTTTAGACAAGTATATGGAATTAAGTAATCTCTTATTTGATTGATTATAATTATTATTGCTTGTCGATTTAATGTTCTTAGCTAGATTTTCTCCAATTTTGTAAAGTTTATGTTGAATTGCTCAGCTATGTCCAATTTGTTTATAAATTCTTTTCCGTTAACTTTGATTTTTTTTATTTCATAATGGCTTCCTTTGTTTTCGATCTCCCTAACACAGTCCCATAATTTTTTACTATCATTTTGATTCTCCTCAATTATGTTTTTGTAGTAGTTAGATTTAGTGATCGAAATGAGATTCGAGAGCCTATTTTTATATTTTGTATATGTGCTGAGGGCATTAGTATCTGATGGATCTTTGCATACCTTTTTATACAGTATGTTTTTTGTATTTACCGATTTGACCAATCCATCCATCAGGTTTATCCGTACTTGCTTTGTGAAGTGACTATTAATATTTGTTATGAAAAGTTCTGCAGCTCTATCCACGCTTTCTGCTTCGTAAACGTTTAGCCAATTTTCATGCTCGAAGTACTTCTATAATTTTTTATGATCTATACACTGCTTAGCTTTTACTTTGTCATGATTTGTTATATTCCGAGATTCTATAGGACATAAAAGTATTATTAGATAGTGATCAGTGATAGAACATTGCAACACTATGGGACAGTGCAAATTACTAGAATTTTTTTCGATTACGAATATGTGATCGATACATGACATAGATTTTCCTTTTATCCTTGTATAGGAATTGATTATGGACTGATACTGATACTCCGCAAGCAAATTCATATATTCACTTGCCAGTTCACTTTTTTCATCTAAGATATTGATATTCATATTGCCCACAATGATGTCTATATCACCAATCTTTTTCAAATTGTTGCGGTATCCTCTCAAGTTTATGATGAATTCTCTTATACACAAAGAAGGCGGTCTATACAAGGAAAGGATGTGAACGTGCCGATTATTTTTTATCAACTTGGTATGGATTGCGTTAATGTTTCCTATGGCTACAATTGTTGATTCATGAAACAGTTCATCCCTTATGTAGACCACCGTTCCATCGTTTTGGTTAATATTTCCATCATTGTACACGAGATCCTGTCCTGGCAACCTGACTGTTTCTGTTTCAGTAAGTTTCCATGATTCTGAAAATACTATACAATCAAACATATGTCCTAACTTTGCTAATACAACTTCCAATTCTGTTTTGTTTTTAACTATACTTCTTATATTATTATGGAATATAGAAAATGTGTTGTTTCCTTTTTTAGCTAATAAATTTTTACAGCTTTCTAGATCTTCTGAAACAATTGTATCGGGAAAATTCACAGGAAATTCATTCATTCATTCATTTATTTGCAATAAAACTACAAATAATGCCACCCCTAGAAGGCTGAGCCTTGTGGCGGGGTATAGGCATACAAGGTAGGATAATTATAATCCGTCACAAAATATTTTGCGGTACCATTTTCTAAAGCCAATGGTTATCCAACATCATTTAGCATCTCATCGTTTCATACCAGAACTGGATCGTGACGACTGATATCTTGCGATAGTTGTCTTTACGTATGCTTCATTGGACTTTCTGCAAACTGGTTTACTTGAGGCAACCAAAGACTGGTAGCAGATAATACCAATAATGTTTTCATAAGTAATTGTGCTGTTAAAACTAAAAATTTCGGAAATCTGATAGAATAAACGTCATTGAATTCATCAATAAAATTCATGTTTATCTTTAATAATATTGATTTAGGTATAAAAACAATGAAATCACAAAATAACAACACTAAACAGTAGTTGCCGCTCTTTCTAACTTTATTATGTAGTTCTACTATCTATCATTTGATTAAAATATAAATATAAATTGTACTTCACAAATTAAACACAAAAAAAGCAAAGGTACTCATGCATTCATGTAAAAATTTTGGGTAATAAAAGAAAGCGATTTTTTAGAAACGGTGAAAGACCATACGGAAGAAAAATTTCTATGTAGTAACGAGAAGAAAGAATTATTATGTATAAATATATTATGAGCACCTATAGGTACCTGTTACTTTTTCTGAGAGTTTAGTCTGTTTCTTGTATTGGGTCCATTGTTCGGTAGTTTCGATTTATGGCCACTGGATGTACCAGGGGATGTCGAAATAGTTCTTTTTTCTCCTCGCTGTGGGGTATGCGTTTTTGATTCCTCATTATTTTCCTTAATACATCTGCTATCAAGTGTTGCTGAAGTAGGTCTCTCCTTGGTGTTTTTTCCTCACGATCAATTTCTGGATATGATTCCTCATTCAATAAATCTTCATATGTATATTTGTCACCGTTCACGTAGAGAATATTTTGTTTTATATAAGCCGGGTTGCCCTTTTTGTCTTGCTGATACGTGGTGCTTATGTAGTAGCTTTTTTTTGACATACTCTTCAGAAGTATAATCTTGTGAAATGAAGACTCCAGAAGCTTTTTCCAAACTTTTTGCTTGATCAAGAATGTTTTGCTTAGTAGTATAAGATACCAATTCTATAATTGTTGGTCTAATTTGTTTTCCTGATTTTTTTCCGATCCTGTAACAATCTCTCAGATCTTCAGATTTAAATTCGATCTTCAGCTTGTTACATATGGGACTTATGGCTGCTTCTTTCGTATTCTCTTCTTGGCCTGATATACCATATATCACCAAGTTGTACTTTTTCAATCTATTTCCCAGTATTTGTACCTTACAACGCAATTTTTATTTTCAGACTCAATTTGTGCAGCCCTACTGTTAACTGCGTCTAATTCTCTCGTTAGGATATATCACTTCTTACTGATGTACGTCCTTCTGGATAGATTGTATTTGTGGCACAATGGTATTTGTCAACAAATTATATATATCATCCATTGTTGCTTTCTCTTTGTCCATTTTCCATCAATGATGACAATCCTTCAACTTACCCTCGTAGTTTGGGTAGTTATTTTCCACTGCTAATATTCTGGTGATTGCTGTTACTTTTGCCTGCTATAACTAAGGCATTTTCACTTCAACTTCAAGACACTAAACATTACTGTATACCCTACATAGTGGTTAAGACTCTTTTTTTCGTGTATTTTCTGCACTATTTTCACTGCAAATTTAGATTATTAACGGAGCGTTACACAGTACGTGTGTCTACATCGACTGATCGACGAGTGTGCAAATGATCTGCACTGCATTATTTGTAGTTAATAGATTTCTGCTTTTTTATCGGGACAAATGTAGTGCAGAGAAATGTTTCAGCTTTAACTATACATGATATTGAAAATAAATAATACTAATAATGATCAAAGTAGCAAGGTAGTAACTAGTATCAGAGTAAATTATTGCTCTCCTAAAATATGATTTTATTTTGATTAACTTCCCCCATATGAACAATTTTTTGCAGTTTTTATATCTCACAATTGAGCATTTAATCTAATTTATAATTCATATATATCTATAATGATCGTGGAATCTGTATACTAAAAATAAACTAAATCCAAAGTATACCTAATTATCCTCCAATATCAACAAGTAGAAAATATAAAACCTGACATGATCCAACATTCAAAATTGATTCAAAATTTTTAAATTGCTTACCTAATAATAATCTCTTTCTGTTGTGCCTTTTCTTCCATTTCTTCTGTTTTAATCGAGTGATCTGCATCATCTGGGCCGGCATTCTGAGTGCATTCGCCGTCATTCTGTTCGTTATCCGTTTGGCCGCTGTTAGACTCTTCTTTCGTCCTTTCCAAAGCAGATTGCTGGTATTTTGCAGCCCATATTTCATTTTCCATCGTAGTCAGACACTTCTACGGGATTTTCTACTTGTTTTCAACATATACTACACCGTATTTTACCACTTTTGCAGCCCAAACCGTCCGCCAATACCGGAACATTTTATTGTCAACTCAAATCAGCTGGTCCCCAATGGACGACGGTATTTTAGCCAGGCAATAATTTTTATTGGAAAAAAATCACGAAATGACGTTTCACTTGCCTAGCGTCACGTACATTTGTGATCTTTGTGATTATGGTGTAATTGTCAATTTTCTGTCAGGAGTGACAGTTTGCTTGACGGCAAACTAACCTCACTACGAAAAAGTCGGACGCAGCGACGTGAGGTGCGACGTCGTTGTCAGTGTTGTCACTTAAAAGTCACTCGACACCAGAAAACAGCTCCAAGGTAGGAGAGAACAAAGAATGGTAGGAGATGCAGCTTTGAAAATTTGAGGAACCTATAGACCTTAAGGCCTTTACGGAAACTATGGTCGGGTTAACCAGAAGACAAGGATTACCGATCAGTTCACTGTTGTACGGAAAGTGATCGCGAATCGCGATTGGGTTATTCAGTGGGCCTTAAAGGGGGTGATACACGTACGAGCAAGTACACGTACTTATGGCTCGATGACCTTCTTCGCCTGTGTGTCACCGTAAGTACGCGTACTTTAAAACCGTCGCGTAAACCGCCGGCGATCCAACTGGTTTAAAATCTTGCTCGTAGCTTGTCTCGGCTCGTGCCGCGAGCCACCACTTTGTTTCAGCAGGCCATCAATGCGCAACGCTTGTTGTATTTGGCGTTTGTTAAAAGTTTTGTTTGTTTAGGAAAACTATTAACGTGTGCCACCGACGTCGAGCCGAGTAAGCTCGCGAACTTAAAAACCGCGTACTTAAAGTTCGTACATGTATCACCCCTTTTTTAAGGAACTACGATCCGATCATAAGGATAACTGATCTTGACATTCGGAAAGACATCTAGTTCACTCTTGTACGGGAAGTGATCGCCATCGAGTTATTCAGATCAGTAGCTATTTTTCTCAAACGTCGCGTAATTTTCGGACATCAGGTTTTGTGTTTTGTTGCTTTGTAGTTGTTTCATGAGACAGAGTTCAAAGGCTTTTACCATGGCCGTCTGTACTCACTAGGCCGGAGCATGAAATATGGCAACACTGAATCTGGGGGCCGAGTTTGCATTTGTTGTTATGTCATGTGTATTCTTCCAGGTGCAGAAAATATGGTAGGAAGGTGATTATTAATGTGTTTTTAATTATTTACCTGCACAAACGAAACCATAAAGATAACAAGATGCCTGCAAAGCGTGTAGTACCAGGTTGCAGCCCAGTAGAGGACTACCAAACCATGGCCCAACATCACCTTATTCCAGATTAAAAAGAACGTTGCAAGGTGATTTTTAATGGGTTTCTACTTATTTACCTGCACAAACGAAACTAAAGAAGATAAAAAGATGCCTGCAAAGCGTGTAGTACCAGGTTGCAGCCCAGTAGAGGACTACCAAACCATGGCCCAACATAACCTTATTCCAGATTAAAAAGAACGTTGCAAAGTGATTTTAATGGGATGAAACTATAAAGATAAAAAGATGCCTGCAAAATGTGTAGTACCAGGTTGCACTAGCAATTGTGCGTCCAATAAGGGATATAAACAGAAGTGGGTGAAAGGTATTCCTCGGAAGGGCTGGTTATATTTATAAGGATAAAGACAATAATTTACAAACATTTCAAAGGATAAGACATATTTTAAAGCACAATGTGGTACCTATAATGTTTTCTGGACGTCCCAAATATCACAGAAAAATACAGTTAATAGAACTCATCTGGGCATGGCCTGGGGCATACCTACGAAAGGATTTGATAGTGAAAGGGAAATCAAGGCCAGCAAGAATGGCTTCGCAGTGACCTAATAGTGAATTTTTCTAGCTCAAGTGACAATTTACAAAGTAAATTGAGTGTTCATTTAAGTGGAAGTGGAAGTGGCAGCAGGAAACAGGTTGCGTTTATTTTTATCTTGTAGTGTCTAACTGTGATGAAACAGACATCAGATGTAAGTGGTATTAGTAGTAGTAGTTCTAAAAAGTATTTTTCTTAATTTATTAACCGAGATGAACTCTAATACATACAAAATGGAATAATTATTCTGAAACTATAGGGCCACTATTTGACAACTAAGCCACGTTGCCACATCTAAGGCTCCGGCCTAGTGTAGTCGGCCATTCCTTTACAGAAACAGTGATCGCGATAAACTTCTTTTTATTCTTCTTCTATCCTTATGGTTTCTGCGTTCGCGATCATCGCGATAAACCAACGACGTCATACTGATAGACTACGCATCCAAGGCAAATTGTTTGTCGGCATTCCAAATATTGGGAATGTCAACGGAATATTTACAAGCAACGACGTCATTGTTTACAAGTTACATCGCAGCATGCCAAGTTGACAATCATTTGGAATGAATTTTCAGAAAAATGTATGGAACGTATGTTGTAGAAAAGTAAAAATATGATTGTGGCTTGCTTATCTGTAATAGAAAAAGTACTCTGAAGATACTCTTTTGTAAAACACGTTTAATTTTGCAATTCTGTCAAGAATTAACGCCATTTTTATATTTTACAAACATTGCTGCATGCACCAAGCATGCCCTAATGCACAACTGGCAACGTCGGGTGTGTCTATGTCAATACAGCTGATGTTCCCCCCTTCCGTCGCACCACGTGGGGGCAACTAGCGCTACAGAATGGGAAACAGGGCGGGGCCAATGTGGAGGACATATTGCAACCCAAAATAATGGCGGCCCAGATCACAGAAACACCGGATCAGCCCGCATTTCAATGATCCGTGGTTGACAACGGCGCGAAATTCAATGGTCTTCTCTAGCTGTTCTTCGTGATGTCTTTAGTTTTTAAAAGCGACACATTAACTTTAAGCAATTAAAAAGTGAGTGTAATAATGCATAATGACAAAAATTTTGCAGCCACACCAAACGCGTCAACCAGTTGCCCTCATAGATCAAATACGGACATATTTTGTGGCAAATACCATATAGCCGGAAGAAGAAGAACATTCGAATTTCCCTCCAAGCGCCGCCGACATTAACCTCGTTTTTCTTTATTCTTTGAGTGTTGTTTTGGTTTGCTCCACACATTGCTTTATTTGTGAAATTGTTAATGGAAAACATTATTTTTTATACTTTAAACATTATTTTTATACTCGAATGTGTGAATGAATTTGTTAGGGAGTTTGAACTGTTTGAAGGCTTCAAACTTTACAACCACAAAGTAGGTATGAAGTGCAGCCAGCAAACAAGAAATAAATGGGGCTCAAACACTATAAGCTCCTGATTGAAGAGCAACTTTAGTTAAATGAGCGAGTACAAAGCGTAAGTATATTTATTACTGAATTTCTGTGCAATACTATTTATTAGTCATTCATACACTCTCACTACTTTAATTTTCTATTCTTCTATTTTAGATCATATACAACCACATCTGAGGTATAGTTGTAGGATGCTGCGTTGTCTGCAGTGTCTACCTTCATGTTAATAATTTTGATGAATATTATTGCAATGAGAGACGAGCTATTCAGTGGACGAGCTTATACATACAAGTGACCAACAAAGATGGAGAAACCAATGTTAAGCAGTGCCTTCTCAGTTATGGATTTGACAGACTGGCAATAAGATACTCAACACAGATGAAAATAGAAAATAATACTTGCAGAGGCTAGGGCACTTGAAGTATTCTACAGCAAGGCTAAGTAAGTACATCCTATTTACTCCTTTACCTAAGAAAAAGCCAGTGATGTTATACAGTTGATCACCCTAAAGACTTAACTGTACAAAAGGCCAGGTACAATTGAAAGTTTAAATTTTTATAACTAATTCACCTTTATTATGTCTCGAACCTATTTGCTGTATTTCATGTTTATACTCTCAAAATTTGCATTTCAAAGTTTTCCTCATAAGCAGTTCTGTGATTTGACTAGGATATGAAATTATGGATATGCATTACATTTCAATTAATTCTAATCTTCTGTGACAACTATTACTATTGTTTTTATGATCAATAAAAAGTATTTATTTTGATTCATTTTGGTTGTTATTCATAAATGCAGATGTTCCCTTTTATAAGTGGCAGATATGGGTGGGGTTTTCATTTATTGATTTATTGATTGTACAATTTGAAATCATAAATAACACAAAATTATATCATGTGTTCCTGTTTTAATCCTATAGTTTTGACAAAGTTAAATGCTAAGGCTCCATATGGTTCAATAGGTTACGCTGCAGGTTTGCTATGCTGTGAAATTGTGGATATTGATTATGTTTCAATTATTTATAATCTTCTATCTGTGACAACTATTAGGTATATACTATAGTTTTCATGATCAACAAAAAGTATTTATTTTGACTTATCTTGGTTGGTATTCATAAATACAGATATTAATTTTTATAAAGTGGAAGAGATAGCTGAGATTTTCGTTTATTTATTGATTGTTAGTTTCATATTATTTTTTTTTACTTCGCATACCACCACTTAAAATAAAGGGCAATGTGCCAGAACAATACCTCCGAGGTGGTGTGGAAATTTTTATATACTAGGGTAATCAGGTGCAAGATTAAAAAGCATGGACCTTGAATACTCTAGTTTAGTAGCATATTGCATTTCTTGCTAATATTTTTTACCCTGTTTCATGTGGTTACTTTATTCACTGTAGGTCAAACTGAGACGAGGTGAGGAATGAAAACATAAACCATATGCTTGATGGAACTTCAGTAAAGAAGATTATTATTATTATTGTTATACTTGAATGTATTTTAAGACAATTTGTATTATATTATTTATAAATTACACATACAATAATCATATTAATCATATTTAATATTTTCTTGCAAATAAATGAATGAATGTATAGGTATTTTCATTGTTCTGCTCCAATTTTTTAATTTTTAAGCCAATCACTGAATGATTGATTGAAATCAAACATCAATCAATCAGTCAATGATTGGCTAATATTGAAAATTATGATAATTTTGACATAAAAAGGTAGAGCATCTACAGATTTGCGCAACGATGTGGCAACATCGCCTCGAATTCTTGATACATCTGGCAACCCTGCGGGGGCCATGTTGCAACCCAAAATAATGGCCGCTGACATTGACATAAGTCATTCGTGTTTCCAGTGAAATAACAGGGAATTGTGCCTTCTTAACCGTACCTGTTTTGTGCGTCGCACCGCCAGAAACGCTTACAAACATTCTATCAGTATGACGTCGTTGCGATAAACTATCTCGTTCTTTTGCGAACGGATCAGTTGATCCACTGACAAGTGATAGCACACCCAACATTTATGCTCGTAAAACTATTTTTTTAATATACAAGTATCATGTGCTAACGGAAAATCAGTTTCAAATAGTGGAATTTGGTGGGATTTTTAATGCAACGGCCGATGGATTAAACGAACATCGAACAACTAAAAATTTAGGTTAAGAACACAAAACAGATGGTTAAGAAAAACAGCTTCTGATCTGATAACCCAAACCATGGCCGACTCTAGAGTCGGCCATGCCCAAACTCCACAAAACATATACGCTGAAAGAAGGCAAATTCCTTGCAATTCCGACAGCAACACGAATGACAGTGCCACATGTCAGCGGCCATTTTATTTTGTTGGAAACGTACTTCGTAGCTATTTCGGATTTTATCTCAAAGAATACGCGATGATCAAAGACATACCCTGTCAGAATGCGAATGTCATTTCTTTCTGTCAAGCGTCAAAATACTGCCAGAAATCAGCTGATGTTTTGACATTTGTTTGGTTATAATTTATATTTAAAATAGAATCAAGTTTATTGTAGTCGAAATGTTTCTCCCAATAGCAAAAATCCAAATTGTTTTTGCGATTGGGAGAACCAATTTCAACTGTACAATAAACGTGACTATCGAGCTGAAAATGTTTAACAGTGGGAAATCAAACAAGTGGAGATGTTTAATACCTTTTATTGTTAAAACTAGATAATAAAGATGGTGCATTTGCTATATATTGGATAAAAATCGAAAACAAACAGTGAACAGACCAAGGAAACTAGGAAAAACTTGTGATACTACCTCAAACATAAAATTATTCAAAAAACGATAACTAAAACATGATATGTGCATATATATGAGAAATCTGTATGTATAGGGTACAGATTTCCGAAAAAAACCAAAAATGACATCATATTACAAAATATTGAATAATAATTATAACAAATAAAAATAACTTAAATGTCTTTAAATACAGACTAAAACACAATTCTATCACAATCAGGAAAAAAATTTGTCATATCAGGTACCTACTTAAGTCACAGCCGGGTTACTGATGATCCATCCATGGAGGTCCATATGGAAAAAAAAAGAAAATAAAGGGCAGTCATTATTCGATTAAAAACAAATTATAAGGCCTTGAACTTTTTTATTTTCCTCTGGTGACCATCAGAAGGTCTTTTCAGTGAATTCTTGTCACAGACATATTTAAAAATTGTCAGTCTTATACACTTACCAATGATATCCTGAAGAATATCATGGTCCTTGCAAGGCTGAGACAATTTTATATGTCTGTTCAAGCTGGTCTTAAAGTTAGTTTCAACATAAGGCAAGTGACCTAACTTATCCAAGAAACTATAAAGTTTCACATGGATATCATCAACATTTTGGACTCTCTTTCTGACAACTCACTTTTTGAAATCCCTAATCTATTTAGACAAGAGCTGGATTGTTCTGATAAAAATGAAAATCTATCATTAGAATGTGTTTGCACAGCAGAACCCAATTAGGAGAAGTATGAGTGATCATGTAAAACAGCAGCAGTAATACCTGGTAACTGGTCTAATACTTCTGTGGACTCAAAAACCCGACTACTTGCTGAAGATGTTGAAGGTGAATCTCAGATACTTGCTGAGGAACCAGCAGAGCATTCCTTCAAGGAGGGTGCAAGATTCAAATTATTTGTTATATCTTATGGAGTAGAAACAATGACTTTTGGAACTGCTCTGCAGTTCAATCGTGAATTGGGGTCTTGTGGACACATATAATCTGACCGAAGGAAATTGTCTTCATAAATAAATATTTGAATCTGAACTAATTCCACAAGCACGAAGCCATAGCTGCCTCACTTCGGGGTTTTTGGGGAAGTAATGGAATTCTTTATGTTGAGGTTCAGAATGGCTCCCGCCCCAGTAGTACTTGTTTTCGCACAAGGGAAATTGTCATTTCCGTGTGCTGTATCTGTACTGAGAAATCGAAGTAACAGAAGAGCTAGCCATGGTAAATACTATGTATTGAAAGATATCAACAACACCTCAGAAAGAGTATGATAATAAAAAAGGGTCTATTTATGTATCTTGATATTCGTGATCAATAAACTCACCCTTTTACCATGCTTCCACGTCTTCGGAATATGTGAAAATTAAAATACCACATGGTTGAATATGGCGGGATAATTTGTTTTGATTATTGTATCAGAAATAGTTACATGTACACTTAAAAACATTCTATGCTATGAGTGTTTCAGGCCTCAGAAAGACACGAAAATACGATAACTTACCTTCAAATGAGAAATATCAGGAAAAAGAATAAATCAGCCCCACGCCCACGCCGCGACCCCAAACCAAAATGAAATAACAAAATTAACAAATGAGGTTAGAATCTTGTCATATTGACAGTAACATATATCAGCAATGTCACTTTTATTTTCAACAAAATATCCAGACGGCGCTGACATCGTGTTGCGGGTTCACAGGACACAGTTTACCACACATGCCCAAACTCTATCACTTTCCGTTAAGCTAAATCAGATGCACACGACATCCGACATGGCCGACTTTACTCACTAGGCCGGAGCATTGAAATATGGCAACACTGAATCGGAGGCCGAGCTTTTATTTGTTGTTAAGTCATTAGTATAATCTTCCAGAGCAAAAAATAAGATTGGAAGGTGATTGTCAATATGTTTCTAATTATTTACCTGCACAAACGAAACTATGAAGATAAAAAGATGCCTGCAAAGTGTGTAGTACCAGGTTGCACTAGCAATTGTGCTTCCAATAGAGGACATGCCAAACCATGGCCGAACATAACCTTCCAGAGTAAAAAGAACATTGCAAGGTGATTTTTAATGTGTTTCTAATTTTTTACCTGCACAAACGAAACTATAAAGATAAAACATGCCTGCAAAGTGTGTAGTACCAGGTTGCACTAGCAATTGTGCTTCCAATAAAGGACATAAACAGAGGTGGGTGAACGGTATTCCTCGTAACGGCTGGTTATATTTATAAGAATAAAGACAATAATTTACAAACATTTCAAAGGATAAGACCTATTTTAAAGCACAATGTGGCACCTACAGTGTTTTCTGGACCTCCCAAATATCACAGGAAAAGACAGTTAATAGAACTCATCTGGGCATGCATCTGGGCATACCTACGAAAAGATTTGATAGTGAAAGGGAATCAAGACCAGCAAGAATGGCTTCACAGTGACCTAATAGTGAATCTTTCTAGCTCAAGTGACAATTTGCAAAGTAAATTGAGTGTTCATTAGCAATTGTGCTTCCATTAAAGGACATAAACAGAAGTGGGTGAACGGTATTCCTCGTATGGGCTGGTTATATTTATAAGAATAAAGACAATACTTTACAAACATTTCAAAGGATAAGACCTATTTTAAAGCACAATGTGGTACCTACAACGTTTTCTGGTCCTCCCAAATATCACAGAAAAATACAGTTAATAGAACTCATCTGGGCATGCATCTGGGCATACCTACGAAAAGATTTGATAGTGAAAGGGAATCAAGACCAGCAAGAATGGCTTCACAGTGACCTAATAGTGAATTTTTCTAGCTGAAGTGACAATTTACAAAGTAAATTGAGTGTTCATTTAAGTGGAAGTGGAAGTGGCAGCAGGAAACAGGTTGCGTTTATTTTTATTTTGTAGTGTTTGGCTACGATGAACCAGACATCAGATGTAAGTGGTATTAGTAGTATTAGTTCTAAAAAGTATTTTTCTTAATTTATTATCCAAGATGAACTCTAATACATATAAAATGTAATCATTATTCTGAAACTATAGGCCCACTATTTCACAGCTAAGCCACGTTGCCACATCTAAGGCTCCGGCCTAGTGTAGAGTCGGCCATGGTGCCTGTGATCGCGTTGACCCACTCAGCTTCCGTAAAGGCCTCAACGTGAGTAGAGTCGGCCATGCCTCAACCTATTGTGATCTTTCATGTTTGTGCTTGGAGTTATGAGTCATGGTTATCTGTCAATTCTGTCATGTTGACAGCATGTCGATTGTCGAATATTGACTAGTGCAGTCTTAGATAAGGAAAGAGAGGGGATACCGCACGCCCATTTGATGCTATATGGATTAGCTGATACCGAAAATGAATAGCTGTCAAAATGCTGGTGGAAAACTGACGGTAGTGTCAAGGTGGTGTTTTTTGCGATATTTAACGTTTTTAAGACCAATAATTGTGAAATATTGTGGTGAGCGTAATGGTGGGGTGTGCAGCTTACCGTTGTAAAAGCCACCGCAGCAGGAAGGAGCCAGGAATCACTTTTCACAGGTAAATTTATGATCTTATTTTTTTGGTGTATCCGAAATTCATGCAAATATCTCGATATCTAGTTCAAAGATATATGTGTATCCGAAATATAATTTGGAATGTACCACTAACATGCGAATCATAATGTTTTTGAGCACGTAAAGTCTAAAAATTATGTTTTTAAGGGATTTTTTGGTTCAAATACAATCAGTTTTCCAGTGGCGTATCTATTATAGCTTACATTTTGAATAGAAATATTATGACTTTGCATTGTAATATATAATATACCAATACCCTTATACAAGGTGTGCATTTCAAGGGTGGCCTTTATTTGTAGTTGTATGAATAATAAAATTAATTTTCTTTCTTCCTCAACAGGTTTCCTAAAGATCTTCCTAGACATGATTTATGGATCAAAAATATGAGGATCGAAGGTTGGAAGCCTACAAGCAACGATAGGCTTTGTTCTAAGCTTTTTGAACAGAATTTCCTTCATCAAACAAATCAAAAAGTATATCTTCTGAAAGGAGCAGTCCCCACCATATTTGACGAGCTTCCGGAATACTTACGTCCAAAAATTGTAAGTTATAATTCCTAGCTTACATTGTCTACGCTTAATCAATATTAAAATAATAAACATTCTAGGATTATGATAGATGGATAGATGGATAGATGGATAGATGGATAGATGGATAGATGGATAGATGGATAGTTGGATAGTTGGATAGATGGATAGATGGATAGATAGATAGATCGATATACTTTATAGTCTAAGAATTTACAAGATTCTTATTGACAAAGCTATATAATAACAAACAAAACTTTTGGGATATTCACTAAAACCTGTGAGGAGGAAGTTTGTTATAAATCTTCACTCCATTGTATATAATTGGATCATTAATGAGTTATGATTTGGGTGTGATATTAATTTAAAATCATTCTTATGCCTTATGCCTATATTCTATATTTATGGTCTCAAATTTGGTTTTATATTTGAGTATTAGTGATGACGTTTCCAAAATAAACAGTGCAATAAAGTAAGGAGAAATACGATTACGAATGGCTGAATAACCATTTAAAAATTGATAGCTATGAAAATCAAAAGGCAGCTAACCTCAAAAATGTAATAATTTCTTGTGTTACAGTTACATTATTAAACAACTATATTTAGGTGTGTTTACTCGATACGAAATCAAAACAAAATGTTACTGTCACTTTTTCTATAAGATTCAGTCACTCATTCACATCTACTTAAATCATAAATTAATTTGTTCTGTCTTTCTTTCGGAAATAATGTTTCAAACATTGTCTAATATACAGCTCTGTTATTTTAGGCAAAAGAAAGAAAAAGACCCTGTGAACGTGATGTTCATCCAGAACCATCGCCATCAACCTCAGCTCTGGCTGCACAGGACGACTCTCCCCGGAAAAAGAAACTTAGAAGAGAACTGCTGCTGCAAAAAGATAAGAATAAGGAAAAAACGAAAAAAATCCGTGCCCTTGGTCAATCACTGAAAAGAGCACACAAAAAAGTAGTCTCTTTAAAAATAATTGCTGAGGAATTAGAGCGACAAAATTTACTATCTCAAGAAAATTTAGTTTTAGTTCAAAATATGAGCAAGGTTAACATAGAAATATTGAACAGAAAAATGGGGAGAAATGTTCAATATTCACCTGAACTTAGGAAATTTGCCCTGACATTAAATTTTTTTTCACCAAAGGCATACAACTATGTGAGAGATGTTTTTGACACTTGTCTCCCGCATAGCAAAACTATTGCTAAATGGTTTCAGAATGTGGATGCTGAGCCTGGTTTTACCAAGGAATCAATAAATACCTTAAGAAATAAGGTTCAATCATCTGACAGACCAATAATTTGTTCATTAATTATCGATGAAATAGCCATACGGAAACATTTAGAATGGGATGGAAAAAAATTCCATGGTTATGTGAACTGTGGTACAAATTTAAACGATGACTCTAATGCTTTAGCCAAAGAAGCTTTTGTTATAATGTTGGTTTGCATCAATGGAACTTGGAAATTACCTGTCGGTTACTTTCTTACAGATTCTTTGAATGGCAGTCAAAAACATTCAATTGTATCTCAATGCATCCATCTGATTGAAGATACGGGAGCCAAAGTTATGTCAATCACATTCGATGGTGCTCCATCTAATACCGCTATGTGTCATAACTTTGGATTCTTATTTAACATTTCAAATATACAGACAAGTTTCAGAGTTACAGATCACAATGTATATATTTTTTATGATCCATGTCATATGATAAAACTTGTTCGCAATGCATTTGGTGAAAAGAAAATCCTAATTGATTGTGATAACAATTTTATTCAATGGAAATACATAGCGCTTCTAGAGAAGCTGCAAACTAGCGAGGGCTTACATTTAGGGAATAAGTTACGTCGCGCTCATATTATTTTTTTCAAACAAAAAATGAAGGTTCGGCTTGCAGTTCAGTTACTTAGTGCATCAGTAGCCGATGCTATTGAGTATTGCGAAAAAAAGCTGAATCTTGAGGATTTTAAAGGTAGTCAGGCAACAGTTAAATTTATTAGAATTGTAAATAGCATTTTCGATATTTTAAACAGCAGAACCCTAGTAGCACCAGGTTATAAAAAAGCATTATGTCAAAAAAATATAGATCGATCTGCGGAATTTATCAATAGTGCAATTTTTTATCTTTCAAAGTTGAAATTATCTAATAATGAGCAAGTAATCATGTCTAACAGAAAAACTGGGTTTATTGGATTAATAATTTCATTATCAAGTTCTTTAGGATTGTACAAAGAACTTGTTTCTGAGAGAAAAACATTACTGTACCTTCCGTTGTATAAGATTAGTCAAGATCATTTAGAATTATTCTTTTCGTCAATTAGATCAAGAGGTGGCTGGAATAATAACCCAACCGCTCGACAGTTTCTAGCTGCTTACAAAAGGCTTCTGGTTCGAGCAGAAATTAGAGAGGGCGGTATGGGTAACTGTATTCCATTAGATCAAATCCCTATTCTAAGTAGTTCTACAAAAAATGTAAGGTCTGAAGATGTAATTAATAGTAGTTTATCTAACCATAGTTTAATAGACATAAATGAGCCTTCTGATGATCTAGAAACTATTTGGAAGGATCATGACTACATCATGAATGCACCTGTGATAAGTGAATGTTCATCCCAAATTGTGCAATATATTGCTGGTTATGTTTCGCACCAATTACAAAAAACAATAAAATGTGAAACATGTGTCACAGCATTGATTGGTACTAGAGATCGGTTTCTCAATTCCCTAATTGAATTTAAAAGCCACGGCGGTCTGACTTACCCATCAAATGATGTTATCAAGATATGTTTGAAATCGGAACATTTTCTGAGAGTTAATGAAAATTGTATTCACACCAAACATTTTGTACCTTTGCTGATAAGCAAAATAATATCAAGTTTTCTAGGCACCCCTATTTTCAGCTGCTTAGAACGTCACGTATTAGAAAATGATGTAAATCATATATATTTTTTAATAAAAGCTGTATGCACAAAATACTTAAATATCAGAATCCATTTTATTGTAAAATCTCGATCACAACAGGACAATCCAGTTCGGAGCCAATTAACAAAAATGATTCTGTTTAAAGGGCAGTAAAATATTGGTAGTTTTTGACCTTCGTGACTGTAATATTGACTGCCATCAATTGTAGGAGAAAGCGAAATGCCACGTTCCTACAAAAAAATTATTTTTGTTGAAGCACACAATACTGAGTTTCACCCAAACTTCCCCATAAGTAAATACATAACTGCAATAAATTAGAACTTACTGGAAGCAAGGGGTTAAGTGATAAAATAGAGTTGTAATTTCTATGTAAGTTATAGGACCTCACCTATATTGAATGAATTGTTCGTTTTTATTTACTACTAGCTAATCTAGGAGTCATTTTCTAATTTTGTAAATGTTTTGATTTTGGATAAGATTAAAGGACCTTTGTATTTCTAGCCCAAAACTTACTTTATTTCATGTCTGAGATAATTTTTATGTTTAACCCCCCAGCTTTTTCATTAATTATTGCCACCGTCGCAAAAAGAAGTTATGTATAAAAAAGCCTCGTTGGAGTAATTAAAAATACTGCTCTTCATTACACACTACAAACAGCAAGTAACAGCGTAACAGCAAGTAGATTTTTTTACTGCATATGGGGACTCCGAGATTGAAGGCATCAAATTCCTCAATCTCGTAAGCTAATCTATAATAACAAAAATGTTTTATTGCTGCTTCTGTTTACAGTATGTAATAGACAGTATTTTATATATAAACATAATGTCAATAAATATAAATATACTATAGGTATTATGTGTTCTTTAATAATAAAAAATTGATTTACTACAAACTACAAGCAGTTTTTTCTTTCTGGGTAGAAGTATAATCGTGTCTTCCATCAGTCATATACTGCAAATGAACATAACATGTTCATGACTGAATAAAATATATACATTATCAATTTTTATATATTATTGGCCACAAAACAGCAGTCGAATGAAAATCACGGTTACGGTAATGTTAGTCACTTAAGTTTTAATTGTGGATGGCGAAATTGGCCATATAGAAACCCTGAATAACAATATTTCATTAAATTTTAGGCTAGACTTCGTTTTAGCGGAAACCGATTTGAGGCTTGAGAGTAGTGTCAATCGACTCGGTTTGACGTCCTGAATAAAACGAGACCACTCCTAGACCGAGGAAACGCTCCGGTGAAAAACTACGGCATTTTAAAGTTTCAGTACCTAACCTAACTTACCCGACGGTCAAGTTGTTGAGGTCAAAATAGGTTAAATGGGGTTTAAAGAACTGCTAATTGACTCGGTTTGACGCCTCGAGTGGGATTAGACCATACCCAGCCTAAGAAAACGGCCCGATAAAAATCTATGCCTCTTTGAAATTTCAAACCTAACCTACAAACGACTTCAAAATTTCTATATTTTTGCCACGAAATATAGGATCAATTCGAAAGTACTTGACGAGTAGGGTACAATGACACCAGAAGCAACACTAAGAAATGGAAAATAAAAAAGTTATGATACTTTGAACTCTTAATGTTCCTAGAAATAAGGTAGGTTTAAGTTGGATTAGGTTTGTTCACTTGTATAGACAGGGGGGCCTGGGGGGGCTGGCCCCCCCAGACGTTACTAATTTCGTAGATTTTGAATACTCCATGTAATATACTCCCAGGTAAGTAGGGTAGGTCACCTGTTCAGTTTTTTCAGTATGCTGGAATAGGCCCCAGGCGCAGACCCTCGAAGACCTTTTTTGGCTTAATTTCCTAAACTGAGAATCAAAATAAACGTTTTTTCAGTCTACTAGTTGATACAGTTCGAGTCAGGACATCAAACCGAGTTGATTGACACCCTTTTTTAGCCCGACCGTATTAGTTAGGTTATATCAGGTAAGATATTGAAATTGAAGTTTTAAAGTGGCGTAGATTTTCACTGCAATGTTTCTTCACTTTGGAGGTGGTCAAGTTCGAGTCACGATGTCCAACCACGTCGATTAACATCCATTTTGAGCTCAACAAGTAAACTTTTCTGGATAAGTTAGGTTAGGTAACGAAACTTCAAAATGCCGTAGCTCTTCACCAGAACGTTTCCTCGGTCTGGGAGTGGTCTCGTTCGATTCAGGACGTCAAACCACGTCGTTTGACACCACTCTCGACCCCCATTTCGGTTTCCGCTAAAACGAAGTCTTACCAAATTTTATTTGAAAAAGATTATTTCTACAAATAGCTCAACCAGAACGTTAATCCCATTAGTTACGCCACTGGGAATAGCGCTTTGGTGCCATTTGGTATCAGAAATGTCAGTCGCGGGTTCCGTCCTCTCTCTTTCCTTGTCTAAGAGTGCAGTGTTGAGTGTTGACTTGTGGTGTTGACATTGTGGTTGACAGGTTGACATTTTTCGGTCCGTACTCCGTCGTCCGTGGTAGAAGTTTAATCTTTTCGTTTGATGTTGATCCGATTTTTGTCTCATCGAAAATCAATTCAGTCTAAAATTATTGTAACTGGGGATGTTTTAAATCTTGTACAAGAACTTTTTCTCTATATCATCCTATCTTTGGCTGTTTGGCATGAAATTCCATATTTTCATGATGGCAACAAGGTCAATCTGACAGGACAGACCATCGTAAAGATGCCATAAAGATAGGTGCTATGACAAAAATGGTCGTTTGGAAAATGATTAAATGAGTCCACAACCCAAATAGTGATTGATGCAGTCTTTTCGTAATTAATTCGAAAATGATGGCTACTCGTTCAACTCCCTCATCTCCGCCCCCGAATTGTGCGATATGCTTGGGCAGTTTCTCGAACAAGTGTTTTTCTGATTCCTGTATGCATCAGTTTTGTTTCAAATGTCTCCTGGAATGGTCTAAGGTGAGTACCTATTTTATAGGACCATTATATTGGTCACAAACTATAAACTAGATTTATATTTGGTGATATTGATCAATAGGAGTTGACATCTTACAACACATCTGCCCCATACATACAAAAACAGTATTTATACTAAATAGGATAGGAACTCCTCACATGTAGGCAATGATTATGAAATTTCAAGTTAATCATCTTCTCCAGGGAAACAAGGGTATTCTCATCACATTCATTAATCTATCTAGCAGACAAGTTTTTTGGGTCATATTACCTACAGGTACAAAACCTAACTGTTTGCTACACGAATTTTTTGAGCAAATTAAAGCTACAAACAAATAAGTGTAAAAATGAGATTTTTGTCTTGCGGTTACCATTAAAAGGCGTTCAATTGTAGGTGTTTTTTAGATAAGCTGTTTTTAAGAAGATGCCTTTAAATTTTGAAAAATCTATGTATTTGTTAGAAGATTGCAAAAAACCAGCAAAAATTAACAGTAATGCTCTAATTTTGTGCTTATAAACAAATTAATCATGTTTTTGCTATTGAGATACACAGTTATTTTTTCATATCTGCAAAGATACAAATATTAAAAAAAAATATCATGTTGCACCTTTTAAAAGTTAAATAAGATTTTGTGTAAACTTTTCAGATCTCTTGATAAATGCCTCAGTGAAGCTCAAATGGACTTGGCTTAGAAATCTACATGCTCAAAGAATGAATAATCAAATTCAAATTGGATTGGTTTATTATACTCTAAATTTTGAGGTTACTTTTCTTAATTTGTATGTACCCTTCACACAGGCACATATTTAAGGGGTTCCTGGGGTCCCCCCCCCGAAACATTATATAATGCCATTTAAAAATGGTATTCACAAATTTTTGCAAGTTATTTGCATTGCGTTTTTCTTTACTTTTTTTATTCTCATTATCTTATTTTATTATACATTTAGTATACATGTAGTATAATGCATTTAGAGTATGGGAACGAAACTATTTTTCATCTCCTAAAAATGAAATATTTCCAGACAATTGCTTGTATTTTTGAGAAAGGATGTTATTAAAATTTTTGAAGGTCAACCACTTTAAATAATTATGCTGTGTTCATTTCAAGAAATTATCTGGAAATTATATACTATTGCTATGTATATATGCATCTCACAACCAGGCTTATTATTATTATTTTATCTTTTCCTAATAACAAGTTATAAGTTTAAGGAATATGGAAGGTAGACATTTTGGAACTTGGCAACTCCTAATCATTTTATCCACTGTATGAGTGTTGTACTAATGTAGCCATAGTTACCCATGTAGAGGTTGTAGAAACACAAAATAAGTCTCATTTGATAGTAAAACATGTAGACCATAAATTAGTGGTAAATATTATCCAAATTTATTACATAAATGAGCAAAAACAATTTTTAAAAGAAAATAATTATGTATTTTTTTGCGTTTTCCACAATTTTAGCTTTTTCAAAAAATCTGAGCTGTTAATCTACATTTTTTTATTTCATAGCTATAGTACATGATGTTTCCTAAAAAAAAAAATTGTTGTTCGTCTTAGCCCTAAGTAAAGTAGTTTAGGAGCTATGGTGGTTTAAATATGACCCTTTACTGTCTAATCCCCCACTACAGAAGGCAATAAAACAAAATACTTAGTGGTTACGACATTTATTTGGAGAAACAAATGTTACACCCATTGTTCGAAATGTTGTCCTTGGTGTAGCAGACATGCTCTTACTGAACATGTTGCATAGAGCGACTGCTCATCGCTTTGTCATTGCATAATTCATTTCAGAATTGAATAATTTTGCAAATAAGCTTCTCGTGTGTATTTGGCTCCTTGACATAAACTCTGTTTTACTGTACTACAGGGTCCGGCAAAATGATCTCCCACATTTTGCACTGTCACTGTGCCTGAATCACTAAAGAGAGGGGTCGCTTAGCATAGTCAGTCGATAGCTTGCGCTTTGCCATTTCAGTTGTTATCATGAATTGGACGGGCGAGCATCATGCATTCCTTATCAAAACATTTATTAAATGTAACGAATTTGTGATTATGATACAAAGAACTTTTCGTAGTCACTTTGTGCTTGGTAGATGTGCTTCGGTTCCGGATTGCAAAACAATACTGTTGTGGGTTTCAAATTTTAGAGCCACAGGCTCAGCCTTAAAAAGAAAATCCACTGGTAGACCCAGAAGTGTTCGAACACCTGAAAATGTTGCTGCTGTTAGAGAAGCACTTGAACGATCTCCTCTCCACTCAGCTGTCAAACATGCCGCTGCTTTGCGTTTATCAGATCGTTCTGTGCGAAGTATTTTACATGCCGAGCTGAATTTTCACCCATACAAAATGGTGATCATGCAAGAACATAGTGAATGGGACTGTGAACATCGCAGAGCATGCTCCACCAATATTCTTCAAACCATTTCACAAAATGCTCTGTTAATAACGTCTGACAAAGCTCACTTCCATTTATCTAGCTGTGTGAACAAACAGAATTTTCGCTACTGGGCACCAGAAAATCCCCTACAGCTCCATGAAAGGCCACTTCACAGCCCACGTGTTACCGTTTGGTGTGCTGTTGGATCGTTTGGCGTTTGGGGTCCCTATTTTTTTGAAGAGGAAGGTGATCGTAACTGCCGATGGATATGTCGACATGCTACGCAATTTTTTGGAGCCAAAACTGAGCGAACTTGAACATCCAGATGTATAGTTTCAACAGGATGGAGCAACTGCTCATACAGCAAGGAGTCAATGGAAGTTGTAATGGAAATGTTTCCAGGACACATAATCTCGTTATGTGGAGACGTTGGGTGGCCTGCGGGTTCACCCGATCTTGCCCCATGCGACTTTTTCCTTTGGGGCTACCTGAAAGCGAAGGTTTTTCAACTCCATCCCCGATCCATTGACGAACTGAAAGGAGCAATACGCCAAGAAATTAGAGGAATATCGCCTCAAATTACTGCTCGAGTGATGAAAACTTCCAGAAATCAGCTTCGACTGTGTTGAAAAAAAATGGTCGCCATTTGGACTCCGTAATTTTCAAACATTGATGAAAATAAATGGCATAGCATACATTTTCGCTTAATAAAAATAAAATATAAATAGCATTTCCAATGGCGTTTTTATTGAAGACTAAAGTGTGGGAGATCACTTTGCCGGACCCTGTATTGTACCCCTCAAGAAAAAATCAAGAAGGGTCAAGTCCGGTGAATACGGTGGCCAAGCGATTGTCCCGCCACGTCCAATCCACGGCGAATATCGTTCATTTATATGGCTTCGTATATTTGCAGCGAATTCTCGGTAAATGTGTCAACAGGAATGATTGATGATATTTTGATTGGCCTACTTATATTGCCAGCCACGATGAATGGCCCTAGATCACTAGAGTTCTGGGAAACCGACTTCCTGGACGGCATTATGGAAATACCACTGGCCTATTGGTCAAGGATGATTCTCCAACTGGATGGAGCTCCGGCACACTTCGCTGCAAATGTACGAAGCCATTTAAATGAACGATATTCGCAGTGGATTGGATATGGTTAGGGTGACCGTCCGGAAAATCACGGAAATTTGGAGCTAAATTTCATGTCCGGGCGGAATTACAAAAATCGGTAAAATGTCCGGAATTTGAGCCGATCAATCGAAAAATAGTTGGCACAATATACCAATATACAGCATAATAAACAAATATAGTTAGTTAGTCTTGTGGTGTACAACAGCGGCGTAACGTGGCGTCAATACAAGGGGATATAATGAGAAACTTCAATTAATATTTTACTAACGCAATAAATATTTTTTCTTTTTTTATTGAAGTCTTTAATTTTGAAGTCACAAAAATAAAATATACTTACAAACAATGCAACAGATTAAAAAATAATCAAACCAATTTAAAAAAACTAAACCTAGGTTGAAAAAAGAAAGTTGTGAACGTATCTGTTAGATCTTAAATTTTAAAATTAACATCAATATTCTTCTAGTCGCACTCAGAATCGTTCATCGTGACATGCAACGATATTTTGTACCGCGAACGAGATGCGTTTAGGTAACCGCATCACCCACTGGCCTATAATTCGTAGACCTCGTATCGCGTTCGGCGGCTTTCAAGCTGTGACCAGGAAAGTCGCATCACTCGCAATCTAGTATCATCACGCTGTCGAGATATTTTTGTTTTAGCGTTTAGCATAGCCCTTAGTTTTATCTATAAACTCGACCAATACATACGGTCGATAATTTATTTTAATGACTTGAATAAATATTCTAAGAATTTCAATTTATTATAGATTTTAGTGACTTTTTAAATAAAAACGTATTACAATCATTTGAAGAGATGCGACGCATCACCCGCATCAATGGAAGCTACGCCGCTGGGGTACAATGAAACAGAAAGTTTATGTCGACGTGCCAAATATACGTGAGAAGCTTATTTGCGTAATTATTCAAGTCGGAAATGAACAATGGAATGACAAAGCAATGATCAGTCACTCTACACAACATGTGTCAGTGAGCAACAGCATGTCTGCAACATCGAGGAGGACATTTTGAAAAATGGTTGTAACGTTTGTTTCTTTTTTTCCCAAAATAAATGTCGTGACCTCTAAGTATTTTGTTTTATTGTCTTCTCAACTCCCGGATTAGACAATAAAGGGTCATGTTCAAATCATCATAGCTTCTTCACCTATCGGTGTGGGAAGTAAAATCATAACTCGAAAACAATCAATAATCGCTACACATATATGGGGGTGTTTTGGATAGGTCTTGGTACAAACTATCTAAAAAAAAATTAATAACGTCAGCCGATTGGCCACCCTGTATAGGACGTATCATTTAAAGAAATTTATGTTTGCATTACCACGTAGTTATGAATCGCCCTGTATAAATAAAAATATTTTCTGAGCAAGGAGCATATCCTTGCGTACAACTTTTGTATACAACTTTTTTTGCTATCTTCTACAGTAGTAGAGGTATGGACCAATCAGTAGCTAAAAACTAACTCTGTATATTCAAGTCACTTTCAGGGAGGCACTTCCATAACTGGATATTAAAAATAAACCAAAAATTACTTAACTCAACTAACCAACTATTTGGCTGCAATTTGTCCATCCACAGATTTTTTGATTGGCTGTTGGCTTCCTAAATTATGTATTTAATTTATTACAGATTAAAGCTGAATGTCCTCTATGCAAGCAACCTTTCAAAAGGATTATTCATAATGTGAAAAGCAATGAAGAATATGATGAGCATGTAGTAGAAATTACACGTCCTGATCTTGGTCCAGATGAAATTCACATTATTGATACTGAGGAGCTACTTTATCTACCACCACAGCCTACAACTAGACATCACTTTCATTTTAGGTAGGTGTTGAATGGATGTAGTGACATATGTGCAACAATGCTTGAATGGTTTTACTTTTTTATTCTATATTATTTTTTATTCATGTTGAAGTTGAATGGTACTTTCATATAAACACTGGGTCAATTACTTTACTCACTCAAAGATTGCAGAACTAGTTTTTTCATTTAAAATAAAGTGGAAATAGTAAAATTTTATAAGTTTGATCTTAGTCCAGGACAGTTTCATTATCCAAATTCAGGTAGTTTTGGAATGATTCATAGATAATTCCCAGTAGTTTTAAAAGCATTCCAAAACATTTTGGTTTTGTTGTAAAACTTTCTGAAACTTTCACTGTTTCATTATAAAGATAATGTCCTCTAAATGTAATGTTCTGCATTTGCAGTACTACATACTGCATTGGGAGACTATTATTTGCTCTATATTTAATTGTTGGTGTTATAACTGTATAGGAAGTGGTTAAAATGTTTGATGTTATTTTTTCAGAACAACCTTCACTGTTGATACTCGTGGTGAACATGCAATACAACAGATGCTCCTCCATCATCCTATCACAAGTGGTGGACAAATTTCTGTCGAAGGATTCATCCCATCTAGGTAACTTCTTCTTTGGACAAATACAAAGTAGATTTTTAAGTAGTTATTGATCATAAATCTTTAAAAAATAATGATCTAGGCCTGTGCTATATCAGTAAAATCAAAACCGTCAGTCTAGACCACTTCTTATTCACTGATGATACTTTTTAAACAAATTAATATTATTTTCCTATGGTCACAGTACCTATTTTTATATTCACTATTATTGCATTCTAAGTTTGTAAGAAAATTATTTTTTTACCGAGTATGCTTATCAGGCAACTTTAAAATTTTGTGATTGTAAATTAATTTCCGAGTTAAATTATATTTTAGAAAATGTTTAAGAACTTAAGTTAAAATATTGCCGTATTGAAACCTACCCTAGTTAACCTTCAGATTTTTGTTTATTTAAAATAGAATACACTATTATTTATATCTCATCTCATGCGCATGCATACATTCAAAGACTTGTAACACATTTATGAAATGTGTTTTGCTTTTTGAGTCACTTGCTTATCAGTTAAGTGTGAAAAAATACATTCAAACTATTTTGTTTATCCCATTTTTGCTACTTTATTGCTATTGTCTGGTCTTGTTTTCTACCATTGATTATGTCTGGAAAGACAAATTCGTCCAATTTTATCCATTTATATAATTATCATTAATAACTCTGCTACAACTGAAGCTAAAAAGAGAAAACACCATTTCTTTTGCAACGTTTTGTTTTTACAACAAAATTAAAATATTTTTCTTCTTACAACTTAGGAATTTGTATCAAAGAAGAAGAAGGGATAATACTTCAACTAGCTTCAGACGATCCATATACCATAGAAATTTATGGGTGAGTGCCCCACCTGATGTCACTGGCAGATATAGAGACATTTCTCCAGCTTACTTTAGGTTAGTATTCAAACTAAAATATCAGTAAAATTGTTCAATTCCATTAAATTTATAATTGGAACCTTAGCATTTCAACATATTTATTACAACTCGAGTTATAACTCTTTTCAAGTAATTGAATGAACATAGCAATTTTCGGCTTTTTTTGTCCTTTGACCGACCTGCATGTTCAGAGTTACTTGTACTACCACTTTTTAACCGTTGAAGTTGACGATGCAAAGTCTATAGTCTTTATCAAACCTCATTTTGATTCCAGTTGTAGTGAGCAAGACGTCACTGTTCAAAACTGAATGCCATATTTGGAAATATTTAACGTGATCAAGATGTCTTGTGGTGAAATTTAGAACCCAATGTTTTGTGACCATGATAACCAGATTCTTTTAGCATACATGTGTACCAACTCAGAGAGAATGAAATCAAAACAGAAATGTTTAGGATATTGTTTTATTTCTTGATTCTTAACATTGGTTTTGTATTTATTAATCATGACTGCTTTGTATTTTATATATTTTACTCGTAAAGAATTTATATTGATATGTTGAAATATACGATTCAAAAATGTCTGAATAATAGTGGTCAACTGGCTCTTATTGTTGATATTTGCATAAAGTAACGGTTATAAACATTCACATTCTATATAATAAATAATAATAATAATAATAATGATACCTGGTGTGCTAGCACTCTGCTCAACGTCATGGCTACAAATAAGGTTAGGATATAGAAAGAGTTGATTAGAGGAAACCGTATAGCGCGTAAGCGGTCTCAAAACCATTTAAGTTCTTCCTAAATGCTAGAGCCTCCCGCAGAACTTGCCACGGTTTTCACAACCATAAAATAAATATAATATAAATAAAGAGAATCAGTAAGGCTTGAAATAGATACACCTAAACACCACCAAAGGTGTCTTTGCTCACCACCAGGCTGCAATATCTCAGGACCGAATACCGTCTTAACCACCACATTTATCGCTTATCTTATAAAACATACATTAAATATTGTAGCCACAGCACATTAGTTAATAATACAAAGTCAAAAGAGAGCATACCTGTAAATATTCGTGAAAAACACTCAAAATCCCCTTTGTTGACATTTTAGATTTCTGGCTTGTTACTTTTTCCAAAACTAACCCCTCTCGTAATAATAAACAAATCCCTGACAACAGTAACAAGGACCGATCACAGATTAACACCTTTAGCTTAGATTCCTTGAATGAACGGAATGAACTAGTAAGGAATTGCATTCATCTATGAAAAGTCACCATGATCTTACAATAACAAAATAGTAGAAGAATATATGATGTGGTATTAAGCAAACACATTACTTATCTAAACTTCATCAATCATTACACTCATACACTTATGTTATAACATTTTTTATGGTTATTCTTTTCTATCATACGTCTCTGTAAATCTTCGGACGTGCGACAGCCGTGAGCGCGTTCCGGATCACCATACAGTGAAAGTTTTTTTTTATTAAAAAATTAATGCTTAATTGGCACAGGGAATTCAATTTTTGTGGAAATCACCAGAGTTAGGTGCTTTGAATGGCTGTCAAACATAAATGAAATAACCAGCTTGCTCAATATCTTACACTAGTCTTACGACATATGGTAGTTATCAGCATGTTTGCCATTAATGGTACTAAGCTGCAAATGAAAAAATATGTATTTACCAAACCATCCTCGTATTTATGGGCCATTAATGTGCGGAGAATCAGAGGTATAAACACTGAAACTTCTGTAACTCATACACTGGATGATTTCTGGAAGTTCCATTACATGTATGCCTCTTTTCAATCTGACTCTTGACACTTCATTAAAAACACTTGAAATAACAGAGATTGCCCTGGTGCCCGCACCCGACTCGTACCATGGCTGAACCGAGAGTTGAATGCTCTGCTCTACGAAGACACCCGCTTGGTGATGCACCTGGTGGACGTCATCCTGGACCACTTACCTCGCCATCACATCTGCGGTCGAATATTCCGCAACCTTCTGGTAGTTTATCTGGATAACAAGACAGACCATTTTATACATGAGTTTTACAACTTCATGCGGTCACCATTTGATATGGTTGGTTACGACAGGCATGTTGTATACACGGACGCGCCTAGATCGCCACCGCCGTATGTCCTATTACCAGGTAAGTAATCTGTATTTGCTCAAGTGTTAAATACATTCTTACACCACTTGTAGTTGCTGTTTTTAAATAACAACCAGCTTTAAATTGAAATAAATTGAATGTCTATATTTTACTACTGCATTAACTTGCTAACTGATGATAAGATTATGAATAGTTTTATTTAAAAATTATTATACTATTCTATCATTATTTTTAAGCATACTATAAAATAAAAAGTATTGTAGTAGCTCTTTCCTATTCGAAATAAACACTGTTACTATTCCACAAGTTAGTTCCAAGGAAATCGTTCATGATAGGACAACCTTCCAAATTGAAAAAGAAAGACCCAATAACGTTTCAATACCCTTTGATCCAAAATATACAAGGGGTCTTACTAGGTTAAAGAACATCTATTGCACATTTATGATATGGTAGAATAGAGTTTAGCGCAACGGAACACGTGCTCGAAAATACACATAAGGCAGGTTTAAGTCATTTAGGGCAGGTCGTACAATGCTGGCTTAGCTCCCCACTCCAAGCTTGGCACGAGCTTACGTAAATCGAAGCTTAACCCGAGCTTAGCTGAGGTTTAAACCTAACCTGACACAAGTGACATGATGTGTCAAGAAGGAACCTTCAAATGGCCTGTCACTTTATTAGGTTATATTTTTTGAAATATTGGTATCTAATATAATAAAAGAAAGCAAATGAAAGAACAGAGACAGAAACGGCCGTTGCCCGAATTTGACACAAACTGTCACAGGTGACTAACCAAAAAAAAGGTAATTTTTCATAGGATTATGACAATACGTATTGCTTCATTGGTGCCAACCGTAGTGAATTTCATTATCAACCAGGTTTAACAAGCCGACGATTGTATAACGGGTGTCGACTTTAAGCCTGAGCTTAGCTAAGCTTAGGTTTAGCAAAGCTCGTGGAAAACCCCCATTTGTACAACCCACCCTTAAAATTAGTTTGTAATAAAATTTAAGAAACTATACGCATATGAAACCTTGAGAATAACAAAAAGGTTAGGTAGCGTAAAGCTACATTTACATTGACTTTCAACTTGAAGTTGAAATTGACATTTCATTTTTCTCCATTTACATTACCAAATTTAGAGGTTAAAAAACGTATAAACAAACTGAAAGAAACTCCCAGAACCAAAGGTGAAATCAAATTCAAATAATGGACTATCAGCTAATTGTCTTACTGGGCACTGCCGCATCGTTGGCTACTTTGGCAAGGCATAAAATGTTGAGTAAAGAATCAAGAAATAGAAGTATGTGGATACCTGGCGGTATCATCACCATCGTGAATTCAAAATACTGATTGATAATATTGATAGTGAAGTGATTTAAAATCACAGAACGTCAAACAACCACAGGTCCACGACCTTTCTAACCTAAAAATTTTATTTCTGCTTGGCTTTTGCAAGCTGCTTGCGCCTGTCCAAATTGCAATTCGAAGTGAACTTCGAATTTTGTGCAATGTAAGTGTCAGCACAGTGTTGACATAGGTTAAGCACATAAGTTTGCTGACAAATTGCTAATGGGAGTGAATGTAAATGTAGCTTAATGAAAAGAGAAAAATGGCCGATAGCAAATAGTCCTCTAATCGCTTTGGTTTCTTGAAGATTACGGGCCGATTTTATCAACAGGCGCATTTTAACAAAGGCTTTGACCGATCAGAGCAGCCCGTTCAAGAACATGCATCTGTCAAAGTTTTCTGAAAACTATTGATTTCTCTTGAAGTTTACCTCAAAAAGGTTAAAAATGACATGATTTATATACAATCGACCATTATGAACCATCTAGTATCTTTTCCAGTCTGATTTTCCATCCTAAATGGGTGAAAAATTGCATTTTCTTGTTTAACAAAGAGTTTAGCAATTGCTAATTTCAACCAATCAGATTCCGCAAAACCTGTACATTCGATCGCTAGTTTTTTCTTGTGCTAAATGATAATGATGACAAAAAATTAGGCTTTTGAATAATTTTTTGGTGATAAATGGAGAGATCAAATATAAGTTTTACAACAAAACTGTTTATGTTTTCTTTTCTTTTTCGGAATAATTTAAGTTATATCAAAATAAAAATGGGTTTTTGAATCCAGAACCGAAAACACGCCGACGGCTCCCGAACCCGTGTGACGTACTTCGTGAAAATACAGTTGTAACTAAAATGTATATTTGTTGCAACATAGGCGATGAATGAAGTTTGCACAAGTTACAAAAAAGTGTGTAACATGAGTAAAAAGCATATCAATGAATATTTGGATAAAAAAAATAAAAAAAGTAGTTGTAAGGGCTGGGTCTCGAACCAACACCACCCTCGAACACAGCGATTTGCTGTCGAACACTATACCGCTAGGCCACCCAGCATCTTGCGGAGCGGATCGCATCAACGAAACATATTTGATTAGGTACTTTATTACTGGGATTTGTGATCTAATTTCAACCATTCAAAAAAATATTTATTTCGATCGTTGACTTCGTCTCGAGCGGCTAACTTCATTCATCGCCTATGTTGCAACAAATATACACTTGTTACAACAATAGTTTTGTTATAAAACTTATATACGATATGAGAAGTGTCATCCAGCTTGGACATTTTGTTTTCAATATTGATAAAATATTATTAATATTTATTAACCTAGCCCTGGATACTCAATAGAAAGCTTTTGCTAAATAACATCCAATAGAAAAGCTTTGTCAAAGTTTTTGTTAAATATGCATGTTGATAAAATCAGGCCTACGTGTATCTTCATCAGGTAATCGAGGTAGATCCTGTTACGGTTGGCTGCAGTGAACTTAACACAAAATTGCTGTTCTAGATGACGATCCTTCAGACGACAGTGACGTGATCATAGTAGACAGTTATGACCCGAGGGACCCAGTGGTAATCGATCTGGTGAACACAGACTCTGATGAGCCTATCCTCGTGACCCAGGACGAGCCAATGCCTGTACCAGTGCAGGAACCTGTGCCGGTCGTAGATGTTACTTCAGCGCCCGAAGTGGATGACGTGGTTACGCCCTCGACTCCCGCCCCCTTGCCGGCAGGTGGAGAGACGCCTCGCATCATCGAGGACAGGCCGCCACTTTTGCCGCTGAAGCTCCGATTCAAGGTAAGCTATTTTTACAAATAAAAGGCGTTCATTATTATTATTATTATCACATTAAGGCCCAGTCGCACAATCATTGGTAACCTCTGGTAGTTACTTCACCGTCAGATCGAAGTTAACCAGTAGTTATCGGGGAGCTGTGTTCCACAAAGAAATAACCATCTGTTAAGCTTATTCATCTTTAAGTTGGCACCATGGATAGGTCTCAGAGCACTCCCATAATTATGTTCTGTGAATACAACTTAACCCTTTGACAAAGAAACCTAACCTTTGTATTTATATTTTTGACTTATGTCACCACAGATTATAATAATAATCAGTCCATCGACGTCTTAGGGCCGATTGCACCACCTTGTTTATGTCAGGCTTAATCTAAGTTCGAAATTGAGTTGCACCACCCCTTCTTCAGTATTGAGCAAGGCTTAATCGGCGTTCAATCTAAGCGGAAGAACTGTCGGGCTTAAGGTAAGGTTAGCGAAATTCCTAACCTATACTTGACAGTTTAGTTATGACTTCTGTAACGTTACAAATACGGATACAAGGTTATGTCTGCATTATTGCTCTCCATTGTTAGTAATTATTTTTGTGCTGCATTATGCGAAAGTACGTTATGGATATTTTCCGGGACGTGGAGGAGTTAGATAAGATTAATCTCGTTTTATATGGAATACCAAGGCGTATCTACGAGAGAGAGCGGAATATTTCCATAGTTTTGACGACTTGACTTTTTTCCAATGGACAGATATTTACAATTTATCCACAATAAATATACCGGTCACAGTTACAGGGAACACAAACATCTATCACGGCACAGTGGAATTTTTACAAAACTTGACCTAACTTAGGTTGTACAAGAGCAAAAAGTTACTAACAAAGTTACTATTTTGGCGATGTTGCCAAGATGAACCAAAACAGCCTAAGCTCAGGAAAGGGACAGCGGTGCAACCCAAACATAAGTTAAGGTGGATCTCAAAACTGCTAGACAAAAAAAACCTTTTTTTTACAATAATTGCAGAATATTGTATTTAATAGTTCGTCTGGAGCAGGTGGCAGTGGTGTTGTTGATTGTAATATGTCGTTTTTGTTTTTAATCTGAACTGAATTCTTTGTACTTGATAATAAACCTGATAAATACATATGCTGTCAAGCTGCTTTACTGGTCGGTGGAAGGGATGATGGTTTAACAGGTTTGTTAAGTCGTGCAGGGCGTATCTAAATTTGTTAAGGTTCACTTCATCTTCTGAAGCCTGATACATAAGTAACAGAAGACGTTTACCATTCTGAAATACTGTATCTGGCGGGCAGTTTTCTGAAATATTTCATCCGTGTGAGTCAAATGGGGATGTTTCTCAAACATTATCATAACCTGAAGTTTCCTTTACTGAATAGTGCCGATGTAGGGTCACATTCAGTGAGGGCATGCAAAAACAAAATATAACCTTTGCAAAGCTGATATTTTTCAAAACTTTTAAACGAATAAATTTGTGTTGATGTAGTCCCTTTGCAAATTTTGTTTAAGTAAATATGTCGGTGATTTGACTGTGTTCGTAATATTAAGAGAACAGCATGTTTTGTTATTATATATTTTTTAATAAACAAATTTGTAACGGTTTTAATAATGGAAATTTAATTTTCTAGTCTCACAGATAAATAAAATTGGTTTTATAGTCATATCTATGCAGTTAATACTAATAAAACATGCGTTTTTCCACGGTATATCTCGAAAATGGTCGTAAATGTATATGTATACACAATTTTGAAGAGGATACTATTTTACGTAAGTTTTATGATGAGTTCTTGCGACGTGAGATGCACTAGAAGCGATATTTTAGCGAAAAACCTATTTTCATGACATTTGATGTTCGATATCAAGACGCACCAGGGTAGGCATAAGAGATATTATTTTTGTGCTTCACATCAAAACGAAGGTCTCTGCAAAGACTCAGCTTGTTCGGTCTCATTCCGTAGACACTTGCTTCACTATTTACTATTTTACAATTTACTATAGAACATATACAGTATGAACCACAATTGCTCGTTACAAAAGATTTTTGTTTCATTGTTAGCGTAAACGACAGTCCGGCGAAAAAGAACAAATGGAGGAGAGGCGAAAACGTAGGAGATTTCTGCAACGCAAGAGGTTATCAACAGATCGGAGCGAAAGTGTATCTTCATCAACGACATCGTCATCTTCATCCTCTTCATCATCGTCCAGTGAGAGCACAGACGAACTTTGGCGGTATGTACCGTGGGATCACGTCATAACGATGGACTTATACAGGGTGACCCAAAATCTAAACAACATCTCATTTCCCCATCAATAAAACTACATATGCTGCTGCTTTTTACTGCCTATATGTATAAAGATGAATCAGTGGCTCGGTATGCTTGTATATACAACCTAACCTCATCAACGACTTAGGTAGTTTGTAAAAGAATGTTTTGCCTGGTACGGCTGTCTTATTCCCAATTAATTTTTTGCCAAAAATTTTTTACTTTTAGATTACTTCAGACTTGGCCAAAACCTCAGTAAAAAGTGTATTTTTCAGCATACGTGGTTTTATTCATGGGGCAGTGTAGCGAGATGGATCAAAGAGACATTGACAGGATGGTTCTGAAATTAGCATTGGAACATCCTACACCATTTTGGCATTTTGTGTTTTGTTGGTTTTTCTGTACACTAAAGTGTAGAAATTAAGTGATTAAAATAGTGGAAAGGATCATCATTTCCATAGAAAATGTTTTCTTCCTTGCTACATTATTCCACATGGTTTAGCGATATTTTTGATGTGATTCATAGATATATGCGGAAAAGGAAACTACACAAATTAATGAAGAAGAAATGTCATCGAAACTCATCCGAAAGAGAGGTGAATGTTACTAACTCTAGCAGCTCTGATTCGTCGGATGATGATCTTCCATTATCCAGTCGCGCTGGCAAAAAGTCTTCATCCATAAAGCAAAAACGGAAATCAGGTGCGAAAAAGGGTAAATTGAGTTCGAGTAGGGGAACGGACGCTTCCAACCAAGGTACCTCGAAGTATCCTGCGCTAGACAGTACGTGGACGCCCAACAGAGAGAACCCAGAGAGAAGTAAGTTGATTGTGCCAGTGAGAGTTAACCCACCGCGCTATGTAAAACCCCACGAATTCGAATAGGTTGGTAGGAGCAACGCCCTTGCTCTAACAGACATGTGAGTGTTTGAAAGATCTCGTTGTTATTATTTACCATGTGTTCACAAGCACGATGTTATTTTTTATAGAAGTCCGCAGTTTTAAATCTTGTACAATTTTTTAAATTAGTCTTTTATCACTTGATCGGTGTTAAAACCCAAAATTCGCTTAAAACCATGACAATGAATCAAAATTCAGTTGCTATTTATATTATTCTCCTATCATACCCATAATTTTAGGGTTCTTTACCTGCTAGCTCGGATCCTCGACGGACGGTCCACGGGTTTCGTCCGCTGACCGTTCGATGCAGCGTTGTCATGTTTTGCCAAAAATAGTTTGAATTTGTGTTAGCGGAAACCGAAATTGGGGTTGATAGGGGTGTCGATCGACTCGGTCTGACATCTTGAGTCAAACCAGACCACTCTCAGACCTAGATAACGCCGGCGCTGGTGAAAAACCTCGCCACTTTGAAATCTGCGTACCTAACCTAACTTAAACCGACCAATTGAATTTTAGGTCAAAATGGGGATAGCCAAGTGTTAATCGGCTCGGCTTGACGCGCTGAGTCGCATAAGACCACTCCCAGCTGAAGATACGCACCGATGAAAATCTGCGCACTACTCAGTTTTTGCATAGCATGTAGGGGTATGCCCCAAAAGATTTGGTTTCTTAGTTTCGTATTGAGCATAAAAATTAACGTGAACCGATTTGGTTAGGTTATGTTGGGCAAGGTATTGAAATTCCTGAATTTTAAAGTGGCGTAGGTTTTCACCGGAATTTTGCCTTAGTCTGGGAGTGGCCGAATTCGACTCAGAACGTCAAGCCGAGACGGGTAATCATTTTAACCTCGACAACTCAACCGGTTTGGTCAGTTAGGTTAGATAATGAAACTTCAATATACCATAGTTTTTCTCCGGAATGTTTGCTCGGTCTGGTGATCTCGTTCGACTCAGGACGTCAACCAATTCATGTGACACCATTATCGACCCCCATTTTTGTTTCCGCTAAAACGAAGCTTTAACGTTTATACGACATATTACTTAACCACCGCCCCAAAAATTATTCTTAAATTGTTCATATGGCATCTTCGTCAATAGGCTATTTTAGGATCTTCCTCACACGCTTTTTAGTCATTTTACTATGACTGCGATATACCGGGTGGGTCCATTTAGCTTGAGACAGCCGAATATCGCGAGAACGGTGAGTTTTTGAATTAAAAAGTTCAAATAAAAGTTATTGGGTATGGGAGAGAAGTAACCAAGACTTTTATTTTCGACGTGGACAGCTTTTTCAAGGTCAAGCTTGTTTTTTTAATAGGAACGTATCTTTTTTATTGCAGAATCTTAATCTACGAGAAAAAAATAAGTAACTTGTATAAAAAATTTTGATATCCGAATGCAACTTAAGTAGAAAAAAAATCATATTTGCTCTTTGTATAAATTTTCCAATAACTACATGCTTCATCAGCAGTATTTTTCTTCGTTAAAAAAATAACATTATTATCATACGGAAAAAACGTTTACACTTGTTATAACAGATGTTCAAAATGATAACCGCCAACTTCAATATACTCATCAATCTTGTTTTATAAAAAAACGTGTTTACTGTTAAATAACAGCGATGTCTACTTTTTTTATTTGGAGAAACACATGTTTACTGAACCGTTGCGTTACTGAAACACATCGGAAAAGAACAAATGTTTTATTTTCTATCTGCTGAAGTTGCTATCGGATAAAACAATTTCGTGAACCAAAGTTATTTGTTTTTTCTCATAGAACATGATTGTGCAATGAAAAAGATAGGTTCCTATTTGAAAAGCAGAGTTGTCCTTGAAAAAACCTTGAAAACCCTATCAATGTCAAAAACAAATGTCATCTTTTCCTTTCTGCCAATGCACCCAATAACTTTTGTTTTAACCTTTTCATTCAAAAACTCACCGTTCTCACGATATTCGGCTGTCTCAAGTTAAATGGACCACCCAATATACTCAAACCAACTTTGATATTTACTGACTATTCTATAAGGAAAATACAATGGTTTTAGCCGAAGGCGATAAGGTATAACATAGTCAAATAACCCTGTGCCACCTTCCACCATCAGCAAGGTGCCCCTGAATCACTTCATAAACACAATTTTTATATTACTTTTAGGATGGTTCAAACAAACAGAATTTTACTTATCCTAACCTATTCGAATTCGTTGGTGAAGCCAGTAAATGAAGTAGTTTTTTTCATCAAACGATCGTGGCTAGGTTCAGCGCGTGAGATCACAGAATTGGTTTCCGAAAAAATCAGCTCATATAGCGCTTTGTTTACCTAATATAAGATTATGACCATGATACAGGTACGACTGGTATTTATTGTTATTGTCGCTTTTTATAATGCGTGTTGATAGGCTGCTACAGGAAAACCATTTTAAAGACAAGGATGATATCAAGATGGCTAGAAGTGTTAATATTTGTTATACAGGGTTGGGATAAAGTATGGAACCAAGCAAATAACTTTGGAACGGAAAGAATGATATTGCTGAAAATTTGCACGCAAGTGTAGCGACGTATAGTGCATCCGAAGACATTATGTTAGCTATTAATTTACTTCCGGTTTAACCAAATTCACGGTTACGATATTAATCATGAACAATAATATTTATGGTTAAAATCTAAGGAACGACTGAACGGAAAATTTGTTCCACTTAAACGTAAGCTATGGGGAATTAATCAATTGAATAAAAAAAAATAAACTCTGTGAAACGCCGGTACTTAACTTGCCTAACCTATCAGGTCGACGAGTAGTAGATTGATCAATTACTTTTATAGTTTTTGATTACCATTCAAATTAATTCCAGCTTCAGTAAGAGTCCGACTTTCTGGTTTCCTATAAATGACCATGCGCGCAGCTAACATGTTAAGTCACACAGATTTTGCAGCTAACATATTTTTTCGTGATGAACTTCACGAACATTTAACTATCTGATTTTTTTGCGAGATACGCATACTCTCAATATTTCAGGTCACGGTGTCGCGTCAACTAACATACGGTTATTTCGTTTTTTACAAAAAACTAATCTACAAGAAACTAAGTTCTCAGTATAATTAATTTGCCGCCAGCTCCCCAACTATTATCTTTTGACTTATCTGAGAACCACTGACGTCCAGGACGTCAATGCTGTGAAACGCGCTGTTGACATATTAACTTAATCAAATTACTTAATTACAATGGATTCAAAATAATATAATTATAATAATTCAGATTAACTGATATTTTAAAATAGAGAGCTTATAAATACATACTACATATAAAAATAATTTACAAATAATTACAAGATTATTCATATACTTTCCAACTTTTCTAAAGTCCCGAATTCTTTTAATAAATGAATAGCACTCATTTGACTCTAGGCGTACGAACGTCCGTAAATAGCTTCTAAATTAAAATCTATTCTTCCGTATCCTCGAACCAGTGTATGCAAAAGCGATTGTTCTCAGGTTATACACCGCCGCCTAAGGTATCGCAGACGTCCAGGGAAGTATTCTATTCTCCGGCTGATAGACCTTCTTGTTCAAACTACAGTTTCCCCTCTAGCGCCACCTCCGGAACGCCGCACAGCCGTTTGATCATCAAATCGGAAGATTCCACAGACGAGGATTATCCGTTGACACATCTCCTCAACAAAAACCGAATGCAGGTTGGTATATAACTATTCACAATTCATTTCTGGAATGCTTTAGTATAAGTAAGCATAATTAGATTGATACAGTACTTGAATGAGTATAAGAAAATGAGGTTTATTTCTTTAACTAAAAACTTATGTATACTTGGAATTGTTCAAACGAAATAATAAGATAGAGCCAGGTAGATTGGTTCACATTCTTGTTTTCATAGCTTACGTGGATAAAATCTGCGATTCTCTAAAATGCCATTGTAAAACGAATGAATGAACAATTAATCACGTTGAAGCATCACTCATCACTCAAATAAACATACGCTTTTGAAAACCCCAGCCAAAAACAAAGAACTATTGTAACTTGGAAATTAATTGCTAGGTCGTAATCAATTTTTTGTCACCTTATTATTACTAAGGCTAAGGTGGACAGATAATTCAAGTTTAAAAAAAATACTAGTAGTAGGGATTAATCATCAGAAAACAAAGAAGTAAAACCACTGAACCATTGTTTTTGCCACTTGTTTAGTTTTTCGAGCTGTATAATCGGGTAGAGGGCGAATTTCTGGAATACCATTTTTTTTCCAGGACTAGTCATCGAAGACCAGATAACTTAAAAATTTATTGTCCAATTTTATTCTTAGATGTTTTAGAAGTCAGCCATCATTTTTTATCTCTGTTGAATCATATATCCAGCATAATAAGATGTTATCATCACAGAACACCGAAAACATAGTACCCAAGTTACGAAATACGATAAATATTAGGGGGAGGCAACTGAAGTATTAATTTAAAACTAACAAACCGACTTTTTAACGTCAATGTCAAAACACAAAGATCATTATCATTAGTACATATACCCTGTTACCCGATACTTTAAACTGTCACCCGTGTCAATAGCGAACAGCTGTTTGGCTAGTGATAACTGAAAATACCCCAGATTGAGTCATGATGTATAAATCTTAAGCTTTGAAGGAATGCAGGGCTGTATTGAGTGGAAGCATTACTAATAACAAGTAATTGAAACTTGGTGACGGTTTCAGTGGTTTCATGTATGCTCTGAGGTCTATGCTTATTTTACATTTTCTCGGAAAATCCGGCGTGTCTTTCAGTATATCAGTATGGCTGGTCTGAATGATGATGATTAGGTACACTTTAAATGAGGTAAGAATTAAAATAAAACATTTTTAGCTTAAGCTTCAGTTAAACTACCTTATTATATTAATGTTACTCCATGTACTTACTTTATACTTTTTTCCAATGGAGAAGTTTACTAATTTTTTTTTATCGATTCAAAAGAAAATATAAGAAAAATAAAAGAAAAGAGTGGAAGAAATATGAATATATCTCTAAAGACAAAAAAGTTATAATGTTTCAAAGTCGCGCTCCGCAGAAATATTTTTGGCACGTCTGTCGGAGTGGCGTGACGTCATGTCTCCGTAGCTAGTGCGGGCGGCCGCTGCCGCGCTGAGACAACGCACAGAGGCACACAGCGTGGTGGTGGCGAGAGCCGACAACAACCAATCGCCTCCTTTGTTTTCTAGTTTAGTGTTTAGTGCATATCAAATTGCTATGATGAGTGAAAATATTACATTGTTCCAAAGTGTATGAGCACAACGATTAAAACACCTAATAAAGCTTTTTCCACGTACCTTTGCATGCAAACAGTAGAAAGAAGTGGTGCAAGGTGATGAAACGTGATTTAATATTACCAAAAAGTACAAAATATGTTTGCGAAGTGATGTGAGTATACTATTGTATTTATCTTCTATTGATAAGTATTAATTATCAACTATATATGGATAGGTTCACTGGTTATTAAAGATTACTTTACCTAATAGTAAATTAAATTAGTTACATTTATAATGTAATATGTATTCTGAATTACTTTTTGTGTTATATATTTCTATATTTTCGGATTCGTAACTTATGTTTTTGTTGTCACAACTTGAAAATGATACTGAAAATCCAATCAAATATAAACTAGTTGGTGGTAGATTAAAGAAAACTGAAGTCTGCCCTCATAAGTTGTTCATCCTAGAAGAAAACTCGGAGCATATGAAAAAAGACGACGCGCAGAATGTTTAGAAAATTTATTGCAGAACGATGCTTCATTGACCTCAAGTTGTCAACCTTTCGAAGTAATTCAGTGTGATTCAATATGCGAAAAGCCGGATGTACGAGAAAATCCACTATCTAAGGATTGCACAGTGAATTTATCAGATAATCTCGACAAAAATTTAAACATAAAAAAGTGCAAGTCGACATACAGTTAAACAAAAAGATCAGAAAGTGCAAACAATCATGAGAAGAAAAAAAAATGAACGATACAGAATATAAGTGTCTGATGACCATTCCCCAATCACCCGAGAGTTCTCCGTCAAAAGAATCAGTATCTTCTAAGAGTTGCTACAGTTCAGTTAGTAATACTTTAAGGCGGGTTCTCACGATTCAGTTTCGCTGAATCGGTTTGACTGATCCAGCGATACTGAACAGATAATGAACGTGAGAACACCTTTTCAGTAAAACTGATCAGTGGGTTTGTGCTTTCAGTCAAACTGAAAGCGAGTCCTACTTTTCATTCATTTTGACTGAATCAGTATTGAAAGATGAATGCAAACTTTACTTTTATTAATGCTAAATAGGTTAAACTGATCCATTAAACCTGAACAGTGAGAACAAACATCGCTTTCATATCACTAAATCAGTCAAACTGATTCAGCGAAACTGAATGGTGAGAACCCGCCTTTAAATACAACAGTCATCCCTCAGTATTGCAAAGTTACAATAACAAAAATATCAACAAATGCTGGTTTTTATTTACCAGAAGACGTTTATTTTCTCACTAAACTATCATTTAAAGATGTCTAGATCAATAAGTGATATTTTCACTTTGTCCTTTTACAAATCCTTCTTCAATTACGCTCAAAAACTAAAAAAACACTCATTTAAAAATTAAAAATAAATTACGTAGGTACGTCTGATGCGTTGTGCTCTGATGCGTTCTGCACAAGCTTTACATACACAGATCTACGGCAGCGCGCGGCCCAGACGGCTGACTATGCGGATTGCGGAGACGTGACGTCATAGCCAAATTGAAGGCGGCAACTATTTCACGCTAAATATGCAAACTTTAATTATTGATTTCTCTGCCATTTATTAACGGATTTCAAAAATCTTTTCACTGACAATTGTTTTTCGTCTATATTTTACGGATGCGTAACTGCTTATTTCATCATGAGTATCATGAGACTTCTCCATTGTACCTTGTACGTTTCAACCAATAAATATCCCACTAGTGATGCAAGCTATCGATTGAATCGTCCTTATTGCTAAATATAGGAGTATTGTGATAGTCTCTAACAATATACAAATCAATAAAATAATCTCTTTCTTTTAACTAACCATTTTTGCTGCGAATTTCTGGATAGTGAAGCAATTTCTTGTTTACAACAATAGTCATTACTTTTTGGCAAATATTCAATAAGTATATTACTAATACGGTCGTGATCACAGGATAGCCAATCAACACCACTAGTAAAAAATTAAATTTGAGATACACTTCTTCGTCAGCTGATATCTATCAAATAGACGTCAAGCCAGTTTAAAGTATCAGGTAACAGAGTATACAGGGTGTTCCTTAATGATATGCGAATATTCAAGAGAGTAAATCTACATGAAAAATTAATGATAGTTTGCTTTATAAAGTATGGTCCAAAAATGTACCATTACGAAAATACAGGGTGTTAAAGTTTAAGGAAAAAAATGGAAATTAATTAATATTTTTAAAACCGCTGAACATATTTTAATGATATTTGGTACATAGTTATAGTAAACAGAAGTGCACATTTTCCAGTACATAAATAATTTTCAGTTTCAGTAGTGGCGTGCGTACGGGCAACAACTTTGATATTTTTGAGGAAAAAAAAAGATACGCCAATGGTTTTTTCCGAAATAAAAATTATCTTCGAATGTCCCATTTAGTTCGGAAAATACCAGCTCTCTTGAGTTAATTTCCTCCCATGCGCCGTTATTGAATAGAAAAATAAAAGCTCTTGTACGTTATCCGAGAAAACTAAGGTAATTATTAAAGAATACAATATTTTTCCATAGATCTAGTTGCCATGAAATATGACAATTGTTTATTACACTTGCCATTTTCCTGTCAGTTTGTAATTGAGATCTGTTCGTTGCGATTTATCTTTTTCATTTCTTGTTTTTACAGTCTTATTTCATTTCTTATTTTCGTAATCTTGTTAATAATGGTGAATTATTCAAATGCAGAAATGGCGGATATGCATTACGTGTATGGCCTCGCTGACGGTAACGCAGAGGAAGCCAAACGTATTTATCACGAGAGATATCCTAATCGTAATTTGCCAGACAGTCGAACTTTTTCTAATATCCATCGTCGTCTTGTTGAAACTGGTAGTGTCCGAAAAGGCACATCTGAAGGTAGACCAAGAAATGTGAGAACACCTGAAATTGAGGATGCGGTGCTGTACGAAGTCGAAGAACATCCTGAAACAAGTACGAGGAAGCTAGCTAGGAACTTGAATATTTGCCATCAAATAGTTTGGCGAATCCTAGTGGATTTTTTGTTATATCCGTATCATATTTTAAGAGTTCAGGCATTACTTCCCAGCGATTTCCCACGTCGTGTGACATTTTGTCAGTAGTATTTAGAAAATATTGCGCAAAATCCACAATTTGAATCAAACATTCTGTTCACAGACGAAGCCAATTTTTCAAGAAATGCCATTCAAAATTTCCACAACAATCATTTGTGGGCGGATGAAAATCCCCATGCCGTAACCGAAACTCATTTCCAAAACCAATTTTCGGTTAACGTATGGGCAGGAATTATAGGTGACCACTTTATTGGCCCATTCTTTTTACAAGGACGACTTGACGGACAATCTTACCCGAATTTCCTTCAAGAACAACTGCCTCTGCTGCTTGAAGATGTTCCAATTGCAATTAGAAACCAAATGTGGTACATGCACGATGGTGCACCAGCACATTTCAGTGTCATTGTTTGTAATTATTTACAAATTGTTTATCCAAATCGTTGGAGATTGGTCGCGGTGGGCCTCAAGAATGGCCACCAAGGTCCCCCGACCTCAACAGTTTGGACTTCTTTTTATGGGGTCATCTTAAGTCGCTAGTATACAGAAGTCCCATTAACACTGTAGAGGATCTAAGAGGAAGAATAGTTGCAGCGTGTAATAGAATAAAACATACTCCAGGAATATTTCACCGTGTGCGCAGTTCCATGAGAAGGAGGGCTAAGGTCTGCATATTAAGTGAAGGGGGCCATTTTCAACAGTTTCTGTAATTATTTAGTGTTGTATGTTATTTGATTACTTTTATTATTCATATGTGTTTAATTTTTCCAATTAAACTAATAATAATTTTGCAATTTTTTTAATTGCAAAACGACGCATCGCAGGAAAGAACAGACAAGAGCTGTTATTTTCCGAATTAAATGGGAAATTTGAAGATAAGTGTAATAAACAATTGTCATATTTCATGGCAACAAGATCTATGGAAAAATATTGAAACTGAAAATTATTTATGTACTGGAAAATGTGCACTTCTGTTTACTATTGCTATGTACCAAATATCATTAAAATATGTTCAGCGGTTTTAAAAATATTAATTAATTTCCATTTTTTTCCTTAAACTTTAACACCCTGTATTTTCGTAACGGTACATTTTTGGACCATACTTTATAAAGCAAACTATCATTAATTTTCCATGTAGATTTACTCCCTTGAATATTCGCATATCATTAAGGAACACCGTGTATATATTTTTAATATAATAATAATAAATGGCCTTTATTTTAACCTCAGCGAAGTCAAGCTAAAGCTTTTCCACTTAACTGAGGACCTAAACAAACAAGTACAACCATACATCTTGTACACAAATCCTATTACAAGAATCAGTAATTATACATAACGTAAAGAGTGGCAAAAAACTAAGCTAAATACTAAAGTGAAAATTATAACAAAATATCAAAGCAAAGACAACAGGGTGGCAAAGTGGGGTGTTAAGCATTCTGATGATAAATATAAACAATGCTAACCTAATCTATACATATACTATATATTATATATACATATGATATATACACCCACATATATAGATCTATTCTACAAATAATAAAGGCTACCTAATATATACATAAATAGTTTTCATCAGTAAGCAAGAATCAAGAAATAGCTATAACAGAAAAAAAATAATATAACTACCGTAGTTTTGTTCAAATATTTTGAATTTGACAATTCAGCAGATGTCGTTTGAATCTCTTCTTAAAAGTGTTGTTATACATTTTTATTCCAAAAGGAATGGCATTGTATGTATTACCAGAACAGTATGCAAATGAACGTTTAAATAACTCTGTTCTATGTTTAGGCACAGAAAGTTGGTCAGCATGTCTGATATTCACTTCATGGCACATCGATCGTAACTTCAATTTCTCAAACAGATATACAGGCTCTCCGCTGCTAATAATCTTATGCACCAAACAACCTATGTGTAGCTTAATCCTATTATTCATTTTCAACCACTTACACCCGTATGCACCGTTTGGCGATTCTAATCCTAGTTCCCTAATCGCGTTTTGCTAATCTTTGGCATCTAGCCATGCACCGTCAAGAGATTATCTAATCCAGATTGGAGATACGACAAGGTTGTGTTCTCAAGATTGTTTTGACAGTGACACTGTCAAAATTGTCGGTTTGCGGTGCATAGTAAACAAGTAATCTAATCTAGGTTTACGTAACTAATCGCGCAATTGACTTACGGTGCATACGGGTGTTAATATTGTTTATGTACGGAGTACAATGCTCTGTGTGTTTCAATGAAAAAATGAACCTTATACAGGAATTTTGCAACTTTTGTAATTTAGCTAGAGACTGTTGATCAAGACATGGACCAAAAACTGCATCACCGTAATTTGCAAAACTAAGCACTAAACTCTCACACAACATAGTTCTTAACCGAGTATCTAGAAATGATCTACTTTTGTACAAACTGCGTAGTGCCATATAGCCATTTTTAATTACTTTATTAACATGACTCCTGAATCGCAAGGTGTTGTCCACGTAAAAACCAAGATCTTTCACTACATCAGCTGCACCAATAGAATCATTACTTACAGATATTTTCAATTGTGTACATATGTCACTGCGTGCTGAACCAAATATAATCATTTGTGTTTTTCATGAATTTATCTTTAAACCGTGGTTAACAGAATACTGTACTAAATTATCAATAGTACTTTGCAATGATTTTTGTGCATTGCATATGTGCTTGTATATTTTTTTTGAATTCCTAAGGGCATTAAAACAAGCGAAAAGAAACGACCAAAAAATATATTTACTTAATACGAATTATTGCATAGTAATGGACTTGAGGACATACCTACAGGGTGTCCCAAAAGTCAACGTCAAGCCGCAACGGGGTGACAGGATTGGTTGTAACTATCATGAGAAAAATCAGAAAAAAAATCTATCTCATGCAGTTTGAAAATTATGGGCATTTAAAAAAACTTAGAAATTTGGTCAGATTATAACAATTTTTCGGTTATTGTGGTTAACTTTTATTGATTTTGTTCATTTAAACTTTGGAACCGTAACCCTAAATAACATTTCTAGAAGCACAGTCAAAAATAATGACACAATTGCCTCAAGTTTTCTAGAATGAAGACTATTTATTAAACTGTGAATTTAAAATTTTCAAAGTTTGCCGACTTTGAAAGGCCTTCCTTTAAAAAAAATGTACTAAAATGTCTTGGCAAGTGCCATTAAAAGTTGGCGCATTTAACCAGGATTGTAAAATGGTACAAGGAGGGTCTTTCAAAGTTCACAACTTTAAAAATTTTAAATTCATAGTTTAACTAATAGTCTTCATTCTGAAAACTCCTAGAAATGTTATTTAGGGTTACGGTTCCAAAGTTTAAATGAATAAAAATAATAAAAGTTAACCACAATAACCGAAAAATTGTTATAATTCAACCAAATTTCTAGCTTTTTTTCAAATGCCCATAATTTTCAAACTGCATGGGATAGGTTTTTTTCTGATTTTTCTCATGATAGTTACAACCAATCCTGTCACCCCGTTGCGGCTTGACGTTGTCTTTTGGGACACCAGATGTTGATTTGGATCTGAAATTTTTTAAAGATTCCTACATCAAACAGCACGGCAGGATGGCAGAGTCCAGTTCTAGAAGAAATATATTTTAATCGTCATACCATCAAAATGCTGAACGTTTATTAATATAATTTTGCGAAATGAATAAAATTGTTTTATTTATTTCAGTGTAAGTGAATCAAGTTTTGGAGGATCCTTTATAATCAAAATAAATAAAAGTAATAGCCTCAAAAATAAATATTTCTCTTTTTACGATAAGAAACAAATAGTAAGTAGGGGCAGGAGCGGCAGATTTTTATAAATCCTTGGGCGACAAAAGCCTAAAACCGCTGCCGAGTCTTGGCAGATCCCCTTGCAATACAGATTATTCATAAGTAAAAAGGAACTGATTACCGGAACTCAATTTACGTCCTGGAATTTGGAATAATCAGATTTTCTTTGTTTCTAAAAATTAATATGTGATTGACTAATAAACTTTATTCAGCAGTCGTACGACGTACCATACTGTAATACCTAGTCTAAAGCGTATTTTTTTACTTTCTAAAACTTATCACTAGTTGTCTCTGATTTATCGCTTTTCAGTGGCCCACTAATTTGGAGTGACAGTTACGAAGAAACTTCGCAAAATTAGAAATAATAATTAAGAAATTTGTATTTCTACAGATTCCCAAAGAAGGCCCTTTGGCGCATCTCTATTTTTAGTCACAACACTTATTTTGCGTGAATTATAATTTTCCTTTAAAACTCGAGATATCGTTTTTTTTATGAAGAAGTGCAGCCTGAATGTCCGAGGAACTTTAAAAGTGATTGTAAAAAGTAACGTTACGCTTGCTGATTACTAGAGGCATAACCGAGACCTCACACTGCCTTTCAGGCAACAATGCACATTGGCACAGCAGAGGCGTTTCATGCGTGGAAAAATTAACCAAGAAACAATTTGATTGACTCAGTACTTCCCATCCATTTAGGTCCTTTATAGCATGTTTTGTTCGCTGTAATACCTTTGTTAATGAATTTACGTATCGGATACAAATTACAGTTACATTGGCTGGGAGAAAGTATTTCGAACTGTCCAGCTATGTTTGGACAATCCAAACTAAAAACTGATTGGAGAATATATGATACATCAATACAAACTACACCTTTTCGAATAGTAGGTTCCAAAGGATCAAATTACATTTAAAAGCGTCAATTGAGTTTCAAATAGTCAGTTGTAATTTTCAAACCGTCAATTGTAAATTCAAATTTTCAGATGAATTTTCAATATTACTCAATTACATATATATTGAATATTCAAAAGCGTCACATTCATTTGAAAATAAGTCAAACCAAAGTTCTAAGTTGTCAGTTGTGGTTTCTAAGGAGTCAATTCAATATTCTAACGTGCCTAAGATCCGCATAGTCCAAAATAAATACCCTCCGATAAAACGGGTAGCTTTCACATGCTCGATTAGTTTTACATAGAGCAAAAGCACGTAACAAAAGTATTTTGCATTCCTATATTGGTTTTTTAAAATTATTTTTAAAGTCAGCCATACACATGCATAACCTCAATGACTCGTAAAGACAAGGAGAATTATTTGCCATACCATGTTTTATATCTCGCATTATTGCTGGTGTAGTTGTCTCCTACGCTTTGAAAAAAAAAATGATGCAAATCAGACATACTTTGTAATCTCAGTGTAATAATGCTTACATTGCCGAATATCTTGATATTTTGTACAGGGTGACCTAATAAGAATGGACGCCGGCAATATCTCGGTAACCGTTAATCGTATAACTTCGAGCAAAAAATATTATTGGGTAAATCGGCTAAGAGAAATCGCTGGAAATTATTTTCAAGTTCCGCAAGTAGCCGCTAGGGGGCGTAACTGTTACGGTCAATCAGAAAAACAGCTTTTTCTCAAAAAATATGCAAATAAAGGTATATCATAGATTCTAGCATCATGTAGACTGAACAATTCTCGGTTTTTTTTGTTAATCGTTTTTTGCTCTACCTTGTAAGATGTAATGGTGGGGGAATGTCATAAATCTTATTATTTAAATGGCCATAACTTTGGCATAAGTTAACGTAATTAAACAAGCCAGGTCTCGTTTGAAAGAGCTCTTCTTACCTAATAATCTGTTATATAAAAATTGTCCAAATTTATCTTGACTTAGTGGCTATAGGGCGATATTTGACATAATAACAATTATTACGCATTATTACGAAAATTTTAAATGGTATGCTATATATCTTTTAACATAGGTATACAGATGACAAAATTCTTAAAAAGTCAGCAAAAAATTCAACTTCCTAGCTAGAGATAACCAGAGATATCAGTAAAACAAGTATTCTGACAAGTGTGCTGTGAGTTTCAGAAACAATTGCCGCCCTAGAGGGATATAGCCTCCGTATAATTATTTTAATAATCATTTTATAGATAGTTAGCTATGTACCCACCCAGTGATGAACGGTGGGTACATAGCTAACCTTTTGGATAAATAAATTTGGACATGTACCCGGTATCCAGTATATACCCACAACATTTACAGTATTATGATACCTTATAACGTAACTATTGTGTAATCTTGAGCTTATGCTGTGACCAGTGATGGACGGTGGGTAAATACGCAGCGCAACTGGTTAGATATGTAAATTTTGTTTTATTTTTGCGTTTATAATGATCCACTCTAAAAAATATTTGCTACAGTATCTTCAATGATCAAAGGCAGTGAACTTGGGTATATACCCGGTATTTACCCGTTGGGTATATATCGGGTAAATACCTTGGGGTATTTACCCATATTTCAGTATACCGTATATTTGCCCGTCACTGCTCGGGAGTGCTATAATGAAATAAAATAGGGTACCAATAACAAAATAATAATAATAAAACGTCTTTATTTAATTAATTTACAGTAACGGGCGAAGTTTAGCTCAAAGCTATTCTTCCACTTAACCCTAAATTTATTTTACAATACGGTAATCCAACCTAATATATGTCTTCAACCTATTCAACATATACAGGTTGCTTACCTATTACTAGGAGTAGCAAGAGCAATGGTACAGAAAAAAAATAAAATAATAATAAAAAAATCTTTTTGATTTTTGACAATGTTGCGGTTGAAGCTCAAACTTGGATTATACATGCTAGGGTCGCACTATTCATGTATGCCGTGACTACAATATCTAACGCAACATAAAAAATGTATGTTTACTGAATTACAAAGATATAATTCTAAGAACGACATCTTGTAATTTACATTTGACGCAGTAGAGTATTTGATTAACAGTTTGAAACTATAATTGACGCAGTCTATTTAGATTTACATTTGACACTTTGGAATATTCAACTGAGTATTTGAAACTACAAATGACGAATTGTAAAATTAACCTGACCGTTTAGAATAATTACTTGACGCTTTGGAAACTACAGCTGGAAAAGGTGTAGACTTATGCTACGAAAAATATGCAGTTTAATTCATCGGGTATTTGAATGTTTTACAGGTTTGTCGTCGACACACATTGACTGATCACTGTTTATGTTCAGGTGCAGACAGATGTTAAGCTCAACAGCTCTAACGGCAGCAGTAGCGAAGGTCTCAGGAACTTGATGATAAAAAAGGAAGCCGATATGTGGTACGCATATCCTTGTTTCAAATCAGATGTGTCCGATTGCTAGGAAAGTAGGTTTATAAATAGCGCTCATTTTGGGTTGTACAGTTATTTATCAGAATAATTTTATATATTGTTAAGTCGCTATATAGAATTGGGTATTATTACTATGAATAAAATATTAATTCAAGTATCAAGAGGACTGATAAATTAATTATAATTCATTATATAGAATTTGATCATTAGAAAGCCATTATTTTTAAATGATACATAAATTAAGTCACTAGCCTTTACCATTGTGAACTTAACCAATTCACTGGATTATTCAATAAAAAAATCTTATTATACAGAACAGCCAAACTTTATATTCCAATATGTTTCGACAATTAGTCGACATACCGTATTTCATATCACTATCTCCATAAATATAGTGCTTTTAAATATACATTTTGAGTACTGCTTCAGGTATTATAAAAAAATATATCCAATTCCGTACAAATTCTAATTAACAGTGCTATTCCTTAAGTGACGCCGGGAAACATAACAAAGCCTAAAAAGAACACGAGGCTAATGACCAAAGCAGTCGATGCCGATGACACGGAAGTAAAAAAAATACAGAATAGCAATAGAATATCTGGGCTGCATTTACTTTACAAGGCAATATCTGTTTTTATCTTAAATATTGTTATACTACCAGTAATTCAAGACTCGACTGAGATTCCGGGGGCTATTTTAGCAGTATTTGGAATTTCCAGGAAAAATGTTGTAATTATTTTTTTCCAGTTTTTTCTCGTGATTGGTTAGGGATTCTTTTTATAAATCAAGAGCTCTTGTCTCAAAGACAAATCGGATTGGTCCGGAAGTGAACCAAGTATGCATTTTTGCTATGCGATTAGCTAAAACATCTTTGATTGGCAAATCATTCACAATAAATAAAATTGTTTTTTAGATTCAAAAGAATATCATTATCAGATTATTTAATAAAAGATAGAAGTCTTAAATACCAGAGTACCGCAGCTGCTGTGAAGCGGTTAGGTTGAGGGAAGTTTGTTGACGCGGGCTTTGAATAGGCCAACAGTCTGTGTCCGTTCCAAGATAGATACCCTCACCCTGAATACTAAGAAGTCTTAAAGCTCAGTTCTTGATGATTGAAGAACACCTGCCATAGGATGAGATGCAGCAGGAACAACCTAAGTCATATCTTGCAAGTCTTTAGAAGGAGAAGAAAAGCATTGGATACGTTTATCTGAACGTTTTGAGTTATACTCATGTTTAAGGTCAAACGTTTGCTCCACTTCCACCCATGTGAGGATAATTCGCAAAATTTCCTTTTTGTCATGTAGTATTGGCATGGTGCTTGGTAGGCCTTCTCATTTGGCATTTGATATGAGCAGCATTGAATGTACTTCATATTATTAGCCCATTGATGGCCTAAATACAGCGCGCACATCCGATTTATAATCGAATTGGTGAAATTTGGAAACTTGAAATTGGTCCTCTCATCTCGTGTCAATTTCTTGTTTCCTGCACCTGTACACTTTTAATACCTAGGCCACTGGTCTTTAAGTATTTAATGCTTCCCCTTTTAATGTTACAGTCACACACATTCTTATTTAGCAGTGGTTTTTGTTAATGACCCAAAAAGGGGCAGCTCGTTCACTTTTGAACCAATATAATATATAACCAGAACGTTGCAAACTTCATTAGAGCTTTTTCGTTTTTCTGCTTCATCATACCAGCTACCAGAAGTTTTTTTTTATTCTCTTTAGTCTGTCTTCCAATCCCATTAATACTATCACGACGGCCGCTTCTTCTTCGCCCCAGAGAATGAACCTCGACTTTTCACCTTTTCACTTGACAACTAAACACAAAAAACTTAACCTTATCTCAATCTCGACAATTTCTACGCCACTCATGGACCTGATATAAGGCTGGTCGACTTTTTAGTACCAGGACTTTCACACTTATCATAAAACCTGATTGTTAGGTGGAAATTTCAAGGTTGCGCAACAGCTTTGTTTTTAAAATACTGGGTGTGAAAGTTTGGAAAGAAAATTGATTTCTTATTATTTTCTAGATCATGGAGCCGATTTTTTTTTTAATTTAGCAGTGTTGTTCACTGCAATAAGAGGCTACGTCAGCACTGTCTAGAAGACAATTATCATTTTCTGTGGTGTCTCGGGGGGCAGTCCCACCAGTTATAGTAGCAAAAAAAATTGCGAAACTGATCTTTAAAAAAATGACATATTGTGTCTCAGATTAAACAGATGAAAACACGAAAAGATGACTTTTTTTCTCTTTATGTCTCTTTGTATCTCACTTTGTTTTCGAGGAAAAAATAAATACCACTTCATACCCCGTCGAGAAAAATGTTAAAACAGAACAAGTTAACTTTGTTCTTCTTATTGATAGAAGAAGAAGAAGTGCCTATTTCTGACTCAAATTCAAGTAGAAAAGTTCAAAAATCATGTCTCCTAAAAAGTCTGATTTTCAAGTTACAGGGTGTCCAGAAATCAGTTTTTTCCAGATTTTGGGGGACTGAAATGTGGACCATGAGTTGTGGGCGGTACCTTCCAGTTTGAAAAGATGGCATTTCTTGAGGTTTATTTTCAAGTACGCTTCCTTAAGCTGCTGCAAAATTTGTCGTAGTCTTAGTTCTTCAAAATCCTTTCGAAACACAATGACGTCATCGAGATATGTCACTGCTGTTTTCCAAGATAAACCTTGTAGTGCAACGTCCATAAGACTTTCGAAGATACTGGGAGCATTACATAGGCCGAAAGGCATTACTGTAACTTGCCACAGTTCAGCACACAATGTGAATGCCGTTTTTTGTTTGTTTTTTTTTTTCGTTCATTTCAACCTGTCAGTAACCACTTTGCAGGACCAAGGTGAAGAACCATGGAAAATGTCCAACTGCATCCAAAGTGTCGTCAGTTCTGGGTAAAGGGTACGAATCCTTTTGGTGACATCGTTGAACCGTCTGTAATCCACACAAAACCTTGTTGATCTGTCATTCTTTTAACAAGTACCATTGGAGAGGCCCAAGGGCTCGATCACTCCTGGTTTCTGCATATCTTTTACCATATTTTGCACTTCATCAATCCTAAATAATGGAATTCTTTGTGTGGGCTGTTTGAGTGGCTGGGCATCTCCTACGTTAATTTTATAAGGTACCAGATGAGTTCGCGCTAGGTCGTCATTATTTCTAGCGAATTTCGAATGAAATTTTCTAAGTAGCTTCAACATCTTTCACTGTTGCTCGGGTCGCAAATTCTCACAGCTTCCATCATATAAACCTCGAAGACTGTTGATGTTTCGGTGAAGTCTTTATCATCTTCCTTTTTCCTGTGCCATCCAGTCTTCGTATCCATGCCACTGGGTCTAGTCTATCCTGCGGCGTACCTTTCTTGATTTGTATTGAAATCCTGGATACATTCACTGCCCTTGTTAGCATTCTTGAAGGATCCGTTATTGTTCTGGCTAATAAAATAGGTTTATTCCAACCCAACCTAGAATTGGGTTCAAAAATGCATGGGGTAAGATTACGTTAAGTGCCATATATGTATATACAGGGTGAGTTTTTAGTACCGGCTCAGTCGATAACTCCACTACTATAGAAGTTGTATATAAAAATTGTAGCCACGGATATGCTCCTTGCTTAGAAACTATTTAGATTTATACAGGGTGATCCATAACTACGTGGTGATGCAAACATGCATTTTTTTAAGTGAGACACCCTGTATATTATTCATTATTCAAATTCTACTAATGATTTCCGTTCTTCCAATATAGGGTATTATGTGTATTTCAAAAGTTATGACCATTTTTATATCCAAATCGCTGTCAAACGAACGTACTGTATATCAAAAAGTAATGAATCAAAAATTATTTTTTTTACACGGAAAGATTAAAAATATCTTCTAGCTTTAAAATCGACTATAAAAAAATCCCGCGACGCATATTCGTATACAGGGTGATGTAGAAAGCAAAATCCAGATTTTCTTTTTTTTTTTAAATGTAACCCCCAATATTTCATTATACCAAAGAATTGCTTTTAATATTCCCTTCCATCTTTGTATAGCTTCTATTTGTGTACTGAAATTTATTTATTTTGAGGAAATGCTATCGAATTTGTTTTTTATTCAACGAACAACTAAATTATAAGGTCATGATAGTATTTGATGAAGTCAAAACCTTAAATCATCGAGATAATAAAGTTAAGTATGCGGAGTAAACAATTTTGTAGGTGTGATGCATAATTATCAAGCAGATTTATCAGGTAGGCTTTGAAAAATTGACAGTTTTTAGGAGAATCTTTGAGAAAATGCCTACTGTGTCTATAGAATATATCAACTATGAACAGCAATATCCAGAACGGAGGCACTCTAAAACTAATAAGTTTGAAAGATTGAAGAATCGTTTTATTTAGGCTGTGTCATTTAATATTTCATAGCCTACCTGATAGATCTGCTTGATAATTATGCATGACGTCTATAAAATTGTTTCCTCAGCACACTTGACCTATATTATCTCGTTAATTCAGTGTTTTGACTTGACCAAGTACTATTATGGCCTTATATTTTAGTTGTTTGTTAAGCAAAAATAAAATTTGATAGCATTTTCTCAAAATAAATAAATTTTAGTAAAGAAATAGAAGGTATATTTAAAATTGGCAGAAAAATCAAATTATCTCAGAAACTAATGAATGCAGCCATAACAAGTGCTATACAAAGATGAAAGAGCATATTAAAAGCAATTCTTTGGTATAATAAAATATTGGGAGCTATATTTAAAAAAAGAGAAAATCTAGATTTTGTATTCTACATCACCCTGTATACGAATATACGTCGCGGGCTTTTTTTATAGCCGATTTTAAAACTAGAGGATATTTTTTATTCATCCGTGTTAAAAAATGATTTTTGATTTTTTGATATATGGTACGTTCATTTGACAACGACTTGGATATAAAAATGGTCATAACTTTTGAAATACCCTGTTTAATGTAACAATACCCTATATTGGAAGAACGGAAATCATTAGTAGAATTTGAATAAGGAATAATATATAGGGTGTCTCATTTAAAAAAAATGCATGTTTGCACCACCACGTAGTTATGGATCACCCTGTATAAATCTAAATATTTTCTGAGCAAGGGGCATATCCGTGGCTACAACTTTTATATACAACTTTTTTCGCTATCTTCTACATTAGTGGAGTTATCGACCGAGCCGGTACTAAAAACTCACCCTGTATATAGGGATTACAATTTTTTGTGGTAGTATTGTAAAATTTCTTGGTGGCACAACGTTCATTTCTTCTTGCTGGACAGTTCGGTAGCTAAATGAAATCTCTTTAGAGTCCCCTGGAACTCTGCAGATACACCAAGTACCAAGGATGCAATCATTTGTGACTGAAGCGACTAAAATGATATGCATTTAACAAAACATCCGATGTGAATTTCTAATTCCTCAACACCCAGCACTTGTATACGGTCTCCATTATAGCGGTCTTCAGCAAAACATTGTATCCGTTTGCATGGTTCCGCTTGGCAGACAAGCAATAAATACATCGAAACTCTAGTAGTAGTAAATTAGAGCAGATGTTGCATCTTCTTTTGTTATTGTGTTACCCAGTGAGGTATTTGTTTTTAGTCACATGATGTCTGATTCAAAATTATTAATGGTACAACTTGTATATTTATGCCTTTCTGTGTTCCTCCCCATAAAACAATTCCAACAAACTAGCACACTTGGGGTCTAAAGTGAGTAATTCAAGAACTACAGGTACTCAACGGATTGAACCACTACGATTAAGACATAAAGAAACGAATACTAGCAAAAATATTTAACTATAGGGGTGCATGTCGCTCGTCTAATTATGTGACTATAAAATTATTTCACGTGACATGCAGTTAAAAAATTAATAACTGAATTCCCTGTAATTTTTGGCAATCATATTTGTACGTAATGATTAAAACCAATATTATAATTTTTAATAAATGTTCGAAGTTAATGATGAAACGATCTGTATATAATGGAGTAAAATTAAATAGAATTGTGGTTTATCAAACAATAAATGTTTCCCTAATAGATATCGATTAAAAAGGAGCATAGCAGGTCTTATAAAAGACTGCTTATTGTCAAGTAAGCCATGATAATAACAAAATTGCCAATAACTGTCAGTATAGTTATTTATAAGTTGTTACTACTACTTCCCAGTTCCGATATATTCCTTGTCTTAATCGTCGTGTATGTTGGGGCTTATTATAGTCACATTTGTTCCGGTATCGTCTTGCATGGTACATTTTCAATATAACCTGCAACTACAGGACTTCTGAATTGTATTAACGTCAATCTCAATGACCACGGGACTCTCGTCATAATGGCCAGTCAGCTTTTGCCCCTAGTGGTAGAAGTGGCCGGCTCTAGTTTTCCGACTTAGTATTAGTTTTAGCCCCTCTCGATTTTTGTGTCACCTGCATGCGGCAGCCTACCCTTAAGATGCCCCTTCTGCCCGCATCTCCAGCATGTAGCCTTCTCAGCTCCTTCTAGACTAGTGCAAACTGGCGGCTTTGTTTGAAAGGTAAACACCTCTTCTTGGAGTGAACGAAGTGGCACTGACTCCTGACTTCTACTTAATCGTCTTGTTCTACAGCGTTCACCCTCCTTGTCATTCGCGTGGCAGCCATTCACACTCATGATTCTGGTATTCTGCTGCTGCGGGGGCGAGTGTTTTACATCTATATACGGGACGTGGTGCGCGAAAATCAAGTCTACGCCCTCGTAGTGCAACGCTGTAACGGATTAAGTATGCCCTAACAGAATAGGGACCTTGTGACGTTATTTCACCTTATCGGCTATTTGTAACACGCGTAGTTCACCGGAAATAACCGAAACGGGTAATAAAAGATTTGTAAACGATAAAGATCCACATTATCTAAGGAAGATTACAGGACGATTTGATTACGTGCAGTATTGCCAAGTTTAAAACGCTTTGCTGCAGTAAGAACAGGACCGTGATGATTTTGATAGCAACATTACTTATTGTGTGGTCCATTCTGTAGAAAAGGATCAAGTTTTATTTGACAGTATTTCCGATGAAAGCTACAAAATTAAGCGTCTCCGGTAACAGCGTGTGACCATTACGGAACAAAACCATGGAAGTGAAATGTCGGCTTCGGTGGTGAAGACGTATACTATGTTCGGTGTTTAATTATTACTTGTTTATTTTGCGTTGTTGAGAGAAAAAATGAAAATCCTTCGAAAAAGGCTTTCTCGGAACAAGATGACCTCGTTTTATTAAGAGAAATCTTAGGACAAAATCCCTTTGAGAATACGGTGTTATGGGTCATAGTGGACGACTAAAGAACACTTAGAACTAATAATATGCCGCCGGCGCAGCGCCTCAAAACAATGTCCATGGCTTATTCTATTTTGAGAATTTTCATTACAGATTCTAAAAAGCACAGAAAGCCTAAATCACTAACCTCAGTTACTCTACGATAAACAAAGGTGTATGCAGAAAGTCAAAAATGTATACTCCACATAGCGTAATGTTACAACCGTTAGATGTCGTAAATAACTGTTAACGCCTCATTGCTACATAAAATGTAATTATTTCGTTAAAAAAATATTTAATTCAAAACAAAGTATACTCTTTGGAAAAAATCAACACATACTTTGGTGTCTAGACATGGTATAACCACAGCATAGTAAACAACCAGCATAATATCTCAGGTTGGCAGCAATTACACGCGCATCCTCACTTTTGGATGGTTTTTTTGTAGGAATGCTAACGATACTTCGATACTTGTACTTCTGCACTAATATCGAGTATTTGTATCTTAGATACTTTTTGAGCGATTCCAAGCTGGTATCGATACTTTTGTAGGGGTATCGGTATCGAAAATAATTATATAATTATTGGGGGGTGTATAATCAATTGCACAAAATTCTCTGTACGAACCAAACGCGCCAGTTTGGCTAAAAAATATCGAGTTGGTGCCGGTATCGATATTTTCATTTTCGCATCTCTACCCAAACTTCACAGCCGTAAAATCATACCAAGGTCAAATTTTGTGGGAACCATTTTTATATAGGAAATCCTCAGAGATATTGTGCTGGTTGTTTACTATGCTGTGGTATAACTACTGTGAATTGAATCAGGTTTTATTCAAGCTTTTATACCAGGCTGCATTACTGTATGCGAAATCACGTAATAAATAAACGCAAAACATGTTCGAAAACCATCTGAAGGCCCCCGATACTCAAATAAAATCAACCAAAGAAATTACTGGTTGTCAGCGACACGCTGCATCATAAGCAGGCATAGTGATAAGCGATAATTTAGCAGACGACCTACTTATTAGTAGGAAGTACATTGAAATAAAAGTATTAGTTACCAAAATGGCTTTTTGGAGGAAGCGATTAGGGAGATGCAAACAACGTGAACCTGAAATTGCAGGGTTCAAAAACAAAGATTTACATGTGCTTTGCCAACTTGTCTTGAATATATATCAGTTGTTAGCGTAACTATACAGGGTGTCCCAAAAGTCAACATCAAGCCGCAACGGGGTGACAGGATTGGTTGTAACTATCATGAGAAAAATCAGAAAAAAAATCTATTCCATGCAGTTTGAAAATTATGAGCATTTAAAAAAACCTAGAAATTTGGTCAAATTATAACAATTTTTCAGTTATTGAGGTTAACTTTCATTATTTTTATTCATTTAAACTTTGGAACCGTAACCCTAAATAACATTTCTAGAAGCACAGTCAAAAATAATGACACAATTGCCTCAAGTTTTCTAGAATGAAGACGATTAGTTAAACTATGAATTTAAAATTTTTTAAGTTTGTCAACTTTGAAAGACCCTCCTTTAAAAAAATGCGCTAAAGTGTCTTGGCAAGTTCCATTAAAAGTTAGCTCATTTAAACAGGATTGTAAAATGGTAGAATACTTGTTAGTTTCATTCTAAAAAAAAAACGAGTAAAAAAATAAAAACCTCAAGTAACCCGATTTTTGCTACCCCATTTCACTCAGATCAGATGTCCTTTATTCGCACAAGCTTTTGGTAGATTCTTAATTTTACAGCAAAACGATGAGTGAGATGGATAATGAACATATTTGCTATGAGTGAGCGAGACAGATAGTGGACGCCACTTTTAGCAAAGTCAACAAAAATAAGTACTTTAATAAAATAATGAAAAATCTTGACCTAGTTTAGTTTAGGTTTATTGGAATAAAGGTCAGACAATAAATATTCAAATTGTTTACCATCAGCCTCAATACACGCCCTGCATCTTAAAGGCATATCCTCGAGAGTTGATGTCCTCAGCAGCTTGAGAAATTCCTTTACGCAGTTCGGCCACGCTCTCAATGGGCTTTGAATAAACTTTTTCTTTGAGAACACCCCAATAACAAAATTCCAGGGGATTTAAATCTGGGGAACGGGCTGGCCACGAGATAGTGCCTGAACGTCCAGTCCACCTTCCCGGATATTCTTGGTCAAGGAAACCTCTTGCATTGCGGAATGCGCTGGGCAGCCATCTTGCTGATATCTCATGTGGCGACGATCTGTTAAGCGGCCTATAGACGTTGATGCATGCTGAGATTCAGGTGTCGACTTCTACGTTTCATAACGCAAGTAGCAGCGTGTGTGGTACTGAATCACGAATTTAGTATCAGTTGCGGCTTGCAGCGATGCAGATTCTGGAATCCTATTATGGTCGGTGAGCCATGTCGCCAAGCCGGTGACGCTGATGCAGTGATGCAGGTTTCAACGTGTATAGTTTTGCGTGGATACAAAGAAATAAGCCCACCCTACTATTCTTGTGTTGCATGAAACGTGCATGAAATATAATAAAGTCGATTCAGACATCGCAACAGGTTTCGATTTGAGTAGGAACTTATGCAACTGATGAAAGTTTCATGAAACCTTGAGCCGATTGAGGAATCGCAGCTTACATCAACGTCTGTAGGCCGCTTTAGTGGTACGTCCTCTAACAAAGTTGGTAAATTTTATCGTAAAAAATGTAGTAATTCGTGCCATTCAAATTCTCGGGCAGCTCAAAAGGCCCAACAATTTTGCCGTTTAAAATTCCTGTCCACAGGCTTACTTTAGAACGATACTGGGATCCGTCTTCTCGCATTAAATGTGCCCGGCTAATAAGTAGGTACTTTTTAAGAAAATGTAGGGCGTGTATTGAGGCTGATGGTGCACAATTTGAACTTGAAAATGTTATTTCCCTGTCTGACTTCTAATCCAATAAACCTAAACTAAGCTAAGTCAATATTTTTCACTATTTTATTAATTTTACTTATTTTTGTTGACTTTGCTAAAAGTGGCGTCACTATCCGACTCGCTCTCTCATGGCAAACATGTCCACTATCCACCTCTCTCATCATTTTGCCGTAAAATTAAGAACCTACCAGAAGTTTGTACGAATAAAGAACATCTGACCTGAGTGAAATGGGTTAGCAAAAATCGGGTTACTTGAGGTTTTCATTTTTTTCCTCCTTTTTTTTAGTATGAAACTAACAAGTATTGTACCATTTTACAATGCTGGTTAAATGCGCCAACTTTTAATGGCACTTGCCAAGGCACTTTAGTACATTTTTTTTTAAAGGAGGGCCTTTCAAAGTCGGCAAACTTTGAAAATTTTAAGTTCACAGTGTGATAAATAGTCTTCATTCTAGAAAAATTATTTTTGCCGGTGCTTCTAGAAATTATTTAGGGTTATGGTTCCAAAGTTTAAATGAACAAAAATAATAAAAGTTAACCACGATAACCGAAAAATTGTTATAATTTCACCAAATATCTAGGTTTTTTAAATGCCCATAATTTTCAAACGGCATGGGTTAGATTTGTTTTCTGATTTTTCTCATGATAGGTACAACCAATCCTGTCACCCCGTTGCGGCTTGACGTTGACTTTGGGCACCTTGTGTAACTATACTAACTGACCCAACAGACGTTGTCCTGTCTTAGCTATGAATATTGGAATTGAACTTAAGTCTGCAGTTGTAGGGTAGTGGACTGTATACACTTGTAGACTCGTACTATTTCACTTGTATTTTTATTAGCTCGTTAACAAAAACAATATAATACGGCTAGGAATATAAAAGTACAAAACATAGCGTGTGTACTGCTCGGAGGTGGTAGCGTGAAGAATGAATTTTAGCCTGGTACCAATGTTGCCGGATGTTGAAGGATGTTGCCGCGACATGCCCCCGGCCTTGAAAGGGGTGACTTCTTTCAAACATCGATGGGAAGCGGACATATCTTGGAGAAATTTCTCTTAACGATGCCGCTGGAAGTTTTGATGGATGCAACTCTGCTAACACCATCTGTACCAGGGTGTAGTTGGATTATTCGTCCCATTTTCCATTTGGTGGGAGGACTATTGTCTTCTAGAAGTAGAACTAAGGCACCTTCACTTAGGTTGCCTTGGCTGCTGGTCCACTTTTGGCGTTTCTGTAACTCAGCTACGTAATCGCGTTCCCAGCGCCTCCAAAAGGATTGACATATCTGCTGTTGAAGCTGGAAGCGAGTCAAACGATTGACCTTGACATCTTCGTAGGACTGGTCAGGAACAGCTACCAATGGTCTTCCGGTAAGGAAGTGGGCCGGTGTGAGCGGGGTAAAGTCCTCAGGGTCGGAGGAAAGGGGACAAAGAGGGCGAGAGTTCAGGATAGCTTCAATTTGGCACAAGATTGTCGAAAATTCTTCAAATGAAAGTGGTGTATTCGCTAGAACTCTTTTGAGATGACGTTTGACACTTTTAACTGCGGCTTCATGCAAACCTCCAAAATGAGGTGAATACGGAGGTAAAAATGACCATTCTATGCCTTCCGTCGCGGTAATATTAATCAAATCACTTTCATTATGTATTAAAAACTTGCCTAACTCTCGACTGGCTCCAACGAATGTCGTACCATTGTCTGAAATGATTTTTGATGGTTTGCCTCTTCGTGAAACGAAACGCCTAAGAGCCTGTAAGAAGGCATTTGATGATAAGCTTGTGATAAGCTCTAGATGTACTGCTTTTGTGACACAGCATACAAAAACGCCTATATAAACCTTTTCCACTGTGCGTCTGGACCTTTTTGTCAAGAATGGTCCTGCGTAATCTATACTCGTGGTATGGAAGGGGCTGGCTGGTGTCACGCGATCTTTCGGCAAGTTGCCCATTATTGGCTGAACGATACTTGGATTGAACTTAAAGCATTTTAAACATTTTTTGCCGGTGGACCTAGCCAAATTGCGACCAGAAATTGGCCAATACTCTTCGCGAATGGAGGCCAATAAAAGTTGCGGACCCGGATGCATCAACATCCTGTGCTTATACTCGAAGAGTAATTTCGTAAAATTATGCTTGGCGTGCAATATTATTGGGTATTTTTTATCATAGGGAAAGGTGGAGTCTCTTAAGCGTCCACCCACGCGGAGAATGCCCAATTTATCGATAAACGGATTCAAATTCGATATTTTACTCTTAGATTTCAAGGATCCTAGCTCTGTTATTTCCGTAATCTCACAAGGGAAACTTTGTCTCTGCGCGGCTTTTATCAGATGCGTAAGAGCGGAGCGCAGCTCGGGGACTAAAAGGGGCCCTATATTTCTTTCATCCTTTTGCTTTAGACAATTATCCTTGAACCTTAAAATGTAAGCAGTCGCTCTCTGCAGTCGCTGAAATGAAGAAAAACGCTCGAAATCAAAATGCTCTATTTCATCAACTGATGGCAAAGATGATATCTGCGGAGGTTTTAGCTCCGGCACATGACTTACTTTAGATGGGCTGGTTGGCCATTCGGTTTCTGGGCTATTTAGAAAAGCTGGCCCATGCCACCACATATCGGAACTGATAATTTCGTGAGGATACAAACCTCTTGACACGAGATCGGCTGGATTCTCTCGTGTTGGCACGTATCTCCAGTCACAGTGCTCAGTCAAAGCTTGAATCTCCGCGACCCGATTGCTAACGAATACTTTTAGTAAATTCGGTGAAGTTTTCAACCACGCTAATGTTATGGTTGAGTCAGACCATAAAATACATTGACTAAATGTTAGTTTGAATGATTCGATTGCCTTGGAAACTAATCTAGCTAGTAATAACGCGGCGCATAACTCTAACTTGGGTATCGTCAAGGTTTTTACGGGAGCAACCTTTGATTTTGCACATAATAAGTACACGCTCACTTGATCATTTTTGTCCGTTGACCGTACATAGAGGCACGCACCGTAAGCCTTTTCAGATGAGTCTGCAAATCCGTGAAGCTCTATTCGGATAGAATCATCGCCGATAACTTGTCGCCTAATTTCAAGCGCATTAATACTAGGGAGATCATTGACGAACCGATCCCACTCAACTCTGAATGGGTGTGGCAATTCATCGTCCCACGATAACTTTGTGCTCCATAATTTCTGCATGAAAATCTTGGAGATCACGATGCATGGACTTAGTAGCCCTAGCGGATCAAATATCCTTGACGTGATAGAAAGAACTGTACGTTTGGAGCATCGATGAGGAATTTCAATTTTCCCCACATTATAAACTAGTGCATCATTTTGGCATGACCAGTTTAGACCTAATGTTTTTGCTTGTTCATTAGGTGCAAATTCTAGGACCTTGCATGAGACATCACTTCCTCGAAACGATTCCAATATCTCTGGTTTGTTGGAGTTCCATTTCCTTAACTCAAAGCAACCGCTTTTCAATATATCTGCAATTTCATTGCAAATGGCTTTAGCATGCTCAATTGAGCTTGTACCAGTGAGTAAATCATCCACGTAGAAATCATGGCGTATTATTTCGGCTATTTCAGGGTTCGATTCGTCGCATTCGCTTGCTAGCTCGAACAGACAACGAATAGCTAAATAACTAGCGCTCGCTTGACCGTATGTGACGGTATTTAATTCATATGCTTTTAACTCTTCATCAGGACTAGATCGCCAAAGTATCTTCTGTAACTTGCGCTGTTCTGGATCGACTAGGACTTGTCGATACATCTTCGTTATGTCTGCTGAGATGACATAAGAGTGCTTACGAAATCTTAACAAGATGCTCATTAAATCGTCTTGCAAAACTGGCCCTATCAGCTGAATATTGTTTAGTGACAAACCGTTGCTAGAAGGAGCGGACGCGTCGAAAACTACGCGCAATCTCGTTGTTAAGCTGTCCTCGCGCAGAACCCCGTGGTGAGGCATAAAATACTCGACAGCCGACCCATCAAGGTCATCACTAATCAAGGACATGTGTTCAAGAGACTTGTATTCATCCATGAAAGATACATAAAGCTCGCGTAAGTTTGGATTTTTACTCAATTTCCTCTCTGTGGAGTAAAATCTCTTTTCCGCTTGTTCACGGGAACTGCCGAGTGAATCAGCTGATTGCTTAAGAGGTAACTTTACTATGAAGCGACCATGCTCGTCTTTACGTGTGGTTTCGCTAAATATTTTCTCGCACTCAACCTCTTCTTTGGATAGTATTTTTGAGAAGCCGACCTCTTCAATTTCCCAAAATTTGGTGAGGGCCCTTTGAAGGTCGATATTAGCCGCTAGATGGCAAGAAACAGTCTTTAGATTGCCAGGACAACCAATCGTGCCACCTAATATCCATCCCAATTTGGTTTCCCGTAAGACTGGAAGGTTTTTACCGCATGAGAACGTTTTATCACTTAAAATGTCCCAGAACAAATCAGCACCAATCAATATATCTACTGGCCCAGGGGTCAAGAAATCAGGATCGGCTAGTTCTAAATGACCTGGTATGTTCAAACTACGCAAATTTAGACTGTTCGGAGCTGAAATGCTTGTTACTTCAGGAAGAATAAAACATGTTAGAGTTGCCTTGAACTTGCTATTTAGTGAATGAATCTCTAATTGACACTTACGAGTTATTTTGGAGGACTTGTTTGCAATCCCTACGACAGAAAGATCGGCATCATTTACCTTTAAACCTAGCATCTTGCACATTTTCTGTGAGATAAATGACGACTGCGACCCAGAATCTAGAAGTACGCGCGCATATTGTACTTGACCTTGCTTGTCATACAGTTTAACTCGCGCTGTTGACAAGAAAACATACCCTTGATTTGGGCTGAATCCCAAAGCTACAGTGCTTTGCTCGCCTTTTGATGAGATTGGCTTTTGACTTTGCTCATCAGATTTATTGCTGGTTTGACTTGTAGTATCTGAATGTAGGAGTGAGTTATGCCACTTTTTGCATTTCCTGCACGGACCCATTTTACATCTTTTTCCGGCATGATTATCCCTTAAACAATTTACGCACAATTTTTTACTAGTTACGACTTTATTCTTATCATCAAGAGACAGATTCGCAAATTTCTCACAAGTATAGATGGCGTGACTGTCGCCACAGTAATAGCAAGCAAATCCTGCAACAAATGATCGTGTTTCTCTTTTATCAGATCTTTCTGGTTTTCTGGAACTACTTTTATACTCAATTGTTTCGAGAATGTCCGCGCGTTGCTTCAAAAAGTTTAAAAAGTCATCAAGGGAAGGCGTGATATGACTGGATGAGATTCTCTCCCACTCCATCGCGGTTCTGTTATCTAGCTTACTCCCTAACATAAAAATCAAAAGCGTGTCCCAATTGCTTGTATCTTGGTTTAACTGTTTTATTGAATTCAGATGCTTTGATAAATCATCCACTAAACATCTTATCTTTGATGAAGATTCCTTTGTAATAGCATCCAGAGAAAAGATAGATTTTAAGTGATTATGTATCAATAGCTTTTGATTATTAAATCGCTCAACCAGCGCATTCCAAGCCACGGAATATCCGGATTGTGAGAATTCAATAGACTTGATTAATTCTGCTGCTTTACCTGCTAGAGAGGCCCTTAGGTAATGGTACTTTTGAATCTCTGAAAGCTCATCATTTTTATTTATTAGCGAATCAAAAGTATCGCGAAACTCTAGCCAACACTCGAAGGAGCCGTCAAAAGTAGGCAAAGGGATGTCTGGTAATTTCACCGCTATTTTTTCAGATCTTCTCTCTGAACTTGAAACAGAACGCTCACTTGTTGGTGATGCCTGCGAAGAATGTCTACTTGAATGCTTACTTGAATGCTTACTTGAATGATTGTCGTCACTAGGCAAAATATTCTTTGCAATAGAAACATACTGAAAGTATTTATCTTCAAAATTTGTCCGCTCTAGGTATTGCTCGTCTAAATTTTCTTCGGAAACAATAGCCTCAATTTCATTTTGATGATTTCGACACTAGTTGGTTCTTTAACGAGTTTAAAATTATCGACAAATTTGATAAAATTTGTTAATGAGGTTTTTAATCCTCCACGTCGTCTTGTAAGGCTATCTTCTGTCATATTTTATTGTTAAGAACTACAGAGCAAAATTTTTCACAAATGTCAATTTCTGTAGCGATATCTCGAATGAGTTCTAGCACCCACGTGAAATGTATTAATTTACTAGACTTTTAATGCTTTATCCTGAACACTGGCTACAGGAATGTCATTTATGATAAAGGAATTGGCCCACCTCAAATCTAGCTTGCTTGCCGCTCTCTAGTTGCTGTACTTTGAATTCTTTGGCTGCTTGACTCTAGCCGTTGTCCTCGAATGTCTTTGGTTACTGGCCGTGACGTCACCGCGAAGAAGATGGCTGCTCGCTGCTGGCTTGCACGGTTCTAACTTGATCGACGGCCGGTTGACTTTTCTGGAACTTCTTTCTGCTAATGCGGCTCGATGTGACCATATGTAGGGTAGTGGACTGTATACACTTGTAGACTCGTACTATTTCACTTGTATTTTTATTAGCTCGTTAACAAAAACAATAGGCCTTTACGGAAACACTGATCTGGATCCGGATAGATCAGTTATACGTCAAACAGCTGTTGAGGGCTGTTCCAAATTACGGTTCTATCACCGTCCCAGAACTGATTTCATCATGCCCCGCCCATTTTACAGTTCTAAAAACACACAAAATGGGCGGAGGATGATGAAAACAGTTCTGGGACGGTGATAGTACCGTAATTTGGAACAGCCCTCAACAGCTGTTTGACGTATAACTGATCTATCCGGATCCAGATCAGTGTTTCCGTAAAGGTCTAATATAATACGGCTAGGAATATAAAAGTACAAAACATAGCGTGTGTACTGCTCGGAGGTGGTAGCGTGAAGAATGAATTTTAGCCTGGTACCAATGTTGCCGGATGTTGAAGGATGTTGCCGCGACAGCAGTAAATACTAATTATCTGAAAAGCATAGTTTTCATTGAAATACTTTTTCGATATCCACGATGTTTTGTTTTCTGGCGCGTAAATAAATAATGATGTTTTTGTCAACACGGAACAGGCTACATGGCCATGTGGAAAACATGGATTATCAATATTGATCCCACAAATAATAACATGTGGCAAAGTAAGAACTCCAAACTCCGCGAGGTTAAATCAACTATAGGGCCTTGGCGCTGCATTACTCCCAACAGAAGACAACAAACAATAGTAACCAGGCTTCGACTCGGACACACCAAACTCACCCATTCGCACCTCTTCAGCCATGAACCACCGCCCACCTGTGATTTGTGTGAAGAAGTGCTTACGGTAAAACATATTTTAGTGGAGTGTCCGATATTTGAAAATGAAAGACTGCAAAATAATATTGAAGGAACTCTAACAAACGTATTAGGATATGAATGCAATGTAAATAATCTACTGATGTATCTTAGTGAAATCCATGTATTACACAATATATAATCACATTCGCCGCTAATAACCCTTAGAGGTTAACGCGGCTTTGTTTTCTCAATCAAAAAAAAAAAAAGTTCAACTACTGCTTTTGCGATATAATTATCCTCATTGCAAAGTCGAATGGAATGTTGTTTGGAATCATAGGGATGCGTGGAATCAAGACGTCTTCGCTTTTGTATTCCCCTGTTTTTCTAATCAAATTTACGTTTCTTCTCTGAATGTTATCCTCTGCCGTTAATTAATGCTAGGCCGTAATTTCGGGGGCGTATTTCTGGCCCAAATTCAAGTAGAAAAGTTCACTTAAAGTCTGGTCTTCAAGATACATGGTGTCATAGCTTGGAAAATATCGAATGTAACCCACTGACGACCTTAGAAAAAATTAAATATTATTTTTCAGACTAAACACATGAATCCCAACTTTTTTATCTTTTGATGTCTCTTCGTATCCCACCTTGTTTTGGAGGGAAAAAAATGGAGCTATGCAATAAAATGATTTTTATTTATTTGTTCCAAAACAAAGTGCGATACGAAGAGACGTTAACAGAAAAAAAATTGTTTTTATCTGTTTAATCTGAAAAGCAGCATTTAATTTTTTCAAGGTGAGTGGCGTACCTACATTTTTTTGATAATATTTTCGTGCGACCGACCGACCGACAGCGCTTGACAGGTGATCATCATCATCATAGTCACAGTGTCTTAACAGACATGTTGTGAACTCGTAAAATGCATTTACTCATTTTACGAGTTTCTCTTGGGATATCTTTAAGATCTTTAATGCAGTAGTTTCCCATTTGCTTTCTGCATCCTCATGCCGTTGACCAGATGGTATCTACTGGTTCATTCGCCTTTAGGGGCAATTTCTCACCCCAAGGACAAGAAGGTGTCCTGACTCTTCTCAACTCGTCCACCCAGAGCTGTTGGTTGAGAAGAGGTTACTGCTTATACCGACAGTAGTTCGGTTCTTTTTAGTCGCATTTTACGACACGCAGGATATATGATGAGAGATATTCTAACCCGCCCCCAGCACGGGGATGACAGGTGATAGACCTCACATTATTATGGACATTGAGATAGATTTCCAGTCTTTGACACCCTGTATCTTGAAATCCAGAATCTTCAAGATACATGTTTATTCAGAGTGTCAGGATATTCGACCGACAGCGCTTGACAGGTGATAGACCTCACATTATTATGGACCTTGAGATAGGAACATGCAGCCTTAATATGCTTAATTTTCAAGGTACAGAGTGTCAAAGTTTCACTTTTATTTTGTTTTTTTTTTTCAATTATTTCGCAATAAAATGGCACAACGTTCTAAAATTACATATCGGGTTTTTTTAAGGCGAGAAATCCAAATTCAACCACAGTTTTGCCAACATCAATAGAGGGCGTCACCTACGGCATATCGAACTCTTTTAAATTAACATACTTTTTTCCTGTTTGATGCATCAACGTGAGTATTAAAAAATGGTTTCCTCAATATGCGTTACTTAAAAAAGGTATAGGTCCTAGAGGTAACCATTTTCGGGATAACCTTTATTGAAATATTTGAAAAATGTGATCGAACGAATTATCCGCATTCTCGCATGAGGTAATATTAGGTAGATCAAAAAACATGTTTCAAATATATCCAATTTTTAATATAGGTGGTGTTAAAGTTTAAGAATACTTCGTAAATGGTATGTAAAATTATGAGCTTAAGCCTAATATTCATTCGTGCGGAAATACCGATAATTCTTTCGATCGCAATTTACAATTCGGTCGCATTGGAAACTTCAATGAAGGTTATCTCGAAAACGGTTACCACTAGGACTCAAACAAATTATACCTTTTTCACGTTAAACATATTCAGGTAACGATTTTTTGATACTCACATTGATGCATCAAACCGGAAAAAAGATAGATGGCGCCCTCTATTCATGATAGCAGAACTGTGGTTGAATTGGGGTTTCTCGCCTTAAAAAACCCCCGATACGTAATTTTAGATTGTTGTGCCATTTTATTGCGAAATAATTGAGAAGAAACCAAAATAAAAGTGAAACTTTGACACCTGTATCTTGAAAATTAAGCATTTTAAGGCTTCATGTTCCTATCTCAATGTTCAGCGGTACAATATTTTAAGCACCTGCAGGCGGACTCCGATAATTAGAAAAGTAATATTAGAATCGCTTCATTTCGATTCTAATATTCTTATACGTAAACGAGTTTCGGAACTCTGATGAATCAGCTTATATTTTAAAAATGTACTCGTGAAAGTTCGGAAATATCTAGGGATATTTTGTTGCTTATTAAAAAATGATGACAACTTTGACGGTTTGACATAATTAACGATTATAACCTATACTAGTGCTATACTAAGGCTATACTATACTAAAAGCTTTCTTAAAATTAAGAAAATGTCAAAATTCGCTGCGTGAAAATTATTATAAGAATTAAGAAACGTTGAGGTAAACGGACGGCTGTGGACTTCCTGGCTTCCAGCGCGCATTTCTGAGAGGTGAACAACAGTGGAACAGACGAAGATTAGCGACGGATTATACCAGAGTGCGGGTACAACACTGAATTAATAAATGTGCTATATGGTTGAGTGGAAGAGCACTATTGTATGCTTCAATAAAGGCTATTATTATTATTATTATTTCTTGTGCGTTGCTTGAATTGATTTTGTGTTGAATTCAGTAGTGGATCTATTGTGACTATTGTGAGCAGCTAAGTTTGTTAGTTATTATTTCGGATGGCGCTCTACATAGTCTATCACTGCCCACCAATGATCTCGACTGACTCATTTTTCTTTTGTCCATTGATAAAAATAGGTAGATTAGGTATCAACCAATGAAAGCATCAAAAGAACGTACGCCAAAGTTTGTTTACGGTACGCGTTAAATGTTAGGTTTTACCACCGGCTGACAGATGCTATCGGGCGAGAAAGTGTAGAGGGCATCTCTCTCTACTAGGATTATTCACTTAACCCACGTAGGTAAATGGAATTCGATAGCAACCAATTCTCGTTTCGAAGCGATTCTAAGGGGGGCTTACGGGGAAAGAGGGAATCATAGAAAACTACATCAGAGTACCAACTTTTCCATCATGACGTCAGTTTTAGAAATGAAACGATTCTAATATTACTTTTCTATTTATCGGAATCCGCCTGCTGTAGCTCTGGAATTAGTCATTTTAGACCGGAAGTGTGGTAGTTTTTTGGAATTGTTTTATCGAGAGGAACACAGAAAGGTACAAATATACAGGGTGTCCCATTAACAATTTTGAATCGGACGTCACGTGACCAAAAACAATAACTCATTGGGTCATAAGACAAGAAAAGACACAACATTTGCTCTAATTTATACCCCCAAAATTATAATTCTCTACTACTGCCCAGTTCCGATAAATTGCTTGTTTTAATCGTCGTGGGACACCCTGTATATAGAGAGGTGGTATAATTTTTTTGCTTATAGAAAATTTCTTAACAAGTTATGATCGTTTGAAATATAGAATATGTGTTTGAGCTAATTTCACCAGTTTCAACTTCTAAACATAGCGATTGCACAATATAACAATACTTGGATGATTTCACACTCACGATAACTGAGGTGGATGAGGTGCTAAAAGTAAAAATCACAAGTTTTTTTATTATATGTATGTCTTCAGCTAGTTTTAAAATATATTTTTTGTTGTAACATGTACCAGAAAAAAGTTCGGTCTCAGATTAATTAATGTCATACAGACTTATTTAGTGTTATTAGTACTATATGGTATAACATAATCTAAAGCGTTTTCTGGCGGTCTTAGGTATTCGAATACATATTTGTCACGCATTAATCGCTGACGTCATAGACTTCAACCAGCGCTAGAATTAACAGTTTTGAAAACATCTCAGAAACGGCGCCAAACTTTAAACAAGTAACCTATCTATTTTCGATGTATTTTTGTGACAGGATGTACTTGGCACCACTTTGGTACTCGTATCAACAATAGTCGGTATTGAGAATGCATATTTCAAGTGCCCTGGTAGTTGTTCTTGATTTGGCGAATCAACAAGAGGAAGAATTTCTTCAAAATACTCTAAATATTTATGAAATGTTTTTGAAAGATTTAAATGGGTTTTTGTCGGTTATACTAACCTACAGAGAAGAGCATCAAAAACTTCCGGGATTTGCAGAAAATTTGCTAGGCCAACATATTGAATATGCCAGTAATTAAGAACTACTCCAGCTGCACATCCATCATATCTTGTTTTATTTCGCTGTTGTGTTTTGTGTTCGTTCATTCGAAATTTTTGAAATTACGATTGCAGGCTATGATGACAGCATTACAATTACATGACAATTACAAGCGATAATTTGCGGTTATGTTGGTTTGAAACTAACGTTCGATTGGTTTTGAATCAGTTTGAATACATTTTGAAATATTGTTACCATAACGTCATCGTTTCAACGCCAGAACGAAAGTATTTGAAATGTAGACGAATACGTTTTGAATACATGGGCGCCAGAAAACAGCCCTAAATTCTTCAAATTGATGGAATGTCAATGTGACAACTAAAGCTAAATTCAGATGCACACGACAACCGACATACGACGAACTGACTCTGTATCCATTCACACGAGTCCGAAATTTTCGTACGAAATTTGGTTACAAACTTGGGAAATTTGTATTTTCATAGTTGGTACCTATTACAGTTAAAGCAAGTCTGCCCTGAAGAAATAGGTTCGCGAACACAATAAATTCTACTGAGCCGTGGACCAATAATGTGAAACAAAGATTTAAATGCATTACTTGACTTGACTTGATTCGCAAATAATTAAAATATTTTTCTGTGTCAGTTAGCTTCATTTCCTGCAACATAAGTTATGGTACGCTCCTTGCTTCTTTATTTTTAAAAATGTCTCGAACCCAAATTCTTCGCGTTCTTCCTCTTTTCTTCATTTTTATCCATAAGAGGGATAAAAGTAAAATATTTATTGAATTTACGTATTGCGCCAATCCATTTTGAATATTTCAACCAATAGGAGCAGTTTCGTACTGTCGTATCGTCGGATGTCGTGTGCATCTGAATTTAGCTTAACAGTACGTAAGGTTGCTTGTTTGAGGGAACTGGGAATTTTCATGTTATTTCTAACACTTCATTTGCTGCAAAAATTCGAGAAAGCAAGCATATATTGTGAAATGGCATCCTAGTTGCATTGCAGTGATTTGCAACAAGTTGGTTTCACTTTACATATCCTAAAACATGAAACATTTGAAAACCTTGTAAATAAGTGGTGTGTATACTGATCGTAGAATTCGTTAAAGGATGAAAAGACAAACATTAAAAGCCTTTTAGAGACGCAATGTGAGCAAGCGTATTGGATAGAGTAAATGTGAAATACCAATAAATATTTGGACTGTGCTTATCTAAAAGGAACCAGGCGCCAAATCAAGGTTTAGAGATATTTAAGGTTTAAGATGATACTATATTCCTGAATTTTGAGTGCACAAAGATCCATTTTTTCAGCACCGGTAAAACTTGATAGTTAAGATATTAACCTGTACAGTATTTCGTAGGCCTACTAGGACAAAAAACCGATTTTTTTACCCTTTTTTGGCTGATAGTTCCTTCTATATAAACAGGTTACTAAAGATTTCTGATTTAGCATAGAACCAAGCACCAAAAGACTGATGGTTCTGTTTAGGTGAAATGACAGGCAGAAAAATGGTTCTATTCAAAAGAACAAAAATATTTATTACTAAATATTGTTATAAAATAGAAAATTTTTCTATGTAGTGTGTATCTACATAAATTATTAACCTCCTGATGAAAACAAAATATCTGTCCGGCAGCCCATGCTTCCCAAACAAAACGCCGAATGTCGGTAAAGACTTCAGTTTTTAAGATGATTCAATTCATAATAGTTAAACCATTTCTAAAGATGCCTCATTGGTTTACATATCCTACACCATTATAGTTCACTGATGTGGAGTAAAGAAATCTTCACATAAAATTCAATTGAATGTCGTCATGGCTGTTCGGAATCGTTGGACGTTTTGTACAAATTATGAATTTCAAGGTTTTTGAAACATCTAGGGTGGCACTTCCAAACTGTTTTTAATTGATCTGATTTTAAAATTTGAATAGATATCTTCTGGAATTCTCTCCATATTTTTGGTAGCTATAAATATAGCGAACAAATAAGCAGTTTGCTTTCCTGTCACTATACTCACCTATATCATATTCCTGCCATAAAAAATAACAAGAAGATGATGCCATTCCACTCAGAGATATTGAAAAGGAAAGTTCATTAGTGGATTCAAAAATTAACCATATTGTCTGATATCATCTCTTCAGATCAAAATTAATTAATTCTTGTCTTTCGCTTCTTGTTTCCCATTTTACATAAGATAACGAAAATAGAACAGTTTTCCCCCCGAAGGGTAGAAAACTATTATTTCGGGTCTTGCTGAAGCTTGACCCATATGAGATTACCTTGTGCCTTTCCGACCAGTTCAGGGTGTGTGTCGCCATCTATCGGTCTAGTAGCCCTCCATTGTGGTGAGCTCTTACCTTTCTTTAAGCTCCTCCCTCGTCCGACGTGCGTATTGCCGGCAAGTGCGAAGCGTTCCTCAGTACCGTGATGAAGCCGGCTAGGTCTTCAATCCATGGGTCAAGCTTCAGCAAGACCCGAAATAATAGTTTTCTACCCTTCGGGGGGAAAACTGTTCTATTTCGGTTCTGTGCTTCGCTTGACCCATATGAGACGTGTTTGGATTCTGCCGGCGTATGGAGTAAGCGTACTGTGATATAACATCATCAATAGATTTATGTATACAAAATAGGTAGCTTTCAAAAAAAAAATTTTATTTATCACAACTGTACCAGGTAAAATACTTTATCTAGAAACATAGACAAAAATAAAAATATATTACTTCTACTCAGGTCACAATGAGATTCAAAGGGTTAAAATAAAATCACAGACTCTGCTAAAGAGGAAAAATACAGGTCTAAAACTTGAGATTCCTAACTAGGAACTTTAACAAACAAATATTACTCTTACTCAGGTAACCATGAGATCCAAAAGTTAACATAAAAAACACAGACTCTGCTAAAGACGAAAGAACAGGAGTCTATAACTTGAGATTCCTAACTAAAAGAATACTTAAGATAACGAGATCAAGATCAGTCTCTTAACAATCCTATCCATCCAATGCTTTAAAACTATTAATCACTTGTATACCCGCAGGCGAGACTTCGGCAGTTGGCCTAGATATCTCTTTATAGTAATGCTTAAAGAAGTTTGTCCTGCCTTTCCAGTTTCCTTGTTTAAGAACAGTATCCAAAGGAGTATCTAAATTAAAACGGAAAGATCCAACTGCAGATCTAGTGCTCCCTGCAGAAGCATTTATTCCAGCAGCCGTGAGGGCTGTTTTCACCCAACCGGCAATCACTGTTCGGGAGGCTGCCTTCACCTCTCCCCTAGATGTAATGAACAGTGAATCTATAATTTTTGAGCCTTTTCGGCTTTCTGATAACCTTAATAATTTCTTTAACCAAATGATTGGGTCAAAAAGCATGTTTTCTGTGTTGCTGCGTAATTCCCAACCGGATTGTTGAGATACGTGGTTATCCGTTTTTGACCCAAATTTAGGCCACAAGATTAAACGATCGCCTAGATCTTGGAAATTCTTTTCATCGATAGAAAGGAGGGTTAGGTCATGAATTCGTCTTCCCGAAGCAAGCAGTAGAAGTACTGCTGCATGCCTCGACACCTGGAAAAAACTTTCATCTTCAGGTGGGCAACTGTTGATCCAAGAAACTAGCTGGCCTATGTCCCAAATCGTTCTCTGTTTGCCCGGTTGCTGAACGCTAATTGCTTTCAACATTTGTCGGACGACTGGGTGAGAGCTCAATTCGGGACCCCGCGAAGGATTAGCAAAAGTACATACCACTGACTTATGGACACAAATCGTACTATGGCACAACTTGACCACCATGTGTAGATAGCTAAGGTATCGAGCAAGTTGTTGGGGCATTGGGTTGTTGATGTCAATACCTTTTTGACGTGCCCATTCGACCCATCGTTTCCAGGGTGATATGTATGTTTTCAGAGTCGATTTGCGCCATGCTGACAGTAACAAATCCTTTTCTTCGATCAACCAACCTGGCATCTCGTCAAGCCACCCTGAACCCTCCAAGCCTCCAAAACAAGTGAACTTGCGTTGTTCGGTGGACGACCCGTACTTAGGTCCACTAAGTTCATCTGAAGGTTGCGAATGTAGAAAGGAGGGGCTGTTGCTCTGGATTTCAGATCTGATCTCCAGAAGACCTTCTCCCAGCGCGGAGCTACTACTATGTACGATCCCTTTGCCGTGTTGAGATGTTGTAGCACTCTGGGCATCAGCGTTGGGGGTGGAAAAATCCACCCTAGGTGGTAATCCCATTGTCTGCTGAATGCATCTACAAACAGCGCCCTGTGGTCTTCCCTTGACTGAGCAGCATATAGTGGGACTACAGCTGAGAAACTGGTTGCAAACAGGTCTATGGTTGGTCGTCCCCACTTCGTAAATATCTTGGCCGTTACTGATGTTGACAGGTGCCAATCGGGAAGGCTTTCCTGTCGTGAGAGGCGGTCTGCTATCCCGTTGTATATTCCTGGTACGTATCTGGCAGTTAGATGAAACTTGAACTCCCGTGCTAGGTCGAATAGCTTTACTACTTCGTTGAGAAGCACAAGCGACCTTGTGCCCCCCTGCTTCCTTATGTAGGCTACTACTGTCATATTGTCTGATTGGACTAGAACAGTCTTGTATTTTAGCATAGATATGTTTTGTGTAATTGTTTCCTGCACTGCAAATAATTCTTTTCTGTTTATATGCCAACTTTTTTGCTTCGCTGTCCACATACCGTGCAGTACTTGATTTCCTATATGCGCACCCCAACCGCTGTTCGAAGCGTCGGTTGAAATGAAAACTTGAGGGTGGCGGATGAATATTTCGGATTGCCAATGCGCCTGTTCTATCCACCAAGTTATTTCTCTTAGGGCTCGCTGAGAAATGGGAAACCTTGTAGTCGGAAGTTTTGCTGGTAACCGAGTGCTCTCGCGTTGCATTTGCCTGCAATGAACTCTTCCGAAAGGGACTACAAAGGCTGCAAAATTTAGGCTTCCTAACAAGGATTTTGCCTGCTGCCAGCTCCACCTTTTTCGCCTTCTCAGACTTCTCAGTCTCACGAGCATTGACTCTTTTTTGTGTAAAGCAATTCTTTTCGCGTTCAGAGTAGGGTTCCAGACTATACCTAAGAATTCTATTTCTGATTGTGGATCTAGTCTGGATTTTTCGAAGTTTATTGTCCAACCTAAATATTCTAGGACCTGAACCGCTCGACGTGCATGGATTTTTGCTATCTCCTGATCTTGATGTGCAATCAGGAAATCGTCCAGGTATACAACGATTCTTATGCCTTGACTTCGTAAGTAGCTGGCTACCCAGTTGGTTAGGCTTGCAAAAACCTGAGGCGCTGATGACAGGCCGAAAGGTAGACAAGTCATGCAGTAAATTCTTCCCTCGTAAACTAGGGATAGGAAACGACGGTGAGTTTGCTTGACTGGGACGTGAAAATAAGCTTGGTGAAGGTCCAGCTTGACCAAAAAATCTCCTTTCTGTAAGAAGTCTGAGATTCTGATGTGGCTGATGAGTCGGAATTGTTTGGCCTCTAGGAACTGATTTAGGTTTTTTAAATTGAACACCGGACGTTGTGAGCCATCCGTTTTTGGAACCAGGAACATCGCTGATACGAATCCAGAATTCATGGTCGCCTCCTCTAAGATCCCTTGCCACAGCATTGTCGATATTTCCTTTTTCATCTGGAGCGACGCCCTGGTCGCATACCCCTCCTTCCAGATTTTCTGTAGTGGAACTAATAGGGGGCGCTTTATGAATGGAATTGCGTACCCCGAAATTATCTTCACTAGACCGGGAGGTGCTCCTAGTGATATCCATCGCTGGACATACCATTTTAGGCACCCTGCGCGGAAACCTCTGGCGGTCTGGTTTGACTGAGATTTGTTGTCAAAACCGCTTCCTTTGTTTATACGACCTTTTCTCACAGATATAATCAGTTTTCTTGCCATCTCTATTACTCTTTCTTCTGATTTGGGTCGTTTGTGATTTGCCTGACTTTTGAGGAGGGGCATAGGACCTGTGTTGTGCTTTAAAAGTCCTGGCAACTTTAGAACCTCTTTTTCCCTCCTTAAATCTTGGTGAAGAACTTGTTGTCGTTCTATGGTATGTATTCTTATGTGACCACGCATCCTGTTTGAGAAGCTCTGACAGACGTATATCATCGTACAGAAATTTTTCTGACGGGGGAATGTCCCTCATCATTTGTGCTTTAAAACCTTTTCCAACCTCACACAGTCTTCGTCTTGCATCTATTATCTCCGCTCGCTTTCCGCATACATATTGCAGCAGATCATCGGAGATATTCTTGAAATTTGAGTCCGCTGCTGAGAAGACCTTCGTGAGACCTTCTGATGCGCCAGGGTGACTAGAAATAATTTGCTGGATCCCCTCTGCAAAGTGTTTTCTCTGCATAAGCAAGCCATGAGATATAATTCCCAAGGATGCCTCCATTTTTTGAAGCATTTCCGACTGTAAGGGAGAAGTAGTTCTCTCACACAGTTGAGGGTTAGCCGCCAGTGGGGCAAATACTCCACTGGCATGAAGGCTCTTTTGGGCATCCACGTAGCGGATTTTATTCCACGCAGTCGAACCTAATCTCTGACAGTAAATGCCTTGTTGGTTTATTTCTGCCAGGGGCTCTGGAATATTCGGGGCTTGCTCTTTTGTTAGAGGGTGGAACTGGAAAGGTACATTTTCTTTTTCCTCCAATAACGCAGGTGCGCTCCACTCTAACCCGGTAGAAGACTGAGTGTTGAGCAAAGAGATATCTGAGTCATTACCGTTATCTCGCCCGCCGTAGTCTTCATCATCTTCCGTTGAAGCTTCGTCTGTCGGCTGCAACTTCTCCAAGATATCTTGAAGCATTCCTTCCATTCTGCTCTGCCTACTTTCCAAGTCATCCAGCCTTGATTTCTTGGACGATGCGGAGGGGCATGGAGAAAGCTGACGTTTTCTCGAACACTGCTCTGACTCTTCATCATTTATTTGCCCCTCTAAGTTGTCGCATGCCTCCTTTCTCGACAGAAAAAGATGTCGGATAGGTGCTATAGACTGAATTATGAATTCATGCTGCAGCATAGATCCCCTTATTCGTGCTGACAGTTCCGGGGGGCCAATCACTAAGCCCCTACAGAAAGCCCATTGTAGCATCTGGGCCTTCATATCCCGGTATGGTTTCTCTTTGAGGGTGCTCGCCTCGGGATTGAAAGCTTTTGCTATACCGATAGTTGGTAAAGCAAAACGAAGTTTATTTAGAGTTTGATGGTCTACCTGTACCTGCTCGTCACCAGTATCTTGTTCTACTGGCCAATCTCTCCACCCGTTGGGTAACCATTGTTGGGCCAGTAGCTTTAGGCGTGAAAGAACGTCGTTTTTAGTGGAGTTATCGTCAAACAATTCTCCCAGAGTGGTAAGAGACGACGGGATTGCCATCTAAAAAATAACGAAAAAGACTCCTTTAGAGAACTACATGTATGTGTACAGTTCCTAAAACGAAACGGCATAGTGTGATTACCAAAGTTGCAATGGTGCAGCACTTTGCTAGCGCAAATAAAAACAAAAGCGCGGCTCACTAACTTTAACATGATGGAGTCCACGACGGGGCCTCCAATCCGTTAGCATACTGCACTCTGTGGCACTGGCCGCCAGAGTTTTTGTCGTTGTATCTTTCTGATGTAGCCAATATTTGAGTGTTATGGTCTCAGGCTGAGCTTTTAGTGGCTAGACATATCCCGTGGCTTGAGCCGCCGGGAATATAAAATGTGGCTGGACCTATCTGCTTAGATTATTGGTCGCTACAGCTCACGAATCGAGTCGTCACAACTCGCCAATGGCGCGGCCGCCGCGGCCCAGGAATCGTGCCGCCGCGGCTTACCAATCGAGCCGTCGCGGCTCGAAAATCGAGCCGCCACTGCCCACCAAACGAGCCGTCGCGGCTCAAGCATCGAGCCGCTGCGGCTGCCAAAGCGAGCCTTCGCGGCTCAGAATAGTTCAAAAATTGTATCGTACTTTGAAGTAGAATACACATGCTGAAATAAAAAGAAAAAGTGGCTTCCAGCGAAAATTATTGATCAAATAATAATGTGGCGAGTGACCTTCTGCCTACATATTATAATAGGTGTAAGAATATTGACTATCACAATCAATTTCAGAATTTTATGGAAGTTAGATATAACTTGAATCAACGGCTATGTACACAGTACTTTAACATACCTTACATCGGAAATATTTATCACTACTCGTATATCGAACAGCACGCGCTGTTTATTTAACTGCGAACACACACACCTTTACCTACGGAAAAACAAAAGCGTACTGAGGAACGCTTCGCACTTGCCGGCAATACGCACGTCGGACGAGGGAGGAGCTTAAAGAAAGGTAAGAGCTCACCACAATGGAGGGCTACTAGACCGATAGATGGCGACACACACCCTGAACTGGTCGGAAAGGCACAAGGTAATCTCATATGGGTCAAGCGAAGCACAGAACCGAAATAGGGATTTATAATCTGCGTCAACAACTCTTCTTCACGATCACAAAGCACACTTTTGCTGCTGCTTGAAACCTCTCTCTTTTCGGGATAAATCAAAACTACGACTAAAATCTAATCTAACCTTATTGATGAACTGATACCGAGTTCATATGCGTGGCGGAATGAGATTCTAGGAAAGCATAAATTTGAATATTAGGCGATGATGGAATAAGACGTCGCGTAGTGAGGCAAGAGAAGGATACATCAAATATGTATGTCTTGAAGGTTTAATCTGACAATATACATATTTTTCAGAAAATTACCATAATTGAAAGTAGCTTTTATAGACGTTTTATACAGGGTGGGGCCAACGAAAACATAGTATTCGTGGGCTTAGTACAGAGCGGGCCAAGAATTTGTTAACATTGGTTGCGTTCAAGGAACTGAGCGCTCTTTCGGAGCGCTTTGTTAAGGCCGATCCAAACATACGGTACTGTGCACCGACTGTGTTGATTTGAACTGAATCGGTCATCTAAAGTTTTCATTGGAATGTATTGAATTACTGTTTTTAATTCAGACATATAGGTCTAGGCGCAGACTGTGCTCCGACTGTGCTGCTTCCGACCGCTCTAAAAGTGATTTCTCAAGGTTACGGTCCGACACGGTAGGAGCATGGCACGTGCACAACCGCCATAGTGTGTACTATTGAAAGGCGACCACAGGGCGCCCGTCGTGATTCGGCCAGCGCTCGTTGATTTCGGGTGTCCCGATTCCCGATTTGTCATTACACAATTCGTGCAGGAGCACCCTGTTCTTAGAGTTTCAAGAAAATTCGTTTGTTGAGGTTAATAGGCGGAAAAGATGCCTGTTAATGAAGATTGTTTGATTATCTATGTATGTGCAAGAGCATGAATGTTTATACGATCTAAAGCATAAAGATTACGACAATAATCTAATAAAAGACAATATTTGGAGAGAAATTGCGATTAAATTGAACTCAACGTCCGAAGAGTGTAAAAATAAGTGGGCTTTGCTCTGCTCGTACTATAGAAGAGCCCTGAACCGGCGTAAAACAGTGTTCTGCTTTTGTATGTGCGGTTTCACAAGTTTCAACAGATTGTCAAATTTCAAGAAATTCATACGAAAGTATCGAACAAATTATTCTGGATCATCTTTGAGTCGAGCAAATGCTGTGTGAAATTATCCTTCTTCCTACCTAGCTCTCCACAAACGGCTGCCCAAATCTTTCTCCTTTTTTTTGTGCCTCCTCCATGAATACTAGATACGTTCCGCACGCTATGATTATGTCCTCCTCTGTTCGATCCATACCGCCAACAAACGGACAGTACGGACACGACACGGCTGGTGTGAATATACACAACACAGCACAGCCGATGCGCGGTCATGACACAGTTGGTGCACGGCACCCGTATGTGTGAATCGGCCTTTAAGAGTGGAATACTGAATGGTCCACGTCTAAAGTGTCACACTCAACATGTTACATCTTGACATGACATATACTGACATACATTCATTCGCAAGCGCCAGATTAATAGTTTGTTCTGATGGATGCCCCAAAACTGTAAATACCGGTGAAGAGTTGAAAATGAATCAGTAAATAATAGCAACAGCAGGCACGTATTAGAGGGGGGTCCAGGGGGTCAGGACCCAGGACCCCCTCCCCTCCCGCCCCCCGAAACGTTATATAATACTGTCTAAAAAATGGAATCCACAAGTTTTTGCACCCCCCCCCCTCTACGAGAGCAAATTTAAGGTGGCAATCTAATCTGGACCCCCTCGAAAGGGACACCCATAATCTGGACCCCCCAAAACCAAACCCTGGATACGTGCCTGAGCAACAGCTATTGATACCGGCATTAATATTTAATAATGCTTTACCTATCGTGGAAGAGCTTGCACAACCACTTCATGATGGCCTCGAAAATAGGATTGAGGTGACAAGAAACGTAAATTATTTTGAAAGTGTCACATCTCGGTATACCGATTACTTTGCAATCTATGTTTCAGTCGTTATATTACAAAGTAAAGGCTTGGATTTCCATTTTTCGGTAAAGTCGGTGGCACTCAGAAAGCACATGGGTTTAGGTTATGTTTCCCCATTTATATATCGCTAAACTAATTCTGTACATAAAATGGCGTCCGCCCAATAAGTAGCGGGGCGTTTAGTGACTCTGATGCCTGAGCGCTCCGGCGCTCTCGTGAGCGTTACGGTTCCCTGAACGCAATCATTGAAATCTAACACCCCTCGTAAACACAAGCCGCGCGAGGAGGGAGCTTGCCACCTGCTCGTTTCTGGGAGATTTAGTCGCAATGGATTGCTTCAGGGGACCGCAGCCGGGACCACCGCAGCGCGCTTATTGTGCAAAACAATTTCATTTGGACGACAGTTCGCTCATTACTGTGAGATGCTTATTTCACGTTGAATATGATTTACACGACGTAAGTCAGTGTCTAAGTGCTTCTTTAATAAAGGAATGGACAAGCTCGAAGAGACGGGGATTACTGAATGTGAAGCAAACCGGCGGCCCACGGACTTCTCGGAGTAAAGAGAACATGCAGCACGTTTCCGATTCTGTTCGACGTGATCCGGATTTATCGACGCGCAAACCTTCCGCTGAATTAGGATTATCCCGGACATACTTACGCCGCCGCCGTATTATAAAATTAGATTTGAACTTACATCCAGATAGTGCAGGAACTAAAACCAAATGATTTACATCTGCACAAGTCGTATGCCGGAACAATGTTAGATCGATTCCGTAATTTTGACAACCGCATATTTTCTGACGAAGCCCATTCCCACCTTAACAGACATGTAAACAAACAGAATTGCAGGTATTGGAGCAGCCAAAATCCCAAAGATAAACACGAGAGGTCACTTCATTCTCCTAAATAACTGTCTGGGCTGCAATATCAGCCATAGGAATCATTAGACCTTACTTTTTTGAAGTCCCTGTCGGCAGTCAAAGATATCTTTCAGGAAAAGATGATTTCCAGACGAGATGAAATCCCATGGCCACCCAGGAGTCCAAATCTATCTCAAGGAGTCTTCTATTTGTGGGGTTATTTGAAGAGTCATGCCTACATCCATAAACTAAATACACCACATCAACTGAAGGAAATAATCAGCGAAGAAATGTCGGCGATCTCGCGACTCTGCCGACGAAAATTCGAAAATTTTTGTTGTTGCTTAGAAGAGTGCAAACTTCGAAACGCCGATCGTTTAGATGATATTTATTTTAAACATAAATTCTCAATTACTTTTCTTTACGCCAATCGAATTAGGATTTTTTCTGGAATTAATTCCCAGCAGGCTGGAAATCATCTTAATACCTTTATTGGGTCCTAGATACGTGTAATCTGAGTTTGCACCGTCGCAGGTGGTGAGCTTAACTTTTGACAGCCCAAAATCTGTCAAATTTTTGCACTTTTTTTAGTTTTTTGCTTGTAGCTGGAAAATGATGCGTCGGACGGAAAATATCGTTCGGTGTGCAATATCAAAAAGGACTGAATATGCGTCGAATGACATCCAAAACTTTTAAGCGGGTTTATAGGTCGAGCCTAAATCGATAGTTTCACAGCCTAAAAACTGCCAACTTTTTGCACTTTTTTTAGTTTTTTGGTTGTAGCTAGAAAATGATGCGTCGGAAGGAAAATGTCGTTCTGTGCAATATTAAAAAGGACTAAATTTTGCATCGAATGAGATCCAAAACTTTTAAGTCGGTTTAGCAGTAGAGCCTCAATCGAGCGGTGAATTCTTTTCATATCAGTGCAAACTAACATTTTGCGGCTATCAATGACTACATATATTTAAAGCTGATACGCCTATCGAAAAAGCCAATGGAATAAAAGATGTAGTTTTTAAATTCAATCATATTGACATATATAATTTTGCAGCAATTTCAGATCTGTTTGCTGTTACTTTACCCTTTTGGCTGGACTTCATTTCACCCCTGGTATATGGTCAAGCTATATATCTTTCGAAAGCATTTTACAAGTATAGCACAATGATACCAGAAGCAACATCTGAAAATGAAAAAGTCATGCTTTTGAATTTCTAAGTATTTACTTTCCAGCACATATCTATGGAAAAGATAAGCAACGATACCAACTCCTGGAAGTGAAAGATAGAAAAAATTTTGACATTTTCCATTTTTTATGTCAATTCTACTGGAGAAATGTAGATAAACAACATCAGGTTAGTTTAGCTTGAATTTGGCTTATGCAAGCGCAGTTACTAAGTACCTGAAGGTCCAGATGCACGCAGAAAAAAATCACTATGATATTTCAATACTCTAAAGCAACATACCCTCAGATAAGATTGTCGCTTGTACGGTCTTTCTCATAGCGTGTCCCGGCAGGCCGCAGAAGATTTTTATTTTGCTCTCTGCAAATGATTAATTACTCCTCCCGGATTTTTGAGAAACTGAGTTGGCTCCTAGACCGCCTTAACCATCGTTTTTGATGGTTACCCTGATGCGGCATCAGCAAGGAGTATCAAATCAGCTGAGCGGCTTTGCCATAGAAGCAAGTACTCTTCTGCAAATGTGGTGTTTACTGAAGTGATGAATGCAACCATGCCGAAAGAACAATTTCTCTCCAACGAAAAGAGCAAAGGATGGCTTATTTCCAGGCTCAGAGCCGTATATAAGGGGGGTGGGCGTGTTAGGGGGTTCAACCCCCCCCCCCATTAGTTTTCCCATGAATGAAATAACTACTAAAATAATACATAATAAAAATAATCAAAATCCTTTCTCCAAGCTTAGTGATTTATTCTACTTGGTACTAACCAATCGCTCGGCGCTCATGACACATTAGCAACGATACAATCTATACAGTTTTTAAACAAATTCGTATTCATTCAACGGCCAATCATGCTCTAATTCAGCACCCTTTGAGGATGACATTGCCGTAGAACCAGAAAAAGTTAAAAATAGTTTCTTTGAAGATGATCCAGCTGAAGGGGGCCTCAATATGCAACCGCGCTTTCCGAGCTTTTTAGATGAAGGACCATCACCGTCTAAGAAAATACGAATATGAATGCTGCCTCAGAAACATCTGTCGTGTCATCGAATACTCAAATTTTGATTCAATGATCTCTCATTCAGTATTCCTTAAAATGCAACGTTTTTCCAATGGGAACACTATTTGATAACTAACTTTAGCCTGTTATTGATCCTACGACAAGGAACATTGAATTCAGTATAAGATACTTTTAGTTCAAATACTGCTTATTAATGTCTCAAATAGCATAGAGCATGTGGTAAAGGCACGAGTTGTTGTGCCTATTAAAGCTGCCTTTTAGACTTGTCTAATGAATGAACCTTTTTATTGAATTAATTATCAAGAAATGCTATTGTAACAATATTTTTTTGTAGCAATAAATTATATGCGTTGCTTAAACAAAACCTAAGGTGTATATTAAATACAACAGAATGCTTTAAATGTATTATACGCTAATATTACTATTGGAATGATAGTAGATATCATTAGAACGAATATAACCTATTTTGAAATTATTAGCTTACCTGCAATTGCCTCAATCCTGAAAGGTGAATTGTTTAAATGTCACGGTTTTGGAACAACTGTAAATATAGTTGAAGTGACAAAAAGGCATCCAAATATTAACAATTAATTGAAAGCACAACATTTTTTCCTGCGTGCCAACGAATTTCTGGCCCAGGCAGGTATTAATATCAGCTTTTGCCGCTAGTCCTGTTTAGTTATTTATTCATTTATATATTTATTTATTTATACTTTGTTTACACAAGTAAATACAAATATTTCATTAATAAACTTGTAGGTGATATTGTTAATTCATTGCACCTAAACTATTAAGAACTATGATTAATTTACCTATTACTGAATTCTTATTAATAATACTCATTAAATATTTTATGGTAATACAATACAAAAAACGATTTTAAATTAATTCCACATTTATAAATGACTAAATTCACTAACTAAGGTCTCTATTTAACATGAAATTTCATTCCCCACAACTTTAATTTTATGTATCTTTTGATGGGAGTATCTCTTTTTAAAATATGTTGTCTTGGAAAGCCGCAAAATGTAAGTCTGCACTAAAATACGATTTTTTTATCAGCTTTAGCATTAGATTTCGGCTATACCACTGAACCGAATATGATGTTTTGTATACCATTTGACGCAGAACTTAGTCTTCTTTATTATTGAATGGAACAAAATTTTCCGTCCGATGCACCATTTTCCAGCTACAAGCAAAAAACAAAAAAAAAGTGCAAAAATTTGACAGTTTTTGGGCTGTCAAAAGTTAATCTCACCACCTGCGATGGTGCAAACTCAGATTACATGTATCTAGGATCCAATGAAGGTATTAAGACAATTTCCAGCCTGCTGGGAATTAATTCCAGAATCCGGTCTTTTTCGACTCAATTTGATTGGCCTATCGTATAAATGAACAAGTTTTAAAATATATCAATTGATTTTTTTATACGATTTTTTCAAATGTTAACTAAATCGTGGTCCACCCTGTACAACTAGGTATCAAAAAAAATCTTGGTAAAAAGAAGAATATTTTTCACGATTGTTTATTTTTGTCTGATTTTGAATAATTGGTAGTTATTGTACCTGTTTATTGAATAACGATCAGATTTTTTTTACTTTCAAGTGAAAATGAGTTATCTACTGTGATATTGACAACTCAATTGATAATTTAGACAGTTACCTAGGTGTTGATAAGGTCAATGCAATATTTATTATTAAGTACATATTTATTGTTATAAAAACCATGTAGAAACGATAATCAAACTTTCGGGTTTTTTTGGCCTCCTAAAAAGTTTATCCAGTCCGATGAACTACTAGTTATTGGGCTGTTCGTCAGGCGTTGGCGCATTTTCATCAGAAACTGCCGAAATTGATCTTTTTTTCTAAGTTCGCCAATGAGAGAAACTTTCAAATTTCAATTCATTGTACCAGCCATACGCAGCTCTTAAATATAGGGCTTCTTGCAGCACAAACTCTCTCAATGCATTGTTTCTGGCACCCCTTTTGACGGTAAAATATCATAGCGCAAACATTGTCACGCGTTAAATACGTTCGGACAGAGAAGGGTTAATTTTGAAGTTCACAAAAGATTAGCAGGAGCAACTGTCAAGTTGAAATTATTCTATCAAAGTAAATATAAATTGGAATTGTTTCCAGCTTCTTGATATCTATCTATTGCTGCATTGTTTATGCTAGTTTGCATAAATTTTCCGTGTGGTATGTAGCTCCAGTAAAAAACGGTATTGGTTATGGAAAAAAGGAAAAAGCCCAAAAGCTGTTTTAGAAGTTGTATTATGAAATTACTAGTTAAGAAGCAATAATTGCCTATTTGTAAGTAACTGGAAGCCTTTTCACCAATTCATAATCTGAAACTTATTGTCATTTTGTATTGGAAGGTGTTCTATACCTTAGTAGCATGTGAAAAAGCATTTTTTAACAATTCTTTTTTTTTTAAATGTAACATACGAAAAGATAATTGGCTTCCAGATTTGTAGGACAGCATAATATGTAAATATTGTATACAAATATTCCTTAAATTCCAGGATTGTTTTTATCAATATAAACGACTTTATCAAACTAAATTGTTTTATTTTCTACCTTATATAACACTCTACAATACTGAATGATTTTAAAACAATGTATTTACAGTTTTCAGCATAAAATTGCTATTAATTAATGTGCAAATTGTATACGATTGATATACAGTACAATTGATAGTGATTCTTAAATGAATGTTCCGCCAAAACAATGTTGTATGGACTTAAATAGCTTCCTGGCAGGAGTATTTATTAATTTCTGTTTTCTAAGAATGTTTTCACACCAGTCCATCTATGAAAAGCTGATAGTAACATACACTTATATTATCAACAACTCCCAATAGGGAGATATGTTGATATTTGGTTTTTTAATTCTATAACAAAATGTTACATTCTTCTGGCCTAATATACGTAAAAAAGTAAGCTTTTACAATAATTGCAACACCTACAATACATAAAGATAATCATTATTTTTAAGATTTTGAAAATTTTCCAGCATTTTGTTCCAATCATTTCAACATACCCATTTGATTTTCTAGTGTTGTTTTTTATCTTTATTGCTGATCTTTTAGGTTTGAGATTATATGAAATATGGTATATTGGTTGATGTTAGAACAGTAAATAGCTACTTTGATAAATATCTAAAGATCACAAAAGAAAATAAATGTACAAGGAATGTAACTTCATTAAGTAATGATTTACACACTTAAAGAAGAACGGTTATTAGCCCAAAACTGGTGAGCTGAGAAGGCTAATGTTATCAGATACAACAGAGCTGCTATCCAACAATTCAATGCATTCTGAAAAAAATATATATATGTAAATGCTCGTCTTACTTGCAGAATTGTAAAAGGTAGATAAAAAAAATTATAAAAAATACCATCATCAGACTGATTCCTAGAATGTTGATAATATGCACAATACACACCTCTTACACAATGTTCATAATAATAAACCTTGAAAACTAGAGCAGTTTTTAGTTTGACAAGAATTTCATAGATTTGCATGACATCAAATTCCTATTTTATACTGGTCAAATGTGTTCAAAAACCAGAGTATCATTTAAAAGAGACTTGAATATTGCTACTGCCTCATCCACAGCGCTGCAAAATACTAAGAAATACAGCTGAGGAATGCCCAATCACTGGAGGCACATAGTCAACCATTTGTTTTACATGGATACCCTCCCGGCAACGCGATTTACAGCAGTCGCTGAGGGTGGTGCAGAAGTACAGTCAAGTTGTTGGGATGGAGTTCAGGCAGACAAATGTATCATGGTTCACTACAAAATAAACGCTGCGGAAATAGGGAAGATGAGGGCAGCTCCTGGATGGGGGCATTTACCGAGTACTGGAGTGGCGCAGCGACACGTCCAAGAGGTAAGATTGGTCAAGGAGCGTTCCAAGTTCCAGCTGCAAGCATTTACACTGACTCAAGCAGATCTGGTCATTAGAACTGTCCGGCAAGAGCAAAGTTGCTAGCACACAGCTTTGGTGCTATCCACTGGAAAGTGGAAGATCTGCCACAAATTTACATAAAGAACTGCAACAGGTCCTAGGTCCTCTGTCCCGCAAATACACCTTCGATGACACAGTTTAGTACTGGCTTCTGCTTGCTATGTTAGGAGGAGCACCGATCCTCTGATCCTTTGTGTGAGAGCACAAGAATGCAGATAAACGAGCCTTATTTTATCTTATCTTCACAAAGATAAGGCAATGCATGAAATCTTCTCCAAACATCTAGAAGATCATGGTTTGTCTGAGCAGTTGACCTGCTTTCTAAAGACTAGTGAGTTGAAGTCAGAGACTGAGAGCTCTGTAATGGCTTGCCAAGACATTATCTTTAACAACTTAGGATACCCTAGCAGGATTATGGGCATACTCCATAGCTTGTTGTGTGAAGGAAATTATGCGGAACGTGTTGGTGCCAGAGCTCCCATATACTTAGCCGCTGTGATTGAGTATCTGGCTGCCAAAGTATTGGAGCTGTCCGGTATTGCAGGGCACGATAACAAGAAGATTTGTATTATTCCCCATCATTTACAGTTGGCCATCAGAAACAACAAAGAACTGAACAAGTTGCTGTCTGGTAAGTGATGATCGCTCAGAGTGGAGTACTTCCTAACATCCAGGCTGTACTATTGCCCAAGAAGACAGAGAAGAAGGCATAAGATGCTTGTTATTTGGAACAAGTCACAGTGACAGTTACAATTATTTACATACTTCTCCTGAATGTTTGAAAAACAATTTTATCTTGTGCTCTTCATAAATTGTAATTTGAGAAATTGACTGAAATCCAGGCTACCCTAGTCCCCCTCCTACTAGAGCAGTTATGTTTCAACTTTTTTTTTGTCTCTGCAATCTTACGCTTGACAATAATGGATATTGTTATAAATCACTCTTTGTCATGGAAGATATCTACTCAGTGGATCTATTTATCAGTGATATCTACTATTGTGATTAGCCAGCCAAAATTGTTACCTTGTTAAGACCAATAACTATGTTGCTGTAAACTATTGGTTATGTATAGTCTCGAGGAAAGTTTTACATATATCAGCTTTTTGGTTCATAAAGTTGTTAAACATGTAATAAGTTAAATGGACCTAACAGGACTTACCTGTTGAAAGCCACTATCCATTTTGGCATAAAACTGGTTCAAATCTTTGATATCTCCACTGAACTCTACCCCAGGAATATCCTCAGCTAAGGCTACAGCCCCGATGTAATAAAATACTCCCATAAGTGTCTGGAGAAGAGCAAACAGTGAAAAGGGTTTGGTCACATTGCAAAAAAATGAAAAGAATTTCTTACCAGTTGAATAATGCCCCAGGCGCTGATAATGATTCCGCACAAAGAACATTTAGGTCCGCAAATTGGCATGGTTGGAGTATTGTTTTGAAGAACTAAAATCTGGAAAATTTGGAAGATTGAAATTTTGGTGCTAAATGGGTCATATGACAATTCATAAAACAAAAAATTAGCTCATTCTTAGCTGTAACAAGATGACAAACACGTGACAATGACAAATACCGATCTCAAACATAGAACCACAAAATAGGTACCATAGAACAAAAAACCCTACCTTTAGATAGGTGCAGGGATGGTGATATTTATCAATGAATTGATTCATGGCCGACATTGATTCCCGATTACCATAGGCCTTTACCAAAGAGTAGGTAACTCTTTGCCTTTACCATGGCCGACTCTACTAGAGTCTGCCATGCCTTTACAGAAACAGTGATCGGATCCGGATAGATCAGTTCATGGCCGTCTCTACTCACTAGGCCGGAGCATTGAAATATGGCAACGTTGGAGATCAGGCCGTGTTTTCATTTGTGGTTATGTCATGTGTATTCTTCCAGGTCCAGAAAATATGGTTGGAAGGTGATTATTAATTTGTTTCTAATTATTTACCTGCACAAACGAAACTATAAAGATAACAAGATGCCTGCAAAGCGTGTAGTACCAGGTTGCAGCCCAGTAGAGGACTACCAAACCATGGCCCAACATCACCTTATTCCAGATTAAAAAGAACGCTGCAAGGTGATTTGTAATGGGTTTCTACTTATTTACCTGCACAAACGAAACTATAAAGATAAAACGATGCCTGCAAAGCGTGTAGTACCAGGTTGCAGTCCAGGAGAGGACTACCAAACCATGGCCCAACATAACCTTATTCCAGATTAAAAAGAACGTTGCAAGGTGATTTTGAATGGGTTTCTACTTATTTACCTGTAAAAATGAAACTATAAAGATAAAAAGATGCCTGAAAAGTGTGTAGTACCAGGTTGCACTAGCAATTGTGCGTCCGATAAGGGACATAAACAGAAGTGGGTGAAAGGTATTCCTCGAAAGGGCTGCTTATATTTATAAGGATAAAGACAATAATTGACAAACATTTCAAAGGATAAGACCTATTTTAAAGCACAATGTGGTACCTATAATGTTTTCTGGACCTCCCAAATATCACAGAAACATACAGTTAATAGAACTCATCTGGGCATGGCCTGGGGCATACCTACGAAAGCATTTGATAGTGAAAGGGAAATTAAGACCAGCAAGAATGGCTTCACAGTGACCTAATGTGAATTTTCCTAGCTCAAGTGATAATTTACAAAGTAAATTGAGTGTTCATTTAAGTGGAAATGGAAGTGGCGGCAGGAAACAGGTTGCGTTTATTTTTATTTTGTAGTGTCTGACTGTGATGAAACAGACATCAGATGTAAGTGGTATTAGTATTAGTAGTTCTAAAAAGTATTTTTCTTAATTTATTAACCGAGATGAACTCTAATACATATAAAATGTAATAATTATTCTGAAACTATAGGGCCACTATTTGACAGCTACGCCACGTCGCCACATCTAAGCTCCGGCCTAGTGTAGAGTCGGCCATGGTTAACCCCATGATGGTTAAGCCGATCATAAGTTTCCGTAAAGACCTTTTGTTGGAATCTTGCAAATTTGTGGATTCCATTTTTTAGACGGCATTTTATAACGTTTTGGGCGGATCACCTGCACCCCCCCCCTAAATACGTGCCTGGTGTCATACATATACAATTATTTTCATTAATATTAGTACATTGCTATTTTATATTTAGGTTAGGATTATAATACGCCAATATTATAACGTGTATTAAATAAACCTTAAGTTTTCCGATGAGCCCCCCCCGAAATCGATTTCTATATACGCCACTGGGAGAAGGCGATCCTAAGTAAGTAAGTATAGTGATAATATACCAGTACCAAACATCATTTTTGTGAAAATGTTTCAAACCTTCACAATACTATCACCATGTAGATAATAGTATTGTCGCCTCAAATCTGCTCTGTTACTGTTTTTATTATTTATCCAGAATACTTACAATAACTGGCTAATTTTTTAGTGATTTGATTTATTCGCACCATGGCCGACTTCTCACTCACTCACTAGGCCGGAGCATGAAATATGGCAACACTGAATCAGCGGGCCGAGTTTTTATTTGAGGTTAAGTCATGTGTATTCTTCCAGAGCAGAAAATATGGTTGGAAGGTGATTTTTAATGTGTTTCTAATTATTTACCTGCACAAACGAAACTATAAAGGTAAAAAGATGCCTGCAAAGTGTGTAGTACCAGGTTGCACTAGCCAATCAAGGACATACCAACATAACCTTCCAGAGTAACAACGAAGAGCGGAAGGTGATTTTTAATGTGTTTCTAATTATTTGCCTGCACAAACGAAACTATAAAGATAAAAAGATGCCTGCAAAGTATGTAGTACCAGGTTGCACTAGCAATTAGTGCTTCCAATGGAGGACATAAACAGAAGTAGGTGAAAGGTATTCCTCATAAGGGCTGGTTATATTTATAAGAATAAAGACAATAATTACAAACATTTTAAAGGATAAGACCTATTTTAAACCACAATGTGGTACCTACAATGTTTTCTGGACCTCCCAAATATCACAGAAAAAGACAGTTAATAGAACTCATCTGGGCATACCTACGAAAAGATTTGATAGTGAAAGGGAATACAAAACCAGCAAGAATGGCTTCAAAGTGACCTAATAGTGAATTTTTCTAGCTCAAGTTAAACTTTACAAAGTAAATTGAGTATTCATTAGCAATTGTGCTTCCAATAAGGGACATAAACAGAAGTGGGTGAACGGTATTCCTCGTATGGGCTGGTTATATTTATAAGAATAAAGACAATACTTTACAAACATTTCAAAGGATAAGACCTATTTTAGAGCACAATGTGGTACCTACAATGTTTTCTGGACCTCCCAAATATCACAGAAAAAGACAGTTAATAGAACTCATCTGGGCATGCATCGGGGCATACCTACGAAAAGATTTTGATATTGAAAGGGAATCAAGACCAGCAAGAATGGCTTCAAAGTGACCTAATAGTGAATTTTTCTAGCTCAAGTTAAAATTTACAAAGTAAATTGAGTATTCATTAGCAATTGTGCTTCCAATAAGGGACATAAACAGAAGTGGGTGAACGGTATTCCTCGTATGGGCTGGTTATATTTATAAGAATAAAGACAATACTTTACAAACATTTCAAAGGATAAGACCTATTTTAGAGCACAATGTGGTACCTACAATGTTTTCTGGACCTCCCAAATATCACAGAAAAATACAGTTAATAGAAATCATCTGGGCAAGCCAACGAGGGCATGCATCTGGGCATACCTACGAAAAGATTTTATAGTGAAAGGGAATCAAGACCAGCAAGAATGGCTTCACAGTGACCTAATAGTGAATTTTTCTAGCTCAAGTGACAATCTACAAAGTAAATTGAATGTTCATTTAAGTGGAAGTGGCAGCAGGAAACAGGTTGCTTTATTTTTATTTTGTAGTGTCTGACTATATAAAATGTAATAATTATTCTGAAACTATAGGCCCATTATTTGACAGCTAAGCCACGTTGCCACATCTAAGGCTCCGGCCTAGTGTAGAGTCGCCATGTTCGCACGCATCGCAGTAGATAAAGAGAATCAATTTATTAGCCAGTTCGATTCTTACATCCTTAGCACTAGAGTCGGCCACTGTTTTATGGTCTGTGGTCGGCCATGTCCTTAGAAAAGAAGGATGTTTTGTGGCAAGTAGAGTAGCAACCACAAAACAGGTACGGTTAAGAAGGCACAATTCCGTACTATTTGACTGGAAACACGAATGACTTATGTCAATGTCAGCGGCCATTATTTTGGGTTGCAACATGGCCGCCGCAGGGTTGCCAGATGTAGTAAGAATTCGAAGCAATGTTGCCACATCGTTGCGCAAATCTGTAGGTGCTCTACCTTTTTATATCAAAATTATCATTTATTGAATATAGCCAATCATTAACTGATTGATTGATTTTTTAATTCAATCAATCAATCAGCGATTGGCTCAAAAATTTAAAAATTGGAGCAAAAAAATGAAAATATCTATATTAAATATGATTATTGTATGTGTAATTTATAAATACTATAATACAAATTGTCACAAAATACATTTGTATAACAATAATAATAGTAATCCTCTTTGTTGAAGTTCCATCAAGCATATGGTTTGTTTTCATTCCTCACCTCGTCTCAGTTTGACCTACAGTGAATAAAATAACCACATGAAACAGAGTAAAAAATATTGGCAAGAAATGCAATATGCTATTAAGCTAGAGTATTCAAGGTCCATGCTTTTTAATCTTGCACCTGATTACCCTAGTATACAGGGTGTCCCAGAAATAACACGCGAGAGTGACATGGATGGTAGATTGGCTTTAGATCAATCAGATAACATCGACATGACCTTAGTAAAAGTCTTCTAGTTTTCGAGATATTGCCACTTTTAAGGTTTTTCAAAAAAATCCTACCTTTGGTCATTTTGCTGGCTGTTATGGCTATAAGGATTTGCGGAGTTATGATATTTTTTTTCTCGGGCTATTACTAATAGTCGGTTGAGACGACAGGGTATTGATTTCATTGAAAACTATCGCGGTATGTTAAAAAAACAACCGAATTCTTAGATTTTGTGTGAATGCGAAAACCTTAACTAAGGTTTAACTGATTACTGTGACAACGAATGAACTAGACTGGATCAGCAAATGCTCTTAAAAACTAACCTACTTAATGCTCTTTCAAAAATAGTATAACATTTATAGGTTCTTTTTACTAAAAATTGAACAGCTCCAAGTTTTGACATAGAACTCGTAATACTTCTACGTCTAAAATGCCTAGGTACATTGTCCTTTTTAATTCGTTGTAGGCATCAAAATAATGAATAAAGCATAAAGCTGTTTTTTCATTTTCTATTGATTTTTAGTCACTATAACGTATTTCCAAAATGTTTACCACCCACTCTTATACACAACCTGCATCTTAAAAACTGTCGCTTTAAACTTCTCAAATATAGATCAGAAATTTCACGTGCTTCTTGATGGATTCGTTGATGCAATTCATTGGCTGATCGAACTGGTTTTCCGTACACCTTATCTTTTAAACATCCCCAGTAAAAAAAGTCCAGAGGGTTCAGGTCTGGAGAGCGTGAGGGCCAAGAAACTGGTCCTTGCCGGCCAATCCATCTGTTAGCGAAGCTTTCATCAAAATAAGCCCTTACTGCACGACCATAGTGCGCAGGGCACCCATCATGTTGTAAAGTAGAGCCCAGAGATATACCATTTGTGTACGTTTTGCGCTATATAAAAACTGCATACCATCTCTTAGTACAGTTCATCATTTGGAATAGATACAGTTTTGATAATATTCAATGGTTACCATTATTTTACTTTCGTACTCGTAACCAATTCATGGAATGTGCTTTTAACCAATTTTCTAACAAAACACAACCTTTTAGAATGGTGAAAATGAAACACTAAGTTGTATCTGAACGTAAATCTGTCGGGTGACGTTCACGATGTATATTTTGACTGAACTATGATAAGACCGACACATTCCAGGATTATTAGCGACTCGATCTATGGAAAGGACCGGACTTTAGTCAAATTGTTTAGGCAGGTATTGCTACCGCTAGCAACGCCAATCTGCTTTTACTTTTGTGCGTCACTTTTCTGTCTGAATCGGACGTTTTCTTCTGAAGTGTGACAGCTAGAGTATGTTGCGGCCTTGGGAAGATAATGGGATTTCACAGCGATGTGAATTACCCTGCAGCAGTGAAGCTACGTCGGCGGTTTGTCATTACGGTGGTGAAAGTAGTGACTATAGTACGGACACTGATAATGAATTTGAACAAAGGGAGGTGGAGGTAGACCAATTAAAACCTCACAAAAGGTCACATCTTAGCGCAGACGCAAAGCAAATAGTACTAAATGATAATGAACTAACGAACGATCCAGAGAATGAAAATAAGGGGAGTATGATCAAAAAGACGTCACTTCTAACACACGTTCCATATCCAACAGTATGTGAAATTTTGAGAAAGGGGCCACAAAAGAGGAAGCGTAGGTTTGATGCTGCTGTTTCAAAAGAACTAGATCCCACGATCACAAAATTATTGAGGAATATTGTGTACGAAAAGTACAAAATTAATGAACTGCCCACAATCGAATCCGTTCAAAGACAATTGGCTAGAATGGGGTAACAGTATCCAAGGAGTACGTTGCAGCGATGGATTAGGAAGATTGGGTTTAGGTACAGAACTGTGAACAAACGAATGGCTATAATGGAGAGTGCAAGGATTGTGGGATGGCGGTACGATTACTTGCATAAGATAGAGCAATACCGGAACGAGGGGAGGTCAGTGTACTACCTTGACGAGACCTGGTATGATACCCATAATACCGCTAAAAAGGGATGGACCGACGGTACAAAGAAGTGTTAGCTAAAAGGCGTTCCACCAAATAAAGGATCCCGTATAGTTACCTTACACTGCAGATCATCTGACGGCTAGGTCGAAAACGCACTCAAAATTATGTGGAAAGAAAATTGAAGACTGCAATATAGACTACCACAAAAACATGGACTCGGGAATATTTGAGCAATGGTTTGAGTATAGCCTTATTTCCAATTTAAAGCTATTTAGCGTCATCGTAATGGACAACGCAAGCTATCACTCCAGACAAAGGTACAAAATTCAGAATTCAACGTTATCGAAGGCGGAAATACAAGATTTTCTCATAAAACAGGATTTGTACTTTGAAGAAACTTACAAAAAAAAGTGAATGATTGATCCTCCACACTGAACAGTTTGAGAAACAATGTCATAGAAAGCATAGCTAAAAAGTATGGTCATGATGTCTTCAGGTTGCCTCCCTATTTTTGCATTTTCAGTCCTATAGAATTAATTTGGGGACAACTAAAACAACGAATCGAACGTTAAAATTGAGTGTAGAAAGGAATAATTTACCATATGGTTTATACGGTTATATTGAAATGTCTCTACCATATATTTATCAACAGATAATAAAGTTTCAAACATCTTGTTCAACCAACTGATGTATGAGCACTTTATTGGATGGAATGAACATTTTCGTTGTTGCCCACTCCAACGAATTCGAACGCCCAGTCCGACCCCGTTCCCTTTCTCTGTCGGCACTTTTTGCGGAGATCCTCACTTTGTAAACAAATGGTATATCTCTAGGCTTTACTATAACCACATCCTTCTTCTTGACTCAAGAGGCACATCTTCCAAAAGAATGGGTAGATGATGTTGCAAAAAGTCCAGATACATTTCTGCATTAAGGGTCGCAGGGAGTTCGAATGGGCCAATGATGCATCCGTTGTGGATCCCGGTCCAAAGAATTACCTTAAACTGATGCTGTGAACGGTCCTATCTTATTTCATGGGGATTTTCCAACTGCCAGCTGTGGATATTGTGCAAGTTAAGATACACATCTCTTTTACAGGCCGACTCGTGGCTCCACAAAATCCTGTCGAAAAAATTAGGGTCTTCCTGATGCTTCTCCAGCATTGTCCGACAAAACGAAACACGTGTGGCATAATATCACTGCTTAATAGCGTTTGAACTCTTTGGATGTTATACGGGTGGTATTCGTATCTCTTCAGAATACGTTGCGCCTGCGATTTAGATACGCCAGTACGTCGTTCGATGAAACGTACTGAAGTTGATGGGTCCTCCGCCACTTGCTCTAATACAACTTCATCCTCTTGAGTACTACGGGGTCTTCCCTCAGAACCCTTCCGGCCAGGGTTTCTGCCTTCTCGGTAGGAATTGACAGTGCGAAGAATAATCTCATGGGTCGTTCGCCTGCGGTTTGGGTATCTTTCAGAGTACAATCTCGCTGCCAGTCTTGCGTTACACGAGACGTTGCCTCGTGAAGAAACGCTTCTTGTTTCTCCATAAATTAGCACCATGTCTGTGTACTCACTAGAGGAGAAATGCGTAGATTGTTGATTTGCCATCTTAAATGAGATTATTCTTCGCACTGTCAATTCCTACCGAGAAGGCAGAAACCCTGGCCGGAAGGGTTCTGAGGGAAGACCCCGTAGTACTCAAGAGGATGAAGTTGTATTAGAGCAAGTGGCGGAGGACCCATCAACTTCAGTTCGTTTCATCGAACGACGTACTGGCGTATCTAAATCGCAAGCGTAACGTATTCTGAAGAGATATGAATACCACCCGTACCACATCCAAAGAGCTATTAAGCAGTGATTATGCTACACGTGTTTCGTTTTGTCGGACAATGCTGGAGAAGCATCAGGAAAACCCTAATCTTTTGACATGATTTTGTGGAGCGACGAGTCGGCCTGTAAAAGAGATGGGTATCTTAACTTGCATAATATCCACAGCTGGCAGTTGGAAAATCCCCATGAAATAAGAGAGGACCGTTCACAGCATCAGTTTAAGGTAAATCTTTGGACCGGGATCCACAACTGATGCATGATTGGCCCATTCGAACTCCCTGCCACCCTCAATGCAGGAATGTATCTGGATTTTTTGCAACATCATCTACCCACTCTTTTGGAAGATGTGCCTCTTCAGTCAAGAATAAGGATGTGGTAACAGCATGATGGGTGCCCTGCGCACTATGGTCGTGCAGTAAGGGCTTATCTTGTTGAAAGCTTCGCTAACAGATGGGTTGGCCGGCAAGGACCAGTTTCTTGGCCCCCCCAGCTCTCCAGACCTGATCCCTCAGGATTTTTTTGCTGGGGATGTTTAAAAGATAAGGTGTACGGAAAACCAGTTCGATCAGCCAATGAATTGCATCAACGAATCCATCAAGAAGCACGTGAAATTTCTGATCTATATTTGAGAAGTTTAAAGCGACAATTTTTAAGATGCAGGTTGTGTATAAGAGTGGGTGGTAAACATTTTGGAAATACGTTATAGTGACTAAAAATCAATAGAAAATGAAAAAACAGCTTTATGCTTTATTCATTATTTTGATGCCTACAACGAATTAAAAAGGACAATGTATCTAGGCGTTTTAGACGTAGAAGTATTACGAGTTCTATGAAAAAACTGGTGGCTATTCAATTTTTAGTAAGAGGAACCTATAAACGTTATACTGTTTTTGAAAGCGCATTAAGTAGGTTGGTTTTTAAGAGCATTTGCGTATTCAGTCTAGTTCATTCGTTGTCACAGTAGTCAGTTGAACCTTGGTTAAGGTTTTCGCATTGACACAAAATCTAAGAATTTGGTTGTTTTTTTAACATACCATGATTGTTTTCAGTGAAACCAATACTTTGTCGTCTCTACCAACTATTAGTAGTAGCCCGAGAAAGAAAAGATCATCGCAAATCCTTATAGCCATAACGGTCAACAAAAGGAGCGAAAGTGGGAATTTTTTGAAAAACCTTAAAAGTGGCAATATCTCGAAAACTAGAAAACTTTTACTAAGGTCATGTCGATGTTATCTGATTGATCTAAAGCCAATCTGCCTTCCGTGTCACTCTGAGGTGTTACTTCTGGGACACCCTGTATAAAACTTTCCACACCACCTCAGAGGTATTGTTCTGGCACAATACCCTTTATTTTATTGTGGTGGTATGCCAAGTAAATAAAAAAAAAGGAAACTAACAATCAATAAATAAATAAATAAATGAAAGTCTCAGCTATATCTTCCACTTTATAAAAATGAACATCTGTATTTATGAATACCAACCAAAATAAGTCAAAATAAACTTTTTATTGATCATTAAAACAATAGTATATAATAGTTGTCACAGATAGAAGATTAGAATTAATTGAAATGTAATCAATATCCACAATTTCGCAGCCTAGCAAACCTGCAGTGTAACCTATTGAACCATATCGAGCCTTAGCATTTAACTTTGTCAAACTATGGGTTTAAAACAGGAACACATGATATAATTTTGTGTTATTTACGATTTCAAATTGTACAATCAATAAATAAATAAATGAAAACCCACCCATATCCTCCACTTTATAAAAAAGAACATCTGTATTTATGAATACCAACCAAAATAAATCAAAATAAATACTTTTGTTGATCATGAAAACAATAGTATTAGTTATCACACATAGAAGATTAGAATTAATTGAAATGTAATTAATCAATATCCACAATTTCACATCCTAGTCAAATCACAGAAATGCTTATGAGGAAAACTTAGATTCGAGACATAATAAAAATTAATTAGTTATAAAAGTTTAAACCTTTAATTGTACCTCGCACTTTGTACAGTTAGTCTTTAGGCTAATCAACTTTATAACATCACTGGCTTTTTCTTAAAGTAAACAGGATGTACTTACTTAGCTTTGCTGTAGAATACTTCAAGCGTCCTAGCCTCTGAGAGTATTATTTTCTATTTTCATCTGTGTTGAGCATCCTATTGCCAATCTGTCAAATCCATAACTGGGAAGGCACTGCTTAACATTGGTTTCTACATCTTTGTTGGTCACTTGTATGTATAAGCTCTTCCACTGAATAGCTCGTCTCTCATTGCAATAATATTCATCAAAATTATTAACATGAAGGTAGACACTGCAGACAATGCAGCATCCTACAACCTACAACTCAGATGTAGTTGTGTATGATCTTAGGTTTATAGTCGGTGTCTAAAATAGAAGAATAGAAAATTAAAGTAGTAAGAGTGTATGAATGAGTAATAAATAGTGTAAGGTATTGCACAGAAATGCAGTAATAAATATACTTACGCTTTGTACTCGCTCATTTAACATTTAACTAAAGTTGCACTTCATCAGGAGTTATATAGTGTTTGAGCCCCATTTATTTCTTGCTTACTGGCTGGCTGTACTTCTCATACCTGCTTTGTAGTTGTAAAGTTTGAAGCCTTCAGACAGTTCAAACTCCCTAACAAATTCATTCACATATGAAATGGTTTCGAATATAAAAAATAGTGTTTAAACAAATTTTCCATCAACAGTTTCCCATTTGTGTGGAGCAAACCAAAATAACGATAATAACCAGATAATAACACTCAAAGAAAAAACGAGGTTAATGTTGGCGGCGCTTGGGGGGAAATTCGAATGTTCTTCTTCTTCTGAGTTATACGGTATTTGCCGCAAAATATGTTCGTATTTGATCTATGAGGGCAACTGGTCGACACGATTGGTGTGGCTGCCTTAATTTTTGTCATTATGCATTATTGCAGTCACTTTTTAATTGGTTAAAGTGTGTCGCCACAGATTATCAGAATAGGTTGGGCTAAGAAGATGGGACACTCAGTACAACATCTATTCACTATTAGTTCTTACCGCACTCACAAATGTCGCCACTGTCGCAGATCGTTTTGACAGCTACATTAGCGGGAAATTTAAATTTCAGACCTATCACCTGCAGGGCTGCTATTCCAATTTTTTTATTGTTTTCATGAAAAAAAAACCTCTGAAGTGTTTGCAGTATTTTATTTTACAATTATTTTGCCACATACATACCACTTATAATACACAATTTTAGGTTTGTTCTGTTGCGGAAGGCTTCAAATTTGGAATCACCATCGAAATGGGCATCACATATTACAAAGTTGTTCCTCAAACAGGTAACGCTCTTCTCTTGAAGATCCACACGGCCCGTAGCTTTCACCCACATTTGGCACAGCTAACATCAATAGTAAGAATTAGAAAGATGATTTTTATTACAGTTTTCACATACTCAAGCTCAAACCATAGGACATTGCTTACATTATGGATATTGCAATACGATAAATTAAATATTTGCTGTACTCACCTTAGGATGCTTAGGGAACCTATGCACTTTTTTGTTCTTAAAAGAGCAGTTTTTAACGCAGCACCGTGATACCATTATAATTCGATACTATTAAGGAAAAGCGCAGATACGTTACTTAAAACTGACTTAAAAGGTTATAAGGTGCAAAGGTGACTTAGGCTGTCAAGACTTAAGTGTTATTCACTGGTGTCTCACAAACTAGCTACAGCGCTACCTAACCGTACCTGTTCTGTGGCGCTACCCGTGACTGCGGTAGGAACTAAAAGAGTGTCCAGGGCATGTGTGTCGCTTTTAAAAGCTGAAGACATCATGAACATAGCCGTTTATCTTAAATGCTCAAGGCCGAACAAAGTTTTGGTACGAATAGTAGTGACACCGAGCGCCAGAGGGCCGCTATCCAAACATAAGCTGTCAGTTCATTTTCATTTAAGGTTAGGTTAGAATGTCAGTGACTACGTGAACTACGTCAAAATGACAACCAGAGTTTATCACAGAGGAGAGAAATACATAATATTTTGTAGAGGTGTGCCAAACTGCGATTTTTTAGGAGCAGTGACACGTTGCGACTGCTCCGGCCGCGGAGCAGTGACAAAGAGCAGTGATTTTTCGGAGCAATCGTGGCAAGTCGCAACAGCCGAAGTCGGAACAGATAAATATCGCCGCCGCCACCGTCTGCTCCGAGCGTACACTGGTGCTACACCGAAATTTTTGTTTTGTTTTTATGCCAAAGAATTGCCAATGTTTAGTTTCTTTATTTATGTTTTAAACTATTTTAGTAATATATTATTTATTTTAAAAAATCTAACCCAGCAACTGTCTCAGGTGAAAACCTATTTATACTTTTAACCTTCAACTTTATTGGTATATTAGATTTGTTTTCAATATACTTATGTATATGCATATAAACTCGATCGAGTTTGGTGCAAATCGTGAAACGGAATCTCGATGCAGGTCACGTTAGGTTAATCTATTGAGGATTGGAGCTATTTTATAACTATGATTAACAGATAAATAATTTACAATAATAGTACATTGTGCACCGGAAGAGAAAAGAGCCGGTTCCAAGTACTAATTTTAGTACAAGTAGCGGAACGACTGTCCCTCCACCTGTTTTCAATCCTCAAATACGGAGGGAAAACAAGTGTTTTCGCTCCGCTTCTGTAGAAAATAATATTGCGACCATAAATTGAGATGTAGGCTATCCTACCTTTCAAACTTTCAAGTTGATCAAACTGCATACGGTATACGGTGTGCAAATTTGACTAAAATCGATTAATTAGTTTAGGAGTCCATTGCACACAAACATGTGACACGTAATTTATATATATATACCTATTATTAAGAAGAAGATATTATAATAATAATAATAATAATATCTTTTATTGCCGTCAGTCTCACAATCAGTGTTATAGCAACGTCAAAAACGTGTATACAAACTTTTCACTAAATGTATATGGTTTTTTTACAGATCACTATTTTTGGATAAAATATTGCTAATACAAAAATATGGTAAAACAATGTTAAAAAAAACAGACATTATACATTACATTCACATCGTGAAATTATACATTAAAATTAAAATTGTAAAAATTTGTTTGCACAAGGAAATCCCTGACCGCTTGTTTAAAGGAGTGTAAATTCCTGATGTGCTGCATATTTCTTGGGAGCATATTGAAGGCCTGTATAGCTCTAGGTATATTGTGGACCCTTTTGAAAAAAAGAGGAATTGTGTGATGGGATGCCTAATTGCCCTCTATTCCTGGTTATTGTCTTCATGTCTAATGAATATCCTTCAGAATTTGTTTTAAATAACTGTGGGTTTTTTTTTACAAATTGGACTAGTGCCATGAAATATAATGATGGAACAGTTAAGATATTTAGTTTTTTATAATACAGTCTACACGACTCACGTGGGTGCAGACCTAAGATACAGCGTAGTATACGTTTTTGTGCTTTGAATATAGTTTCAGCATTTTTGCCAGAGCCCCAAAAGAGTATTCCGTAACTGATAATGGATTGCACATTTGAATAGTAAAATATTTTTATTGTTTCAATGCTAACCTGATCCTTTAACCTGCGAATCAGACCACACATGCTGCTCAATCTAGCAGCTAGAATATTTATATGAATATCCCAATTCAGTAGGTTATCAAGTGTAATACCAAGAAATTTAATATTTGAGATTTCAGGTAAAGATTTATGATTTAATTTGACAAGTAGCGAATTGTCTTTCTGACATCTTTTTTTAAATGTTAAGAGACCTGTTTTCTCTGTGTTCAATTGTAAGTGCCTTTCTTCACACCATTTTTTCATTTGCTCGGCAACTAATGTACTCTTCCTAGACAATAGATCAATAGTAGGTGCTGATACAATAACCGAGTTATCATCTGCAAATTGGCAGAGAATATCTGTTGTAAGACTCTCATTGAGGCAATCCACATAGAACAAAAATAGAACAGGCCCTAATATTGACCCTTGTGGAACCCCTTGAGATATTTCTACCTCTTGTGAATAATATTTTATTCCCTCCTTCTCAATTAAAACTGTCTGTGTTCTTCCAGACAGGTAGGATTCTATTAATTCTAGGCATATGCCCCTTATGCCATATTGTTGCAACTGCCGTAATAAAATTTTGTGGTCAATGGTGTCAAAAGCCTTTGACAGGTCAAAGTAAAGCCCAGCTACATGTTGATTTTTGTCTACTTGGTCAACTATAAACTGTATGGTTTTGTATGTAGCAGACTCTGTATTTTTCTTTGGTCTGAAACCATACTGGTGATCAACAAATAATGTATGTTTTTCAATAAAACTCATAAGCCTACTGTATATAGCCCTCTCAAAGACCTTTGACACTGACGGTAGCAGCGATACTGGTCGATAATTATCAGTAATTTGAGGATTTCCTTTATTTTTGAAGATTGGGATTATTTTTGCCTTTTTTAAAGTGTTTGGAAAAACTCCTGTTTCAATAATGAGGTATTTACAACTTGACTTATAGGTTCACAAATGTGGTTAGCTACTTTTTTCAATATATATGTTGGGATTTCATCTAATCCAGAAGAAAATTTATTTGGTAGAGACATAATTATGTTGTAGATTTCCTGTTTTGTAGTAGGTTCTAGAAAAATGCTGGCCTGACAAGACTTTCTTGACAAAATTGTATTAACATTTGTTATATTTTCTTGAGCTATATTGAATTGTTGGCTGAAGGCCTCTGTCACCCTTTGTGGATCTTCAGTTGTATTACCATTTAGTTTTAATGAAATGGTTTGTGATGATTTTAATTTGTTACTATTTTGGTTTATGAGAGTCCATGCACTTTTTATTTTGTTATTTGAATTTATGATTTTGTTATCGTTCACTGATCTTTTGTAATTATTTAAAAATTTCCTATATTCTTTCCTTTCATTTTTGTATTGTTCGTAGACTAGTGGAGAGTTAGTTATTCTATACCATATGTACAGGTCTCTCACATATCCAGAATACTCTTTTAATTCCTTACTTACCCATGATTTTTTGAAGTTTTTTGTGTGTGAAGTACAAATAGGAAAGGCTCTGTCAAAATGATATTGAAATGTATGGTAAAATTCATTGTACTTATTATCTGCCCCAGATGCCCTTTCTGTTCCAACCCAAAGCTCTTGTTGCAGATATTCTGAAAATATAGCAATATTATCGTTAGTGAAAAATCTTTTTTTTGTGAAGCATGTTTTTGTTTGATTGAATGTTGACTGAAATTTTAATATTTGTCCATAATGGTCAGATAAATCATCAATATGAATTCTGCCCCATAATTCAGACCTTAAATCTGTGTAAATGTTGTCTAATTGACTATTTGAACTAGGTCTCGTAGTTCCTTTTATTGTTGGTGAAGCTCCATAACTCAATAAGAGATTATTAACTGTATTTGTAAACACATCATCCTGTCTTTCAAAATGACAATTAAAGTCACCACAAACGATCAAAGATCCCCTTGTGCTATAAATTTTTTGAAGTAAGTCTTGGAGTTTACTTATAAACATTTCTGTGTCCCCTGTTGGTGATCTATACAAACAAACAATAGTGTATTTGTTATCTTTTGCTTTACATTCTAATATACAGTACTCAAAGTGCTCCTCTTCTGGTTTAATATCACTTGATATACTGGTAAATCTGTACGTTGTATTATTTTTGCTGAATATTGCTGTTCCGCCATGCTGAAACTGAGATCTGCCACTATATACCTGAAGCGTGTAATTTGGTATGTTCACTTTTTCAATTTCGTTGTTTTTCAGCCAATGTTCTGTTAAACAGAGTATGTCTGGCTTAACCTCCTCCAATAAAATTTCAAGTGCATTTATTTTGCTGTTTATACTCTGTATATTTTGGTGATACAGTGTTATATATTGTTCTTTGTCTTCTGTATTTTCTTGTATATCTTGAGAACTAGAACTTTCTGCATGTACTGCTATTTGTTGTCCAAAAAATTTCTTCCTTTAGAGAAGTTGAAGCGCTCAAATCTCACCCCTTTTGGCCAGAATTCTTCCTCGTAAACTTGGTTTTTAAGATCTGGATGCACACCCACCATGAAGTGAAGTTTCTTTGACTGGTTGTTTTTAGGATCACATTTCTTAACTGAAATATTTTCAGCCATCTGGTTCCCCTTTTTAACGATGTAGTTGCGTACTATTTCTTCAGTTACTGTTTCCTTGATTTTAGATAGGAAGATCCATATTTTTTTCCCCTTATCCGTATTAGAAAAATCAAATTCATTTTCTGAATCATTGGTGCCTACTTTTCTTTGCACAACTTTTGGTTTTTCTTTCGGCTTTTCATGTGTTTTTTCTTCTCGATTTGTCTTCCGCCTTCTATTTTGTCCTGACGGTACTAGTTTGAATTCTTCTTCTTCTTCTTCTTTTCGCGTTTTGTCTCTTGATGTTGTGTCATCTCTGTCATTGTCATTCCGGGTATCAGTGTTACCATGGCTACCATTTTCGAAATCAGTGTTACCAATGGTACCATTTTCGAAATCAGTGTTACCAACGTTAGCTGATTTATACTCAGAGTCACCATTCTGCTTTGGTTGACGATCATGCAATTTTTTTAATTCTAAGGCTTTCTGTTTCCACAATTCACAGTTTTCCTTTAGTAGAGTGTTTTTCTCTTGTAATTCCTGTACTAGCTTCTTTAGGTAATCAATTTCCAATTCCACGATTCCAGTTTTTCCGGGGTCACTTTCTACCGTAACCTCACTTTCGGATGTATGCTTACATTCGGCGTTTTTAGCATTCGCAGCTTGTTCCAAACATGAGGGATGGAATAGTTCACGGCACTTTTTGCACTTTACGTATGTTACAACGTCTTTTTTGCAGTGATAACAAATAGTTTTCACTTTATTTCGGGAGCTACCGCGCGATCGATCATCTAGTGTCGGCGCCATCTTGTATTCTTCCATTATTATACCATAGGCCTTTACGGAAACTATGATCGGGTTAACCCGATCAGTTGGATCACTGATCCTGACGTTCGGAAAGTGATCTGAGATCGGTCAGAAATAGGATAGTTTACTCTTGTACAGTAGGTGATTGCGATCGGATGATTCAGATCAGTAGCTGCTTTACTTTACCATCTGTTTTTTATTGTTAAACCAACTTTTTCGTTGTTCGATGTCCGTTAAATTCATGGAATCAGAAATGCCACTTGACAGCTGTTTGACATATAACTGATCTATCCGGATCCAGATCAGTGTTTCCGTAAAGGCCTCATAAGCATAAATCACCAAGGAGATAAAAACCCTGCTACACCGACCGATCACATCAATCGCGCAAGATAACCAGCGCCGCCGCCGAGCATACGCTGCTCCTTGTGCTGCTCCCGGTCTGCCTGAAAAAACTGCTCCGAAATGTAGCTGCGATTTTGAGAGCAGCGGAGCAGGTTGCGACTGTGACAACGTCGGAGCAGTGACAAAGTAGCAGTTTGCCAAATCGCAACACACCTCTAATATTTTGTATTTTCTTTTCTGATTTTCTCAGTTACTTGCTGATATGGCTACAACATACCGCTACAGACTTGTACTAATGATAACATACTACATATTAAGAATGCCTTCGATGTACAGTGATAAATTACTCCATGAAACAAGATCAGCAGAACAATTCTGGCAAAAAACTTATCTTCCTTTCAAGAAAGCGCCGCGAAATGTCGATGAAGTACTCAAGACTCAAGGGCCCATTGAGTGATAGCTCACTAAAATATGGCAGAATTTGCTCTAGGCACTTTATAACTGGTAATAGGTATAATGTTCCTTATAGAATGTTGCATGTTTAACTGATGGATCAATTTCTAGGTGCACCACATAATTAGGATAAGGAATCACCTCAGAGTAATAATAGGAATCACAGTATAGGTTATCATAACCCTAGAAGAGGCAGAGGCACAATAATCAAGTAAGCAGACACAGACATCATACAATTAAACATGCCCGAGTAAAAAAGGTAAGTTTATCCAAAGGAAAACACAGGGAACATTTGGATTTACTGATTTATCATTTTTATAGCTGGACATTGAAGCATTAAATCTGACGACATTGGTACCTGGAAATAGTAACAAAGAGGATAGTGTATTAAAACCCTGATTAAAGCAAATAAACAGCAACTCCTTCTACTCAAACAGATTTTTTGGCCAGTGATTTAGTCAAATGTTAGAAATTAGAAGGAACATTGGAGTAGTTTGAAATAAATGAAAAATCTTGTAAATAATGATAATACTAGGGTGACCATATGCTTCATAGATCAATTCCGGATGCTTGGCTTGCCGGGGATGAAACTATGTCTTAACTTGCTCTTTAAGGATTTGGCATATCATTTTGATATAGCACCCAGTACTGTTTTAAGAATTGTCTATTAGTGCATCGATATATTAATTTACTGCAAGACACCAGTGAGGAGCGAAAGGGAACAATAGACTTATGCGTTATAACAGCAGGTACAGCTATCTCCAGAAATATGTTGTCTACTCTTTGACTAAAATCTGAGACAAGGTCTCCACATATTATTATATAAACCTCAAGAGTCATATACTGAGAAAAAGTTGGTGTATGATTCGGACCACGAATCACAGAAACGGCTACTGGCTTGCTTAATAGTTTATTCAACAGTAACGACAATACAAAATACTCCGTTCATTTACTAGTGTCTGTCATCTGACATGGTGCTTGACACTCTAATCATATATGACAATCCATTGCATATAACGTACGTATCATACATCTTCCCTCTTATAAATCTAACCTTGAGGGTTTTTTAACAACTCGACCTGACCTAGTTCTTACACTGCTGGGAGCATTTCTGGGTTCAACTTCAAACATTGTTGTACCAGAATTTGGTGTAGAAGCATTAGTTTGTGACGTATTATCACTGTGTATATCACCTTTAAAACTACAGTGATCAACATCGTCACAATCAGATATGCTTACAGGCTCATATAGATTTAATGATGGCTTTATGTCAATTCTATTTCTTCTCACTAAATTTCCTGAAGCATCTTTAACAATGTAAGATCTGGGTGTTTCATGCTTATCAACTACTTGGCCCTGCTCCCAAGTTTGATTCTTATGATTATATAGAGTTACATTATCATTTGGTTGTAGTTCATTCAGATCTTTTGCATGTTTATTATAACGTTTAAGATTTTGCGCTTGCCTCACTTTAAATTTCTCATCAACATTAGTACACAACTTAGGAGATAATAAATCAGCTGAGATAGGGATCTTAGTTTTGCATACTCTACTCATCAACAGTTGTGATGGGGAATATTCAATGAATTTTAATGGTGAATTGCGATACTGCAACAGATATTCATATATATCCTTACCCTCCTCAATTGATTTTTTTACCATGCCTTTGGCAATTCCTACAGCCCTTTCAGCTAATCCATTAGATTGTGGATAGTTTGGACTCCTAGTTTGTATTTTAAAATTCCATTCCTTAGAAAAATCTTTCATACTAAAACTACAGAAGGGTATGTTGTCACAAATTAAAACATCAGGGCAGCCAAATTTGGAAAATATAGATTTTAATTTAAGTATTACCTCCTTCGCTGATTTATCTTTCAGACTTACAATCTCTAACCAATTAGAGTAACTATCCACTACAACTAAATATGATTTATTACCCAACGAAAATATATCACTACTTATTCTTTCCCAGGGCCTGTTTGGTATATCAAGTGGCTTCAAAGTTTCTTTTTGATTTTTTCTCGCATAACGTTCACACATTTTACATTTTTTTACTAGCTCCTCGACATCTTTTGCAAGATGTGGCCAATAAAAGATTTGTCTGGCCCTTTTTTTCATTTTTTCTATACCCATGTGGCCCTCATGTAGTTTATTAAGCATCTGGTATCTAAGAACTGTAGGCACAACCAGTTTATTTTGATAGAACAGTAATTTACCACAAAGATACAACTCATTTCGTAATTTATAATAATGTTTGGCGTTTTCAGGTATTTTATTTTTACTAGGCCATTCTGAACTAACAAAATCAATTACGGTTTTCAATTGCATAACATTTTCAGTTGCTATTTGAAATTCTAGCTTCTTTTCACTAGAAATTGGCAAATAATTGATAAAAGAGATGAGAAATTTAAAGTGAGGCAAGCGCAAAATCTTAAACGTTATAATAAACATGCAAAAGATCTGAATGAACTACAACCAAATGATAATGTAACTCTATATAATCATAAGAATCAAACTTGGGAGCAGGGCCAAGTAGTTGATAAGCATGAAACACCCAGATCTTACATTGTTAAAGATGCTTCAGGAAATTTAGTGAGAAGAAATAGAATTGACATAAAGCCATCATTAAATCTATATGAGCCTGGAAGCATATCTGATTGTGACGATGTTGATCACTGTAGTTTTAAAGGTGATATACACAGTGATAATACGTCACAAACTAATGCTTCTACACCAAATTCTGGTACAACAATGTTTGAAGTTGAACCCAGAAATGCTCCCAGCAGTGTAAGAACTAGGTCAGGTCGAGTTGTTAAAAAACCCTCAAGGTTAGATTTATAAGAGGGAAGATGTATGATACGTACGTTATATGCAATGGATTGTCATATATGATTAGAGTGTCAAGCACCATGTCAGATGACAGACACTAGTAAATGAACGGAGTATTTTGTATTGTCGTTACTGTTGAATAAACTATTAAGCAAGCCAGTAGCCGTTTCTGTGATTCGTGGTCCGAATCATACAACAGGCTGTATGCATGGTTTAGCATCATCGACTAAGGTTATTCTATGCTCTTTGGGAAATTCACCTACACCAGAAAACAAATTCTTATACTGATCCACAACTTGCTCAAGACTAGAAAATAACTTACTAAAACTGTCTATTCTCCTAATTAATTGTAATTTCATACATGCATCTAGTCCTAAGAGTGGTACCTGATTTTTACAGTTTAAGACAACAAAAGAAATCATTGCACTTTTCTTATTTACAGTACATCCTAAAGTAACTTCTCCTATAGGTTTGACCCTAAATTTTGTACTTCCATATGAAACAAGAGTTATATTAGAGTTTTTCATGCACATCAGTGGGCAAATCTGTCTGAATGTTTCATATGGGAGCACGCTTACCTCTGCTCCTGTGTCTAATTTAAAATTAATAGCTTGTCCCTCAACTATGATTTTTTCCATCCATGATGCCTCACCAGATTTAGATTTGTTCATTGACCCTATTCGCTTTACTACACTGTCCATATAGATTTCATCTGAATACTCATCATCATCATAATCATCATCATCATCGGTTTCCTCTTCTTTCACTACCTCATCTAGATTCTTCCTTCTCTGTTTTCTTTTACAAACTGCTGCAAAATGATTCCTTCCATTGCATACGTCACACTTTTTCCCATAGGCTGGACATTTTCCTTTAAAATGTTTAAATCCACAAAACTCGCAGTATGCTCCTCTTCCTCTCCTTTCACCAGAAGTGCTGGCCTTTATTTCACGCTTAATCCTCCTAACTGCATCCGTTTTCACCTCTGTTTGCAATTCTTTTGCCTGAGACTTGCTTATTTCAACTGCTCTACAAAAATCTACTGCCTTTGTTAGTGTTAGGTTAGGTTCCCTTAGTAACCTTTCTTGGGTAGTTTTATCATTCACACCCACTACTATCCTATCCCTTACCATCTCATCTTGATCTTTATATTCTGTTGACTTCACAGCTTTCCGTAATTCTGTTAAAAAGTTGTCAAAACACTGGCCCTCTTTTTGGTGAATACTATTGAACTTGTAACGCTCGAATATTGTGTTCTTTCTTGGTGAACAATACCCTTCAAATTTGGATCTTATTGCCTCCAGAGATCCAGCCTCATCATTAGTGAGCGTGAAGGAGTTATACAGCTCTAATCCATCATCACCAATGAGGTTTAGCAGAACAGCTATTTTCTTTTTATCTTCCTTATCACACAAATCTGTGGCGTTCATAAAGAGTTCATACCTCTGCCAAAACTTTCTCCAATTGTCCGACACGTTTCCCTCCAGGGATAGTGGCTCCGGTGCTCGCGCAAAGTTCTCCATATTCCAAAGTCGTCTGACTCACTCCAATTTATCCTGCAGCCGTACTTGTAACCTGACACCATGTATGATTCGGACCACGAATCACAGAAACGGCTACTGGCTTGCTTAATAGTTTATTCAACAGTAACGACAATACAAAATACTCCGTTCATTTACTAGTGTCTGTCATCTGACATGGTGCTTGACACTCTAATCATATATGACAATCCATTGCATATAACGTACGTATCATACAGTTGGAACTCATTCTGAGCATGCAACACCTATAAACTGCGGGAATTTGTAGACTGTGATATATCGTAATAAAAGTAATTAAAAATGTACATTTGATACAGGGTTACTGGTAACTCGACCACTTTCCTGCAAGAGGTGATAGAGGGACTCAAATGTAATAGATTTAACCCCCCATATGTAATTCCGAAAATCGATAGTTTTCGAGATAATTAACATTTAATGTTTTTCAACCAAATGTCAAAATTTCCACACTAGATCCTAAACTAAGAAAAAAACCTGTTGTTGATTCTGATAATTTTTATTTTAGTATTCAACTAACACATACACAAAGCTAACTTAGTATTAAAATGTTTCAAAATACTAAACAGTTCCAAACTAAATACAAATATTTAAAAAATAATCAACAAAATGTTTACATTGACCGTGAAAGAAAATTATTATCTAGCTCAAAAAAATTATACAAACGGTTGAACAAATCGCTAAAAAAATCTTCCCTATAACCTTTTAGTTAAATCCACTCAAAGTTTTCTAGAGATCTTGCTCAATGTGTTGCCCTTGATTTCGGAACAAGTACGGATCCGCTTCCTCACTTCGGTTTTTGTAACTAGTGTTGAAAAAGTTCGTTTCATCTCCTCCGCCGCATTGATAATTTTTTGCCTTAGTTCGTCAGCAGTATTAACTGGAGTCTCGTAAACCAATGCCTTCATGTGACCCAAGACGTAAAAATCAAGAGGTGTCAGATCTGGGCTCCGCGCAGGCCATGGGATGGGTTCACCCCTCCCTATTCATTTGTTTGGGTATGTGTTGTCCAACAACTGCCGAATTGTGATACGGTAATGTGCTGGACAACCATCATGCTGGAATATCATGTTGTTGATGATTCTGTATTAGGTTGATAAATTTTGTTAAATAGTTACTTGTGGTTGTACTGTCATTCTTATCTTTGGAATAGGCCATCAGATAAGGAAGTTTTTAAAACAATTTGTTTGACTGGTTGTGTATCTTTTTTGAGCTAGACAATTTTCTTTAGCGGTGAATGTAAAAATTTTGTTCTTTATTTTTTAAATAATTGTATGTAGTTTGAAACTCTCTAGTATTTTTACACATTTAAATACTAAATTAGATTTGCGTATGTGTCATTAAAAAACTAAATTGGAAATTATTAAAATCGACAGCAAGGTTTTTTCTAAATTTGGGATGTAGTGTGGAAATTTGGATATATCGTTGAAAAACATTAAATGTTAATTATCTCGGAAACTATCGGTTTTCGGAATTACATATGGGGGGTTAAATCTATTGCTTTTGAGTCCCTCTATCACTTCCTGCAGGAAAGTGGTCAAGTTACCAGTAACCCTGTATAATATAGTTTGTTGTGTCTGTGTGTATATATCTAATAACAATTGGTATTTAGTATGCAACAAAAAATTATAAAGTTTGGTCATGCACAAATAACAATGTAATCATTTCAGCATTTTTATGTAGGTATATTCTCATACTGAGAAAGAAATTGATAGCCAAATATTTAAATCTGTTATTTGTGATAATAAAATTATATGTATCTCATAAGTAACAGTCACATTTTCCTAAATAATCAGGAAATCAATTGATATGTTCTTTCACTAGTCTGTAACAAAATATCTCATGCTTTTGTTTAGTAACTGTAGTTACTTCATACCAATTTTTGTACGAGTTGAACATATAGGTACAGATATATACATGTATCTTTGTCTTTGTGGAATAAATTTATTTTGTTTATGATTATGGATTTTTATAATCCCACTAGTCTTATGGCAAATATTTGTACTGAAAAAATGATTTTTGATGTTTTGCTGCTAAAATGCATTAAACAGTTACAGAATTTAAATTTCCTTTTTTAATAAATGTCACCCATTCAAACTTTAATTATTTATTTATAATTCATAGTTCATACATAACATCCGAGCTATGTAAGTGTATAAGAACACTATATATAACATTCATATACTAACAAGCTAGGTAAACTGATGATGTTCCTCCAATATTGTAAAAATTATCACAAAAATTGATCACATTTTTCCTCCAGTTAATTTAGAAACTGCAACTGAAGCCTTCGTTTTAGCCTCCTGTCCAACTTATGTACTTAATGAAACACATCCTGCATTTTTCAAAGGTAGTACTGACAAGATAGATAATAATTATGCATTTTTTAAAGGTAGTACCAGTGATAATTTAGATGTGCATACATCATCTACTGCCATGTGTCCTGCTTTAATAAAGAATAAATGGCAACTATACTATGCTGCATACTTCCTCTAGACCATCCATACATGTGCAATGCCTACATGCAGCACTTCCATCATTTATGATTATTATTCATGCTTTTAATAGTGTTTCATTAAATTTCTGAGATTCTCTCACCTAAAAATAAGTGTACACTGTATTAAAAAAAAAAGATTAAATATATGGATAAAATTGGTAAAGTTGTAACAAAATCAATTATAGCTTACTCTTCCTACAACATCTACATCACTGTTCATTATAATTAGGCATCTCTCATAAATAGTGTAGTATCTTCTGTGGACCAGAAATTTTATAGTATTAAAAAGTTTTCAAACTTTTGAATGCTCTCAATTGCTGCCCCATATAAAAACTGTGATAAGAAGTTTACAAAGTCTATCCGTAGGTTTAAGAGTATACGGATCAATGCCACTACTATCTCTGTAGTTTATCCTCGTGTTTTACCGGTCACCGCTTAGGGATTTATATAACACCATTTCTTTTTTCAACAAAAACTACAAAAAGTTCATACCAGATCATGAAAAATTTCTGTTTTACTTCCACGCAAAATCAAATTGGCCGAACTGTCAAAGTCACGTGATTGAAAATGATCTGTCACGTTTTGTCACTGAAATTTGGATTCTAAAAATTTGAAAGCGTCTTTCGTGAGAAAAGGTAATTTTCTTTTCATTTCTGCATTGTGCGTTTGCATTATTTTGCCGAAACTGGTTTTTAGTTGTTGCTTGCCTGGATGCAGTACCTATAAAGGATGAAGAGGTAAATTTATATTATAAAAACCTTTGTATAAGTAAATGATAATGTGCATTACTATAGGTGCGCAAGGTCTGGCTTGAATGGATTAGGAATTGATGCATTAAAAAACATGGACAAAAAGAAGTTGTACAATGTATTTGCGAAAAACATTTCTACCAAGGTTGTATTCAAGCTTGGATGCGAAGGAGACTGCATAATATTGCGTTACCAATATACCATCTAAAAGGTAACATTTTAAAGAGTTCCTGTATACCTACCTTACTTTCAATATTAAATTTTACAACCTCGCAAGATGAAAATTATTACGAACATTAGACTTTTTATTAGGAATTGATTATTCAGGTATTTAATATTTATCTGACATTGAACCATATGCCATAACCAAATTTGTTAACATAGAATTAAGTTCTTTGTAGTACAGTGCATTTTAAGTTATGTACAACTACTAGCTTAAGCAGATATTTACTTTTTAGACTTTTTTCAAATTTGTATATATGTATACAATTATATCGAAATAGAAAATATCTATTTATATGTATATACAATTCTTAATAAATACACTTTTAGCATTTATTGTTTTTCATTTCATTTAGCACCGCAAAAGAATATGTCACGTTATAAGGCAACATATAACTTTGACATATACTGTTATAGTGTATTTCAAAGTTAAATGTGGCTTTATATAGAGATTATAAACTAAATTCGAGGCTATTCCTGGCAACTGAATTACGAATCCCCGATTTAAAATTACCGCCTAAATTTTAGTAGCGACACCAACCGATCAGATGGCGCAGAAATCAGTTCAAATGTTTTAACACTAGAGATGAGGGTCTATATTATACGAGAAAGTCGACGAGTTTTGTCTATGATCATGAAGAACAGCTAGAGAAGAGAAGACCATTGAATTTCGCGCTGTTGTCAACCACGGATCACATAAATGCGGGCTGATCAGTATTTCTGTGGTAGCAACCACGTGGGGGCAACTAGCATTACAGAATGGGAAACAGGGCGGGGCCAATGTGGAGGACATATTGCAACCCAAAATAATGGCGGCCCAGACCACAGAAACACTGGATCAGCCCGTATTTCAGTGATCCGTGGTTGACAACCGCGCGAAATTCAATGGTCTTCTCTAGCTGTTCTTCATTATGTCTTCAGTTTTTAAAAGCGACACATTAACTTTAAGCAATTAAAAAGCGAGTGTAATAAGGCATCATGACAAAAATTTTGCAGCCACACCAAACGCTTCAACCAGTTGCCCTCATAGATCAAATACGAACATATTTTGTGGCACATACCGTATAGCCAGAAGAAGAAGAACATTCGAATTTCCCTCCAAGCGCCGCCGACTAGAGGTCGAGAACTATCGATATTCGGACCATCGATAGTTTCCGATATCATGAATAGAAAACATCGATATTTATCGATAGTATCCGATAGTTTTTCTACCAACATTTAGGTTTGTTTTTTAAGAATACTTTTGGTAATCCTCCGACAGAACTGAAAATCAGCTAATTAGGGTTATTGATTAGCATTTTTTCCGAAGATCAAAAGAAAATACTAAATTATGTTAGGTTAGACATGATTAAATTTTAAATTAACTTTTGAACATTCAATCATCGCGTTACCGATAATTGTAAAATAAATATGTTACATCTCTTGCGGACCTGTAGTATAATTTTATTGTTCTGTACTCTATGTATTCTGTGGTCAACTTCACTTGAAACAATTGTCATATATGGTACGTTAAGGGATGGCGCGTAGGTGCCCATCCTCCCTATCTTGTGTGTAAAATAATGCTATAAATAAAAGTGCCGATAGAGTCCAAAGTGTCGAGAAGCGTTTAATTGTGACCAGCGACCACCTTACGTGTAAAAACGTAACATTTCAGAAGTGGGATGGATAGATCAATAGATGGATTGATGTACCAGAGTGCCCACAAGTGCAAGTGCGATCATCCGTGTTAAGAGAACTTTGCAAAAGGAAGCAACCTATGCAGAAGGTGACCCATCAGAAGAGAGCGACCCCACAGAGAGAGCTATCCGACCAGAAGAAGACGTCGAAGTGATTTAGCAAATACGTAATTGTAGTAGCGAAGCCCTAAAAGGGGCCGTTACAAAAAAAAAGAGGTTAGCGTCGGTTACCAGATTTCCCGCCGATTGTGCCAGTGACCAGTGACAATTGACAGTGCTGTAATCCTGTAACTGTCGTGTACGTCGTTCTGTGCTAGCTAGTGACGCTGAACATTTTTGTGTTTCGTGCTGTGCCATAGAGGCTAATGACAGTACTGACAGTGGTGACTTGCCCAGCTACCGTTTGTGCTCCGTGGTGTCCCGTCGTTCCGTGTCAGGATGACGGATAATAACCTAGAAAATCGGCTCGATGTAAACAGTGAAGATGATGAAAGTTTTCACGGCTTTCCCACCGAGGACAGTTTCCAGGGAAGTGGTAGGCAAGCCGCCCAAATTGTCAACTCAGATGCCCACGTCAGTAACAACAGTACTGATACGAATTTGGCAAAGCTTTTCCAAGATATGATGGTTGAGAATCGTAGAAGAGATGCGCTAATTGAAAGATTAGTAGACAAATTAACTGTACAGCCAGCCGGCCCAAATACGAATGTAGCAGTTATGCCTGAACTGTTAAAGAACCTTACCACATTTGATGGAAATAGTGCAAATGCTAAACAGTGGATAAAAAGCTTGACCAGTGCACAGCTTTTGCATGACTTACCTGATACCTACATGCTAGAAACGGCAAGAACAAGGTTAGTTAGTGGTGCGTCTTATTGGTATGCTGTTAATGAACCAGAGATACAGACGTGGCAACAATTTGTTGATAGATTTAATAGCACATTTGTTCCTAAGGAAAGCTTTTCAGCTAAGTGGAGGAAAATGGTAGCTCGTACACAACGTAAGGGAGAAGACTTGAGTGGTTACTTCCATGAAAAAGTTAAGCTCTGCAAGGAACTAGACTTGGACATTAGAGAATTAAAAGAACAAGTGTTGATAGGGTTGTGGTCGAAACAGATGTGTGATGCTATGTTCGGAATAAAGCACTTTAGTGTAGACCAGCTGTTCCATGACCTACAGGAGTACAGTCAACTGGAAAGTGAGAGGGTAAGCCGAATAGTTGAAGCAAGCCATAATAGAAGTATAACCAGAGGAGGTACAATTCCAAGAAGAGACGCTGATGGTGCAAATGTACAAGGACCTAGGGATATAAGCAGAGATGCCTCAAGACAAATACCACAGAGGAATGAGAGGAGTGCGACCCGTACTGAACAGCCAACAAGTAGTACCTACTTACCTGCAAGGAATAGTGAGGGCAAACCATTGTGTTTTCAATGTAAAAAGTATGGCCACACTTCCAAGTATTGCCTACAAACCAGACCCAATAGATCTGCTATGCCTAGAGAGATAACACGAACTGCAGCTAACCCAGATACAACTCAGAATAATCCAGGACCATCTGTGAACCTCAATGTTATTGGAGAACACGCTGATGATAGCAACCTCAAGTACTTCCAACCAGCTTATGTGAACGGTGAATTAGTTGAAGCTTATGTTGACTTTGGGAGTCAATGTACTTTGATAAAAGAGAACACTGTGAAACAATTAGGACTTGTGCTGAATCCACTGGATAGATCTTTTAAAATAACTGGATTTGGAAATGGTAGTGTTAAACCTATAGCTAAAACTTATGCAGAAATTAAAATAGATCAAGCAAAGGCATATACCGAGCTTCTAGTGATCCCAGATGAATACCAACAGGTACCATTACTAATTGGCCAACCATTCACTGAACAAAATCACATTGTGGTTGTGAAAAAGGATGACCAGTTGCGCCTATTTGACAATGATTTGTATAAAATAGAACTCCCAGCATTGCTTAAGCCTGCTGTAAACCTATTTGTAAAGGAAAAACAAGTGCTACCATCGAACCATGTTGGATTTATAACAGTGTACACTGAAGACTACAGTAATGAAAATGTATTTGTAGATGCACAGAACTATGAAAATAAGTTTATCCCAAGGTGCATAATAACATTAGAACATGGTGAAGCTGCGATTCCAGTATACAATCTTACAGCTTATGATGCAAAGATGGATGCTAATATAAAATTGACTAAAGGTGACTATTGCAGTGAACAAGTGGAGCAACAGCTAGAAGTGAATACTGTGGTGATAGATGGAGCAGAGGACATAAACACAGACATTAATGTAAACTTAAACATAGGAATGAATGAATGAATAAGAACCAGAGGCTATCCAGCACGGAATGTGGCTGGTGCATAGGCCACACGATGGGCCCTTTTGCGCCTCTATCCGCGCTAGTTCCTAAGACCTGCCCTTTTGGCAAAGGCAAGTACATTCTTAGGTCCTATCCGTTTTATCTCTATTGGTTCCAAGGTTCTTGAGCCCAGCATAGTCTGCCTGTGATAACCCAGGGTTTCACAGCGACACAGGATGTGTGCCGAGGATTCTTCCTCTTCCCCACACCACGTGCACGTTGGGTCGTTGGCCACCCTCATCACAAACAAGTGACGCCTGAAGGTATTGTGACCCGTTAATAAGCCTGCTAACAATCTCAAGTTACTCCTATCCAGAGAGAGACAGAATCGTCCTATTCTCTCTTCAGGCCCTGCTAATAGCTCCCGAGCCTGACGGAGATGACCAGAGATGTTGTTCCATCTCAGAGAGTGTTGATTCTGGATCCACTCTCCAGTTGTTTTCCTAACCAAATTTGCAGACAGTCCTAAGGCTGGTTCCGGGCCCACAAAACTGTTTCCGGATCCCATCCTGGCTAGATGATCTGCCATTTCATTACCCTTTACCCCAGCATGCCCAGGTACCCACATCAGTGATACCTTGTGTTTAGCTGAGATGTCGTCAAGAGCCCTCCTGCACTCCAGGACCAGTCCCGACGTTATTTTCCAAGCACTCAGTGCTTTGATGGCTGCCTGACTGTCAGAGCAGATAGTAATCCGCCTCCTAGACCCGTCAATTTCCCGAATACGATTTACGCAGGCAAGTATCGCATAGACCTCAGCCTGGAATACTGTGGTGTGCCCCCCAAGAGGGAATGAAAGTCTTGTACGGGGCCCGTAGACTCCCGAGCCCGAGCCCTCTCTAGCGAGTGAACCGTCTGTGTACCAGACCTGTCCTCCTCCTTCGATGAGCTGTCTTTCCCTAGACTTCCATTCTTCCCTTGACGGAAACACCACCGTAAATTTGCGATTGAAGCGATGCGTAGGAGAAACTGTATCGCTCCTCGCCAACAAAATAGGACAATCCTCATGCAACTCTGCTAGAATCGTCGAATGTCCTTTGCCTGGATTCATAAAAGTCCAGCTACCCTGACTCCAGAGACGGAACCCAGTTTTTCTAGCTTCCCCTTGGATTACCAGATCCAAAGGAGGAAGATTCAATAGTGTTTCAATGGCACTCAAGGGTGTTGTGCGCACTGCACTGGTTATACTAAGACATGCCAAACGTTGGACCTTATTAAGTTTGGCTCTTGTTGCCTCCGTCTTTATACAGGTCCACCACACTATGGAGCCATATATTAGTGACGGTCTGACTATTGTAGTGTAGAGCCAGTGCACCACTTTTGGGCTCAGGCCCCAGCTACTACCGACAACTCTTCTGCAGGCCCATAATGAGTTTCGAGCCTTGCTTACCTTATGATCCACGTGCAGCCTCCAAGTCAGCTTGTGATCCAGTATTACTCCTAGATACTTTACTGACTGAGACAATTCAAGTGTCGTTCTGAAAAAGGTAGGCCTCACGAGGCCTTCCATCTTCCTTTTCCTAGTGAACATAACGAGCTCCGTCTTTTCAGCGTTCACTGACAGATCCACCTCATTACACCACGTTTCCACAACACGCAGCGCGCCTTGCATTACCTCGGAGACTGTATTAATGAATCTACCCCTGACCACTATGCTCAAATCATCGGCATAGGCCTGTACGTAGACCCCTGTGTTGCTTAGTCTCACGAGTAGGTCATTCACCACTAAGCACCATAATAGAGGTGAAAGAACACCGCCTTGTGGGCAGCCTCGCGCCACTGCAACGCTATAGTTTATGTCATTAAGCGTTGCAGAAGCCACTCGGCCCTCTAGAGTAGTAAGAATCCACTCCACTAGGATTGGAGCAATTCCATGTCTCTCTAGGGCGCGTCTTATCGAATTGGTAGTGGTACAGTTGAACGCACCCTCGATATCAAGAAATGCTACCATAGCCACTTCCCGTTGATTCAACGTTTTCTCCAGCCTGCTGACCAAATGATGAAGTGCCAGCTCAGCTGATTTTCCCGCCTGATATGCGAACTGATAGGCATGGATTTCAACCCTTTGTAAGGGCCCATCCCTGATATATCTATCAACCAACCTCTCCAGTGTTTTTAGTAAAAACGACGAAAGGGTAATCGGTCTAAAGTCCTTCGGACGAGTATAGCTACCTCTGCCCGGCTTAGGAATAAAAACGACCCTTGAATGCAACCAGCTCTTCGGTGTGAAGCCAGTAGCCACGCAGGCGCGAAATATCCTAACTAGGTATGGTAGTACCAGATCCTGTCCATGTTGTAGCATGGCTGGAATGACTCCATCCTTGCCTGGACTTTTGTATGGAGCAAAAGTATTTATCGCCCATCTTGTGCGGTCATAAGTGACGACTTCTCCTGCCATCTGCCATTCCTCTTTATGAGGACGGCGGAGTGGCCTATGTGCACCTGTCTGCTGAGCGGCAACCGATCCCGGAAAGTGCACACTCATCAGCAGTTCAAGCGTTTCCTCCTCGTTATTGGTTCTATGACCGTTCGAGTCCGTCAAGGTCCCCAACTTGGACTTGGTGTCCTTGCTAAGGATCCTATGCATCCTTGCCGTCGCAGGAATATCATTGATGGACCTGCAGAAGTTCCTCCAAGATTCCCTGGAGGCCCTCCTGACTTCCCTCTTATATTCCTGTAGCTTTATCCTATACTCCTCCCAATCAGGAGTACCTTTCCTGTACCTAACTCTCGTGAGTAGTTTGTGCAGGGACTTTTTCCTGGTTTCTAATTTCTTAGTCCAGAAGGTGGCATTGCCCGCCACGCCCACTTTGCGTAGGGGACAGTTATCCTCAAAGGAGTCTCGGAGGTCCCTACACAGGGAATCAACTGCCGCCTCCAAGCCCTCCCCTTTACTGAGATCCTGCTCTATAGGACGGAGCCTGCTGCCTAGGTCCTCTTTAAAAGAAGCCCAATTTGCTTGCCTAGGATTTCTAGCAAGGATTCCCTCTTTTTCCCCGTCAATCCTAAACGTTATATGTCTATGGTCGGACAGTGACGGTTCCAAGGATACTGTCCAGTCCTTGACCTCATTACAAATACCGACCGTGCTCAGTGTTATGTCTAGGACCTCATCCCTCACATTGTTTGAGAAGGTAGGAGTGTCGCCAACATTCAGAACCTCTAGGTTCGACGTCCCTAGAAATTCCATCAGCTCTTCACCACGTCTATTAGTGTTAGAGCTACCCCATAGGGTGTGATGGGCATTGCTATCACACCCCACGATAAGCTCGAGATTATTATCCCGACAATGACTTAAACATAGGAGACAAGAAACAGCAACTTGTAAATTTAATCAACCAGTATAAGGATTGTTTTGCTACAAATCTGACAGATCTAGGACTCTCAGACCAAGTTGAGTGTAAAATAGAGACAGTTAATGATCAAGCAGTGACATATCGACCTTATAGACTTAGTGCAAGTGAGAGGCAGAAGGTGAGAGAAATTACGGATGAATTAAGAGATGCAGGAATTATTATAGAATCAGACTCTAATTATGCAAGTCCAGTGTTAATTGTTAAAAAGAAAACAGGAGATGAACGACTATGTATTGACTATCGTGGCCTTAATAAAATAACAAAGAAAATGGTATACCCCCTTCCTCTGATAGATGATCAGCTGGACAGGTTATCTGGAAAGAAATATTTCACCACATTGGATATGAAAAGTGGGTATTATCAAATACCAATGGCAAAAGACTCTCAAAATAAGACAGCTTTCATTACCCCTGATGGCGTGTTCAACTTCCTGCGAATGCCCTTTGGACTTATAAATGGACCAGCAATTTTCCAGAAACTCATAAATAATGTTTTAGGTCCTCTCAGATTCAGCATTGCAATGGTGTATATGGATGATATATTAATTCCTAGTGTATCTGTTGAAGAAGGAATTGAAAACCTATGTAGTATACTCGAGGTTTTACGGCGTGCAAATTTGAAACTGAATTTAAAGAAATGCTTTTTTCTGTATGAATCTGTGGAGTACTTAGGATTTGAAATATCCAGTGAGGGAATCAAACCAGGCAAAAGAAAATTGAGTAGCATTCTTGATTATCCAGAACCAAAATGTGTTAGAGAAGTTAGGCAGTTTCTAGGACTAATAGGGTATTTCCGTCGCTTCATAAAGGACTTTGCTATTATATCACGACCATTGACAGAGCTACTGAAGAAGAATGATAAATGGAAATGGCAAGATAGTCAATCTACTGCATTTGTTAAGCTCAAGAACATGCTGTTAGATGGCTCTGTATTAGCGTTATATACACCCGGTATATATACTGAGCTGCACACTGATGCCAGCCAGCTAGGCCTTGCTGCAATACTGTTCCAGAAAGGTACTGATGAAAATTTGAAGCCTATAATGTTCATTAGTAGGAAAACAACTCCAGAAGAGCAGCAGTATCACTCATACGAGTTGGAAACTCTGTGTGTAATATGGGCTATGGAACGTCTAAGAGTTTATTTGATAGGACAGCCATTTGTTGTGATAACTGATTGCAGTGCATTGAGGAGTACTTTTAGTAAGAAGCATATGAACCCTCGTGTTGGTAGATGGTGGATGAAGTCATTGGAATTTCACTTCGAGATCAGACATAGACCAGGTCGACAGATGACACATGTTGACGCCCTGTCAAGAAATCCAGTAGCTCCAGCTCAAGAAATTGACTGTGTGAAGAGCATAAATTGTTTAATGAACACATTAGAAGAAGATGATTGGCTCTGTATATTACAAAAGGAAGACCCTAAGTTGAGATTAATGATGGAGAACATAGAAAAACAGGAAAAGAGCTCTGAAGACAAAAGAGAAAAGTACAGTGAGTATGAGATAAAAGATGGGAGACTCTTTAAGAAAGAAGATGGAAAACTTCTTTGGGTAGTTCCAAGAAAAGCCAGATGTCAGATAGCCAGAAAATATCATAATGAATTAGGACATCCAGGATTTGAGAAAACATATAAGAAAATGAGAGAGATGTTCTACTTTCCAAGAATGAGAAATTATATTAAAGGATTTATTGGTGCATGTATCGAGTGCCTGTATAATAAAGCTCCTGGAGGTAAACCACAAGGAAAACTACATTCTATTATTAAAATAGGTAAGCCCTTCCACACCATGCATTTGGACCATTTAGGACCTTTTGTCAAGAGCCAGAGAGGAAATTCATATATTCTAGTTGCCATAGATGGATTTACAAAATTCACATTTCTCAAGGCTGTGAAGAACACAAAATCGACTGTTACTGTTAAAGCCTTGGGGGATATAGTAAATTTAATTGGATTGCCAAACAGAGTAATCACTGATCGTGGCACATCATTCACAGGAGCTCCATTCGAAAATTTTTGTAAAGAGAGGCACATAGACCATGTATTGACCACTCCTTCTACAGCCAGAGCAAATGGCCAGGTTGAGCGCCTGAACCGATATATTACCCCATCGTTAGCTAGTTTATGTAAGGAGGAAGATCATAGTGATTGGGACCAGCACATCCATACAGTCCAGTGGGGAATTAATAATACACACCATCAAGCTACGAAAACTACTCCCTTCAGATTACTTTTCAACTACGAACCAAGGGATATTCATGGTGACTGCATACAGAAGATCCTCTTAGAGCATCAACAAGAAAAGGACATAGAGAACAGAAGACAGGAAGCTTTGGAGAAGATTAAAGAAGACCAAGAAAGGCAAAAAAGAAGATACAATGCAAAACGCTCAAAAGCAAGTGTATATGAACCAGGAGACCTTGTTATGATCAGAAGAGAAGCATCATCTACAGGCGAAAGTAGAAAACTCATGGAAAAGTACAAAGGACCATACATTGTAACAGAAAAATTACCGTTTGACAGGTACAGAATAGAAGATATGCCTGAAACGCAGAGAACACAGAAATTTTACAAGTCCGTGGTGGCTGTAGACTCTATGAAAAGATTTATGGTACCACAAAGTGAAGATGATTCGGATGAAGAACCTGAGAAACCGGTAGAGGAAAAAGGAACAGAGAAGAAAACAGTAGAGAAGGAAGAAAAGAGAACGAAGAAGAGGCCACAGTACCTAACCGATTACGTCACGACTTTCGGGGACGAAAGTTGAACAGGATGGCCGAATGTTACATCTCTTGCGGACCTGTAGTATAATTTTATTGTTCTGTACTCTATGTATTCTGTGGTCAACTTCACTTGAAACAATTGTCATATATGGTACGTTAAGGGATGGCGCGTAGGTGCCCATCCTCCCTATCTTGTGTGTAAAATAATGCTATAAATAAAAGTGCCGATAGAGTCCAAAGTGTCGAGAAGCGTTTAATTGTGACCAGCGACCACCTTACGTGTAAAAACGTAACAAATAATATTTTTGACTAAAACTATTTTAGCTAGATTTTAAAAGACATTAAACAATTTTATGCAATTTTTATTATTAATTGTTACTAAGCATATTTTGATGTTTTTGCTACCACAACTACTTCAACAAATTAAAGCACAAATTAAAGCATTTAGGTTCTGATTCTATTGTTTCTTGTTTCAATAACTGGATTGAAATAAGGGTTTGAAAAACAATATGTGAATAAAATTAAAAAAGCTGTAGCTGTCCACTTGTGCAGTGTGCTGTTCCGTAGTACCGTAGTTATAGCCACAAAACATCTACATTGATTCACTAATGAGTTCAAAAGTGAGTACAGTCGGCCATGGTTCAAAGTTTGAACACAGAAGTACAGAACAGCACCCAGAGGCACAGACACCAAAGTCTTCGTACAGTAACACAGAACGTCAAATTTGATATAATAAGCAAGTTCTGTCAGTTCTGTGACTCAACACAACCAGAGAAACCGTTGTTTGGCTAATATCGCGAACTATCGATATTAACAAAAAAATATCGATATTTTTCGATATCACATACTATCGATAACTATCGATAGTACTATCGATGGTTCTCGACCACTACCGCCGACATTAACCTTGTTTTTCTTAACCTTACCTATTCTGTGGTTTTTCTTTGAGTGTTGTTTTGGTTTGCTACTTTGCTCCACACATTGCTTTATTTCATTTATTTGTGAAACTGTTAATGGAAAACTGTTGATGGATAATTTGTTTAAACATGATTTTTTATGAAGTTGTGGTTCTTGGGTTTTTAGGCCGGCGTCGTTTAGCGTTAAAGCTTGACAGTAGTAGTAGTGACAGTATTTTGGAAGTCGCCGAAGTGAAATAGCTTCTGAAGATGCCATCCACTCGTGGTGGCGAAACGTCAAGCTTTAACGCTAAACGACGCCGGCCTAAAAACCCAAGAACGAAGAACCACAACTTCATTGGACGATGGCCGCGAAAGCCTTACACAGTATATTATTTTTTATACTCGAAACCATTTCATATGTGAATAAATTTGTTTGAGTTTGAACCACTGTTTGAAGGCTTCAAACTTTACAACCACAAAGTAGGTATGAAGTACAGCCAAGAAGCAAGAAATAAATGGGGCTCAAACACTATAAGCTCCTGATGAAGTGCAACTTTAGTTAAATGAGCGAGTACAAAGCGTAAGTATATTTATTACTGAATTTCTGTGCAATACTATTTATTAGTCATTCACACACTCTCACTACTTTAATTTTCTATTCTTCTGTTTTAGATCATACACAACCACATCTGAGGTATAGGTTGTAGGATGCTGTGTTGTCTGCAGTGTCTACTTTCATGTTAATAATTTTGATGAATATTATTGCAATGAGAGACGAGCTATTCAGTGGCTGAGCTTATAGATACAAGTGACCAACAAAGATGGAGAAACCAATGTTAAGCAGTGCCTTCTCAGTTATGGATTTGACAGATTGCCAATAAGATGCTCAACACAGATGAAAATAGAAAATAATACTTGCAGAGGCTAGGACGCTTGAAGTATTCTACAGCAAAGCTAAGTAAGTACATCCTATTTACTTGAAGAAAAAGCCAGTGATAATATACAGTTGATCAGCCTAACAACGTAACTGTACAAAGGGCCAGGTACAATTAAAAGTTTACATTTTTATAACTAATTCACCTTTATTATGTCTCAAACCTATTTGCTGTATTTCATATTTATACTCTCAAAATTTGCATTTCAAAGTTTTCCTCATAAGCATTTATTTCTGTGATTTGACTAGGATATGAAATTATGGATATTGATTACATTTCAATTAATTCAAATCTATCGTCAACTATTACTACTGTTTTTATGATCAATAAAAAGTATTTATTTTGATTTATTTTGGTTGTTATTCATAAATGGAGATGTTCCTTTTTATAAAGTGGCAGATATGGGTGGGGTTTTCATTTATTTATTTATTGATTGTACAATTTGAAATCATAAATAACACAAAATTATATCATGTGTTCCGGTTTTAATCATATAGTTTTGACAAAGTTAAATGCTAAGGCTCCATATGGTTCAATAGGTTACGCTGCAGGTTTGCTAGGCTGTGAGATTGTGGATATTGATTACATTTCAATTAATTCTAATCTTCTATCTGTGACAACTATTAGGTATATACTGTAGTTTTCATGATCAATAAAAAGTATTTATTTTGACTTACCTTGGTTGGTATTCATAAATACAGATGTTAATTATTATAAAGTGGAAGAGATAGCTGAGATTTTCGTTTATTTATTGATTGTTAGTTTCATATTAATTTTTTTTTTACTTGGCATACCACCACTTAAAATAAAGGGTAGTGCCAGAACAATACCTCCGAGGTGGTGTGGAAATTTTTATATACTAGGGTAATCAGGTGCAAGATTAAAAAGCATGGACCTTGAATACTCTAGTTTAGTAACATATTGCATTTCTTGCTAATATTTTTCACCCTGTTTCATGTGGTTACTTTATTCACTGTAGGTCAAACTGAGACGAGGTGAGGAATGAAAACATAAACCATATGCTTGATGGAACTTCAATAAAGATTATTATTATTATTGTTATACTTGAATGTATTTTAAGACAATTTGTATTATATTATTTATAAATTACACATACAATAATCATATTTAATATTTTTTTGCAAATAAATGAATGAATGAATAGGTATTTTCATTGTTTTGCTCCAATTTTTAAATTTTTAAGCCAATCACTGATTGATTGATTGAAATCAAACATCAATCAATCAGTCAATGATTGACTAACATCAAAAATTATAATAATTTTGACATAAAAAAGTAGAGCATCTACAGATTTGCGCAACATCGCCTCGAATTCTTGATACATCTGGCAACCCTGCGGCGGCCATGTTGCAACCCAAAATAATGGCCACTGACATAAGTCATTCGTGTTTCCAGTCAAATAACACGGAATTGTGCCTTCTTAACCGTACCTGTTTTGTGGTAGCAACTGTTTTCTGATTTGAACTTCTTCATACGTCATGTTTTGTGTTAACCTCTAATCTCTAATTGTGGTTAACCTTACAGATTTAGAACAGGCTATATTATTTAAATATTTATTTAAGATTTTAGCATAAGTATAAAATATGGTACTTACAAAAAAACTGCAACATAAATATTGTAGGAAAATAAACTATAACAAGAAAATTATATTCACTCTGCTTTTGTCTTTGTTTTTGGCTTTTTTAGCTTCTTCAAGCCATCTAAATTTCCTTTTAATAAACTACTGTATGCCACCTGGAATTTATTAACATCCTTCTGATGGATAATTGTTGTAATTTTTTTAGATCGAAACTTTGCTCGAACTAAACACATATGCTCTTGTGGTTCTGGCAGTGGTGGTTTTCCTTGTCTTGGTGTGGGGCGGTCTTTGCCGTCATCTAAAATATTACATTATTAAGATATCAATCAAATTGTAGCAGATTAACTTACATCTCTTAAAAGTCATTGATACGGACCCATCCAATCTGGCTTTCTGAAACAGCTTGGTGAGTTCAGTTAAAAACTGAAATGATATATTTTAGTGCCGGAAGTCTTTTATACAGTTTCACTTACCGAATCATTTTCTAACAAGACCATTGCGACTTTGCCACCTTCAAAATTTTCATCACAAATGCTACAAAAGAAACGAGAATCGAGATATCTACTGGTATAGTTAATTAGTTACTAGCACAAAACATATACACTGGTTACTAGATTCTGACTTGACTACACCACGACTACACTACAGTCTACCACAAAACATATACACTACAGTACAGGCTACAGAACAGAACAGACCATTGACATAAGGGCTGTTCCAAATTACGGTTGTATCACCATCCCAGAACTGATTTCATCATGCCCCGCCCATTTTACAGTTCTAAAAACGGTGATTGGCTGGTCCGCCAGCGTACCAACCAGTCACCGATTCTAGAATCACAAAATGGGCGGGACATGATGAAATCAGTGCTGGGATGATGATAGAACTGTAATTTGGAACAGCCCTAAAGACACACAAAACAGAAAACAGGAAGGATTACAACAAAACAAAACACCACCCATTACCCATGGCCGACTCTACACTAGGCCGGAGCCTTAGATGTGGCAACGTGGCTTAGCTGTCAAATAGTGGCCCTATAGTTTCAGAATAATTATTACATTTTATATGTATTAGAGTTCATCTCGGTTAATAAATTAAGAAAAATACTTTTTATAACTACTACTACTAATACCACTTACATCTGATGTCTGTTTCATCACAGTCAGACACTACAAAATAAAAATAAACGCAACATGTTTCCTGCTGCCACATCCACTTCCACTTAAATGAACACTCAATTTACTTTGTAAATTGTCACTTGAGCTAGAAAAATTCACTATTAGGTCACTGTGAAGCCATTCTTGCTGGTCTTGATTTCCCTTTCACTATCAAATCCTTTCGTAGGTATGCCCCAGGCCATGCCCAGATGAGGTCTATCAACTGTATTTTTCTGTGATATTTGGGAGGTCCAGAAAACATTATAGGTACCACATTGTGCTTTAAAATAGGTCTTATCCTTTGAAATGTTTGTAAATTATTGTCTTTGTCCTGATAAATATAACCAGCCCTTCCGAGGAATACCTTTCACCCACTTCTGTTTATGTCCCTTATTGGACGCACAATTGCTAGTGCAACCTGGTACTACACACTTTGCAGGCATCTTTTTATCTTTATAGTTCCGTTTGTGCAGGTAAATAATTAAAAACACATTAAAAATTACCTTCCAATCTTCTTTTTCACTCTGGGAGATTACACTAATTAATGACTTAACAACAAATAAAAGCTCGGCCCAATATTCAGTGTTGCCATATTTCAATGCTCCGGCCTAGTGAGTAGAGTCGGCCATGGGTATAGTCATGGCCGTCTCTACTCACTAGGCCGGAGCATGAAATATGGCAACACTGAATCTACGGGCCGTCATTTTGTTTGTTGTTAAGTCATTAGTCATGGCATTAGTGTAATTTTCCAGAGTGAAAAATAAGATTAGAAGGTGAATTTTAATGTTTCTAATCATTTACCTGCACAAATGAAACTATAAAGATAACAAGATGTCTGCAAAGTGTGTAGTACCAGGTTGCGATAGCAATTGGGGCTTCCAAAGAAGGACATAAACAGAAGTGGGTGAAAGGTATTCCTCATAAGGGCTGGTTATATTTATAAGAATAAAGACAATAATTACAAACATTTCAAAGGATAAGACCTATTTTAAACCACAATGTGGTACCTACAATGTTTTCTGGACCTCCCAAATATCACAGAAAAAGACAGTTAATAGAACTCATCTGGGCATGCATCTGGGCATACCTTGATATTAAAAGGGAATCAAGACCAGCAAGAATGGCTTCACAGTGACCTAATAGTGAATTTTTCTAGCTAAAGTGACAATTTACAAAGTAAATTGAGTGTTCATTTAAGTGGAGGTGGCAGCAGGAAACAGGCTCCGTTTATTTTTAGTTTGTAGTGTCTGACTACGATGAACCAGACATCAGATGTAAGTGGTATTAGTAGTAGTAGTTCTAAAAGGTATTTTGCACAATGTGGTACCTACAATGTTTTCTGGACCTCCCAAATATCACAGAAAAATACAGTTAATAGAACTCATATGGGCAAGCCAACGAGGGCATGCATCTGGGCATACCTATGAAAAGATTTTATAGTGAAAAGGAATCAAGATCAGCAAGAGTGGCTTCACAGTGACCTAATAGTGAATTTTTCTAGCTCAAGTGACAATTTACAAAGTAAATTGAGTGTTCATTTAAGTGGAAGTGGCAGCAGGAAACAGGTTCCGTTTATTTTTATTTTGTAGTGTCTGACTACGATGAACCAGACATCAGATGTAAGTGGTATTAGTAGTAGTAGTAGTTCTCAAAGGTATTTTGCACAATGTGGTACCTACAATGTTTTCTGGACCTCCCAAATATCACAGAAAAATACAGTTAATAGAACTCATCTGGGCAGGCCAACGAGGGCATGCATCTGGGCATACCTATGAAAAGATTTGATAGTGAAAGGGAATCAAGACCAGCAAGAATGGCTTCACAGTGAACTAATAGTGAATTTTTCTAGCTCAAGTGACAATTTACAAAGTAAATTGAGTGTTCATTCAAGTGGAAGTGAAGTGGCAGCAGGAAACAGGTTGCTTTATTTTTATTTTGTAGTGTCTGACTATGATGAACCAGACATCAGATGTAAGTGGTATTAGTAGTAGTAGTAGTAGTTCTAAAAAGCATTTTTTTCTTAATTTATTAACCCAGATGAACTCTAATACATATAAAATGTAATAATTATTCTGAAACTATAGGCCCACTATTTGACAGCTAAGCCACGTTGCCACATCTAAGGCTCCGGCCTAGTGTAGAGTCGGCCATGGTATAGTGTATCAAGGGTATCATCAGGGACCGTATGCACGGCTCCTTCCAAAGTGTCAGTAGTGAAACGTTAATGATTATTTACGTCACCTAACGATTCTAACGTTACGCTATGAAGAGCATAAAATTTTGACTTTTTGCATACACCTTTGTTTAACGTAGCGTAGAATAAGTGATGTTAGTGCTTTAGGCGTGAGTTGAATTTTCGGACGTCCGTTTCCTGACGTTATTGCACGTTAGCGGCTATTTGTGGCAGGCGCAGTTCTCCCGAAATAACCGAATCGGCGAATAACCGATAAAGTTGTACGTTAGCTACGGAAGTTTACGGTACGATATGATTACGTGCGGTATTGCCAGGTCTAAACCACTATGCGGATGATTTTGAGAGCAACAGTACTTATTTTGTGGTTTATCGTTGTACAAAAGGATCAGGTCTTCTTCCGTCAATTTTATTTGACAGCATTATCCAATACAAGCTACAAAGTTAGACGTCTCCGGCAACAGCGTGTGATCATCACAGGGTACAGGTCTGAACCATGGTCTTTGCCATGGTAGTGAAATGGAAATCTGAAATGTCATGCGTCGGGGATCCTGCATAACCTATTTTTTATTGTGATGTGATCTAATGTATTTTCTGTTTGTGGTGTTTACTTGTTGCCCTTTAGACAAGGAAAGAGAGAGGACGGATCGCGCGACTTACACTTCTGTTACCAAATGGCACCAAAAAAACTACCAAAATTTACCTGTGATAAGTGATTCCTGGCTCCTTCCTGCTGCTGGGGCTTTTACAACTGTAAGCTGCACATCCTACCATTATGCACACCATAATATTTTACAATGGTTGGTCTTAAAAACGCTAAATATCATAAAAAAATATTTTGGTGGCTATGCATTTTCGGTAACAGCTAATGACAGCTAATTCATATAGCATCAAACGGGCGTGCGGTATGCCCTCTCTTTCCTTATCTAAGGTAATAGGTCCAACAATTGTTAAAGTCAATTGTCTAATAACGCAACGCAAATCGTTGCGTGTATCGACACGTCACAGATTTCGATTATGTACACAAGGCACACGCTTATCCGTTATTCGAAACACACTGCTCAGAATAATGTTTTATGGCTAGCGTCGTCCCAATTTTTAGTGGCTCAAAATCTCTCTATAGTACTGGTTTATAAACATACAATTATTTACCCTTATATTGCAAATGAACTTAAGCTAAATTTAGATGCACACGACATCCGACAATACGTCGGTGCGAAACTGTTCCTATTGGTTGAAATATTCAAAATGATCTCAAATCAACATATCTCAACCAATAGGAACAGTTTCGTACCGTCGTATCGTCGGATGTCGTGTGCATCTGAATTTAGCTTTAGCCTTTAACGTTCCAAAGGGAATCTTCACTGCAAAGAAATAAGAAAAGTAGAAATGCAAATGCATCTATAGGGTGCCGGGTGCCCCAATAGAAGTGATAGTTCTTCTAATAGGGATATCTAGATAGCTATCAAAGGTACAAACCACAAAACATATACACTGAGTACAAACGTTATCCAGATGTCAAAATATTGAGTAAGGTTTAACATAACCGTACCTGTTTTGTGGTTTAACAATTCATCATGGATTCTTTATGAGCGTACACCGATTCAGTGCCGTAGTCATTTAATTTTTGCAATGGTAGAAGTTTACAAATAAACATTCAAACAATATGAAATAATAGATGTGAAGATGTGTTAAGTAATTGTCAGACTGTTGTTCATTTGGAGCAGCTAAAAAACGTAGAATTGTTGAATATATATACACACACACACATAATAAAATTTGATTTACCCGTTTCTTATTCTTTCCCTTTCACACGTTCACACCACTTGCTTGTCAAATAAGAATATAACTGCTGCATGAGCTTCTCCAATTCAAAGTGGTATTCTTAAAAAATAAGATATGAATAAAACTTTTTTATGTTGTAATATGTTAATTCTAAAGTCTGCAAAGAAAATATATGTATATTCAGCTAGTACATAATCTGAGGTTAGTAACATTCTTACGTAAATTAAGTAGGTACACAAAAAATCACTGATTTTTAATGAGAGCATTGAACCTGAATCTATAGCAAATTTATAATAACCAACTTAAAACTAGTCAGCCTCAACCCTAAACCTCGTCAATCAATAACAACTTCTTTCACACTTAGTTTATAATCGGAAAAGAAACAGATTGCAATGAGTTTTAATTGTATCAGGAAAACAGTACTTATGGTGGCCATATGTGATTGCAGAATTGTACTTGCTAGAAGCTGGATCGCATTATTTCTCTACTAATACCGGCATTACCAAGACACCACCTTTTCGTAATTCTTCCAATAATTCCTCAATATAGCTTTTGTGTCTTTTTAGGCTGGGTCTAACCCAAAAAAAATCGCACGTTGTTTATCTGTTCAGTATCACTGAATCAAACTGATTCAGCGAAACTGAATCGTGAGAACCCGCCTGGGTGCGGTTGCCCATATAGGTCATTTATCGTGAGATTGGGATTGAAATCAGGCATGGCCCACTCTACACTAGGCCGGAGCCTTAGATGTGGCAACGTGGCTTAGCTGTCAAATAGTTGGCCTATAGTTTCAGAATAATTATTTCATTTTATATGTATTAGAGTTCATCTGGGTTAATAAATTAAGAAAAATACTTTTTAGAACCACTACTACTAATACCACTTACATCTGATGTCTGGTTCATCACAGTCAGACACTACAAAATAAAAATAAACGCAACCTGTTTCCTGCTGCCACTTCCACTTCCACTTAAATGAACACTCAATTTACTTTGTAAATTGTCACTTGAGTTAGAAAAATTCACTATTAGGTCACTGTGAAGCCATTCTTGCTGGTCTTGATTCCTTTTCGCTAGCAAATCTTTTCGTAGGTATGCCCCGATGCATGCCTCGTTGGCATGCCCAGACGAGTTCTATTAACTGTCTTTTTCTGTGATATTTGGGAGGTCCAGAAAACATTGTAGGTACCACATTGTGGTCTAAAATAGGTCTTATCCTTTGAAATGTTTGTAAATTATTGTCTTTATTCTTATAAATATAACCAGCCCTTATGAGGAATACCTTTCACCCACTTCTGTTTATGTCCCTTATTGGAAGCATCATTGCTAATGAACACTCAATTTACTTTGTAAATTTTAACTTGAGCTAGAAAAATTCACTATTAGGTCACTTTGAAGCCATTCTTACTGGTCTTGATTCCCTTTTCAATATCAAATCTTTTCGTAGGTATGTCCAGATGCATGCCCAGATGGGTTCTATTAACTGTATTTTTCTGTGATATTTGGGAGGTCCAGAAAACATTGTAGGTACCACATTGTGCTTTAAAATAGGTCTTATCCTTTGAAATGTTTGTAAAGTATTGTCTTTATTCTTATAAATATAGCCAGCCCATACGAGGAATACTGTTCACTTGTGCTGTTCACCCACTTCTGTTTATGTCCTTTACTGGAAGCACAATTGCTAGTACAACCTGGTACTACACACTTTGCAGGCATCTGTTTATCTTTATAGTTTCGTTTGTGGAGGTAAATGATTAGAAACACATTAAAAATCACCTTCCAATCTTATTTTTCACTCTGGAGGATTACACTAATGCCATGACCTCAGAGTAACAACTGTTCAGTTGTTACTCTGAGACCTCAGAGTAACAACTGTTCAGTTGTTACTCTGAGGCCATGACTAATGACTTAACAACAAACAAAATGACGGCCCGCAGATTCAGTGTTGCCATATTTCATGATCCGGCCTAGTGAGTACAGTCGGCCATGAATCAGGAGATCTCACGATAAATCGTGAGATCTGGGACCTCTGGTGACCATATACTTCCTAGATCAATTCCGGTTGCTTGGCTTACGGGGGGAGGGGGGCAGCGACAGTAGTGTTTTTTTGCCTGTCCGGTAACTGTTTATTTGCTGTATCTTGTACCAATTATTTTCAATTGAGTTTCAAATTCCAGACATTTTACCGATTTTTGTGATTTTTTGCCTGCCCAATTTGTATTTGTTCATTTTGCTGTATGTTGTGCCAACTATTTTCGATTGCGGCTCAAAATTGCGGACACGAAATTTAACCCCAAAATTCCGGACATGTCCGGGATTTTCCGGACGAATGGTCACCCTAGCTCAAGGTTTTGTCGTAATACCGTGTGCGAACGATGGCAAACAATGGGAAGAACCGGATTCACATGTAATTTTGCAGAATGTTAATATAATTTTGTTTTCATGAGTAAGTGGGGGATGTATATTCGTGATAACGATTGTTCTAAAATTATTCAAAAAATTCACTAATCTAAATTATCAATTTTACAAGGAACAATTTCATTAGTCTCTACTTAGCGACTGTTTGTCTCTAGTTTGTGTCACAAAGATGTTGAATCAAACACAGTATAATAAAAAGAAACTTGAATTATATTCGAGAAACATTTTCAACTTTCAGGAAATCTGTCACCATAAATATAAATTTCCAAATTTATCAGTATTTTGCGTCTGTTGTCATACCAAATCTGAAATTCGATGTTACGAAATAAATGCGGGCGGCCAGCGTTTTTACTTGTAACTTATCGAACAATAGGGTACTTGCAGAAAAAAATATTATGTCGTTTACGCGTTCCTTAGAGCCTAGTAAACTTGACAAAACCACTTATTTGGTTTTTTGGAATCGGCTGTGAGAGATATTCCAAAAATTATTTGAAATGCCGGAAAATGCCGTGCAAACAACTTCTGACGTCAGTGATATCCTATAGTGATGGGATGTAAAGTATTGATATTCGATATCGATAGCCAGTGCTAACCTAACATTTTGACATTGATCATTATAACCACAAAACACAGTCACACACAAAAGTATGGCTATGGGTGTGTTCAACGGGACCTAGCGCAAAAGCGCTAGCATGGAAGCGCTTGCAGGCGCTAAGTGTGACCGTTGAACGACCTTCTCTTTGGCGTGATAAAACTGTCATATCCATCTCCATATTTTAGTATTTATCATTTGTATTGTCAAAAATCTAGGTTATATAATCACAAAACCTGATATTAAATTGACACTATGCAAAGGTAACTGCTTCTTTCAGAACTACAAATAACTTTTTTCCAGTTTTTTGCCACTTCGCTAACCAAACAGCGCTTTTTAAAAGCGCTAACCAAGCTGACTGGCGCTTTTTGACAGCTTGTCGTTCATCGGTTAGTTAGCGCAAAGCGCCCTCAAGCGCTTAGGTCCGCTAAGTCCCGTTGAACACTACCTTTGTTACTCGATACTTTAAACTGGCTTGACGTCTATTTGATAGGTATCAGCTGACGAAGAAGTGTATCTCAAATTTAATTTTTTACTAGTGATGTTGATTGGCAATCCTGCGATCAGACCGTATTAGTAATATTCTTACCTCATTTAAAGCATAATCATCATCATTCAGACCAGCCATACTGATATACTGAAAGAAACACCGGATTTTCCGAGAAAATCTAAAATAAGCATAGAGACCTCACAGCATATACGAAAACACCAAGTGTCAATTATTACTAGTCATTAGTAGTACTTGCACTCAGTACAGCCCTGTATTCCTTCAAAGCTTAAAATTGATATGTCAAGACTCAATCTGGGGTATTTTTAATTATCACTAGCCGAACAGTTGTTCGTTGTTCGCTGTTGACACGGCTGACAGTTTAAAGTATCGGGTAAAGCTTAATTCAGATGCACACGACAATACGTCATCCGACGATACGAAACTGTTCCTATTGGTTGAAATATTTTGATTTGACATCATTTTGAATATTTCAACCAATAGGGACAGTTTCGTACTGTCGTATCGTCGGATGTCGTGTGCATCTGAACTAGGCTTAACAGGGTATACAAAAATCAACAGAAAAAAGTTAGGCTAGATTACTAATTCACTTTGTAGGGATGGGCTTGAATTAGACTCTATTTTGGATTCATTCAGGTTTTAAAAAAATGTGTAAACATTATTTTGAACCAAAATAAATTTGGTTTGGTACGCTGGCCATGGCTCTTTCAGTGATTTTTGTACCGCTAGGATGGTGGACCTGGGATGGGATTCCGTTTTAAAAATGATATCGAGTTTGATATCAAAAACGATAGTAGCGATTCCAATTCAATAATAAACTCAATACCTATACTCGACAGCTGCAGAGCAGTCGATTCGATGCTTAAGGCGCGTTTTCACGGGTCGATCTGGGTTGAACGATTTAGATCGATTATTGAATCGAAAGCAAATTGAATATGTAAACCACTTTTCGACTTGGTCATTCGGCGGACTGTCTACTTTTGATCGTCAAATCCATGTCGAACGACTGTAATGGAATGTGTAAACACTTCGTCGAACGAAAATAACGTGCTGAAAGCCGAATAACGCGTATGAAGTTGTTGATTTTAGCGCGACAAGCTATAATTTTGCGCAAAAATGACTGAAAAATGGTCAGATGCGGACATGGCAAGGTTTTTGGATGCTTATCAAAACTATGATGTATTATGTATTATGTACAAACCGAGCTTTATCGCAATCTACAGGCAAGCCAAGCAGCATTGCAAGCAACTCTAAAACATGTGAATAAACCTAAAATGTCCGAAAGTGACTTGAAAAATAAAATCAAAAACATTAGAACAACATATACAATCGTGAATTGACCAAAGTACTGAAATCAATGAAGAATGGTTCTGGACCTGACGACATATTATACGTTCCTGTCGTGTAAACCTTTATACTTTCAGCACGGATCGAATTATGGTCGAACGATCCAAATCGTTCAACTCAGATCGACCCGTGAAAATTCGCCTAAAGATTCTCAAGAGTGAGGTTATACATCTGTTTACACAAACATGGAAATTCTATAGTGAACTTTGTACTTCAGTTTTTTTCAGACTTAATGGAAATTGTGAGTATATTAGTGGCTGCAGTAACTAGAAAATAAACTTTTACTTCACTATGGATGATTGACTCATTCCAGCTGTAAATTCTTGTCCAATACCTAAGCAGGTACCAGAGATAACATAAAACTCTGTGTTTTGTTCTCTCTATGGTAGGTACATCGTTGGTTGTTGGTATCACAGAACAAGAACTTAGCCACCAGACTCCAGAGTAATGTCCTTTCTTGAAAATCTCTCCTACAAAGGTCGAATTTCCTCAGTCATATGCTTACAGGACCTTTTGTTTACGTTATTATATAATTTCGATAAATATACATGTATGCATATATTCCAGTTCTATAAACCTATTATAGGGAAGCTCGAAAGGATTGCTTTTTTCTGTAATTTTCATTCTTCTCCGAATATGGCAAATATTGATCAAAAGTTGCTGTTCTCTCTGTTGCTGTAATAGATGCTCTATCACAATAATTGGCAACATTATTATGTCTATGAATGTTATTATTACAAAGACGGAAACAAAAAAAATAATGCGACTAATGACCAGAGAAGTCGAAGCCGATGACACAGAAGTAAAAAAAAGAAAAAATAATTTTTCTGGGTATAAGGGTATATTTGAGGTTAGGACCACAAGTTAGGACAAAAAACAATGATTATGTCAGAGGTAGTTCACATGGCCGTTCATATGTGCCATTTCAACTACCGAATTCTCGAAGATTTCCGAAGCCAAAACAGATCGAGTAACAGAATCTGGGTTAATAGGTAATTCTATCGAGTTGATCATCTATCGAGATCGAGTTTCTCGATTCAGAACGGAATCCCACTCCTGTTTCCACGATTATCGGCCATTTTTCCATACCCCATGGGTCCCTCCCTAAGGTCCCACCATCCTATTATACGAGAAAGTCGACGAGTTTTGTCTATGCTCCATCCCCTTGACAACTTTCTATGTAATCTGTAGCAGGAAACACTGCTGGATCCGGATAGATTAGTTCATGGATTAGTTCCATGATTAGTTATATGTCAAACAGCTGTCAAGTGGGATTTATGATTCCATGTATTTAACGGGCATCGAACAACGAAAAAGTTGGTTTATCAATAAAACAGATGGTAAAGTAAAGCAGCTACTGATCTGAATCATCCGATCGCAATCACTTACTGTACAAGAGTGAACTACCCTATTTGACCTATTTCTGACCGATCCCAGATCACTTTCCGAACGTCAGGATCAATGATCCAAGTGATCGGGTTAACCATGGCCGACTTTACTCACTAGGCCGGAGCATTGAAATATGGCAACACTGGTATCGGGCCGAGCTTTTGTTTGTTGTGAAGCATGGCCGACTCTACACTAGGCCGGAGCTTAGATGTGGCAACGTGGATTAGCTGTCAAATAGTGGCCCTATAGTTTCAGAATAATTATTACATTTTATATGTATTAGAGTTCATCTCGGTTAATAAATTAAGAAAAATACTTTTTAGAACTACTACTACTAATACCACTTACATCTGATGTCTGTTTCATCACAGTCAGACACTACAAAATAAAAATAAACGCAACCTGTTCCCTGCCGCCACTTCCATTTCCACTTAAATGAACACTCAATTTACTTTGTAAATTATCACTTGAGCTAGAAAAATTCACTATTAGGTCACTGTGAAGCCATTCTTGCTGGTCTTGATTTCCCTTTCACTATCAAATGCTTTCGTAGGTATGCCCCAGGCCATGCCCAGATGAGTTCTATTACCTATCTTTTTCTGTGATATTTGGGAGGTCCAGAAAACATTGTAGGTACCACATTGTGGTTTAAAATAGGTCTTATCCTTTGAAATGTTTGTAAATTATTGTCTTTATCCTTATAAATATAACCAGTCCTTCCGAGGAATACCTTTCACCCACTTCTGTTTATGTCCCTTATTGGACGCACAATTGCTAGTGCAACCTGGTATTACGCACTTTGCAGGCATCTTTTTATCTTTATAGTTTCATTTGTGCAGGTAAATCAGTAGAAACCCATTAAAAATCACCTTCCACTCTTCGTTGTTACTCTGGAAAGTTATGTTGGTATGTCCTTGTTTGGAAGCCCCAATCAGGCACGTATCCAGGATTTGGTTTTGGGGGGGTCCAGATTATGGGTGTCACTTGGTTGACCTTTCGGGGGGGGGGGGTCCAAATTAGAGTTGCCACCTTAAATCCTCAAATTTGCGGGGGGGGGGGGGAGTGCAAATTTGTGGACTCCATTTTTTAGACAGCATTTTATAATGTTTCGGGGGGGTCCGGACCCCCCTGAACCGCCCCCCAAATACGTGCCTGGCCCCAATTGCACTTTGCAGGCATCTTTTTATCTTTATAGTTTCGTTTGTGCAGGTTGATAATTAGAAATACATTAATAATCACCTTCCAACCATATTTTTTGCTCTGAAAGAATACACTAATGACATCAGCAAATAAAAGCCCGGCCCGCGAACAGTGTGGCCATATTTCAATGCTCCGGCCTAGTGAGTAAAGGCGGCCATGGTTAACCCGATCATAGTTTCCTTAAAGGCCTCTAGTCTACATTTGTTTTATGGTTTGTGGTCTGTGTCTGAGAACTGTACCTATCTACCTATTTTGTGACAGCCCAGTACATGGAGAACAAAATAACTGTTTTGTGAAAATAACCGTACCTGTTTTGTGGAACAAAATATGTAAATATGTCAAATAAAATAATCCTATTTTGCAATTTTCCTGATGTCAAACAATGTCAAATAATTACAACTTACAACAAACAATTAATTGAAATTTCATTTTCAAGGATGACTTGATCTGTTGCATCTGAGAATTGCAAGGACAATCATACCTAATCATAATCTACAAACTTTTATTTTATATCTATATAAGCATGGCCGATGAGCACAGTAGTGAGGATTCTGATTTGGAGAATCATAATGAATTGTCCGGGGTTTTGAGTAAGTGGACAAACTATATACATGGTTGGCAAGATAGATACATAGTCCTAAAGAATGGTACACTATCATATTATAAAAGTGAACAGGAACGTGGCTTTGGTTGTAGAGGCGCCTTATCTCTAGCCAAGGCTGTAATTAAGGTAACTTTGTAGTTGTTCGTGTTTTAAACCATTACCTACTGAAGTTTGATTATAGCCCCATGAGTTTGATGAATGCAGATTTGATGTATCAGTGAATGACTGCGTATGGTACCTTCGTGCAGATTCTATAGATAGCAAGCAGAAATGGGTAGAAGCACTGGAGACTTACAAGGTAATTCATATATAATTATAATTCCTATTGACACAATTTCGTGGATGACCTGGCAATAGCTCCTAAGTCTAATTACCTACTTTTTACAGGAGTCACAAAAAATCACATAATGTTTCTATTCAATGATTTTTAATTACTTTTTCACCTGTAAATATCTTATTAAGTGTTCAGCAAATTAAGCTCTAGATACGAAGTTTGAAACAAAACTGAGAGAGAAAAAGAGTACAACAGAAAAAGTACATTCTTTTGTTAATATTCACTAAGCATGCAAAATAAAATAGTGGGGGTTAAGTTAATTCAAAATTACTGGAATTGTTTTTGGCTGTATAGGAAGTTGGATGAAATCTTCATTAAAATCTAGTTGAATTTCCATCGTCCCAGCTGGATTATATCTAACGCATTTTATGTCAGTTATCACAGGATCACTAGCTTTTCTATTGGGTCATATGGAAGAATACCTTAAATCATTAAAAGACGAAAAACCTTGGAAAAATGTGTAATCCAGAAGCTTAACACCATATGGCTTGGGGATTTTTCTGAACTTCAGCAGTCACAGTGACATAATCACTGGGTAGATGAATTTCTTGACGTCTAAGACTTCTTTCAATCATGCTATGAACCAAGTTACACTCCATTTGAGTGTGACCTGGTTCAAGATATTTTTGTGTGACTGTAATTTGGTACCTCACGGCGAAATTTAAAAGTGCGTTAGAAAAAACACTGTAAGGGTTTTGGTAACCGCAACCATCAGAATAAATGACAATCTGGATCTTGGAAGCTGTTACACCTTTGTCCTGAAGGTAGTTAATAATACATGATACAAATAATGTAGAAGCTTATAACTGACTGTTCTCATTTTTGTAAAACCAATAGCACATTACATCTCAAGTATTTAGGTCATAAATGGTAAAGTTATGGCAACATGACTTAATCTTGAAATATATTTTATTAGCTGGCAAAAAGGGACATAATTTGATGGCTTGTAAATAAATTGTAAGCGCTATATTTTCACCTCTTTCAGCTCTTAATTTATTTGATTTTGATTCCGGTGCTTTTTGCTTTTTTTCGACAAGGGACTGGTATGTTTCTACAGGAATGTTTCCGTATTTAAAAGCAAAGCATACATTGCATTGATCTTTTTTGGGTTGATACAACGCCAAGTTTTTGTTTTTAAATGCATTTAAAAAAGTATTGTGCCCCAAACAAGTGACACCTCTCTCCTGACAAAATTTCACGTCTAGCTCTGACTTTCTTTGAAAAGTGTTTTCTAAGCTTAATTTTGTGAAACACGACGGCAGTAATTCAATGGAAACTAGGTAAAATTTCAAAAAAAGTTTTTGTAATTTTCTCTGTATCTTTTTTTTGAAACAAATAAACAACAAATCTTTAATGGAGCACTTTTTAATAATATGATTTTATACAATTTTATATAGCTAATGACTATATTAAAATACCAGAAAAGCTATATTACAAAATGTATCTTAACTAGGAGAAATAAGACAGTAATGTCTCCTATCTATCTATTTACTGGGATCTGTGTAAATGCAAAATCTCCTATCTGAAGTGAATGGGAATAATTAATTTTTTTAACAGAATATGTAGTTGTATGCAAAAAACTTTCAGAATTATGTTCCAAATAATATAATGAAGAAATAGATAATAAATTATCTCAATGAATTACCAATAACTCTATTTTTTTCGACAATAAACGATAAACGGGTGACATGTGGTTTTACCCTTATGGCGGCGCAATGTAAACTAACGAGATAGGACTTGTTGCATTCTGTTTTGTGCGGCGTTTCAGGTGTGAGAATTTGCACTACTTGACGTTTTAGGCTATTTAGGAATTTTATTCAATTGGGAGATTTTACATGACGACGTAGAACTAAATGCCGTGTTAAAATACACTCTTATCTCATTTTTGCCAAAGATGGTAGATAGGAGGTATTGCCAGGTCACCGACGATTTGTAGGTATTATTATTACATTTTTTATTTCCTTGAAATAATTTTAATGAAATCTATCTACAATTGCAAAAAAGATATTGTAGGAAAATTACTAACTAAACTAAAACTAACTAACAAAAGTACTTACAGTGATCAAAATAAATTGTTTGGTATCCAAAAAGAAGATGCACTTAATTGAGGCCAAGCTGGTTGGCACCATATTGATTTTTAATTAAGAATCAATACCTATCATTGCCAATGCATTATCTCTCATTGTTCATAGTATTCTCACAGCATAGTAAACAACCAGCACAATATCTCTGAGGATTTCCTATATAAAAATGGTTCCCACAAAATTTGACCTTGGGATGATTTATGGATGATTTTACGGCTGTGAAGTTTGGGTAGAGATGCGAAAATGAAAATATCGATACCGGGATCAACTCGATAAGATAATACTCGATATTAGTGCAGAAGTACAAGTATCGTTAGCATCCCTACAAAAAAATCATCCAAAAGTGGGGATGCACTTGTAATTACCGCCAACCTGAGTTATTGTGCTGGTTGTTCACTATGCTGTGGTATTCTGTCAAAAAATACTTCACCCGATTTAATAACCAAAATTCATAGCACCACAGATCCCCAGTGGTGCTCTATTTTGCTATGGTGCAACTACTCCTCAACAAAATTTGCATTTTTTGAACTTATGATAAAGATTATAGATTATACCCTTTTGGATACTAATAACTAAAAATACATGACAAAATATATACATTGTTATTATACCATATACCTATGTATTGGGTTATATTATGGAATAGAAAAACAGCTTAGGCACATAGCCATTTCCTTCTGCTGTTATGTTTTAATGTATAATTTTATTATTAATAATTTTATATATTAATTACTCTCACATAAAATTAATGATAAGGTCTGATAGATCTACATGTTATTTACTGCTAGTGCATTTTCTGTTGTTATACGTATGCATATTTTTTTAAAGAGAAATAATTGCAACCTTACTATGTAATTCCAAAGCAAGAAATTTCTTTTTGCAATTGAAAAGGAAGAAGATAAAATGCCCTATCAAGCCCCAGCTTAATTTAGTAACAATCTGTACTTTAAGAACTTTTCTAGTTATTTTCCTTGTACTTATTGTAACTTATATAAAAGGTGTCCCACAGTGAATAATTACTCTGAACCAAATATTATATCCTTAGTAAGATCACCTTCTTTCTACTTCTTCCTCTGGCCTCCTTTCCACCAGGTTATTCATGATATTCAACACAGAGCATTATGGCTAAAGTATTTGATGAAAAAGAAAATGATAATTTTCCATGGATAGAGTAGGTCTCTAAGGCTACAATTTAAAAATATTTTCATGTTATACACAAATCATAAAACGTTACCAGAGTTTTGTTGTTTTATATATAACACCCTATATATTATTGCATATTCAGATTCCTTGATGAATTCTAGTGACTTTATGTATATCATACATGGGACTCAAAGCAAACTGTCTAGGTGTAAATCACAATTTCCGGTATAAGTAGATATCAGAAAAAAATGGAATATTGCAGAGATTAAAAGGCTGTAGCTGTAACTTTGCTTTATTACCAAGCATGAAATGCGTCAGCTTAGGTTAGACGGTCAAATTTTTATTACGTTTGTGCTTGAAGGAATCCATCGATTAATTAAGGTAAGTTCAATCAGAGATAATTTGATTTTTTTAAAATGGGTATGCCTAATTTTTTTGATACGATTAAATGTAAAATTTGATAGCCTTTCTAATGATGTAAGGTTGTAAATATCAATTTTTTGTAGTTTTCATTTAATTTCAAATTTCAATCAAATCAGTGTTCAATCAATTTTCCTGCGGATAAGCTACCTAGCAGAGCATGACTTACAAACAAAAACATGTTCAGGTGAGAGAAAACAAGTGCCATAGAAAAAATATACAGACGAATTAGAGTGAAGAGACAAGATTATATAAATTGCTTACAAGAAATCAGCTCTAACCAGAAACAATGGCGCAAAATATATCTAAGGTCAAAGAGAAGCTGGATTATAACAGAAATAGATATTTTTCAGTTTTTCACAGCCTACTTACTGGCTACTGCAACGTACTAGAGATTACAAACAAAACAATTAAAAACCCTGAAATGAAGGAAAACTACCAGCGACTGTTGCTCCAGCAAGCAATTTCACATGTAATGTTGTAAAAAAGTAGTAATTTGCGTCAAAGTAAGGATACCTCTGACTGGAGCCCTTCTATTTTTTCAGTATCCATGTGATGTTAAATTTTTTTCTGACATCTACTTATACCGAAAATAGTGAATTACACCTAAATGGTTCCCTTTAAGTCCCATGTGTGATACATAAAGTCACACTAGAATTCGCCAAGCAATCTGAATATGTCACAATATACAGGGTGTTCTACAGCGGCGTAGCGTGGCGTCATTACAAAGGGATGTAATAAGTAGCTGTAATTAATATTTTACCAAAACAATAAATAGTTTTTCTTTTTTCATTGAAGTCTTTAATTTTGAAGTCACAAAAATAAATTATACAATGTAACAGGTTAAAAAAATTATTAAACCACTTAAAAAAAAACGTAAATCTAGGTTAAAAAAAGTAAAGTTGTGAACGTATCTGTAAGATCTTAAATTTTAAGATTAACATCAATTCTTCTAGTCGCACTCAGAATCGTTCATCGCGACGCGCAACAATCTGGTTAGTTCTTGATGCAACCATCAAAAACGTATCCAAACTGTCATCAAAATAATACAATGAAAAACGCATAATACTCGACTTACTTTAGGTCAAACTTGGTTCCTATAAAAGTTCTGGATAAGTGGATAATTTGTAATATTTTTGGCAGGAATTTGTCGTGAACATATTTTTCCGTCGAGACTTTTTTTTTAAATATCTACTGGTACTTGTAAACCGATGGCTGCCTCAGTGCTTGAAGTCTAGCCAGTAGGTACTCCCAGGTTTAATATTAAATATAACTCTGATTAGACGTTTCTGAGCAATAAAGACACGATCTCTATCTTTCGTGTTACCCCAAGCCATGATATTATATGTTGTTCTGGAATATGCCAAAGCATAATACACGGATATAATTGCGGATTTATCAATTACATCTTTCAGCTGCAGTACAGCATAAAATGCTTTATTTAATGATTGGCATACATAATGTATATGATCCGAGGAGGTTTGCTTTCAATCAAAATATATACCTAGGAGTTTAGAAGTCTGTGATAAAATAGAACCCACTTTGAACAGAAAACGATTTGAAAACGCTTCCAATTGACGTTTCCACGATACATTTAAAAACTGAGAACGTTTTGAAAGCTCGTGCAAACGTAGTAACTATCAGTACCGCGTATACAAAATCCCAGCGTACGCCTATGCATTTTATTTCAGCAATGAGCAAATAAGATGCGTTGACCTTGCGTCAATGGTTTCCACCGACGCATATGCCTCTTTTGACAGATAATCACCCAAAATGGCGCGTATGATTGCCGCCACCCTGAGATATTGTGCTGATTATTTACTATGCTGTGATGGCATGTTGCCGTCTTCATAGATTTATTTTTAATCCATGTTGAGATGGAGTAAGCAATTGATGTTTCTCTGCAAATGATGTCATATTATTGTAGCCATATCTTTCGAGTAGCTCTGTTGTAGTGCTTATCAGATAAATTTGACGATAGTTACCTATAGTATTTCCGAATCGCCATTTTTTTCTGTTCTTTTTTCGATCAGAAGGAAATTTGCATAAACCTCACCTGACCATTCACGGTTGGGTTCAAATTAAGCACCAGGAAACAGAACACGAGCTAAGGAAATCAGTACAAACAGGGTGAGTCAAGCTCAACGCCTCGGACTCTTATGACCAAACGATACCACTTTTTGAAAAATCAACTTTACGAGTTGGACTACATTTTAAAAATAACGACTTTTATAACAGGGTGTCTTAATAAAAGCGTGACATATCAAAGCTATGTTTTTTTAAATGGGATACCCTGTATATTATTGTATATTTAGATTCCCGGGTCAATTTTAGTATGACTTTATGTATCACACATGGGACTTAAAGCGAACCGTTTAGGTGCAAATCACAATTTTTGGTATGAGTAGATGTCAGAAAAAATTGAATATCGCAGCTATTACGGAAGCTATCACTAAGCATGGAATGCGTCAGCTTATGTTAGACGGTCGAGTTTGAATTACATTTGTACTTGGAGAAATCAGTAGATCAATTAAGGAAACTTCAATCATAGATAACTAGATTTTTTCAAACGGGAATGCCTAATTTTTATTTAAACTATCAAATGTAAAATTTGACAGCCATTCTATGCGGTTGTAAATATCAATCTCTGGTAGTTTTGATTTAATTTCAAATTTTCAATCAAACCCATGTTTTTCAATTTTCCTACATATAAGCAATTTAGCAATTATTATGAATTTTGAAGTGGAAGCAAATCTACCACCGAATGTTGCTGGCGGTTTAATAGCTTCAGAATGAAATTGCACATTTAATGATTTTAAAAAATAGTAACCGATACCTCTGACTGGAGTTCTGCAAATTCTTCAGTACCCATTAGCCAGATCGCCGAAAATGAAGAATGAATTAAAATTCTGCTCAAATTATTAAACATAATTTACCTGGTAGAAAACTAAAATTGATTTTTTGCGATCTTGCTAATAGATACTGGTCTACAACCAGACAGTCAGAGGTATTGTTACCCTTGACTTTGACGGAAATGACTACTATTTTATACTATTAAATGTGAAATTGCGTTCTGAAGATATTAGACTAAAGGCGACAATCGCTGGAAGTTTTAATTTCATTTCAAAGTTTTTAGTGATTTTGGAAATTTTTAATCTTTAGTATATTGCAGTAGCTAGTAAGCTGTAAGAATTATCCGTTTCTGTCGTACTCCGGCTTCTCTTTGACCTTAGACATGTTACCGCCGTTGTTTCTGGTTAGAGTTGATATTTGTTGTATTGAATTTTTATAATACTGTCATTTTATTCTAGTTCTTCTGCGCCGGTACCCTGTAACTTAGAAACGTGTTTCTATGCACTATGTACTATGGGATCGGGCGGCCTCGTAAATATGACAGCGTGCCGTGACAGCATAGTAGACACGTGATAGGCACCCGAAACTGCCCGATCGTCATGGTCGTCATGGTGATAGGAACATGTTTCTATCTCTTAAGTTAGAGAGTACCGACGCTGGATCTTTTTGCTAAGTTAGTTGTTTTCTTCCATCTAAACACGTTTTTGGTCATATTTCATGGCCTGCTAGTTTGTTTATAGGTAGTAAAATTGAAAAACGCCGAATTGATTAAAAATTTGAAATCAAATGAAAACTATCACGAGACTGATATTCACAACTTGGTATCATTAGAAAGACTATTAAATTTTACATTCGATCGTATAAGAAAATTAGGCATCCCTGTTCGAAAAAATCAACTTTTCTGTGATTGAACTGTTCCATTAATTAAATAACCGACTTCTCCAAGTGCAAAAATAATACAAATTTTACCTTCTAACCTAAGCTGCTGCGTTTCATGCTTAGTCACGTGGCAATGTCACAGCCTTCTAAGTCTTATAGTCGCTACGATATTCAATTTTTTTCTGATATCTACTAATACAAGAAATGGTTATTTGCACCTAAATGGTTCGTTTTAAGTCCCATGTGTTCCTTTAAAAAACACAACTTTGATATGTCACGCTTTCATTAGATTTATTTTATTTTTAAAATGTAGTCCACCTATATTCACTCACAAAGTAATTTCCTGAAAAGAGCCATTGTTTGGTCACAAGAGTCAAGGCGCTGTGCTTGACTCACCCTGTATAGGAATTTCTCGCAAGATAGACACTTCTTATATATTATGTACGGAAATTGTTTGACATCTCTGGGATGGGTGGTAGACACGGTGGACCCCCCTAAATACTGACACCATTTTTTCAGGATCAAACATGGATAAAACAAATTAATGTATAGCAATGAGTTGCATTGTAATGAAAAAATGCATATTCCAACACTGCAGTACACACACTTACACACACATCAACCCTACTAGATGATGATATAGATAGACTATAATACCAATATTATATTAAGAGACCAAGGCCAAGATCAACTCATTAACTGTTTACTTTTTTAAATATTTATACTTTACGCATTTATGGATATTGCTAATAATAAAACTTTATGTATCCGCCAAGTTTTACCACAGTGTAGCGGTGGTATCTGTATCCATAATACTCTGTTGAATTCAAACATGTATAAGAAAAACCCAAAACTAAAAAAAATTAAGTGTCTCTCATGTATTAGTGCTCCAAAAACTCCAGCTCATCCTTACAGAAGGAGGGTAAGGCTCTATCATGTACATTTTAATGCGATTTTCCAATCGACGTTCTGATATCTTGATTCACAATGGAAAGTAAATATTCATGATAGAATAAATTATCTGAAACATATGCTTCATATGTGTTTTGCTATATTTTTCTTCTACATCAAATGACAGATTGTGTATTCCCTGATTTTGCTCAAAAGTTCTTGTTACTTTCCGTTATCGTCATAAGATTAAACATTTGGGAAATTGAAAAAGGCATCAACGAATAACTTTATGAATGTCGGAAATGTTACAATCCAAATAAACTTGTGAATGATCTGTATCATAATTATTCTTAATAATTAATATTTATTATTTAAGTCATCCAGATAATCGATTTGTTTCAGGTTGAGTCCGGCTATGGTACCGGATCTGAAAATAGTTTAAAGCGTCATGGCTCCACAGTCAGTCTCCAGTCAAATACTTTTAGTACGGCGTCTGGAAGTAGCTTCAAACGGTCTTCAAGAAATATCAAAGAAAAACTAGCAGAAATTGAAACTTTCAAGGACATACTTTGCCAACAAATTGATACATTGCAGAAGTATTTCGATTATTGCGTGGAACATAATGCTACCAGCTGTTTGCCTGCTGAAGGTTAGCCAGTCTTTGTATTACGTTTGAAATTTAAAATGAACATATAAGGAATGTATCCTCCAATTCGGGATATCTGTGACTGGGCCAGTACTAGAGACTCTTCGTTCAAGATTGCTCTTTTGCCATGAATTGAACTGGTTGTGTGCACTACCAGCTTGAACTTAAGTAACATCGTATTATTGTCAGATTAAAAGCTCAATTGCATATTTCGCACGTTTCCATATTTAACGTCAGAGCATACCAAAGTTGTTTTTCTTAATGGAACATCCTATATTTGATCCTCAATTTGAGTTCCACTAACTTTTTCTATTTTTCCAGACAATCTTCCAACAATCGATTTCAAGGGCGAGGCTATCACATTCAAAACAACAACATCTGCAGTGATAGATACTTTAGCACACTGTACTGAGCTGGTCTCCCAAAGGGAAGATGCTTGGAGGAGACGGCTTGAGAGAGAGATGGAAAGGAGAAGAAGGGCAGAACAATTGGCCAATGCTTACTTTGCGCAGATACAGAAGTGCAGAAATGCTCATCCAGGACCAGATTTAGAGGTTAGTATTAGTGATAACTATAGACTTTAACATGCTATAATAGAGAAGAAATTAGATCTGTTACGTTTGAAAAGGTCTGTTTCGGACTACTGTTTATAGGATTTTCGAATATTACAGTGTTTCGATGGATATAGTAGCACGTCCACTTTTTTGCAATTGGTAACAGGTTCATGTAAACCAAACCTTCTCCTCTACCATTGATCCAGGATCTTTAACTATACATTGCATTTTGTGTTTTACATTTTAAACATATCTTCAGAAGATAGTAGTCTTAGGCTTTATTATTCGTAGTTGTACGTTTTTCAAACGCAGGTGTACTTTATTCGTTCAGGATCGGAATAACAGAGATGGATTTCTGAAATCTTGTTTTGCAGTGTTGATGTTGGATTGGGTTACAACTACATACAATCGTACATAACATACATACGTACATATTATTTCTTATCAGCAAAAGACCAGTGACAATATATGATGTACCGGCGCACAAAACATGGCGAATGACATTGTTTACAATCAGAGGCGTCAATTCGAATTTGAATAATAGTATAATGCAAGAAAATAAGAGTGTTACTTCACAACTCTTTCTCTCTATCTCTCTCTTCGGAGGCATTTTGTACTTAGGTTAAACCTAAAACCACACAACATCGAGAACAAACCGCACAAGTACCACACGAACGGTCACCAAACGATATTCGCAAATCAGTCTAATGGCGCTGCTGATGACAATTTGGATGGCAGCCAATTAGCTGATTAAATGAACACTGCGCACCTACGTCACTATGACGTCACTGGCCCGTTTTCAGATGGGATTACAGGTACATACATTCATACATTCGTTTATTTCCATAAGACTCTTCTAAGGCCCGATTTTATCAACATCCATATTTTGACAAAGCTTTTCTATTGGGTGTTGTTTAGCAAAAGCTTTCTGTTGGGTATCGAGGGCTATGTTAATAAGTACCATCCAATAGTATTTTATCAATATTGAAAACAAAACGTCAAAGCTGGATGACACTTTTGTCAAAAATATTTTACAAATTCATAGATCAAAACCATAGCGGCATATCAGAACAAAGCGATTGATTTGCAAATTAATGCCAGATTTCTCATGTTTATCTTATAATTATTCTATAATTACTGATTGTAAACTGCGATAATTTGTGACAGAATTATAAAAGTAGTAACAATCACAGCAACTACCTTATTTAATAATTAATAATCCCACCTCCGACAGTCAGATGGATAGACAAATACATGTTTTTATCAATAGTCTTCCATTTACTTGATGCACGTTTGTTATAGACCTTCTTATAGAAATATTCACAGAGGATGTAAAGGTGTAGCGTACACATTGTAAGGCATACATAGGAATAAAAATCCCTCCTGCTAGTTGCTCCCTTTCTCTCAAAAGTATATCAAGCACCTGATTCACGTTTGACTATACAAGTTATACGAAAGGTTTTTTAATTACATGAAATAACTAATAAGGTTTTACGTCAGCTGGCGAGTTTTGCCGTTTAGGACAGGCAACCAGTAATGCACATGCACACTTGGGAAATAGCTTGGCTAACAGTTAAATCGTGTGTTTAGCTTTTGAAATGTACCAAAGTGCTATTCTTACCTCTTTTTACTATAAAACAAAGATATATTGCATGTATTTATAATTATTATCGATAGTAAATTATGGTTTTGTCCAAATAATGCAGTAATTTGAATTTCTTATCATCATTTGATAGATATACAAACCAGTGATCAAATGTATCGTTTCTATGGAATCTGACTGGTAAGATTAGCAATTGCTAATCTTTCCGTTAAACAAAAAAATGCGCATGTTGATAAAATCGGGCCTAAGAACATCGGAATACAGTCAGAAAGAGCAAACAACAAACGAGTAACTAAAAATTCAATCGACAGGCATCAATAACCCATTAAAATTCGTTACTCATATACTCTTATGTGAAGTAAAAATAGTTCTCTAAAATATTTTCTTAACAGCTTTTAGGAATGCCGAGAGAATTAATTTTTTAATAATTTCACTAACATTACGTTATGACTCATTGACGTGAGTGCCAGACGGTGCACACTGAAGTTGAGACTCGTTTACGCCAGAGCAACATTTTGCAACATTGTGGCATCCTACAAAATTCAGCCATGCGTCTCCTTGTTGCGTGCTCCTAACGCCAAAATCATGTGGCCGACGTAGCATGCGGCAGTCCATTTTACGCCGAGGCAACATCGTGCTGCAGTTTTTGAACTTTTTGAAGATGACGGATCAAGAAACCACAGCAGCATGTGATATGTTATTAACCAATGCAACTAAAAAACAGCGAAAATCGTAACAATTGTGAAAAAGAACGTTATTAAGAAATGGCACACGGCTTAGTGTACTAACAAAAATTGAAGCAGATGTCAGTATCTTTTTTCGCTACTTAATAGTAATGTCTGTTATTACACCATATATTCAACGACAGGACAAGAACTATAATGATAGTATTTCACCAAGAATGCGACTGGTAATTTCATTATGATATCTGGCTACGGGTGACTTATAATTTTTTTACTGTTGAAGGTAAATCCCGAACCACTTTTTTTCTTGCTAATGCGATCTGTTTCCTATGGAATGGAATACATTTAGGCCCGATTTTATCAACATGCATATTTAACAAAGAATTTGACAAAGCTTTTCTATTGGATGTTATTTAGCAAAAGCTTTCTATTGGGTATTGCGGGATAGGTTAATAAATATCAGTATTGAAAACAAAACGTCAAAGTTGGATGACACTTTTCATCATATCGTATATAAGTTTTATAACAAAACTATTGTTGTAACAAGTGTATATTTGTTGCAACATAGTCGATGAATGAAGTTTGCAGCTCGAGACGAAATCAATGATCGAAATAAATATCTTTTTGAGTGGTTGAAATCCCAGTAAAAAGGTACCTAATCCCAAATCAAATATGTATCGTTGGGTGCTGGTTCGAGACCCAGCCCGTGCACCTACTTTTTTTTAATTTTTTTTTAACCAAAATATTCATTGTTATACGTTTTAAGTACTCATATTACACACATTTTTTTGTACCATCGACATAAATGTGCTTTTGAATCAAATTTTATTAGACATTTTACTTGACATATTGCAAAAGCTAAGTACTGGAGGTGGTGGAGAATTCAGTCGGTCGAAGTGAAATTTATCCGTCAATATCAACCGCCAATTGCTCTGATAGCGGTATCAAAATGAAGTTATTCCAAAAAAGTAAAATTATTCGCAATTTTTGTTGTACTAGTAAAACATCTAATAAAATTTGATTCAAAAACACATTTATGTCGATGGTACAAAAACATGTGTGTAACATGAGTAAAAAGCATATCAATTAATATTTTGGATAAAAAAAAAATAAAAAAAAAGTAGTTGCACGGACTGGGTCTCGAACCAACACCCACCAACACCACCCACGAAAGCAAAAAGGCGTTCTCGAACATAAAACCACTCGGCCACCCGCCGTCTCGGCGAACGGATCGCCTTAACGGTACATATTTGATTTGGGATTAGGTACTTTTTTACTGGGATTTCAACCACTCAAAAAGATATTTATTTCGATCGTTGATTTCGTCTCGAGCTGCAAACTTCATTCATCGACTATGTTGCAACAAATATACACTTTAGTTACGACTCTTTACAAGTATTTTCACGAAGTACGTCACACGGGTTCGGGAGCCGTCGGCGTGTTTTCGGTTCTGGATTCAAAAACCCATTTTTATTTTGATATAACTTTTGAATTATTGCAAAAAAAAGAAAACAAAAACAGTTTTGTTGTAAAACTTATATTTGATCTCTCCATTTATCACAAAAAAAATATTCAAAACCCTAATTTTTTGTCATCATCATTTAGCAGAAGAAAAAACCAGCGATCAAATCTACAGTTTTTGCGGATTCTGATTGGTTGAAATTAACAATTGTTAAACTTTTTGTTAAACAAGAAAATGCAATTTTTCACCCATTTAGGATGGAAAATCAGACTGGAAAAGAAACTAGATGGTTCATAATGGTCGATTGTATATAAAGCATGTCATTTTTAACCTTTTTGAGGTAAACTTCAAGAGAAATCAATAGTTTTCAGAGTACTTTGACAGATGCATGTTCTTGAACGGGCTGCTCTGATTGGTCAAAGCCTTTGTTAAAATGCGCCTGTTGATAAAATCGGCCCTTAGAAGGTTCTTTATTTTCTTTTTGAAGTAGTCTTCACCCAAATAGCAACGTTTTATTCTGTTATTTTTAAAAATTGAGTTTCGGACATCCCACAATGCTTCACACTTTCTACAATCTTCGATAAGCTCAATATATCTCAGGTTATTAGACCACCCTAAGACTAAAATCTTTGGTACGGACAAACAAAGCCTCACCTAAAAACTGCCTTAACGTATGAAAATGTCGCACGGAATCCATCTGGTTTGGATACAGAGCAGCAGTGTGCCACATGACGCAAAGACCTGCCAAGCCGCACGATTTCCCTCAACGTGCGGCACTTTTAATGATTATGGCATGCGGTACTGTGGCGGGCTACAATGCTGCAAGATGTTGCTTTTAAATTATGCCTTAGGCATTAGACTATACATCGGTTTTTTGGTATCTTGTAAACAGGGAGTGTGTGTTATTTTTGCCATACATCATTCTCACAATTCTCTTGTATGATGAAGATTTCACTATACATTACTATCATAATTGATGGCACCAAAGGAAAGCAAGCTGAGCAAGAGCTGAGCTGTTACATGCCCTTCTAATGAAGTCTCGTTTTAACGGCGATAGTAACTATCACTAAAATACTCTCATGATAGTCAGCGGGATAGTCGTGTCATGAGGTCACTACATTCATGAGTCTGCCGAATTTGTTTTTCGATAAACATGGAAACCTTTGATATCCCTCTAGAAACTTTAAAACATCAAATTTGATGCAAAACAACATAAATTGGTGCCAAACAAGAGAGATATTTCAAATGAACTATCATGTTGATTGCACGGTTACAGTAGATGTGATAGTTCAAACACTATCTCGTCAAACGAGTTAGTGATTGCATTCAGCAGAAAAATCGGGAGCCGCTACTTTTGTAGCCGCTACATCTCAACAGTTGGCGTTCTGCTGAAAAGCATTATTTGTACAACTGTCAAATGAGTGGTCACATTTGTGGTTATTAAAAATAAAAAAGGTATGTCAAACTGTATCAAAGTTTTGGACTGTGTAAGTAGTGTGAACTTTTTCTTTTAAATATAACAACATAAACTATAACCTATAAAACAAGTGTCATAACATGTGGCACTAACAAGGTCAAAAGTAGCTTATTCCGCTCCGCTCAAGTGAGCGTACTTTTCTATCGCTACAAAAAATGGCGACCGCTGGAGCAGCTACCAGCTGCTCCGCAACTGTTGAGTCTGCTGAATGCACCCATTGTCACAGCACTGTTTCGACAGTGCGGTAGCGACTATCACGTTGTCTATACGGTGACATTTTTTATAGTTGCTATCATGTCAGCAACGATCGCAACAACTATCGCCGTGAAAACGAGGCTTAAATGTACTACAGGTTCGCAAATGGTATTAAGATCAGTGTATGCATAAGCTGTGAATGAGAGTTTCTAATACTCCATCTTAGATATTTGCATGCCGTTTGTGCCATTAGTTGTTGTAAAAAGGTATAAACAAGTGCAAATATTACATTTTTAAGATATCCTAGTCACCATACAGTTTTAGCTTTGACAATTTGAAGCAGTAGTTTACGAAATATTTCATCGATCTTCTTTGTCAAAGAGAGAATGTCATCAATATATACACCTAGGTATTTATCGTACGCACTACGCACCTTGTTTAACAGTGGTGCCGCGACATCTAACAAGTAAACTAACAACTGTGTTTACTGTGCTAAACATAAGTAATTACTATTAGGTCTGTTTTTACAGAGAATCACAAACAAGTCAGAGCCAATCAGTATTCCCCATTGCAGTTGTCAAACTATTTCTGACTAGTACTGGCCAATCAAATTGACGCTGACTAGTTTGTGATTGCTGTAAAAACAGATCTTATATTCAAGAATAGGTCATTGTTATCGCAATAATTTATTATATCGTGACACGAGCTACAAGCGTTGCACTTCAGCTGTCAATGAAAGCCTTATCGTCAGCGTACAAAGATAATGTACCTGGCCTACTTACAGCTAGATCATTACGAAGAGCCGCTACAGGGGGTTTTTATTTTTATATACATTTATTCATAACAGTTAATGTTGAGCCTTTTAAGTGGAAGTAATTTTTATCTACTTAAACTTGTGTGCATTTTTTGCGCGTATGATTAGTAACTAGGACCTACCGTGATGTGTAAAGGGGCTTTGAATAAGCGGCCAATAATAATTGTGGTGCTTGACGCCGTGAAGTGAAATAAATAAAAAAATTCCCAATTAATGTAAGATGCTAAAAATTTCCAGCATCAAAAACGTAACTTTCAATAATGTTGGCATCGTAATTATTGTAGATGCATTTATGAAATACTGTAGTTTCAAGAACTATTTATTAATTGATTGATCAGTTCCATTTTAATTGATATAAAGTGTACCTCGAAAAACTGGGAGAGATAAACATCGCTATTTAAATATCACTTATCACTGAAAAATATACAGTGGTTTTTAAAATTATCTAAAAAATTGTACAGGCGTTACAGGTGTCAGCATTTAGACAACATTCCCAAATTTTTATTCAAATCACTTGTTTCTTGTTTACATCATATAGGAACGCACCTAACAATGATCAATGGACACCTGCATCTATGACCTCAAATAGAGTAGGGTGAAAAAGCTATTTCAAATCGCAATATCGCCGCTGTGCACATCCTTTGAAAAATCGAGATAAATCAAGATCGCTAATTGAGTAATTATGACTCGAAATACTCTGAAAAGTATACAGTGTGTTTTAATATTACATGAAAAAATGTACCCACGTTAATTCAAATAACTCGTTCCTTATTAGTATCATATAGAATTTTTTTTTCAAAAATATATGACATCCCATCATCGCTCTTATGTATATACTTATACATTTATGTTTCTTCCCTCTTCTCATACAGGCATGCGACGCTAGAAATTGAAATGAGTAGCATACAGAGCAAGTCTTAAGTATAGTACGTCTCGGAAACGATTTGCACAATTTCTATGAATTTTGGGGTTTGGGGTTTTTGTAATACGGCCGATCTGATGACAGCATTTACATTGTTGTCATATCTTCTGTTTTTCTGAAGATATAATGAAAATTGTTATTTCAAACGGATCACCCTGTATATTCTTTTATTTTTGGAAAGATATTAACGTCAAAAAACATAATGTGAAGAAGGGTACCTCAGATGCTCAAAATGTTGTCCGTTTACTTCAACACAACAAGCATTGCGATCCTTGAAACGTCGGCGACTCCCGAAATACGGTTTCGGAGGTCGCCGAAGTGAAATAGCTTCTAAAGATGCCATCACTGGTGGTGGTGAAACGTCAAGCCTTAATGCTAAACGACGCCGGCCTAAAAGCCCAAAGACCACAAATTCATTGGACGATGGCCGCGAAAGCCTTACACAGTACAGGATTTGTATCGTTGCAAGTGCGGTCATGGCGATGGATATGTCGCAGAACAAAAACAAAAGCAAAGTATATGACAAAAAGCTGGCTAGCAATACTTCCTTTGTGACGTGTCGAATATCAATTTTAACTTCTTAAATGAAAATTTGGAAAACCTGTTGAAAAATTCACCACTGGAGTTTTTACGAATAATGTGGTTACAGTTAGATGGAGCGAAAGCACATTTTAGTATTAGAGGTCGAAACACTTTGGATGGAAGGTCCCTGCGAATTGTTTCGTCTGCGAGCCACGCCAACTACGATTTTTCTAATTACGCAATAATTACAGAACCGTAAATATCTTAAAAACCATCAAAGATAGAACCACATGTGCCTAGATAAAAGTGAAAGAGAATTTATTTCTCATCCACCGATGTGAAACTTATCATACTATCCCATTTGAAAAAAAAAGTTTTTAACGTTTTTAACTTTTCAAATTTGAAAATTGCTAGTCTATTGATTTAATGTTCTTTTGAAACAACGATCTTACAGAAACACAAGTACGTTTATTGCTTGTTTCAAAATCGAAAACCGCATCTTTCTATCGCGTTTAGTTTCCGAGATATTAACGTTTCTTGTAAAGTACTACAAACGTCAAATTTTGTAAAAATTGCTGAATAAGCAGACGACGGAAAGGTTCTGCCGGTGCGCCATCTGGTACCCGAAGGTAACGGCAACCAAAGAAAATCGCTGCTAACAGCAGCAGACTTTTTGGTGGAAAGACACGGCTCGTCCGCTTTAGCCACCAGAGAGCGCGGGTTCTATATGCTACTGCATAAGTCGATATACGAGGGTTGCTCTATATCTCCGTCATTCCACCAGTACGCAGACAGCTGTTTCTCGCTTAATAGCGATCATCAGTGCGCCATAGGTCGATTGACGGATATAGAGAGCATCAGATCTTTCATGTTTACGAAACATGTGAAACATGTGTGAGCAGACGACAGAAAGGTTCTGCCTCGTATATCGACTTTAATATGCAGTAGCATATAGAACCCGCGCTCTCTGGTGGCTAAAGCGGACGAGCCGTGTCGTTCCACCAAAAAGTCTGCTGCTGTTAGCAGCGATTTTCTTTGGTTGCCGTTACCATCGGCTACCAGACGGCGCACCGGCAGAACCTTTCTGTCGTCTGCTCACACATGTTTCACATGTTTGGTAAACATGAAAGATCTGATGCTCTCTATTTCCGTCAATCGACCTATGGCGCACTGATGATCGCTAATAAGCGTGAAACAGCTGTCTGCGTACTGGTGGATTGAAGGAGATATAGAGCAACCCTCGTATTGCTGAATAACTCCGAAAATAGGCTTCGTAGACATAAACAGTGGTTAAAAAACTGGACCTAAAAATCGATGCTGAATTCATTCATTCATTTGAAATAAGGAAGTTGATGCCTACTTCCGGTATATCCGCCATTTTTGAAATTATTTTCTAAATGTAGAGTATTTGAAAAGAAACGATTTTTATTTAAAACATTTTCGTCTAATTTAAACGGTATGGCCGCTAGAGAGCACCGTGCGCTTATATTGGACCACCCTGTATAGGTTTTGTCATATAGATTCGCTGTATTGTGTAATCATTTCAAATCTCATATTATGTAAATATGTTTGCTTTTACCTTGTATGATGTTATAATGTATAAAATATCGGTAAGAATATCTTCTTTATTCCCGATACAAAAAAAGTGTGAGCCCAAGACCCTAAAGTCCGCGGTCTGGGCCTGCTAGCAATTTAAATTTTAAGTACATACATACAAATTTGGTTAAACATCCTAAACCAACCGCACCGCGTTTTATTTAAATTTTAGTAGTCCTTAACATTTGTCCTGCAGCGTATATGAATAAATCAACCAAAATCACCGACTATAAATCTATTCTGTTCCCAAAACAATCTCATTCCAGAAATGGATGACCCTCATCTCATTCATAAACCGTAGTTTGCATATTTTACTTCCACACCGATAAGTGAGAGGAGTATTGTGATTGCAAAAATTTTGGATTTTGAATTAATACGCTTTTTGGACGTTTTATGATATGTCATAACTAAAATCCACGTCACTCAGTTCCGTCGGTCTGTCTGTCTGTCGGCCTGTCTGTCGGCCTGTCTGTCGGCCTGTCTGTCGGCCTGTCTGTCGGTCTGTCTGTCGGTCTGTCTGTCGGTCTGTTTGTCGGTCTGTCTGTCGGTCTGTTTGTCTGTCTGTCGGTCTGTCTGTCGGTCTGTCTGTCGGTCTGTCTGTCGGTCTGTCTGTCGGTCTGTCTGTTTGTCTGTCTGTCTGTCGGTCTGTCTGTCGGTCTGTCTGTCGGTCTGTCTGTCGGTCTGTCTGTCGGTCTGTCTGTCGGTCTGTCTGTCGGTCTGTCTGTCGGTCTGTCTGTCGGTCTGTCTGTCGGTCTGTCTGTCGGTCTGTCTGTCGGTCTGTCTGTCGGTCTGTCTGTCGGTCTGTCTGTCGGTCTGTCTGTCGGTCTGTCTGTCGGTCTGTCTGTCGGTCTGTCTGTCGGTCTGTCTGTCGGTCTGTCTGTCGGTCTGTCTGTCGGTCTGTCTGTCGGTCTGTCTGTCTGTCGGTCTGTCTGTCTGTCGGTCTGTCTGTCTGTCGGTCTGTCTGTCGGTCTGTCTTTCGGTCTGTCTGTCGGTCTGTCTGTCGGCTGTCTGTCGGTCTGACTGTCGGTCTGTCTGTCGGTCTGTCTGTCGGTCTGTCTGTCGGTCTGTCTGTCGGTCTGTCTGTCGGTCTGTCTGTCGGTCTGTCTGTCGGTCTGTCTGTCGGTCTGTCTGTCGGTCTGTCTGTCGGTCTGTCTGTCGGTCTGTCTGTCTGTCGGTCTGTCTGTCTGTCGGTCTGTCTGTCGGTCTGTCTGTCGGTCTGTCTGTCGGTCTGTCTGTCGGTCTGTCTGTCGGTCTGTCTGTCGGTCTGTCTGTCGGTCTGTCTGTCGGTCTGTCTGTCGGTCTGTCTGTCGGTCTGTCTGTCGGTCTGTCTGTCGGTCTGTCTGTCGGTCTGTCTGTCGGTCTGTCTGTCGGTCTGTCTGTCGGTCTGTCTGTCGGTCTGTCTGTCGGTCTGTCTGTCGGTCTGTCTGTCGGTCTGTCTGTCGGTCTGTCTGTCGGTCTGTCTGTCGGTCTGTCTGTCGGTCTGTCTGTCGGTCTGTCTGTCGGTCTGTCTGTCGGTCTGTCTGTCGGTCTGTCTGTCTGTCGGTCTGTCTGTCGGTCTGTCTGTCGGTCTGTCTGTCTGTCGGTCTGTCTGTCTGTCAGTCTGTCTGTCGGTCTGTCTGTCTGTCGGTCTGTCTGTCGGTCTGTCTGTCTGTCGGTCTGTCTGTCGGTCTGTCTGTCGGTCTGTCGGTCTGTCTGTCGGTCTGTCGGTCTGTCGGTCTGTCTGTCTGTCTGTCTGTCTGTCTGTCTGTCGGTCTGTCTGTCTGTCTGTCTGTCTGTCGGTCTGTCTGTCGGTCTGTCTGTCTGTCGGTCTGTCTGTCGGTCTGTCTGTCTGTCGGTCTGTCTGTCTGTCGGTCTGTCTGTCTGTCGGTCTGTCGGTCTGTCGGTCTGTCGGTCTGTCTGTCTGTCTGTCTGTCGGTCTGTCTGTCTGTCGGTCTGTCTGTCTGTCTGTCTGTCGGTCTGTCTGTCTGTCGGTCTGTCTGTCTGTCGGTCTGTCTGTCTGTCTGTCTGTCTGTCGGTCTGTCTGTCTGTCGGTCTGTCTGTCGGTCTGTCTGTCGGTCTGTCTGTCGGTCTGTCTGTCGGTCTGTCTGTCGGTCTGTCTGTCGGTCTGTCTGTCGGTCTGTCTGTCGGTCTGTCTGTCGGTCTGTCTGTCGGTCTGTCGGTCTGTCGGTCTGTCGGTCTGTCTGTCGGTCTGTCTGTCGGTCTGTCTGTCGGTCTGTCTGTCGGTCTGTCTGTCGGTCTGTCTGTCGGTCTGTCTGTCGGTCTGTCTGTCGGTCTGTCTGTCGGTCTGTCTGTCGGTCTGTCTGTCGGTCTGTCTGTCGGTCTGTCTGTCGGTCTGTCTGTCGGTCTGTCTGTCGGTCTGTCTGTCTGTCGGTCTGTCTGTCGGTCTGTCGGTCTGTCGGTCTGTCGGTCTGTCGGTCTGTCTGTCGGTCTGTCGGTCTGTCTGTCGGTCTGTCGGTCTGTCGGTCTGTCTGTCTGTCTGTCTGTCTGTCTGTCTGTCGGTCTGTCTGTCTGTCTGTCTGTCTGTCGGTCTGTCTGTCGGTCTGTCTGTCTGTCGGTCTGTCTGTCGGTCTGTCTGTCGGTCTGTCTGTCGGTCTGTCTGTCGGTCTGTCTGTCGGTCTGTCTGTCGGTCTGTCTGTCTGTCGGTCTGTCTGTCTGTCGGTCTGTCTGTCTGTCGGTCTGTCTGTCTGTCGGTCTGTCGGTCTGTCGGTCTGTCGGTCTGTCGGTCTGTCGGTCTGTCTGTCTGTCTGTCTGTCGGTCTGTCTGTCTGTCGGTCTGTCTGTCTGTCTGTCTGTCGGTCTGTCTGTCTGTCGGTCTGTCTGTCTGTCGGTCTGTCTGTCTGTCTGTCTGTCGGTCTGTCTGTCTGTCGGTCTGTCTGTCGGTCTGTCTGTCGGTCTGTCTGTCGGTCTATCTGTCGGTCTGTCTGTCGGTCTATCTGTCGGCCTGTCTGTCGGTCTGTCTCTCTGTCGGCCTGTCTGTCGGTCTGTCGGTCTGTCTGTCTGTCGGCCTGTCTGTCGGCCTGTCTGTCGGTTTGTCTGTCTGTCTGTCTGTCTGTCTGTAACGTCGTAATCTCAGAACCGCTGCATGGTTGGGATGACATTTGGCTAGCGATATGTTGTGGGGTCGTACGGGACCGTCGAGAGCTACCGGGCCTGATGGTGTATCTCCACCACAGCGTCTACGTCACGCGATTCGCCATCGACTGTCCGGTCGCGTTTGTAATCGTCAAATACCCGCAGGGATTTTTCATTAAATTTTTGGGTTTTACGTGTATGGAGCCAAGAATACCGCCTATAGTTGCTTTGCACCCTTCTGCAATAGTAATTATATAGGTACAGAGCGCATACCTGTGTTGTAATTTCCAAAAGATGTAATGAAACGGAATCAGTGATTACGCGCTATACATAGCTTATAAATGATTTTTCTGTAATATGCACTAAACACTTCGAAGGGAGATTTGTAATTCGTAGTGATACTGCTATAATCGCTCTTCGAGCTAAGATTAAATTGTCTTCACAGATTTTGTAAAGTACTGCTTAACAATTACTGTAAATTGCATGCATTCAAAACATTTTTTTTTGCACGTCAACCCCGAAAGATCGCCCCCAGCTGTGTTTTCAAATAGCGCCCCATAAGTTTTCCTACATAAATGATATTCCTATTTTATTTAAAATCTTGTGGTGCTTTGATTTTATACGCAAACCCATTTTTTTTTCGTAAAATCATAAGAATAATATAAATAAAATTAGAAAAACACGATGAAAAGGGAAACTAAGGGATTTTTAAGGGTACTGAATGACCTATCATATATGTTTTCCGGAACAAATGTCTTTTTATCATTTTTTATTACGAAAATATTACGTCTGAAAAAACCCTTATTTTATTTATCTTATGCTTTGACTTTACGAAAAAAAAACTGTTTTGTGTATTAAATCAAAGGCACTACAATGACCTCATTTATGTAGGAAAAGCTGTGGACAGCTATTTGAAAAAAGAATGTTGGGGGTGAGTTTTAGGGGTTTAAGTACAAACATTTGTTTTCAGTATGATATGTCCTATATGTCCTTCAGTACCCTTGAAACGCCCACCCAGTTTTCATTTTTTTCTGTTTTATTATAAATAAATATTAAGCCTCAAACAAATCCTTATTTTATTTATATAATGACTACGCAAAAAATAGGTTTGTGTATAAAATCAAAGCTACTATAAGATTTTATATAAAATAAAAGGCTTTTTTTATGTATTACTATTGAGCCCTACTTGAAAAAAAAGTTGGGGGTGTTTTAACGGTTGAAGTACAAAGAAAATGTTTTGAAAGCATAGTATGATTGACCCTATAGTACCTCCAAAAATTCCACTCAGTTTTAGTTTAAACTTTTTCTGTTAGGAGAATAATATTACGTGTCAAGGAAAATTCTGGCACACCTGTCCAACTTTTAACCTTCTCACGTCCAAACGACTCTAGTTAAATAGATATCAACTGGATCCATTCAATTTCCTATAAATTCGTTTCTATACATTACTTTTGTATTTATGACCGTTTTCTCAGTATTTCACGTCATCTGGTGTGACGTCACACGCCACGCAGCACCATCAGGCCCGGTACCGCTCGACGGTCTCGGATCGTAGTAGGTAATGTTCCTATAATTTTGGAAATCGGAACAACAAATTTCAAATACTCCTCAAACTTCGTTTTTCGACGTTTTTCGTTTTTGAAAACTTCAGTCTAGATCAATGTCGAACCAGATTTTAGAATAAGTTTATATAGGGTGATCAACAGGACCGAGAATTAAGTAAAAAAGGTCACATTTAGCATTTTTTAAATAATTGCCTTATAGGAAAATTAAAAAAAATTACGTCAACATTTCTCTAAAACTATTCTTTTTCTTCATGCTCAAATTATTTCAATTGAAAAATCACGAAACTAATATTCAAAAAACGGGTATAGCTGAACCATTGCAAACGGCTCTCACTTCGAACTATATTCCTCTCTTAAGTAGTTGCAATGGAGTCAAAATAATAACTAATTTAGATATATTTTAAAAGAATATTTAAAATACTGTAATAATAAATATCTCGTTTATATAAGAAGAATTTATCAATAATTGCAAGATTAGTATTATACCTTGCAACTTTTCGAAAGTCCCGAATAAATTTCATAGGAAGCTAGTACTCATCAGACTCTAGCGTAGCGAATTAACGTCCTTGTACACGATAATATATTATGTATTTCATCCTGTATATTTTAAGTAATCCAAAATTCTTCGTCAAAGTCACTTCTGTCATGTATGCCCTAATAATCTCATTTTGTTCCTTCATCGTTCTTTGTATTTAGAGATAAGACAAAATTATGCCTAGCTAATGGTGAGTTCTAGCAATGCGAAAACATTATTGAGATGCCTCTTGTAAAAGAATATAATATATACGCGGTAAGTGGACAATTTCTTCTCTTTATTCATGATAGAATTCAGTTTTTCTGTATAATATTTTAGTTGATTGGGGACAACTTTTTTAGATCATCTTCGCGTCGCACGCAAATAAATTGATGCTTTTTGTCGAAAATAGCTGTTTATAAGAATATTTTTTAAAAGCTGGGCCTGAAAGTCAATCTAAGCATCTCTCGGCCGCTCGTATCGTTCAAAACATAGCAAGTGCGTTGATGAAATTGTATTATTCTGTCCAACAAATAAAAATTTACTTGTAAAGTTACACGAAAAGTTCAAATGTCTTTGACGATACATTTTTTTCAAATGATTTTTTTTTATTTGATAATAAAGTTAACTATCCCTGTTTGGTCGACGATCACCCTAATAAGGGTATATATAGGCAATAAACTGAACTACAGTGCTCGTCCTCGATATAGAGCTTTAATATCAGATTTAATAACGGCAGATTCCTGTAAAGATCTTTGTATTTTTTGATAGATACTTTTTTGTAAAAGTTTTTATTGCATTTTGTTTAATGGAATAACATTTATGATCGCTCATGTTAACTTTCCTTCGAAGATACATAAATTTCAATTGTTGTTCTGAATAAGTCATTTGAAAATAAGTTTTTTTGTTTTTCTCTAATAACTAAATATTCTTGACCATTTTGGATCGTTTCCCTCATTATCTCTTTGAACATAGAGTAAACGTAGATTTTGTGAATATGATTTAAAATCATATACACAAAGCTTTTGTGGGCCAAGCGTATAATTGGAGTCATGCACAGTTTCCCAAGTCTTGGAATTGCTGAAGCAACGGTACTGCGAACCGAGTCCCCTTCTGTTCATGGAAGTAATGCGTATATAATTTACTCTCTAGAAGGTATTGAAACTTGGCCGGTATTATAGTATTCTTATTTTGTCCTTCACAACCATTCAAAAGGTATTCAATTGATTCAGAAACATCAGTGTCACATTGTGAGAGAAATATAAGTAGCTATGTGGTTCGATCCCTAAAGAGTCTCTTTTTCTATTCAATTCAATCCGCGTAAAACAAGTGATAGTCTCTTGTAGCAAGTCAAAAACAACACTAACTAGTCGACCATTTATAGCAATTGACTTTTCTTTGCTGTCTTTTAAATGATTCTAGCTTTTTTTTCTTAGTAATGTTTCCCACTCAAAGTTCTCTTTTAGACTGTTCTGGAATTCTTAATTTCCTTCTCTAAATGTGCAGGATGAACATTTATATTTTTTTTATTGGCGGTGATATTACCACGATGAAAATTGTTTACACTTCTTTAATATCAGTATCTCGCACAAAATCCTGATTTGTGGCAACTCATCTTCAAGAAACAAAGCGTTTATGATGTAAAAGTATGCAACACTAACAACTAGGTAACGCGCCTTATGGAGCATCATGTAGAAGACATTTTGAAGATCTAGGAATACTCCCTTCAGCTTGTTTATTTATTATGAAGACGCTTAACGTGCTCATCTGAAGAATATGTTAACCATGTATTCTCAGTACACCCATAATATGTCGAATAACATTGTTGCTCCATGGTCTCCACTTCGAATGGATCAAGTGAATAAATTGGATATGAACTTATATGATTTTATTAATTATTTAGATGCCACCTCATTTCAGTGTGTTTAATTACAAATTTGAAAAATTGTTAAACAAGTTTTTTATGGTTTTTACACTCTACAGAAATACATTAAGACTTTCGAAAGTGGGTAGTGTGGGATTATCAATTGCCATAAAGAATTGCCTTGGTGATATTTTATACGTTGTAGACCTAGATATTAGGGTCTGATATCAGAGTTGGTAACGCCGGTATTTAAAACTGGTGCATTAGCGGCGTAGTAATTAGCAAAAAATAATCCTCTAAACTTCTTTTTTAGGCCTTTTAGGGTTTCTTGATGATTTTTCATTTTACTGGCAGGGGGTAAGATTGGGGCGGCTGGAAGGGTGGGTATATAGTAAGTAAGGAAATCATTTATTACATTATTACATTTCATAGTATTATAACCTAACCTTTAACCTATGACTTGAAAACAACTAGTTTGGGTGCCTACTATCCGGCACCCTTGTTGTGTATCTTTACAAATAAAGCTAGATTACGTTCCCGAACGTATTTACAATTTCGGAAAATAATTTTTTTTGATCAACTGTTACAGACAGTGTTTGCAGGTATTCTATACTTCACAGACCGATCCGAACATTGCAGTTGAAGATTTATCTGTGGATGTTTTCTTCCCATGAGCTAATCGTGCATTCAGTCACGTAACGACAGTAACTGCTGCACTGATTTGGATCATAGTAAAGCTGCTATTGCTATATTTTTGGAAATCGTCGTATTGGCAACGGCGTAATTTTCAAAAAAAATCCGAAAAACCATTACCGATACTGTATAGGAAGCACTGAGTCAAGTTATTGACGATATATTTATGCAGGTCTTTAGAACCTTAACTTATTTTTACGGTAACAATACGTAAATGTGTTAATTGCTGCAAAATGTACAATTTGTGGAATGTATATCTTTTGTATGTTTTATGTATGAGTAGATAAGGCTGCAAATTAAAAACCTTGACATTAATTGAAAACCATTCTATATACATAAATAAACCGGATGAGTCGCGTTTTAATTTAGAATCGGTGGTTTGTGTATAACATTAATGTACATCGCTTTCATCAGTGCATAGCAGCACTCATCGTCATTTCCATTTTAACGTTTATTGCCAGTAAAAAATCGGACTTAACAGGTGGTTGATGATAAGTAATAACAGAGCGTTTTCTAATGTATTTTTGCGACCAAATCATTAAATGCTAACATACACTTTGGAGTTTATCCTTGAATCATTTATGTCCATATAACCATTTAATCTATCACCAAAAGGTTTGAAGAATGATGAGGGACCTCTAAAATATCTAAAAAACGGAGCCAAGTAGATTTCCTCGGTACTTCTCACGCATTCATACTTATTTCCAAAGTATGGTATTTCTAAAGCGTCGTCGCAGTGGGTTATTAAGAGTCTCGGATGTATACATAATGTCATTGCATTTATGCCTTTTAAGGGGCCTGGGTATGCCATGTTAAAACACGGATTCCCATTTCGAACAGAACTCACTTGTTTTTCAAACTACATACACAGTATTTCAGAAGGTGATAGTTAAGACCATAATGAATGACAGCTATTTGCGATTTTCTCAAAAAAGTTTTTTAGTGTGCAAAAAAACTCGCAATGCAAAATCATACATTCTTCAAATGTCTGTAATTTAACAACCAAACACGATATCAAAAAAGGCCAAATACCTGACAAAGCTCAAGCTTTCTTCTTCAATTTGCTTTTTGAATCATTACTGTAAATTTAAAGGTAACGTCAGAAGCTTGGAAATGCGAGATTCATTTTTGTGGTGACCTTTGGATCATACCTTTAGACCTTTTGACCTTACCTTTGGATTTTTGGACTTATCTCCCCTCATCTTAGACACACAACTGGAGAAAGGGAACAGGCGGCCACGCCTCCTCGCTAACACTGGAATACGTCTTGGTTTCTCAATTTCGCGGCATTTTGGAGCGGCAACTATACAGGGTGTTCAAAAAGTCCCGGACCGGATGAATAACTTGGGAAGTAGGGGCCACACAAAAAAATGGTCAAGGGAAAAGTCGTAGGAAATTTTCCGAGCTATCCGATAGTGACCTTGATAGTGACCTTGAGCGTGACCTTCAAGGTCATTTCAAGGTCAAGTTGATTTTCTTAAATAGAAACCCCTATTTTTGACACCGGAAATGAAAATTACGCAAAATTCTACGACCAGATTATGACTTTGACCTCTTGAAAAATTTGACCTTGAACGGTTAGGTCAAGGTCAAACTGTGAAGTGCAAGGTATCTTGAGAAGTAGGGGACACACAAAAAAATGGTCAAAAGTAAAGTCGTAGGAGCTTTTCCGACCTATCCGATGATGACCTTGATAGTGACCTTGACTTTGACATTCAAGGTCACTTCAAGGTTAAGTTGATTTTCTTAAATAGAAACCCCTATTTTTGACACCGGAAATGAAAATTACGCAAAATTTTACGACCAGATCATGACCCTGACCTCTTGAATAATTTGACCTTGAACGGTTAGCCAAGGTCAGATTGTGACATGCAGGGTATCTTGGGAAGTAGGGGTCACACAAAAAATGGTCAATGGTAAGGTCGTGGGAGATTTTCCGGACTATCCGATTATGACCTTGATGGTGACCTTGACTTTGACCTTCAAGGTCGTCATCGGATAACCTAGAAATCGACCTTACGCTTGACCATTTTTTGTGTGACCACTACTTCCCAAGATACCTTGCATGTCACAATTTGACCTTGACTAACCGTTCAAGGTCAAATTCTTCATGAAGTCAAAGTCATGTTCTGGTCGTAAAATTTTGCGCAATTTTCATTTCCGGTGTCAAAGATAGGGGTTTCTATTTAAGAAAATCAACTTGATCTTGAAATGACCTTGAAGGTCAAAGTCAAGGTCACTATCAAGGTCATTATCGGATATCTCTGAAAAGCTCCTACGACTTTACCCTTGACCATTTTTTTGTGTCCCCTACTTCTCAGATACCTTGCACTTCACAATTTGACCTTGACCTAACCGTTCAAGGTCCAATTTTTCAAGAGGTCAAAGTCATAATCTGGTCGTAGAATTTTCCGTACTTTTCATTTCCGGTGTCAAAAATGGGGGTTTCCATTTAAGAAAATCAACTTGACCTTGAGATGACCTTGAAGGTCAAGCTTAAGGTCACCATCAAAGTCACCATCGGATAGCTCGGAAAATTTCCTACGACATTACCCTTGACCATTTTTTTATGTGACCCCTACTTCTCAAGATGTCCTGCATATCACAATTTGACTTTAACCTTGACCTAACCGTTCAAGGTCAAATTTCTCAAGAGGTCAAAGTCATAATCTGGTCGTAGAATTTTCCGTACTTTTCACTACCGGTGTCAAAAATAGTGGTTTCTATTTAAAAAAATAAACTTGACCTTGAAATCACCTTAAAGGTCAAGCTCAAGATCACCGTTAAGGTCACCATCAGATAGCTTGGAAAATTTCCTACGACTTTACTCTTGACCATTTTTTTGTGTGGCCCCTACTTCCCAAGTTATTCATACGGTCCGGGACTTTTTGACCACCCTGTATATCGGGAGTTATAGCGGTTATTAGAGATGTGCGGGTTCAAAGTTGTCATATTGATGTATTCGACAGACCATAATAATAGATCCAAGTCCTTGTATCGCGTGATCGTCGTTTGTTATATGCTATAAGGGTTCAACGGATCTGTGTCCCTTAGTAATCCATATTACCAATATATTCTTCATGAAGTCAAAGTCATGTTCTGGTCGTAAAATTTTGCGCAATTTTCATTTCCGGTGTCAAAGATAGGGGTTTCTATTTAAGAAAATCAACTTGATCTTGAAATGACCTTGAAGGTCAAAGTCAAGGTCACTATCAAGGTCATCATCGGATATCTCGGAAAAGCTCCTACGACTTTACCCTTGACCATTTTTTTGTGTCTCCCCTACTTCTCAGATACCTTGCACTTCACAATTTGACCTTGACCTAACCGTTCAAGGTCCAATTTTTCAAGAGGTCAAAGTCATAATCTGGTCGTAGAATTTTCCGTACTTTTCATTTCCGGTGTCAAAAATGGGGGTTTCCATTTAAGAAAATCAACTTGACCTTGAGATGACCTTGAAGGTCAAGCTTATGGTCACCATCAAAGTCACCATCGGATAGCTCGGAAAATTTCCTACGACATCACCCTTGACCATTTTTTTATGTGACCCCTACTTCTCAAGATGTCCTGCATATCACAATTTGACTTTAACCTTGACCTAACCGTTCAAGGTCAAATTTCTCAAGAGGTCAAAGTCATAATCTGGTCGTAGAATTTTCCGTACTTTTCACTACCGGTGTCAAAAATAGGGGTTTCTATTTAAAAAAATAAACTTGACCTTGAAATCACCTTAAAGGTCAAGCTCAAGATCACCTTTAAGGTCACCATCAGATAGCTCGGAAAATTTCCTACGACTTTACTCTTGACCATTTTTTTGTGTGGCCCCTACTTCCCAAGTTATTCATACGGTCCGGGACTTTTTGAACACCCTGTATATCGCGAGTTATAGCGGTTATTAGAGATGTGCGGGTTCAAAGTTGTCATATTGATGTATTCGACAGACCATAATAATAGATCCAAGTCCTTGTACCGCGTGATCGTCGTTTGTTATATGCTATAAGGGTTCAACGGATCTGTGTCCCTTAGTAATCCATATTACCAATATATTCTGTTTAGCTTCACCTGTCACTTCACTTTTGTTGAGCTTTTTACCCTTTCGAAACAGTATATGAAAGTTATTTTACCAGTTTCTTTCTTTAAAGAGGATGCGAGAGACGGCCACGGGAGGTGTAAAAAACTCGCTATATATATATATATTCTTTCTTTAAAGACAAAAAAGAGTTTTTCGGCTAGTCTTGGTAAGGACCACTAGGGCAGGAATCCCTTATTAATATTTTCTTCTGGAGTATATCATCCCTCAACCTCCTCCAACCCCAATTTTACCACCTCCCAAAATTCTTGAAAAATGGTCTTAGACCTCTAAACAGCCTGAATACAAAGTTTTTATAATAGGCTCGTTCAGCATATTTTTTTATTGCATATTCTAAAAGGGCGTATTGAGTTTAGCAGCTGTGCAAAATTTCAGAATTTTCTGAGCTCGATTTCATATTCTAATAAATTATCAAAGTGCTGCAAATTGAAAACGCGCGGCACTAGCGAGTGTGCGACGGTGACGTCACTACACCTCTCCGACCGGCGCGGCTCGGCATCTTGGCCTAGCATTGTACGGGTGCTTGGTAAATAATAACACTGCGGCGCATCCTACTTGCTATGCAAGCTTTGTGAACTGTATACGCGTCTACTGGATAATTTATTTAATTGTTTCATCGACACTGAATATTTATCAAGCTATTCGAATTCGTTGATACTGAGTATAACAATGGAAGGAGGACAGATGAAGAAAAATTATAATGTTCCCCAATGTGAAAATACGACAATGACCACTCCTGATGAATTTTTTATTGGTTTGCCACGAAATATAAAAATCAGGAAATTGTGGCAGAGAGATATGCGTAGGAATGAATTTGTGAACGATAAGTCAACAAAGTACTCTGTGAGGACCATTTTAATAAGTATTTTTATAACTAAGTGAATTGTATTATTGTCAAGAATCCGCATTTGTGAATGCCATTCTAAAGGTATGTTGACGTCAGTTGTGCAGATTTTGCTGGTATTGGTATACTAAAACGTAAGAGATACAAGTAGATTTTTTTAATCCAAATACTGAATTAATTTCATATGTATTTTGATTATGTAGAAAAAATTGTTTTATATTATATTATCTAGTTCATTGTGTCTCACATTTCTGTATTTTGGGTAGAAAATCGTGGGTACTTAGCCTACAAAATATCCCTACTTCAAATGTGTATCTCAGCCTTGTATATTTTGTTTAAGTTTGAGGAATATGTTGAAAATTGCATGTGTTACAAACTAATGAAAGATGTAAAACTTAAGATGAAACCGGAAGTAGTTCCGCACGTTTTTGTTTGTCAAAAAGACCATAAGCCTTACACGCTAGAGATCCTCGGAATGTTTTCCTTAAGACGACGAAAATGAGATTCAGATGAACCTAGTACCAGCCCAAAAAAAAACTCGATGTTAGTTATATCAAAATGTGTTGAGTGCAATATACTAAGGCAGCCACTAAGGGAATGCAGAAACAAATGCCATTAAAACATATCCCAAAATAATGTTACTCCTTAACCAGTGGTTCGAGTTCAGATCACTCAACAAGGAACTTGTAGAAAAGCCGAACGGCTTTTCTTACAGAAAATAATCCGAAAATTTATATCGGGATACCCAGTCACTCATTATTTATAATTAATATGCTTGCTTGCTACAAAGTTGACAAATATCGAAAAAATTGTAACTTTGAAAAAAATTAAACGTAATCTTCCACATAAAATTATAGCAGACGATTTCTGTATATATCAACAGTTTGCTCAATAATTAATAAAACCGTTCCAAAATTAGTCGAACATTTAAAATTATTTACTCGAATTTCCATCAAAAAACCAAGAAACCCAATCCTGCAGTCATTCTCCTGGTCAGAATATAAAAAAAGCAACACTATCAAATATCTTATAGCTTGTACTCCTGATGAGCTTATTTCCTACTTATCTAGAGGTTTTGAGAACTACCGATAAAATGATTGTAGAAGAATCTGGATTTTTGATGCTGGGCGCTGTCGCTGTAAAGCCGCCAGCCGGTCTGGGCTCGCCGACAGACCCAATGACGTCACAACGATGAATTTCGAGTGCATGAACAATTCTAATCTTTGAAGGCGCGTACTTTTTCAATTCTCATCCAATTAAGTTGAAATTTATTTTGTATGTTATACGTAAGTAATACTTCATGAAATTGCGCATAAATATGGTTATTGGAATTTCACTGAACGACCCTATTTGTGGCAATTACCGAGAAAAGTGTTGTCATTAAAGTTACTGTGCGGTAATTCAATAAATGGAGCCAGTTGAATGACTCAGTACTTCTCACACATAACGGTGATATGATATCATTTTATTTTTCCCATTGCATGAACCTATAGTCTGAGTTCCCCTTGTAACCAAATCATCGCCTGCCCGCCCTAAAAAAAACATCCAACATAAAAACTCTCATAAATAGTTTCATGCATCTCTGCAGGAACTAAAACGATCCAGTTTTTATTCTGCAAACTTCAGCTAAATGAAACGTAACGATGAGGAACCCCCAAATCGTCTAAAAACGAAGGTTGAGCTGTTTTTATAGAGTTTAAGTTTTTTTATTACTACTGCGCCGCCACTGACACGATTTCTAAAAACCAAACCGCGTCTTCTATCCTCACCATGGTAGTAATACTGTGTCAAAATTTCATTAAAAGTTCTAGATAAAAATTTCTGGGGGGGGGGGGTGGGAGGGTGGCTAATTGGGTATGCGCTTACCGCCGTGCCTGGGGGTATGTAATCAAATTTCTCAAACAGGTACCTGAAAATCATTACAGTAGGCTAATTAATTTCCAGATCAATATATTAAACAAAAGCTTGACTAGTCTAGGCTTGTTTTTCAAGAAATAAATCTGCAATTACCGTACCTGATTTTTTTTAGGATTGTCAACTAAGTTATACACATTTACAAAAATAAAAAACGGTTTAGCAGTTGGGTTTTAGCGTTTATCCAACTTTTAATCGAATACAAAATAGTTATTTAACAAAACTCTTACATTTTAAATTAAAATGTTTGCTATTCCCATTTAGTTCATTAAAAATATTTATAAAGTAAAACAACAGTCTATGCCAAGAGCAATTTTCTCTTCTTCATAGCGAATCTTTCCACAATATTTTGAACTTGGATTTGTTCTCTCAGAATTCTATTCTCGATGTACAATAAGGGTAAGTAGAGAATCTCTCCAGCAGCATTGGAGTTCTCAACCAATTTTTGATCCTCATAGCAGTGAAACTTCTTTCGCACTAGACTGAGCTTATGGGAATAGAAGCAGCTGCGGCTAATTGCCTTTTCTTCGAACTTTATGCTTGAAGTAGTGACTATCTCATCATAATGTTGAAGGAAGACTTTCGATCTTTCATAATTCGAATTGAACAGTGCATCGACAGCTTCAGCTAACTTTAGCGATTTTTCATTGAATCTTTCATTCGATCGTTCAATGATAACCTCGAGGACCTTGAAGTAAATATGAGTTTTCCAAAATCTTTTCACTCCGTCTTGACCTACATCCTGACTGACATCCTCGCCTGCTCCGATGGTTTACATTACTGCACTGTCTTTCAAAAGGACACTCATTTTTTTTTCTTTTTGAACTCCGAACGTTTTTCAAGGAAATGTCATGCTTTTCAGCAAAATTTTTTATTTTCGTCCAGACTTTAGAAGATTCTACCCCACTTCTTTTTTCTTTCAGAGAATTAATTGTAGCCTTAATCACTTGCGAAACTCGTCCCAGTGTGCCTTTTAGAGTCCTGTAGCTGCTGGCTCAAAATATGAGTGAGAGTTAATATTGGTGAAAGACAGAGGTTTACAACGAAGTTGCCTTTAGTTATGGTGCTCCAAATCCCTACAGCTTCAACAGCATTAGTGGCTGACAAGGTCAATCTTGGTAGTGAGTTTCAAGCCCTCCCCTTTAACCGTCTATGCGCACAATACAGATGGCAATAGTCGTATGTATACATCTGAAAATTCTTAAGTCCCTTGGTTTCTGTAATAGGGAAGGCAATGTTCGGATGGACCTCCTGAAAAAGTGTATTATGCTGCTAGGTATTTCTTTCACAGGTCAATGGACAGCCTATTATGATTACAACAAATTTTTCAGTTTTACAACCCCCCACCCCCCAACCACCCCAATTTCACCTCCATCCAAAAAAAGTAGCAAATGATCAGGAATCCCTAAAATGGGTAAAAATGAAGTTTGAAGAATATCTGACATTTTTTGTTTTTTGCTAATTACTCCGCCGCCCATGCACCGGTTGTAGAAATTTTAACAGCATTACCTACTACGACCCCACGCGATATCGCTACCAAAATTTCACCATAATCCATGCAGCGGTTACTGAGATTACGAAGGTAGAAAACCTCTGACAGACAGACAGACCGACGGAAATGAGTGCCGTGGATTTTTGTTATGTAGATATCATAAAACGCCCAAAAAGCGTATTATCTCAAAATCGAAAATTTTCGCGATCACAATACTCCCCTCACCTATCGGTGTGGGAAGTAAAAGTCATCAAACGGCCCTCATATCGAGGTAAGTCAGAATGCCCGGAATTGAATACCTAGGGTTTCAAGTGTTTGATTCCATTTTCTACCTCTTATTTGTGCGACTTAATACTTAATAATGTTGCACAAGCCGATCCGCGATGGGAGAAATTGATTGAACAAACTCAAGCCAACCTTCACAGTTCACAATAAAATGAACGAGTACTCGAAGAGGTTTGTGTTTGTATGAATAACATAACGAGTATTGTTTTGTTAACTTTTTTTAATAAATGTACCTTTTTAAAATTTATAAAATTATTTTTACTGAGTTCTCTCGCGACCCCCTACAAAGACCTCTCGACCGCCCCGGGGGTCGCGACCCACAGGTTAGTAAACACTGCTCTAACACAACTCACTGAAAACCAATTCATAATTTATTTAGATAAACCAAAAAGACTTTTAGATATGTCTTGGACACAATAAGGATTTATCTGGATGAACCTGATAAAACTTCTGATTTATATTCTGGACTAATAGTAAGAATTTTGTTTTACTTTTTTTGGGTGATTTTGTGACGTTTATAGTTTAATGAACTTAAATATGATTCGAAGTCACTGTAATTATTATTGCTTAATTTTAAACACAAGAATATTGATATCATCATCATATAAGTACAGTTTTTTCAGATTAAATGGGGGCCCGATTTGCCTTCTGGCTAAGGAAATGCTTGTTACGCCTATTTGGCGTTGTACTATGACTGCTCTGTGCAGATAGGGAAAACCGCATTAGTATTTTTGAATGACTTATAATGCCGATACGTTTTCATTTTTTGCATATAGATAAAGGATATTCTTATATATTTGATTTACACCAAAAAACAGGATTTCGTGAAAGCGGTAGTTACGCCCATTAGCATTTGGATGGCAGTATTGGGAGACTGATAAAAGCGCCACCAACACGAAAATATGCAAACTACAATTTATTAATGTGTTGAGGCTCATTCTATCTGAAACGAGATAGATATTGTTTTGGTGTTATAGTCGGTGGTTTTGGGTGATTTATTAAACACTGCAGACCAAAACTTAAATAATACTGAAATTTAAATAAATAGCGGTAATTGGTTTTGAGCAGTTACCATCCTGAGTAATCTTACGATTTTTAACCAGATTTATATGTAAGTACTTAAAATTTAAATAACTAGCAGGCCCAGACCGAGAACTTTAGGATCTTGGGCTCTCACTTTTTTGCGACGATAATAAATAAATTCTAACCGATATTTTTTACTTTGTAACATTTTTATGTTTTTTGGTGAGAGCCATATTTACGTAAAATTATATTTATTTAACTTATATTCTAAGATTAGGATATCGCGGTTTTAAATGGCCCGTTTTTTGTTCCTGCATTCTGACCGAATAGACTGTAATTTGGTTCTGTGTATATTTGCTGCAATTATATTTGGAAAAACATCCATAAACGTAAAAATCTGTATTATACAGAAAATGTTCACATACACGTACATTCATAATCAAATGAATGAATTTATCTTATAATAAATTGTAATTTAGAATTTAAAAGGCAAATAAACAACCACTAAACCTGAATTGAAAACATCACTCATTCTCAAAATTTATTCTTAATATCAAGGTAGGTTAAAATTATTTTAAATTTAAGTGTCTTCGTTCGATTAATCATGTGTTTATCTAAACCGACACATGTAGCATACGTAAGGTCATGTAGATGTCATGAATAATTGGACAAAAGGTCTGGGTAATCAATATAGAGTCGCACTGCTGGTACGTGAATATGATGTGTTAGTAGTACCTCTCTGACACAAAAGAGAAGCAAATCGTATTTTTTGATTGCGTGTATTACAATCCATTCTTATATCGGTATTGTACCTAACCTTGCATAAATTCTTCCATAAAATGTATAGTGACATAATTACATAAAATTAATCAATTTAGGAATAACGCTTCGTAAATAATGACGAGACTTTTATGTGTATCGAATATTAAGTATTAGTCATACTCGACGCTGACTGTGCAATGTTGACTATTAATCCACTGTAGGTTCATTCACGTTCAACTGTTTAGTTTGTCGAGAGTGATTGTTTCGTTGTGCATAATGAGGTTCAAGATATTCAAAAAAACTGTGAGTATACACGGACATAATGTTAGTACTTTGTTGATGAAATTTGATAGATGATCCATATAAGCAAATGTATAAAACCAGCTATTTATTTTTTATCAATTTAAAAAGTCTGTTGTAGTATCCAGTAGGTGTACCAGCATTTTTATCTCCTGATAGAAGTAAACATCTAAATAAATACTACTATACAGGGTGGGTTCTAAGTTGATATTTTTTTAAACTTTATATAGAAATCGTTAAAATAAACAACTTTCTCAAATAATTTCTTTCCGAAAACTGAAAAATTAGCGACATACAGAATTAAAAAAAGTAAATCTGGGCTAGTCGGTTTATGTTTAGTTTTTTGCTCGGATTTTGTGTTATCGATCAGGCATTGTACATGTCAGTTAGTGCACTAGTCACTTTCAGTTTATCATAGTTAATTTAAAATTGGTAAATCCTAAAATTTGTGCCCGAGGTTGTGCCATTTTTAGGATTTACCAATTTCGATTTAAATCTGCCTAATCGATTTTACAAGAATTCGAGCGAAAAACTAAAAATAAACAGACTAAGTACGTCTTGATACACAAGCCCAGATATACCTTTTTTCCGTATCTCGCTTATTTTTTGGTTTTCGGAAAAAAGTTATTTGAAAAAGTTGTTTATTGACTTCTATACACAGTTAGAACAACTTAGGACTCACACTGTAGTATGATATATACATATGCCGAAGCCGCTACTACCGCTCTTTTCAACTCAGCTGATTTAAGCTCCTACGCAAAACTCATGAATTACCTAGATTTTTTGTATGATGGATCTGTTTTACCTCTTGTACAGATGAGAGGAATTTTTTAATCGCGAAAATTTCGTTAATTAACTATTTCTATTTCTTCCTGAACCACTTCAATTTGTAAACTGTTTTGATGTTGAGTGAACCTACTTCATTTGTTTTTTTTTTTTCGGTTACATACGTGCTAAAACTTTATTTCCGTTACACTTTATTTACATTCACGTTTGTGGCATAGAGTAATTGATACCTTTCCAAACAATAGAATTTTAATCACTAGATTATTTTAACGATTAAGTTGTATTGCAGACGTTAGCTGTTTCAGCAGTTTGTATTGGAATTGTGTTTAGCGTTGTTCATGTTACTGTGGTATTTGTTTTAACTTTTCAAATTCTTAGGTCAAGACAAGACGCTTTTAACTGGGATAACCGAAAATTCGTCGAGATTGAATTTTGGCGTGAAAAACCGGGAATCGGTAAAGATGCGGGAATTTGCGGATTTACAATGAATGTACAAAAATGCCCACTGCCGAAGGTAGCAGAAAAAAAATATAAAATTGCTTCAGTTGATGAAGAGCGGAAGAAATTACGTTTGTATGAATTTACAAGTGCTGGTTAACAATGACTATAAGAAAAACATAACCAATAATAACTGACAAACGTTTTTCACAGCTTTCAAGGTCCTCGATAATTATTGAGGGAGGGGTGAGGGGAAGGGCAGCTGAGGAATGACGTTTACTTTCTGCGCCTCTATTAGGGTCGTATTCATAGTCGATACTTAAGGGTTCCTTAAGTAAGGTTTTGTATTTCGACAGCTATTTGAGGGTCTCTTACGTAAGGCTCCTTGAGTAATACTCAAGTAACGAAATGTCTACAGGACATTTCGTTGCAGTCAAGGCGATTTTGTAGGATAATTTTGGAGTATAGTGTTGTCAGTTTCTGTCACGTCCGGAAAAATGTCCGGCACAAAACACGAAATACGGGTACAAAACAAAAAGAGATAACAGAAAATATCAAAATGCGTAGGCACAGGCATAACAAATTGACATATTTGAAATATGAAAAGATTCGGGCGCCCCTAGACGCAAAAAAGCAAGAATGAACAAATCCAAAGTCAAAAAAATGCTGATTCGCTCCTTTGACCGCAGGGGGGTGGTCCATAAGGAGTTTGTGCTACCTGGGCACTGGACAGGCAGTAAATCAACAGATTTACGCCGATGTACTTGGACAGTCGCGAAAACGAGTCCTTAGAGACCGTCCAGACATTGCAAAAACATGGATCATCATCGTTCCTTCAGTGTAACCCAGTTTTTGACCTCAAAAACATTCCAGTTTTGACGCACCCCCCATACTCGCAGGATGTATCGTCATGTGACCTTTTTTGTTTTAGTTATAGACATCCATCACTCTGTGACGAGGGTACTCCAGAAGCTTCCAGTTGAAGCGTTACAGGAATGTTATGAAAACTGGAAAAAACGCTGGAACCAGTGTGTAGCTACCCAAAGGGATTATTTTAAAGGGGATCACATTGTTGTATCTCAATATTTGAATATACGTGTTTTATGCGATTGGTCCGGTTATTTATTGCCACACCTCGTATTATAAAACATTATATTATAGTGTACTTCGCAATATAAATACCTGCAGATATTTTCCTTCTAAAATAAACTGATCTAAATCAAAGCGAAGAGTTTTGAACGGTACTGTACTTCATTTGGTTTTTATGCATCCCCGTCAGATCCTTAACCTTTTTATCGTTAAGCGGAATTTATCTGACTGATTGACCTGTTCGTGGATTGAAACATGAGATTGAATTTCTTAAAATAGTAAAACTAATAATAATATTCAGTTTCAATCAGTGTGTAGCAATACTGGAATCTTTTGTCAGGCGTATATTTTGAGAAAAGGAGTGATGTTAAGATTTCTATAAACAATCATTGTGGTCGGCAACTTTGTTGTGATAGCGCACTGATAACTGTGAAATTATAATGTTACGTAGTAACGTAAATGCGGAGGTAATCTTTAGATCTTTTCTATAGTGTTTTATGAATCCCTTACATTAACTTTACAATATTACTTGCTGATATGACTAGCTACGTAAATTGTACCTGTATTTGTTGGATATCGTCTATCACTCAAGCGGGTTTTTCACACAATTTCTCGAAAATTTCTATACAGCGAGAATGTAATTTTCCCTCTCCCTCTTTAACCAATAAGAAATTTGGCATCGTTGTATCAACACTCTATCCTCCCCCACCACAATTTGATGCCCTCAAAAATACTATCTTCGCTTGCGTTGTAGGAAGGAAAGTAAACAATATCCGGAAACGCTTAAAACACCCAAAAATAGTTTGTGCGGTTTCAGCATTTTTCGTTTTTTCATTGTTACTTCGCCACCACCGCTGGGACGATTTCCAAAACTATGCAATTTTTACAATCCAATTCTTGTAAGTAGTAATATCGTTCCATTGGCACTACCCCCCTCCCACCACCCTCCTCACTACCTCAACTTCTCCACTCCCCGAATAGAATCGAAAATGATCAGGAACCCCTGAAACTTAATTGGGAGCTGTTATGAGAATTTTGTTTTTTTTTTATAATTCCAGCGATTCTCAAAAAATTTTCGTATTAGCTTCTGCGGTTCCACAGCATAGTACATCCCATATTTCAGCAGAATAGGTAGATCGATTGTGGAGGTTACTCTGTTAGAAAAATGGCAATAGATGAACAGACAGACATGCAGAAAAAGACTGATAGACTAACGGAAATCACTGACAGATCTACGTGTTGTGCTTTTATGTTTGGTCGGTAACAGACGACGTTCTTTGGTTGGCCCATGGATAGTTATCTCCGAAAAATGTATTTTAAATCCACTGTCTGATTTTAGTTATTTTTTTTACAGGAAGGACCTCACAGCGTTCTTGCTGACGACGAGTTCTATGATGCCGTTGAATCCGGTTTGGATAAAATCGAGGAGGAGCAAGAGTTGAGAGATAGACTGAAAAGCGGACACGTACCTGTTACACCACCTGCCACGTCCCCGGCTTGCCAGCATCGATTGTGGCCTGAGGTGAATCTCTTTTTTTTTGTATAGTATATGTACAATGTAGCGGATCCATTCCCGCATGATATTTGAATCTTGAGATTTTGGAATTACCACTCTTGTATTGTGTGTTAAACTATCTAAAGTTTCATCTAACACAGATGATGAACAACTTCAACAGTGATCGGTGGTATTGCGCATAAAATATCATATGATTGTTGAAGTTATAACCCTGTTGGCCTCCATTTTGGAAAAGTTTTACTTCTTGAAACATCGTCTCTTCTAAATTTTAGTTAATCCGAATTGATGTAGGCAAACATTCTGCCTGTGTCTCTAATGTCGGGTTGAGTTGCTCTGACAAAGACAGTGTCTCTTCTTCTGTTTCTTTTTGAGGCCCACTACTTCTGGCAAGTAGTATATCGTCTTTGCCATTGCTACTTGATTATTGCCTCAGTCAACCTTGTATCGCTGTGAATGCGCTTAAGTAGAGTTATCAATTCTTGTATTACGTACTGTGTGTTTATCTTGGAAATAAAAGGTTGGTTTTTACTGATTGGCCAGTGAGGCACGATAGAAAAGGAAGACAACCATAGAATAAGTTTTAGAAATTATACGAATTACGTCTATCATGAAACGTCCAAAAAAATCTCAAAATCGTAAAAGTTCACGATTACAATACTCCCCTCCCCACCATTATGGGAAGTGATAAATCACCGTTTTTGCGGTATATTTTAAAAATTTGCAGAATTGACATGGTCTCGGTGACTAACATTAATAGACTTGATATTTCTTTGGAATTGCGCGCATAGACAGGGTTTCAAAGAAACCCAACTTCAATTATACCCGTCATACTCACCAAAAGGTAGTTACTGTTGAAGAAATTTTGGTGTTGTAATAAATACAAACGTAGGCGGAATTATCCGCAGTGACTCAAAATGCCAGCAGGGATTTTGGATTTTTTGCTATTAGTTCTTAGAAAATATGCTATTACGTCATTATCGACTAGAAGAAAGTGATCATGTGTTATACCTATTACGGACCTGTCAGACCTGTGCTACAATTTTATTATTGTTCTCTCTATTGTATTCTATGTGTTTTGTATTCTGTGGTCAACTAACCTTGTCAATACAGTTTGTTAAACAATGGCGCGCAGTAGGTGCCCATTCTTCAATTTTGTGCCAGAAAAACATAATTAAAGTGCTGATATTAAGAGCCCAACTTGCCAAGAAGTGTTTATTTGTGTCCAGTGAACAACCTTACGTATACCGAAGTTTTAGTTAACCGATCACTTTTTATGAGTAGTCGTGATGTATTAGCACATTATTCAAGTAGCCATAACAAAAATTAGATATCTGATGACAAGTTTTTGCCAAACGCTCTGTTGAAACTTTGTACTTTTGGAGATCTATTATGCATTTAGAGCTTAAATGCAATCTTATTACCTGTGTTTATGGTACCAGTGGATAACTAGAAAGATGGGCATGTTTTTTTTACTGCAGAGTATGGTGACTTTTTAAGATAAATTTCATTTTTTGTAAAAGTTCTTGAGTTCGCTTTTCAACACATGCTGAAATGTTTGTTTGTTTAGTCGGTAAGGGCGTAAGAGTATATTTTCTTAGGACTAATATCAAAAGCTCCAAAATCCGTTGATAAAATGTTATTTTATTAGGGTTCTCGTTTGAAGGTCTCCATTTTAATGAAAATCTCTTAAATCAATTTATCTCGGAAAGTATTAGGAATTGGACCATATATAGCTTTACCACCTCTACTCTAACCTCCCCAAACTAGTCTATCGAATTACCAATCTCCCTGTATAATTAAAAAACGGATTTATACAGGGTGTCCCAAAAAATAGTGTCAAGCGGAAGTCCAGAGATAGAGAACACCTAGAACTATCTGAATCACCCCCATATATGTTATGCAATTGTTTGTAGTTTCCGAGTTATGAATTTCTTTCTGAATTTTAGATAATTCTCTACCTATACAACTTAAAACTGTTCCAAAAGAAAAATTAAAAGACTTTTCCAAATTCTTTTTTTTTTGCTGATTAATCTCCAAGAGTTTACTGTTTATACATAAAATACATAAAATAATCGGCTTCGTAACTTTGATGAAAGTCATGAAAATTTTAGTGTAAACTGAAAATTTTACGATCTGATAATTATGACTTAAATCTTCGACTCGCAATTCAAAATTCAAAAAGGTGATTTCATGATTTCTAAGCAAGTCTAAAAACTTCTTCAGACTCTCAGCTATTGTCATTGAAAAAAAGTAGTACTTAATGGGGCCACTTTCGCTCCAATCGACTTTCAAAGACAAGAGGCGAAGATTTCTTGAAATTAGCGATGTGATTTTCAATTCATCAATAACTTATGTTAACGCGCTAATAGCAGAATGGTTGTCAGTACCGTAATAATAAACGTTAAAAACGGTCCATAAATTATACATTTTTTAAAAACAAAAAGAGCTAACGCTAACGCAGTAAACGAGGTTAGAAAGAGATAGCTATGATATTGTTGGGATGTCTTTTCAAAATGTGTCATTGCATAGGTTGCTTTCGTTGTATTTATTCAGTCGTCTGTCTGTCTTTGCGGCTTTAAAACGATACGCTCTTGTTTGGTGAATTATTTTGACAACTGGGCTTTCTTTACGGACTCTTGAGTGCACGCAGATTCGAAATTTGGCTTTCCCACGGACTCTTGAGTGCTATCGGTTTGGATTGGTGTTGTTTCTGTTGTCTGACTACTTGGCTATTCCTACGGACCTTGAGTGCACGACAACTGGATTTAACGATGCTGTTTTCTGCAAGAGACTATGCAACAAATGGATAAGTCGTGTTGGACCCACTGAATGGCCGCTACGGTCACCTGATTTAAATCCGATAGTTTTTTGTTTGGGGCTACTACAAAGAACTAGTTTATGCTAAAGAGGAACATCAGCGAATTACGCAACAAATTAACACAGGCTGAAGAAACAAAAAAAAACAACAAAATTTGTTAATTTGAAAAACAATTTTTTCAGAAGATGTAGATTATGCATCGAACAAGAAGGTAGACATTTTGAAAATTTCTTGTGAAATTTAATAAACTTAGTGAATAAATGTGATAATTTCGTTTCATTTTACAATTTCCCACTTACAAAAAAGAAGTCGTACATGTAAAAAAAATCTTAGCAAAGTGACACAGGTGGTCATCTAACGATACTCTGATAACACTGAATGTTTTTATTGCGGCACTGACAATCATTCCGCCCTAAAATTAGTTATTGTTTCATTTAAAATCCCATCGCTAATTTCAAGAAATCTCCGCCTCTTGTGGTTGAAGGTCGATTGGAGCCAAAGTAGCCCCATTAAGTACTCCTTTTTTTTTAATGATTATGATAGCTGAGAGTCTGAAGAAGTTTTTGGACCTGCATAGAAATTATGAAATCAGCTCTTTGGATTTTGAATTGCGAGTCGAAGATTTAAGTCATAATTAACAGACCGTAAATTTTTCACCTTACACTATAATTTTCATGATTTTCATCAGATTTGCTAAGCCAATTTCTTTACGTATGAACAGTAAGGTCTTGAAGATTAATTAGCAAAAAAGAAAATTTGGAAAAGTATTTTAGTTTTCTTTTTTGGACAGTTTTAAGTTGTCGAGGTAGAGAATTCTCTAAAATTCAGATAAAAAAAACATAACTCGAAAACTACAAACAATTGCATAACATATATGGGGGTGATTCCGGTACTTCTAGGTTTTGCTCTATCTCTGGACTTCCGCTTGACACTATTTTTTGGGACACCCTGTATTATAGCAAGCCAATTTCTATGTTTTTGTTGTTGCTACAGATAGAATCGGTGGTGAAACAGCAAGTAGCTTGGGCGCGAACCGGCATCGGTGAATGCGGCGTAGGGTGGCAGCTGTTCGCAGAGGATGGCGAAATGCGCATGTACAGGAGGGAGGAGGAGGTGGACGGGATGGCGGTGGATCCGTTGAAAGCGGTGCACACCGTACCGGGAATCACCGGACACGAGGTGTGCCATTACTTCTTCGGACCGCAGTATAGGTATGACTGGGAAAGTAAGTTTATTTCGCTTATTAAAAACTCAGTCCAGGAGGCCGCTTACTAGAATTTGGTATCTTTTCAATTCTCCAAACATAATTTTTTATTTCACAATCATTACCTAGATCAATTTTTTCCAAACTACATATTACTTTTACCGTCATACCTGTGACGTCACGTGTACTGAACCAATAAGAGCAATATTATCCTGATTCTGTCACGACTGCGTTTGGTGCTTGACACATCACCATACACGTGTTAGATTTCCAAATATCATGTCAAACAGATGCCAACTGCCATGTTAACGTCTATGTTCTTTGAGCCTAAAAATAGAAAACGTTTTTTTACCGGCAACTACATTTCATATTCTGTTCATATTCTAGAGTGACCACGTGCTGGAAACAATGAACATTATTGGCTTACTGTGCGTGACGTAATTATGGTGGGCTCCTGTACAGTTTTCTTTAAATTGTTACCCTTATTATTATTATTGTTGTCTCCGGTTAGATCTGATATGTTGTAAGGAATTTTTATAATCTTGCATCGTTAGTCTAGCTCGCTTGCATCATTCTACTAATTTAGTTAGTTTCTTCCATCTGAACGGGTTTTTGTTTATTTTTCATGGCCTGCTAGGTTGCTTATACGAAGGAAAATTGAAAAACACTGATTTGACTGAAAATTTAAAATAAAATAAAAACTAAAAAAAGATATTGAGATCCTCTGTCGTTAGAAAGGGAATCAAATTCTACATTTGATACTGTAAACAAAAATAGGCATTCCCATTTGAAAAAAAAGTTAACTATGATGGAAGTGTTCTTAATTAACCTACTGATTTCTCCACGTACAAAAAGAATTCAAATTAGACCGTTTGACCTAAGCTGACGCATTTCATGCTCAGTCGCACCACAAAGTCACGGCCTTTTAAGTTTTATAATCGCTGCGATATTCAATTTTTTTCTTATACCTACTTATACCAAAAATGGTGATTTGCGCCTAAACGGTTGGTTTAAAGTTCCATATGTCACATTAGAATGCACCAAGTAATCCAAGTATGCATTAATACAGGGTGGGGCATAAAAACCAAGTGTTTTTGGTTTGAATATTACTCATATATTAGAAAAGGGAGGAGCGCGCGGTATATTACAAGTATATTACAATCCATTCCTTGACTCAAACCATTTCAATTTCTTACTTGCCACTTGCCATCATGGAGCGGTAGACGCTAGAACAACGTGTGGCATATGGCGTGGCATCATTGGCCCATATTTTTTTGGAGAAAATATGGTCACCGATACAGTAACATCTGAACGTTACATTCATATGGTGAATACCCTGAATTGCAAAGAAGAGGTGTGGATATCAAGATTTGTGGTTCCAGCAAGATAGGGCCACGGCACACACCGCCAGAGCATCCATGGCTGTTCTTCGCCACCTGTTTCCAAATCGTTCAATTTCGAGGTTTGGTGGCATTTCATGAAGTCCTCGGTCTCCCGTCTTACCAATTTGTGATTTTTTTCTATGGGGGTAACTCAAGTCAGTGTTTAAAGGGCCAAGCCCCGTACGTTAGACGCAGAGAAGGAAGCGATTCGCCATTGAATCTCTCAAAAATCAACACAGACATGCTGGAAACAGTGGAGTGCATTTTTCGTGAACGGCTGCATCATATGCCAGATGTAGTTTTTGCAGTTAGATATTTCAAAATGGTTTATTATCACCTATGTTCTACTACCAATAATTTTTTTATAGTAAAAACTAATAATTTGATGATTATTTCAAAAACACTTGATTCCTATGCCCCACCCTGTATATAGGGTTTGCTATTCAAAAAAATATAAGTTTGATATGAATCACCCTGTATAAACTTCAAAATTTAAGTGAAAATATTTTAACGTTATAGCCCTTAAGACTCCCTACCACGATCAAATAAGAGATTTTCGAAATATGTTTTAGTAAGCCTACAATCTGTCCACTCACTATTGGCCCACCCTGTATAGAGATATAGAGAGTGTATCAACGATGTGTGGGTGGACAGTAACTGCGTTCTTATTTGAGATAGAAAAAAGTCTCAAATAAAAAATGTAGAGGGCAATGAAATCTATGTTCCAATAGTATATTCTTCAACGATGCGGTAATGACGGTAATAACGCACGCATTAAATCAACAAGTGAGTTATTACCATTACCCTCTACTTTATCTACGACGAAATATATGAATAGTATGATTTAAATAAATAATTACACAATATTGACAACATAACCACACTTCCCTGTCACTTAAATAAATACTGTCACCATTCGATTTAGCGTTTGACGTGTCATAGCGACATTTGCCGTTGTTACAGCGTCTATTTAATCCTATGCATTTCCAAGAGTACTAGTATCATTGATTAAAGTATTTAGGGGAAGATGAACAACCACACAGTAAAATCGCGCGCTCGCAGTCTATCTCACTCACTCTAGTCTATCTCACTCACTCTCATAGAAACCACCGACACCGTCACCTGGCGCCCTCTGGGCCAATCTCAGAAGCTTCAAAAATTCCTGAATCCTTTATAATAAATATGCCCAATAGATGGAGCAAAGGAGCATCCAGCTATAAAAATACGACCTTGAAGTGCCAATGACCTAACCACCGACCGACCTAACATTCGAAATATGTTTTGTGTTCGGAACTTCGGATTTCGGATGATCAGCGTCAGCGATCAGCTGGCAGCGGTTGTTGACCTTGTTGTCCGTATTTTATTTGTTTTTTACAATTTCTTGGACATTTTCACCATAATTGTTGTTGTGATGTGTTTTTTAAGGAACCTTTTTTGTCAGGTAAGCACATCTGTCAATTAAAATGATGTAATTCATGAGATAATGCATGATGAAAACTTGAATGCATATTGAAAACAGCAAAAAAAAAACGTTTATTCGCCAATTACAGTTATCCCATGAGTTATCACATTCACTAGAGCGATAGTTGTTATAGTCATACTGCATTTTTGTCACTTGATACTCCAAAATAATGCATTTCTTACTTTGAAGTTTTATCTGTGAAGTATATAGAAGTAATGAAGTTGTAGTGGCCAACCTTTGGTGGATTATGTTAAAGTAGCAAAAACATCCATCCGTAGGTAATAATTGCTAGTTGTATACCTATGTACATATAGGCAAGTTCAAAAAATGGATCATTTAATACATTCATCTTTTGACATAACCTAAAAGTTGAGTTTCTGGAATAGGTACCTACATTATGACTATTCACTTCTCTATTCGAATAATTTGCGCACTATTTCAAAATGCTTCCTTTTTGTCATTATAGGTGTGGAAAAAATTCTCCAGCTTCCCAAGCATTCGAGACAGAAGAGGCAGACCGATACCAGGAGGCGAAGAGTGTGCTGACTTTATTCCACATACTGTGTATACTAACAGCACCAATAAATGCTCATGTTATCTATCCATATATTTTTTAATAAATGGTGGAGTTAAAATGAATTATTTATTATTATACGGTATGCTTCTCACATAATCAAAATGAAAATATTTCATATCATTAGCTGATACCCACATTCATACTTTTTTTTCCAAATATGTAACATGAAATGGTGTCTAGCTACAGAGAGGTGAAAATATGTATTTCAAATGGCACTTTGCTTAACATAGTGTGATTAATTTGTATCTTATCAAACAGGGTGACTATCTCAAAAACACTCATTGGATGATTGTTAAGTTGCACCATTGATTGTTGCACACACCAGAAGCTAAAGGATTATTGAATGAAAAACTATTAGTTATATTTTCCTATGTATTTATTATATATATATATATTTCTTCAATGTATTAAGACTTGTTCCGAACAGTATATAATTCAGTGTATCGAAGGGCAATGAGTGAAACACCATTCAGTGATGTCAAAATCCCTATATAATTTACATAAGAGTAATTGTCTGTGCACATATTATAGTTATGTTTATTCAAAACAAATTTCATGTCTGATGTTGCTAACAAATTTGATTTTAAATGATGTTCTTAATAATCACATTACTTCATAATTTTAAACGTTATTATTATAATTAACCATAAACGTATCGATGAGGTAATGAAACAGGATACATTTCAAAAATTTTATTATTCTAAATGATAAACAGTTGCATCTTTCTTTAAAATTTTTGTTTCATTTTTAACAACCACAGATAATACATCTCGGGACTGACATGCTGAGTTCAACATTTGCTTTAAAAGCTGTCTTAGACCAGTGCCGAAGCCTTCAAAAATAATAAAAAGTGAAAAAAAATTACAGTAGGATGAAACTCATTAGAAAAGGAGGAGAATATGATAAGAATAAAAGGAAAAATAAATTACGGTCGATTCGAGATCGGGAAGTGGGAGGGGGTGAGCTTTTAAGGGTAGAAAATGGTTTATCTTGATTTCTGGCAAAACTACAAGTCCTATGGAAAAAAGTTGTATGGCAAAGATGTAGGTAATAAAAAGATCTACAACTGTTGTATTATCAATGTTTTCACATAACCTCAAAATTTTGGTGAAGAATTCAAAAAACCAAGTTTTTGGTCCTTTATTTTTATCTTTTTCAAAAAAAATATTTTTTTTACGAAATTTGGTGAATACTTACCTTATTATGTCCCAAATATACTGTAATTTATTTGATTTAAAATATTTATTTTTTCGCCTTATTTGACCTTAAGATCAAAAATGCACCCCATTTTTCAATCAAAAATTCTCGCGTCAAAATATCAGCTTTTTGCAAAAAGTTTGGGAGCCTTTCGTTCGTTGAAATCTCTATTTTCTGATGGTGTAAAAAAATATACATTACTATAGAAAATCTTCTCAGAAAATGCAAAAAACTGAAAAAAAACTCAAATTCGAAAAATTTGTTTACTCACCATGTACAATTTTGAGCTATTTATTAAAATTTACACTTATTTACTTAAAAAACGTGAGATTTCATGTTACATTGATAAACTAAAAAATTGCAAATTGGAATATCCTACTATAATTAACAAATAAATAAGTTAATATTTAATAAGACATCCACAATATTTTGAAAAAGTTGTAGAATCTTCTTTAAATAATATTTGTACCTGAGTGACATTGTAAGGTATTTCATGGAGAAGTGGGGGAATTACATTTTCGATGGTTATGGTGGAAGGACAAGTGACAAGCATCTAACAGAAAATTGTGGCTTTTTCAATTTAATTATACCTGGTGACATAATATTAGCAGATAGAGGTTTTTTAATTAGAGACTCAGTTGAAGTTCTAGGAGGTCACTTACATATTCCAGCATTTACAAAAGGTAAGACGCAACTTCACCCAGTAGAGATAGAAACCACCTGTAGTATTGCTAGAGTTAGTCCATCTCAAATTCCACTTGATTAGTCTCAATATTTTTTACACAACTGTACATCATATTCAAATGCATTTATATTGTTCACATAAGTTTATACTAGATATATGTAAATTATATCCTCACAATTACTAGGAATTCTGTGAAACTAACAATGCCTAAACAAAAAATGCAGTTTTTGATAGATGATTCTCATATAATGTAGCTAAATCATACAATAGCGTCCCTAATTATATTAGAAGTAGCTATAAACTATAACAATGTTTTTAATGTCTCAGAAATTCTTGTCATTTTGTTATGTATAACAATATGATACTTCAACTCTGTGTATGCCAACTTTTTTTTTAGAATATGTATATATAGCTTTCTTGTTGGCCGACACTTGTAGGACGTGCTTTATGGAAGAAAAGAACTGCTGCTATGTGGCTGCAAACTTCACTTAATCCTGCCATACAAGTGCAATGAGCACATGATATAGCACCATCTGACAGTACGATAATCCATACCTGTAGTGGTTTATCATTTCTTCTTTGTGAGTGCATAACCTGTAACAAAATAAGGGCTGTTTTAGTAGGTATAGTTTGCTTTTATGGGCGAAAACAGGATGGATGGTTCTTTCTAATCTCTAAAACTATTTTTTTTTGATAGATTGTTCTCGCTTCACATAACAACATGGAAAAATTGACTTGAAATAAATATGATGTAACAAGGATATTCTACATTACACATGCTTGTTCTTTTGTATTAATTTTACATAAAATAAAATTATAAAAAAATGTTCAGGCCAATTATTTGTATCACCCAGTAAAACTTTGAGTGAAATAAAGAAGTAGACATGTTTTTTACTTTTTCTGACAAGAAAAAAAAGGAAGGTGTATTCACTAGTGATTCAGCCACTTGAAATTAAGAATACAACAAGCATTTTTTTCTGCATTTTTCTCACCAACTTTTTTTAAACTGAAATTTAGTGAGACCATATGGTTTGTCATGTTCTAAATAGCTGTAATTGCAAGCATCTAGTTTAGTGATCATTGGAATGCTCCATTGATACCTTGGACTGTCAACAAAACAAAACGAAATACCAGAAGTATGGCAGATTTATGCTGTTACCCACACTAATAAACCCACACATTAGCTTGAGCGTTAATACCTTAATCAATGCTTGAGCATAGTATACCTAAAGTGACCATTAATCAGCCACTCGTACATCTTTATAATGATTATGCCATGCCTTGGAACCACTCTTGTCTGTTTGTTGCCAAATTCTTGGGATCAGTAATTCTCAAAAGAAATTCATTTTGCTGCTGTTTGCCATAATATTTAGCAAGCTTAAATTGTGACATGAAATTGGAGTTACTGCATTGAGAAATGTTACTGGCATTGGTTTATTGAAAAGTGTTCACAAAGTTTTTGTTTTATTTATTGAAAAATACCTAGTTATTTTGATGCAGTTGGTCAGCTGGTGCTGATTTTGAGTAGGAATAACATTTTTAGAAGGTGTTTTCAATATCCATTTTAGGTATCAACATCGTCCTAATAACCAGAATGAATCACTGGGTTTTTTGAGGCATTCAACATTAGACCATTGAAGAAAAGACTCTTTCTGCTGATGCATTTGTGCTGGGCAGTATATAAGTTCAGTCAAGATACAAAAGCGTTATGTTTGAAATTGTTGTGGTGGAATGCCCCATAGGCTTAAGAAAATGGCAGAGTATGGTAAATTTGCGGATTGCTTCAAGTTTTTAGTGATGTAGATGAGTAATAGAAGGCAATAGTTTGGTTTCAATGGTATAGGTACTTACCTGAATTATGCTCATACGGTACTGCGTGTCTGACCAAGAATTTCTTTGTATCTGATCTCTGGATATAGTTCTGTTTGAAGTGTTGTTCGCAGACACCTAATTGTTTTGGCAGTGGGTCAGACTTTCCAACATATTGGAACAAATTCACATTGCCACTATTCTTGATCCAAATATCACGTATAGCTGTTGCTTTTGGGAAAGCAAAGAATGACATCTCTGGATTACGAGTTTTGTTGTTTGGACAGTTATAGTAATAACATCTGTAAACCATTTTGCTTCCCGAAATCGCGAAAAATTCAATACAAACGATGATAAACCGAAATCAATATAATCAATCAATATTTTTTAATCGTGGTTGGTCGAAATTTTCCAAATAACATCGGAATATTCAACAATTGAAATATGACACTGACATCAATATGACAGATGTCAAATTGCCAATTTCAGCGACACCTGGCGGAGATAATAGTAAGTAGCGTTAATAGATGGTTGGAAGTAGGGTACTTTATTCGTATCAAAGTCGATGGTTGTTATACTGTCAAAGTTGTATCAGTAGAGGTACATTTGTGCTCATATAGGTGGCGACACTCCAGGAGAAACAAAAATTAGGCGCGAGATCTTAGCATCTGGTGACCCATCTTCCCGTTAATACCTTAATCAATGCTAGTATCCAGTAGGCAGTGTTCATAACCCACGGCTGGACCGTGAGCTATGAAATATTACACACGCTGTTTGTTTATAAGTAGTGTAACCGGTTCAGAAGTAGTTTGGTAATGGCTGATTAACGTAATGGGAGTAGATAAAAATATTTACCATATTCACCAAGGTGTCCAATAAATGTGTGACTTATCAAAGTTAAATAAATACAACCCCCTTTATACTATTGCATTTTTGGATTCTTTTGTTGATTCTAGTGTGACTTTATGTATCACACAATACTTAAAATGAACCGTTCAGGCGCAAATCACCATTTTTGATCTAAGTACATGTTAGAAGAGAATTGAATATCGCAGCGTCTATAAAACTTAGTAGGCTGTGACTATGCGGGGTAACTAGGCCTGAAATGTGTCAGCTAATACTGTCAAATTTAAATTCTTCTTGTGCTTGGTGAAGATTAATTATTGAGGAAACTTCAGTCACAGGTAACTTGATTTTTTGAAATGAGAATGCCTATCTTTTTTTGTATGTATGTATGTAAATGCAATATTTGATAGCCTTTATAACAATATAGGACTGTCGATATTGCTCTCCTATTCCATTTTATTTCAAAGTTTCAGTCAAATCGGAGTTTTTCAAATTTTTCTACCTGTAATAAGCAGCAGGCCATAAAAAATAAACAAAAGGTTATTCAGATGGAAGAAAACAACTGACTTGCGATGCGAGATTCAAACGAAGGAAGATTTAATGAGACAAGATTATAAAAATACCTTACAACTTATCAGCTCTAATCAGAAAGAATTCAAATTCAAATTTGACAGCACTACCTAAGCTGACACATTTCACGCTTAGTCACACCGCAAAGTCACAGCCTTCTAAGTTTTATAGATGCTGTGCTATTTAATTTTCCTCTAACATCTACTTATATCAAAAATGGTACTTTGCGCCTAAATGGTTTGTCTTAAGTATCATGTATGATACGTAAAGTCGCACTAAAGTCAACCAAGGAATCCAAATATGCAATAATATACAGGAACTTCTGTTTAAAAAAGTGCAACTTTGATACGTAACACATTATGGTAAATATTTTTGAAACAGATTTCATTGCCCTCTATATTTTTTATTTTTCTATCTCAAATAGGGAAGCAGTTATCGTCCACCCACACATCGTTGATACATCCTGTATAGAACCTGTGGATTCCTTGTATGAAAGGTGTTTTGATCCCGTATTCAACAGTAAACTAGAGAATAATAATCTCCTCGCTTTAGCTTTTGAATGGGACAAGATATCCATCTTGCTTTTTTGTAACAGAACGAAATGGTGTCACGTTAACCACATTCTGACATAAAAAGGACGTCTGTCATTCAACCTAACCTTCGGAAAAGGTTGTTCATAAAACATTTTTTAATTGACAAGTTTTATGAATGGTATTATGATCATCTATTCAACCCAGTTTTATTCAGCGTTGTCAACAGACCTCCATTCGACTAAAAACTTCTCGCGTTTCGTGTAGTGGCTTGAATGACAGTATGTGATTTCTATGTCAGCAAATTACTTCATTCCAAAGTTAATACTATGCTTAATGTTCATGTCATTTATATGCAACCATTGAGTCGATTAAAAAAACAAAGCTATGTTGAATGGAGAATCAAAGTGCTTTCCAAACAAGGTGTCAATAGATCCAATCTTTTTATGTCAAAAAGTGGTAAACATTGGACGATTGGGTTTAGTAAAACCGTATGTTCATATTTTGCTCCGTTCAAAAGTTAAAGAGTATGAGGACCATTTACGTCCGCACTGCATAGTTCCATTTGCATTCTAATGGCTGATTTATTGCAGCCACTCTGGAACAGATGACTGTGCTAGAGACCATTTCAGAGGACACGTTGGTGTTTCTGCAGACACACAAACGAATATGGCCGGCTAGTCAACGTGATGTGCTGTTTTGGTCGCATATGCGAAAACTGCCGAATGAGAGCGATAGGGATGGACCTGATCTTTGGACAGTGGTCAATAATTCCACTCATCATCCTGATTACCCGGTAAATTACGAAATACTTGGATTTTTTATGTTTTCTTTGGTTTTTATCGTTAAACTCTTGAATGTTCTCTTTCTGAATTGCAAAGTAACAATAAAGTGCATAAGGCCCGTATTTATAGTCGCGACCTTAAGGTCTCCTTAAGGAGGCCTTACCCAAGGATTGATAGTCGTTCCTTGAGCCCTCCTTACATAAGGAGGAGGAAAAATCTGGCAACGCTGCGAAGCAGAAATCGCAAAATCTGCTGTCAGTAGTAGCATTTTTTGGATGGTCGTCGACGCTGTCAGGAGAATTATAAATTTGAATTCGAATATATTAACAAAATCGTAACGCTATTACGTTTATTTTCCACAAATACTTTTTTACAGCTTTTGGTAACATTTTTTCTACAACAAGCAATTGCTACAAAGTGAATATATTTGCTAATGAATAAATTTGTCCAGTTTCATTATTGTTGTAGAAAGTAAAATCAATAGTAAAAGTACTTGATACAGCAGCTCTATATGCCTTGATAAAACATGTTTTTGTGTTAATACTTACCTTTAATAACCCTTGCAAACCTATCAACAGATTTATCCCTAACATATTCGAGGAGCTCATCCAAACTTTTGTTCAACTGTTTCACCTTCTTTTCATCTAAATAAAAATTCTTTACAAGTTTGTGCATTTATTCCGACCACATAGTGTTTATTATACAATGTGCCAAAGGCCAAGTTATGAGTTTCAATATCTGAGAGCAGTTGTGAAATAGTATTTTGTGTACATTGGTCAAATTCATCTACGCCAGTGCTCTGCTGCAAAAATTTTATACCTTCATACACCTCTGATCGTTTTTCTTTAATGCTGATTTTCCATAAGTTTTGCTGCCTTGTGTGGCCAATGTGCGATAAGCACAATGTTTGTAGTTTGGGTGCTCCCATTATACTGGACCAAGCAAAAATGGTAACATCATCAGTCAAGAATACTTTTACTAGTAGTAATCCTACATTTGATTTAACCACCTCAAAAATGTCATAAATACATTCTATTACTGAAAATAAAACATACTGGTATTTCTTCCCCAAATGTATCCACTACCATAACAGTAGTCAGCTCAAAATCATAAGTGTTTAAAACATGAGCCCTATCTATTGCTACTAGATTGTTCCCAAATTTCCTTATCATATTCCTTTGAATTTCTATCATAACGTGTACTGAGCAAGGCTTTCGCGGCCATCGTCCGATTAATCTGTGGTTCTTGGGTTTTTAGGCCGGCGTCGTTTAGCGTTAAGGCTTGACACTTCGGCCGAAGTGAAATAGCTTCTAAAGATGCCATCCACTCGTGGTGGTGAAACGTCAAGCCTTAACGCTAAACGACGCCGGCCTAAGAACCCAAGAACCACAGACTCATCTGTCATAACAATTCGACAAATATCTACACTACATAACGTATACTAGTATAAATCATCCCCCACCTCCAATACCCCCATGCCTTATGCATTGTTTATAATACACTAATATCAATCATTATTTATATCTTGCTTACATTGATTCACTTATAAATGGGCTGATATGAAATCTTCTGTTTAAGTTCTTCTTGAGATGCCAATATGATATTGTTTTAATTCTTTGGATATTCTTTCTTGTTGTTGAACCTTCACAATTTAAATCATCCACATCAAATTTATTCTGATATCAATCTGAGATACTGAAAAACAAAATTAATTGAGAAACTGTTATTTTATATTGGTGAACAGCTTAAAAATATTCAGTACTTGCCTTAAAGGTGGAACCCCCAATGTACGTTCAGGTGCCACTATCGATTTATCCATTTGTGGGAGTCTTATATGTTGCATGACCATAACTTTTCTCCTTCAATGACCTTTATCATACTCGTATAGTTTCAGTTTAATTTGCTTGAACCTTGACTTCTTTTGGTTTGGACTTTGGCAAACTCATTATTACAAACCACGCACCATACACCCATTGTCTCAATTATATATGATCATAGATATACAAAAAAAAACAAGAAAAAACTGGAAAACAGTTCAAAACACTATTTTTTGGCGGATACAAAAACAAGCCTTGATCAACATACATTACCTTAATCTTAAATAAAGAAAAGGTTGAACGTCGAATGTCAGACGAAGGTAAGGAAGCCTTAAGGTACCGACCATGCTACCTTACACTTAAGGAGTCCTTAAGGAAGCCTCAACGACTATAAATTAACTTTTTATCGTCAAGGCGTCCTTAAGGATGAAGGAGGTCCTAAGGAGCGTTTATAAATCCGGGCCTAAGTAAACTTTATTTTTCATTTCATAGTGGAATGACTTGAAAAGTATCAGAAAAGGTGCATAACCGGCATTGTATGCTTTGATTTGCTTGTAAAGAGGCTCCAAACTTCAAATCCAATCTTTTTGAATACCATCCAATGCTAAAGGACGATGTGATTTTTTTCAGCCAAATGTCGGAAAATGCGTTAGGATATATTTGAAGGTATGCCTGTTGTGCCAGACTAGAGTGGATCCACCAAAAGATGGAGCACCATTGACAAGAGATAACATTTCTTGTAAAATCACGTATTGTTCAGTTGGTAAGTTGATAACAATATCGATATCGTAGGATATAGTATCAAAATTATTCATTGGCTTACTATTTCGAAGATAGATCTCGCATCGACGGCGGAAGCCATCTTAAGCTAATGTGACAGAGCTAAAAGAATCCAGATTGGGTATAAGCTCCGACTCTGGTATAAGTGCCGTATTCATAGTTAAAGGTTCCTTAACAGTTGAGGGTCCTTTAAGGACGTTCGTTGGCTACGCTACAGTCAAATGAGTACTATTCTTTTATGAAATTTATTCGTGCCTTTGGAAAAGTTGCAAAGTATATTAATAATAATGCACTCGGTTATAAATTCTTTTTATATACACTAGATATTTATAAAGTCTCTATTTTAGAAAATCGGTTAATCTAAATTAGCTATTATTTCGACTCCATTGTAATATTACCTAATCGATTTGGCAACAGCACGTTTCTTAGTCGTCTTAAAGGTCAACGGTTCTCAGATAAATCAAAAGATGACACAAAAACGATAAATCGACAAAGCAACCTAACCTAACCCACGAGCACTGCGCACTTACGTCACTATCACTATGGTTTTTTGTGAAAAAAGAGAAGGCTGTGGGTTTGTAAAAGATCCCACTATTGCCAGTTTTCAATATGGTCTCTTAATTTCCGAAACAGTTTCAAGTACTATGACTAAAATGGTTAATAACTAATTCAACTCTATTGTTTATGCAATAATACATGTTCCAAAGAATATTTTCAAACCTTATTTATTTTTGCGTCTATTTTTGAAATATTTTTATCCTACCTTTAAATACAAAAAATGCTGTCCTAAGGGCCCATGTTAAAATTCTGATTTTTAATCGTTATTAACTTTCTGAAAGGATCGATAAATAAGTGTTGAATTTCTAGGGTATATACCTATGTGATTAAACTTTCCAAAAATGGAAAGAAAACATTAATTTTATCTCAACAACTCTCGTGAACGAACGTCTTTAAGTACTGGTCTCACAGTCGTTCGAAAGTGACTTCAAGTGTAAATGATCCTGATAGCTCACTTGAGTGACCCTCAAGGCCATTTTGCAGGTTAATTTTCATGTAAGTTGCTGTTCTGTCCGTTACCGTGCCTGAATCTATTGAGTTATGTGGATCAACCTTTTTCAAGGGTGCGAAGGTTTTTTGTTACTCAACACCGTTATAGCTCAGCTTCACACACAAAACGATGAAAAACAAAATAGAAAACACCAAAATGCACAGATATAAGCATAACAATCATTGTACTTATATTTGACAAGAGGACAACGTTTCCAAATATTTTCGTTCCCTCTCGTAAGCTAGGGATTTTTGTTGTCTACATAGCATATGCATAAGGAAACCCTTAAAGGGGTGATACACGCACGAACTTTAAGTTCGCGAACTTACTCGGTTCGACGTCGGTGACACACGTGAAGCTGAAATCACTCATTTTGATAATTTTCATAAATAAACAAAACTCTGCCGAAACAAAGTGGTGGCTCGCGGCTCGCAGTACGAGCCAAGACAAGCTACGAGCAAAATTTCAAACCAGTTGGATCGCCGGCGGTTTGCGCGACGGTTTTAAAGTACCCGTACTTACGGTGACACACAGGCGAAAAAGGTCGTCGAGCCATAAGTACGCGTACTTGCTCGTATGTGTATCACCCCTTTTAAATGTTGCTTGATTGAGGTTCTCTCAAACGCACACTTGAAGGACTTGACTATGAATACAGAGATAAATGAAGGGTTCGTCATCTGTTTGTTTTTTTAATTACGATTAAAACTACACGATAAAATATTTTCACTTCTTACTTTTTTCAAAAGAGTCAACCTTTCGGAAAATAATTTCATGTAAATTAGCCTCGGTTGGTGTTCCAGTAGCTCATAATGGATGTTTTCTCTAAGTGTGTCTATAGATCATTGGAGAAACACTTCTCTTATGTAGAAATAGTTTTAGAAAGGTTGTCACCTAAGCATATCAAAGACAACTGCAAGTTCCAAATAAGTTTGCAAAAAAATCTCACTCAATTCTTAGAGAACGCGGTTAAAACTGGAAATAGGATTTTTTTTGAAATACTCGTTTTATCAGGAAACAATTTTATGACAGTTTGACAACCTGCGATGCCGTCAGTATCACTTAATTTTCCCTAAAATGTCCTGTGTTAGGACCCACTAGAAGAAAAACTTCTGTAACATTTATGTAACTTCCATTATTTAACTCAATCATACTAAGGCGAGTTCTTACTATTCAGCTTAAATGAATCATTTTACACATTTCATGTTTTGCTGAATCATCAACTGGTCTGGATCATTTTATCAATAATCTCACACCTCAGTTGGTATTCATTTTTTACCACTGATCAGCCAAAATGAATGAAAAGTAGGAGTGGTTTTTACTTTGACTGAAATGACAAACCCATTGATTGGTTTCAATGAAAATATCTTCTCACGTTCATTATCTGCACAGTATCACTGAATCAGTAAAACTGCCTGACTGAGAACCCGCCTTTAAGTGTCCACATGCTCTGTAAAGTTTTACATTCAGTAGTGGCGTATGAACATTTTTGTCGTTAAAACTTCCGACTGTCCTTTCCATTTGTGACATGTTGTAGTTTTAGTAGTATATTAATTTGTTTTTTACAGTTAATCCAGGTGGCTGGGCCCCAGCGTCAGTCTTGAGAGCAGTATATAAAAGAGAGTATCCGAAATTCCTCAAACGTTTCACAGCTTATGTCGTAAACCAAACAAAAAACAAACCTATCATGTTTTAGTTGTAAGGTCAGGGTTTATTTTTATTTTACACTGTTTTATTTTTAATAATTTATATTCATTAAAGTTATTTTATGTTAACATTTGGTTTTCATTCAATTTTTTTCGCACGCTATTTTTGATGCCGTCCGTGTTAATATGTGTAGTAGATTCGATGTGAATAGTATAGAACTATGTATAATAACCTTGTGATATTCTGTTATGAGCGATGCTAGAGGGATGGAGTTCAGCTGCAATAGCACACTATTCTTTTTAATATCAATTTATTATCATGCCTGCCCCATTCCCTCGCTGTTGGCAACGCCCATCTGTCGGTAAGTGCAAATAATTTCGATTGAAGAGTCATACCAGCATACTTTCAGGAACCTGCTATCAAATTAGAGAAAGCCCATAATTATATACTGGTGAATTTGCCTCTTGTAACCTTTTGTTAGAAACAGTGAAATACAAAAAACTTATTAAAGTTGCGCACAAAACAGAAACTGACAAACCAATCCTTATACATATATGTAAATCAAAAATCCAGAAAATTGTTCGTTTTCTTCAAAAATTCATTGCTTCGAAATTTTGTTGTAGCTGTATTTTGTTTCATTCACATCGTTACACCGTGCTGTATGTGTAATGGCTGGTCCACTTGCAGTTATTCGAACAAATTTTGAAGTTGGATGTTCATACTACAAGTTTTTTTTTGCACCCTTGACGGCCTTAGTAGGTACCCAATACCCGCCTTTGTAGGAAAAGCTAGCTAGTATGACCTTGGATCCTACCCAAGGCCGTATCACATGTAGACCCCTTTCACGTCTTGTGGTTGCAAAGTTCTATATCCCAAAACAGCGACATAGAATATGGTAAGGACCTGTTCACAGAATCGTTTACACGTTCGAATACTAACAACTCCCCCCCTGTCACAGGCGTGCATCTGGCTGCAGGCCCTACTATGAGTTCCCGAGACTAGGGCAGAAGCCACCTGAGAGAGTTTTGATTTTGTTTCGATTCTTTAGTTAATCTACTAATCCAGTTCGCGGTTATTCCACGAGCTGTCTAAAGGTCCACAAAGCTGTATCTAGAACGAACCCATCCTTGCGAGAACATCCCCCATTTCGTACCCATGTACGCCAACGTGTTCAGGCACTGACACCAATGGGACCTTGCATTTTCGTTTGATACCATCAAATTATTTCCTGCACCGAAGGAGACGCTATCTGCCAATGTAGATAGCTATTGTCTCCTGGTCTTCTTGGATGTGAGATGCAAACATCAAAACTGCGAACATTTATATCTGGAATATCCTGATGTATCCTCCAAGAGGGGCACCCGAACCACCTTATTTAAGTGAACCGTCCGATTACCAGACTTTTCCTCCTTCGACGGTCTTATCTCCACCATAAATTTAGGGCGAAGCGATATGTAAGAGATATCATGTCTCCCTTCGAAAGTACAATGGGTCCCCTATAGGCAGTTTCAAGAGAATTGAGGTTTTGAATGAATTTTTTTTTTGTCATAAATAGAAAGATCATACATAAGTTTTATAACAAAACTGTTTTTGATTTCTTTTTTTTTCGCAATAATTCAAAAGTCATATCAAAATAAAAATGGGTTTTTTGAATCGAGTATCGAAAACACGCCGACGGCTCCCGAACCCGTGTGACGTTACCATGGCGGTAAGGATGCTCCTTTGACCAACGACGTCCTACTCCGATACTAGATTCTAGATTCCCAGCCAATCGCGAAAATACGTACTGCTAACCTGGTAACTTGTGTATATTTGTTGCAACACAGTCGATAAATGAAGTTTGCAGCTCGAGACGAAGTCTACGATCGAAATAAATATGTTTTTGAATGTTTGAAGTTGAAGTCAGATTACAGATTCCAGTAAGTAAGTACCTAATCAAATATGTTTCGTTGAAAAGATCTCCTTAATCGAAGGATGGCCCAGTGGTTAGAGAGTCCGCTAGTGGATCTCAGGGTCTTTGGATCGAAACCGAGGCCTACCAACTTTTTTTTTAATTTTTTTTATCAAAATTATTGATGTGCTTTTGGCACTTGTTACGCACATTTTTTCTACGATCAACGTAAATATGTGTTTGAATCAAATTTTGTTAGACATATTACTTGCACTGCACAGTGCTTGTTAAATTTTTATGAAAATTTAATATTGTTAAGCTTCATTGCCCAAAGTTAAATAAATAATAATACCAAGTGATAAACAGAATGTGATTACGAGTTTGAGTTACTTTTTTTACATTAAAACACTTAAAAATGAATGAATTGAATGGATGAAGGGATTTTGTTTTATTAACCAACTATTACATTTACAAAAAATTAATGGCGATTTATATTGGCGGACAAACCTCATTTTCACTGATTTTTGAATTGTCCACCGCCTCCTGTCCTTAGTTTTTGCATTGTGCAGTGCAAGTGATGTCTAACAAAATTTGATTCAAACACATACAGGGTGAGTTTTTAGTACCGGCTCGGTCGATAACTCCACCACTGTAGAAGATAGCGAAAAAAGTTGTATATAAAAGTTGTAGCCACGGATATGTTCCTTGCTCAGAAAATATTTAGATTTATACAAGGTGATCCATAACTACGTGGTGATGCAAACATGCATTTTTTTAAATGAGACACCCTATATATTATTCCACACTCAGATTCTACTAATGATTTCCGTTCTTCCAATATAGGGCCTTGTTACATTATACAGGGTGTTTCAAAAGTTATGACGATTTTTGTATCCAAATCACGGTCAAATGAACGTACTGTATATCAAAAAGTAATGAATCAAAAATTATTTTTTATACGCGAAAAGATTAGAAATATCCTCTAGTTTTAAAATCGGCTATAAAAGAAGCCCGAGACGCATATTTGTATACAGGGTGATATAGAATGCAAAATCCAAATTTTCTCTTTTTTTTCAAATACAACCCCCAATATTTTATTATCCCAAAGAATTGCTTTTAATATGCTCTTTCATCTTTGTATAGCACTTGTTGTACCTACGTCCATCAGTTTCCGAGATATTTCGATTTTTCGGTAAATTTAAAATATAGCCTCTATTTGTGTACTGATATTTATTTATTTTGAGAAAGTACTATCTGATTTGAATTTTTTTGATTAATTACTTTTGATATACAGAACGTTCATTTGACCGTGATTTGGATACAAAAATGGTCATAACTTTTGAAACACCCCGTATAATGTATCAATATGCTATATTGGAAGAACGGAAATCATCAGTAGAATTTGAATATGGAATAATATATAGGGTGTCTCATTTAAAAAAATGCATGTTTGCATCACCACGTAGTTATGGATCACCCTGTATAAATCAAAATATTTTCTGAGCAAGGAGCATATCCGTGGCTACAATTTTTGTATACAATTTTTTTCGCTATATTCTACAGTAGTGAAGTTATCGACCGAGCCGGTACTAAAAACTCACCCTGTATTTATGTTGATCGTAGAAAAAATGCGCCTAACAAGTGCAAAAAGCACATCAATAAAATTTTTGATAAAAAAAATAAAAAAAGTTGGAAGGCCGCCTAGGTTTCGATCCAAAGACCCTGAGATCCACTAGCGGTCTCTCTAACCACTGGGCCATCCTTCGATTGAGGAGATCTTTTCAACGAAACATATTTGATTAGGTACTTACTGGAATCTGTAATCTGACTTCAACTTCACACATTCAAAAACATATTTATTTCGATCGTAGACTTCATCTAGAGCTGCAAACTTCATTTATCGACTGTATTGCAACAAATGTACACTAGTTACCAGTTTAGCAGTACGTATTTTCGCGATTGGCTGGGAATCTAGTATCGGAGTAGGACGTCGTTGGTCAAAGCAGCATCCTTGCCGCCATGGTGACGTCAGACGGTTTCGGGAGGCGTCGGCGTGTTTTCGGTACTCGATTCAAATACCCATTTTTATTTTGATATAACTTTTGAATTATTGCGAAAAAAAGAACACAAAAACAGTTTTGTTATAAAACTTATATACGATCTTTCCATTTATCACAAAAAAAGTACTTTTTTTCTTAATTCAAAACCTCAATTGTAGGGTGCCCTTCACCTGGGTCTGGAAAGGCTCAGCTTTCCTGGCTCCATAATTAGAACGCTGGAGCGATAGCCTCTCCCTGAATTACTAGGTCTAAGGGAGGAGTACGTACTGCGCTAGTTATACTGACACAAGCTAAACATCGGATTTTGATTACTGTTTGTTCCCTCACGCAAGGCCATATAAAAGGTCCAGTGCTCTACGACCCAGACCCCGTATAATATCAACGTTTGTGCATGCTCATGAGGCGTTGCGGGACTTGCTAACCTACATACATGTTGTCTCCAACTCGGTCTGCAGTCTGTGTAGAATAATTCCCATTTAACTATTTGGTATAGTGCTAGTGGCATACAGTGGCTTAAAAATGATTTTGAAGTTATTGTTTTTTTACTTCCCACACCGATAGGTGAGGGGAGTATTGTGATGGCGAAAATGTTCGATTTTGAGATAATACACTTTTTGGGCGTTTCATGATGTCTACATAACGAAAATCCACGTCACTCATTTCCGTCGGTCTGTCTGTCGGTCTGTCTGTCTGTCTGTACGCGTTTTTCTGTCCTCGTAATCTCAGTAACTGCTGCATGGATTGTGATGAAATTTGGGCAGCGATATGCTGGGGGGTCGTAGTAGGTAATGTTCTTATAATTTTGAAAATCGGTGCAGAGGCGGCGGAGTAATTAGCAAAAACCCAAAAAAATTAAATATTCCTGAAACTTCGTTTTTAGGCGTTTTAGAGGTTCCTGATCATTTTTTACTTTTTTTTGGGTGGGGGTGAAATTGGGGTGGTTGGGGGGTGGGGGGTTGTGAAATTGAAAAATTTGTTGCTTTCATAATAGACTGTCTACTGACCCATGAAGGAAGACCTAGCAACATAAATAACTTTTTTAGGTCCATCCGAACATTGCCTTGCCTATTACAGAAACCAAAGGACTTTTTTCTGGTGTAAACATACGAGAGTATTGCTTTAGATCCTTCTATATTGTGTTACAAGGAAACTGTTGAATTGATGTTAATGAAATTTTGAAATTTTGACACAGTATTACTACCGTGGCGAGGATGGAAAACGCGTATGGTTTTTATAAATCGTGCCAGTGGCGGCGCAGAAATAATAAAAAAAGTAAAAATATAAAAACAGCTCAAACTTCGTTTTTAAGCGTTTTAGAGGTTCCTGATCATTTTCTGCGTTTTTTTGGGTGGGGTGAAATTGGGGTGGTTAGGGGGTGGGGGGTTGAAAAACTGAGAAATTTCTTTTATTCATAATAGGCTGTCCATCCAAACATTGCCTAGCGTATTACGGAAACTAAGGGACTTAGAATTTTCTGTATACATACACACGAGTATTAATTGCTTTAGATCTTTTTGTACGTGGACACTATTAAATTGATTCTAATTAAATTTTGACACAGTATTATTACCGTGGTGAGGATGGAAAACGCGTATGTTTGTTAAATATCGTGTCAGTGGCAGCGTATATAGCAATGATCAAAAAACTAAAAGTATGAAAACAACTCAAACTTCGTTTTTAGATGTTTTAGGCTGTCCATTGACCTCTGAAGGAAAGACTTAGCGGTATAAGACAATTTTAGGGGAGGGAAGGCTGCCGATGATTTGGTTGCAAGGGGATCTCAGACTAAAGCTTCATGCTATGGAAAAATAATAAACTGATATCACAGTAATGTGTGGGAAGTACTGAGTCAATCAACTTGACTCCATTTTTTATTGAGGGTAATAGGGAAGAGTGTATACACGATTGGCAAGCGGGATCTAGAATGTCGATATAAACACATCGGACGCGGATAGCCGTTAGCCTTCAACAGGTTAAAGAGAGAGTACAATATACCCTACCTCTCAGTTCCACTCTTTAGACCACGCTTTCCGCAGAGTTGCCTGGTGTGGCGATTTTCTGCCAAATTGGCGATTTCAGAACCGTGTTAGCGACCAAAAATCGTAGCTGGGCGATTGGTGGTAGAGAACAGACACTGAGTTGGCGACTTTTGGCTATTTCTAACTTCCATTTAATTGGTTTTCCCCTCAAAATAGGGGCTAGCCGCATGAAGCGGCAATATTGCCAGTTGTTTTACAATTGACCCTTTGACCATAGTAACTGTCTTCAAGGATAGGGCAGGCAAGTAAAATTGGTCGACCTTCTACATCGTTATTGAGCATCATTTACTTATTTCTTATTACTGCGATGGCTCAAAATAACGATAGCGCGAAATTCCTTATTTCTGATGACCCAAAAACGCCCCAATGTCTCAAAATAAACATTATTTCAAAAGCTGGAGTTGATTCGCAATTAGCAAATGAGCCTTAGAAGTTTTGAAATAAATTGATCTAACCGGGAAGTTTTTTCAATTTTAGTCAGATAGACTGTTAATACTGAAATATTTTTTTATCTAAGTAAAAAACAATGTTATGTATGTTCAACTGTAAACTCATTGCTACCGACACGTTTCTGGCCAACTGAGATGTACAGTGTTGCGCGAAGCTAGTGCTCAGTGCTGAAAAAGACCAGTTTTGATATAATCTCCAGGAGTCCAAGGTCTTTTAAGTGACCTAGGAGTCCGAGAGGGTCACAATAGTTCTTACTTCCTACAATAAATTTGACCTTGACCACAGGCAAATTTCTGGCGATTTTCATTCATGCATGCTAAAAGCTGGCTACAAGCCTACTAATAACCTGGCAACATGCGATACTCGCTTTGGGTAAGGTAAGACCACAGCATAGTAAACAACCAGCAGAATATATCTGAGGATTTCCTATATAAGAATGGTTCCCAGAGAATTTGACCTTGGGATGATTTTACGGGTGTGAAGTCTGGGTAGAGATGCGAAAATGAAAATGTCGATACTGGTACCAATTCGATATTTTATAGCCAAGTAGGCGCGTTTGGTTCGTACAGAGAATTTTGTGCAATTGATTACACCCCTCAATAATTATATAATTATTTTCGACACCGACACCGCTACAAAAGTAGCGATACCAGCTTGGGATCGCTCAAAAAGAATCTGAGATAAAAATACTCGATATTAATGTAGAAGTACAAGTATCGAAGTATCGTTAGCATCCCTACAAATGATCATCCAAAAGGGGGGATGCGTGTAATTGCGGCCAACCTGATATATTGTTTACTATGCTGTGGTAAGACATCAGCGCGGTCCACCGAAACAGCTTTTTATTGCGCCCGATTGTGAATGTAGTGGAAATCTAGGATGTACGTGGGTGGTCGGATGAGTACCTAGCCTACAAAACAAAAACGGCGATTTGGGAAAAATAGCGATTTATTTCTCAGCATAGCCTCCTTTTAGTTCGATACACTTGACCCAGCGATTCTCCAACTTCTCTAACCCGTCTGAAAAAAACCTTTTCGGGAGGTCTGCAAAATAGGCTTCCGTGGCAGCTATAACCTCTTCATTCGACCCAAATTTCTGACCAACGAATGACTTTTTCAGGTTTGGAAATAAAAAGAAGTCGCACCGGGCCAAATCTGGAGAATAGGGTGGTTGGCAACAGTTAGTAGCCTAATTCTATCAGTTTGGCCATGGCGACGGTGGAGGTGTGAGCTGGTGCATTATCATGGTGGAAGACACTTTTCTTGGCCAAATGGGGTCGTTTTTTCAATAATTTGACGTCGAATCGGCTCAATAATTCCTGCCCTGTAATCGTTTTGCCTCTCTTCAGGTAGTCGCTGTATATTACACCTTGTGAATCCCAGAAAACGGTGGCCATCACCTTTCCGGCCGATGCGATGGGACAGTCTTCGCCTTCTCTAGAGCACGTTAGCAGGGTGCAGTCCACTGTTTCGACTGTTGCTTTGTCTCTCGTGTATAAAAGTAGATCCATGTTTGGTAAACGGTCACGAAACGACGCAAAAACTCATCCGGATTGCGCTTAAACAGCGTCAAACGCTGCTCTGAAGTGGCCTCATGGTTGCGCTTGTTGTCCGGAGTGAGCAAACGCGGCACCCATCGCGCCGATAGCTTTCTCATACCATTGATTAAGGTATTTCCGTATATGTGTTAATCAATGCTCATACCCAATATTCCATGCAGGATATGACCCACATTCGGTGGTCTGCCTATACGAGATCGTGGACTTTTGTCACGTTATCATCCGTGGTATCGGTTTGCGAGGCACCTCGTTCCATTGTGAAGATATACCTATACTACATACTGTTTTATTATTTCTTCAATCTTGTCAAGTCATATAGTTTTAGCAGTGAAGTTGCCTCTTTGCACTTTATAAGTTTTACGTTTTATTTTGAGTAATGGCGTAACAAATTATACCCTTAATATATGTCATTAAATTTATTAATACTGCTACCAAAAGTAACTATTCAATAAATATTGGATTGGTTATAAAAATATTTATTATTTTCAACAAACTTCAAATCCATGTATAGATTTTATAAATGTTTTGCTATTGATGTACAAATATTATAGATTATACAATGTTGATAAATTCCTTAAATAAAAGAACTGTCCTTTGCCTAAGTTTGTATATTTAGATATTATTTTCTTGGGGTGTTTATTCCATTTTTTACTGAGTTGTAACTTTCTATTTACAATAAAATGTTGTATGGTAATAATAGTATTATTTGAAACTTTAAAACTCGAAATAATAATCTTTACTGATGGTTCGAGCATCTCTGTGGCCTTTATCAAATTACAAAATTTGAAAAGATAAATTATGAAATTTTAATATGAATTTAAGTACATTGTTCGACAGCTCTATGAGAACCAGTTTTTGTTTTTTGTGAAACTCTTAACTATTTGATGATGATTCTGAAATCTTGAAGAACAGTGTTTTGCAGTCTCATTTATTGATAAATCTAAAATAACAAGTCACCACCATAGGTGTAAAATACGGCATCTTATGAGTGCGAATAGGTTTCTGCGTATATAAAATTGAATCCCGATCGCATTCCTAATTCAGCAGTTGACTGTAACCCAGTATGGTTAGGTTGATAGTGAGTGGGGCGATTATCACTCCTTCCACTATGTCTATTTTGTCTGTTGTGGCTTACACAGTATGGTTGGATATGCTTCAAGAAAAGTTGCTTAGGGTTCCTTATCTTGGGGTTGCAGTCCGCGTTACATTACTGATGTATTATTTCTCTTATTTTGGAATTATCAACAATGCGAAAGCAACACGCGGTGTTCTATGAGATTTCAGAATCCCCGTTAGTTAGTTAGTTAGTTCGCAAAAAAACAAAAGCTATTAACTGGTAGGTATCAAACATTGTTTTTATCTTAACTAGTCGTTCCACCTCATAACTTCGCTTAGGTCACCACTAGTTGGGACATAGATAAGTGTCGCTCCGTTCATGCTTAATTAGGTATGATCGGGTGTTTTTACTACGACATTGGTTTATTGTGATGTTGGTAAGAGCATTGTTTTTACTACTCGTAGTAAAAACACCTGATTATACCTGATTAAGCGTCGGTGCACACTTGCGGCTGTTTACCGTCCGGCGCCGCAACGGCACCGGAATTGCGGTCTGAAGTACTAAGCGATAGATTGACAGCAGCGCCGGACACAAATGTGCATCTTTTGATCTATTCCTTAGTACTTTAGGCCGCAACTCCGGTGCCGTTGCGGCGCCGGACGGTAAACAGCCGCAAGTGTGCACCGGCGCTAAGCATGAATGGTGCGACACTTATCTATGTCCCATCTAGTGGTGATCTACCCGAAGTTATGAGGTGGAATAACTACTTGTTGCTAAAAACAATGGTATCAGACAATATCACGTAATCAAAAATTATTTTTTGTCCACTGTTGTACTTTGTTAAAGGTCACAGATATTCCTGAAACGTCAGTGAAGTTTATCATTTTATGGATGGTAGTGAAGTGCGATTGAACAGAGACAGACACACGATGAGTTCCAGAATTTACATTATTGAAAGAAACTTTTAGGTTGAGATATAAAACTCACAGAGTTTCTTTCACCGATGGATAGTGCAAATGTACATTTAGTTTTAACTATAACTATAATTGAGTGAAAAATGATTCCAAGATGTATAAGTTAGGTCCTACCTAACTCATACAGAGCTTTGGAGTGAAGACTGGGCCTCTGGGTATTATAATGTTCAGATGCTCACATCGAACCAAGACGCCGTACTTTTATCTGAAGACCTAATTGTCTTATTCAATTCCGTGTATATCTCTGAATTAAAAATATGTTACGACATATTAAAATATCTGAAAATTTTGTTGGAAACACCCCAGGCCCTGCACTCTAGTATGCTTACATAATTCATATGTAGTAGCGTTAAACCCACAGGATGATCATGGGAGAGTAAAACATGCCTTGAAGTTTACCATAGCATATTCATGTACCAGCAGTGCAACTCTGAATAAATGATTGCGCATATTTCTTGTGATGCATAGCGTCACGGTCGCTTCAGTCCCGTTCAGACTGAGTGGATTATGGGTCTAGGGTATAGCTCGCGAACTTGAGGATCCAAGAAAATACGTATTCTCGTGTTACGAGGAGGGATGGCCGCCTGCTCCCTTACTAAATTATGTGTGTCTGAAATGAGGGGATACTCCGGTATCCGTGTAGTGAACCAAATGCCCTGCTATACGCTCTACAAATAATTCCAAAACCAGTAAATATAACATCATAAGGGGGTTAAAATGAATTATATTGGGTGAAATGGATCAGTTATGAAAAATGTTTTAAATAGTGAGACCTATCCAAAACACCCCCATGTATATGTACCGATTATTGATAGTTTTCGAGTTATGATTTTTTTTTTGAAAACTTAGAGATTTTCCAGTTTTTCCAAGAAATCGTCAAAAACAAAAACAAGAATGCTTTTTGGCTTATATTTTTTTCTGCAATTATACTCAGTATTAAGCCTATTTTAATATCCAATAAGGAGAACCTGTACATCCGAACAATAATTGAGTGCATTTTGGACCCAAAGTTTGAAATATCTGTTTTTAGTCAGGAGACCAAAACCTTCAAAATAAAATTAAAAATACTTATGCCTGGTTCTGGAGCTCCAATCTAATCTTAAAAACTCTGCAAGACATTGCACTTTGGAAATAATAATGAAAAAATAGCACTTATGGGGGCGTGACTGTTAAAGGTAAAAAGGTGATAATTCACGAATTTCCAAAATGATTTAAAAAACTATTATTTTACTTTATTATGACAAATTAAAGAAAAAAAACTCATAACAACTAATAAACACGATAATCATTGATGTTTTAATCACTTTTAATAAAAAAATTAATACCTGTGCTTTTTGCTGTGTACTATTGAACTTCTGCTAAATTAAGTTGTATAGCGAGTTAACAAAGGAAAGGAATAATAAAACAACAATCTGACTTTTAATTCCATGGCGGAATTACCTGGGAAGCGTTATCGTAGCATACTTCCCACACCGATAGGTGAGGGGAGGATTGTGATCGTGAAAATTTTCGATTTTGAGATAATAGGTTTTTTGGGCGAGAGATTTCAAACTTTGGGCCCAAAATGTACTTAATTATTGTTCGGATGTACAGGTTCTCTTTATTGGATATTAAAATAGGCTTAATACTGAGTACAACTGCAGAAAAAAATAAAAGCCAAAAAGCATTGTTGTTTTTGTTTTTGATGATTTCTTGGAAAAACGGGAAAATCTCCAAGTTTTTAAAAAAAATCATAACTCGAGAACTATCAATAATCGGTAGACATACATGGGGGTGTTTTGGATAGGTCTCGGTACGGGCTATCTAAAAAAAAATTATTATCGTCACCCAATTGGCCACCCTGTATATGAATTTTGCAAAATTTCTTCTTTTCAAAAGCGTATTAAAACTTACAAAACATCTGAAATTTTGATGCGTTTTGCCCCATTTGACGACAGTGTTCTATAGAGATCATATTTCAGGAAGATTTTAAAAATGTCTTCACAACTGATAATTTTCAAAAAAAATTAAATTTATTTAAAAGTTTGCATCACGTTTATCAGAGCGCATCTGAATTATAGACTAAAAAATTAACTTGAATTACAAACCCCCAACATAAACAGAAAATTAATAACATCTAAGATTGAATGAACTTTGTCGAACATTTGTTAAAATTTATAGAGCGAATTGCTACGTACGAGTTCTACTTAACACAATTCCATCCGGTCATAAAGTGAACGGAAATTATAGTGCCTATATAGGTATGTTCATTGTCTATTGCATGTTTTTGGAATATGAATATAGGCTATTTGAATTTTGGATATTTTGTGACCTTCAGAATATTGTAGTCTTAAAAAGTTCTAATTTTCCGTTTTCCCCATTGAATGAATATGCTGCAGTTTTGTTAGGTCTCGAAGATTACAATTTTATCTCATACACCACCCATTTTTTCATTTTCCTCCTAGGAAACAATTCTCACCTCAACAATATTCAGGTAAACAGTGTTGTACTAGTGAAAATCCGAATAAAAAATTGTTCCACATACAATCATAATCGATTGAACAAATGTATCCTACACATCGTGGTTCAAAATTGAGAACGTACACGAAAAAAATTACTACATTACTCTAAAAATTTATTTTAATTTCAAGGTACATGGGGTATGTTGAAGCTATTGCAGCGAAATATAAGCACACTTCTTTGCTTGATTGGTCATGGATCGGTAGAGGTTATAAATAGTATAAAAAAATTTCGTAATTATATATATATCGAGTCTGCTGATACTTGTATATGCTGTGGTATGGTATTACAAATGCTTTAAGTCATATAGAACAATAAAGATCTTAATCTCCATATTAATTAAAACATGAGTTGCTCGTACTATATATGTATATACTTCTTGTTCTTATATACAGAAATACTTGACTAGAAATCGATCATCTGAACGAAAACAAAAGTGGTTCTAATGAATGCCTTCTAATGGGGAGAAAACCTTATATTGGTAAAGCTTATCATCTCCATAACCGTAGAGTAATCTTCCCACGCCGTTCTCGTCGTAATAAGGGTATCTGTACTTGGGCCTGGAAGAGAAAAAAAACGCAGATGGATAAATCACTAGTCATCTATTTCAATAAATTACGAATTTGTATGTATGTAGACAGTAAGTACATAGACATAAGCAATTGAGGTTTTGAATAAATGTTTTCTTTGTCATAAATGGAAAGATCATATACAGGGTTATTCACGTTATTCGACGCGGAGCAATATGGCTAAAGTATTTGATAAAAAAGAAAATAATAATTTTGGATGGATAGAGACCCATAAAGACTACATTTTAAAAATATTTTCATGTTATACAGGGTGTCCCAAAAACACGAAATGTATCAAAGTTATGTTTTTTTAAATGGAACATCCCGTATATTATTGCATATTCCGATTCCTTGGTGAATTCTAGTGTGACTTATGTGACTATGTATCATACATGGGACGTAAAGCGAACCGTTTAGGTATAAATCACTACTTTCGGTATAAGTAGATATCAGGAAAAATTGAATATCGCAGAGATTATAAAATTTGGAAGGCTGTGACTTTGCCGTATTACTAAGCATAAAATGCGTCAGCTTTGGTGGGACCGTCAGATTTAAATTACGTTTATGCTTGGAGAAATCGGTCGATTAATTAAGGAAACTTCGACCAGCGATAATTTTATTTTTTCAGATGGGAATGCCTATTTTTTTTCATACGGTTAAACGTAGAATTTGATAACCTTTCTAATGATATAAGGTTATGAACATCAATCTGTGGTAGTTTTCATTTAAGTTTAAATTTTCAAATAAATCGACGTTTTTCAATTTTCCTACTTAGAAGCAACGTAGCAGGCCATGAAATATAACAAAAACATATTAATTCAGATGTGAGAAAACAAGTAACTTAGAAAAAAGATACAGACGAAATAGAATAAAGTGACAAGATGATAAAAATTCCTTACAACGAATCAACTCTCCCAGAAACAACTGCGATAACATCTCTAAGGTCAAAGAGAAGCTGGAGTATGGCAGTAATAGATATTTTTTACAGTCTACTGGCTACCGCAATTTACTAGAGGTTAAAAATTTCCAAGACAATTAAAAACCCTGATATGAAACAAAAACAACCAGCGACTCTAACTCCAGCATGCAATTATAAATCATATGTAATGTAATGGTGTAAAAAAGTAGTAATTTGCATCGAAGTCGATACCTCTGACTGAAGCCCTGTTATTAATCAATATCTATTAGCAATATTTCAAAAAAGGAATACTGACAAATCAGATTTAAATTTTCTGCCATTTAAGTTATGTTTTATAATTTGACGAATTTTAATTCTTTCTTCATTTTCTGCGATCTCTAATATGTACTGAATCATTTTCAGAACCCCAGTCAGAGGTGCTTTTGACTTGAGTTTTGACAGAAATGCATACATTTTTATATCATTAAATGTGAAATTTTATTATGAAAATAATAAACTGCCTACAACACTGTCTAATAGTTTTCGTTTCATTTCAAAATTTTCAATGGTTTTGGAAATTGCCAATCTCTAGTACATTGCAGTAGCTAGTAGGCCGTGAAAAAATCCATCTCTGACATACTCCAGCTTCTTTTTGACCAAATATTACCGCCGCGCCGTTGTTTCTGGTTAGACTTTGTCTGTTGTAAGTAATTTTTATAATCTAGTCCCTTTAGTCTAGTTCGTGTGTATTTTTCAGCTATGTGAGTTGTTTTCTTCTTCCTGAACAGGTTTATGTTTATATTTTATGGTCTGCTAGGTTGGAAAATCGAAAACCACCGACTTGGTAGAAAATGTGGAATTAAATAAAAACTATCAGAGATTGATATTCACAACCTTATATCATTAGAAAGGTTATCAAATTCTACATTTAACCATATAAAAGAATTAGGCATTCCCGTTTGAAAAAATCAAGTTATCGCTGTTCGAAGTTTCCTTAACTAATCGACCGATTTCTCCAAGTATAAACGTAATTTAAATTTGACAGTCTCATCAAAGCTGACGCATTTTATGCTTAATAATACGGCAAAGTCACAGCCTTCGAAATTTTATAATCTCTGCGATATTCAATTTTCTCCTGATATCCACTTATAGCGAAAATGGTGATTTACACCTAACCGGTTCGCTTTAGGTCGCGTGTATGATACATAAAGTCACACTAGAATTCACCAAGTAATCTGAATATGCAATAATATACGGGGTGTTCCATTTAAAAAAACATCGAAACCTAGGCCTTCCAACTTTTTTTTTTAATTTTTTTTATCAAAAAATTTATTGATGTGGTTTTTGCACTTGTTACGCACATTTTTTCTACGATCAACATAAATATGTGTTTGAATCAATTTTTGTTAGACATATTACTTGCAAACTTTTATGAAAATTTAATTGTTAAGCTTCATTGTCCAAAGTTAAATAAATAATAATACCAAGTGATAAACAGAATGTGATGAACGAGTTTGAGTTACTTTTTTTACATTAAAAAACTTAAAAATGAATGAATTGAATGGATGAAGGGATTTTCTTTTATTAACCAACTATTACATTTAAAAAAAATTAATGGCGATTGATACTGACGGACAAACCTCATTTCCACTGATTTTTTGAATTGTCCACCGCCTCCTGTACTTAGTTTTGCACTGTGCAGTGCAAGTAATATGTCTAACAAAATTTGATTCAAACACATATTTATGTTGATCGTAGAAAAAATGTGCGTAACAAGTGCAAAAAGCACATCAATAAATTTTTTGATAAAAAAAAATAAAAAAAAAGTTGGAAGGCCTGGGTTTCGATCCAAAGACCCTGAGATCCACTATCGGAGTCTCTAACCACTGGGCCATCCTTCGATTGAGGAGATCTTTTCAACGAAACATATTTGATAGGTACTTACTTTCTGGAATCTATAATCTGACTTCAACTTCAAACATTCAAAAACATATTTATTTCGATCTTAGACTTCGTCTGGAGCTGCAATCCTCATTTATCGACCGTATTGCAACAAACATCCACTAGTTACCAGTTTACCAGTACGTATTTTCGCGATTGGTTGGGAATCTAGAATCTAGTATCGGAGTAGGACGTCGTTGGTCAAAGGAGCATCTTGACCGCCATGGTGACGTCACACGGGTTCAGGAGCCGTCGGCGTGTTTTCGGTACGCGATTCAAAAGCCCATTTTTATTTTGATATAACTTTTGAATTATTGCGAAAAAAAGAAGACAGAAACAATTTTGTTATAAAACTTATATATGATCTTTCCATTTATCACAAAAAAAAAAATTTTTTCTTAATTCAAAACCTCAATTATTGTTGTTGGTACTTTTGAGGCACTTATCATACGGTATAGATAAGATGCCGGTGCTCCAGGTACTCGTTCCCCACGTTTGGGCTTGTACAGGTAAACAAGCCCGACATAATCTTCCTCGACCTCTAACAGAAGACTATGCTCGTTATCAAACCGACGTGAATATCGTCTCTAAGAAGAAGGAAAAACGGAACAAATATCAGACGCTTCTCGGATAGCTTTGCAGGCTTTGGCCAGACTACAGTTAGCTGGTAATGGTCATTGAATCCCTGGGTAGAATGAGGAATGCTCTGCAGCACTGCGTGCAATGCCGGTATGTCGTGCGGCGGTGCACATCTAGGCTGCCAGAATGCAGATGGTAGTTATCCTTGGGTCCTTTCGTCTACTTAAGTCGCACGATTCGCGAAGCCAGTGACTACTCACCTCACGGTGCGAGAAATAGCTACTGGTTAATAGTACAACAGCCCGGTGTGTCGGAGCCCGGCCTGCACCTTTTTTGTTTTGAGTAATAAATAATAATCATTTATTGATGCTGTATAGGTACATAAAATTATGTTTGAAGATGTCAAGAATATCTTGGAAATAATAAACAATACAAAACAAAAATTATAGATACAATAGGTAAATATAAAATAGATAAAAAAATTACATGATAAAATCTGCAAAACTGTACATACAAAACTCAGTATTATATTAATATACAGGGTGAGTCAAGCTGAACGCATCGGTCTCTTGTGGCCAAAGAATATCTATTTCGAGAAAAATAAGTATGTGAGTGTATGTGTGTCGTGTTGGACTATATTATAAAAATAATTACTTTTATACCGGGTGTCTAGTAACAGCGTGACATATCAAAGTTATGTTTTTTAAATATTATTATTACATTATAATAACATATTTAGATTTCTTGGTCCGCTTAGATGCAAATCACCAATTTTGGTATAACTGGATAATAGAGAGAAATTGAATATCGCAGAGATATAAACTTAGAAGGGTGTGACTTTGTCATGTGATTAAGCATAAAATATGTCAACATAAATCGGTAAAATTTAAATTTGTATTATTTTTGTACTTTGAAAGATCGATTGATTAATTAAGGAAACCTCAATCAAAGATAATTTAATTTTTCCAAATAGGAACGCCTATCGAATGTAAAATTTGATTTGATTTCTTAGCAGCAGCTACATGTCATTACTGGTGACGAGTCTTGTGTGTTTGAGTACGACGCCAAAACCAAATGCCAGAGCATGGAGCGGCACATATTGCAACCCCTCCAAGGTACCAAAAATTCATCAGGTACAGGAGGAAGCATATACGGTGGTAGGCCTGGGTGGAACGTAACCATCCGCCTAGGTAAACGCTACCGTTTTCCAGGCAGAAATAGCCGCAGTTTTGGAATGCGACAGAATATCATCTAGGTAAAGGTTACTGCAAAAATTCTATGACAGACAGCCGGGCGGCTCTGATGGCCTTGGCGATTAACCACTACATTTCAAAAATAGTGTGGTACTGCCACAATACCCTAAAGACACTGGCGAAGACCAACAAGGTAACATTATCATGGGTGCCCAGTCACATAGGAGTGAGTGGTAAAGAGAGGGTCGGCAGGTGTGCTGAGGAATGCGCAGAACTCCCTCTCATCGGACAGAACCAGCATGTGGTATATCATACAACATGGTTGGGACAGAAGCGCTGGGACAGAATGGTAGGGATGCTGACAAAGCCCTTGTATTCTAATAGCGCAGACGCTCTCAGAGTTCTCAGACTGAGCAAGAAGAAACTACAAAAATTGGTTGGATTTATAACTGGCCATTGGACGTTCAGTGCACACCTGCAAAAGCTCGAGATTGAAGTGGCAAACCCATTATGCAGGAAGTGCGGCAGGGCAGAGGTGCATGTTATCTTCGACTGTCCTGTCTTGAGTGAAGGCAAGAACTCCTATCTGTATGTAGGCCAGAAGGGAAGACAGGAGAGCATAGTCCAATGCATCTCTCATCTGCAACTGAACCCTAACAACCTCACTACAAAAAAACCTGTCCAAGGCCCAAAAAACCCGGAGTGAGCAACTCAAAGATCAAATGCGTACTGATTTGTTTTTTTGATAGTTCCAGAATCGTCCGCAAAAAGTGTCTGCCTCAAGGCCAAATCATTAATCAATACTTTTACCGAGAGGTCCTTGAAATAATTCGAAAAAGAGTCTTTCATGTGCGACCAAAAATTAAAAACAACTGGATGTTGCATCACGACAATGCACCATGTCACAATGCAATCTCAGTAAAGAGTTTTTGACCCGTAAAAATATTTCTGTGGCTCTTCAGCCTCCTTATTCACCAGACATGAGTCCTTGCAACCTTTCCCTCTTCCCTAAATTGAAAAATCCTCTCATGTCATTATTTTCAGACACTTCAATCAAAACATCCAAACAGCTGAACCGACCAGTCTCCGAGTTTCAGCAATGCTATGACGATTGGAGGTTCCCTCCATCTCAGCGCTGTGAGACTTCTCAAGAGAACTATTTTTTTTAATGAGACAATATTGATAGCAATATCTTACTATTTTAGAAAAAAATGAAAAAATCAGTCTCATTACTTGACATTACACACCTCGTATAAACAAAACCCTGTTCAGATGGAAGAAAATAACAAACTTATCATAAAGACCTTAAAGACCTAACCTATTAGAGTAAAGAGACAAGGTTATAAAAATTCCTTACAATAAATGAATTCTAACCAGAAACAATAGCGAAAACATATCTGAGATCAAAGAGAAGCTGGAGTACGACAGAAATGGATATTTTTCACAGCCTTCCAGCTACTGCAATGTACTATTGAGATTGAACATTTCCAAAAGAATTAATTTTGAAATAGAAGGAAAACTACCAGCGGTTGTTGCTAGCAGTCTCTTTATGATCTATTAGCACGATCCCAAAAAAAACTGACAAATCAGATTTTAATGTTCTGCCAGGTAAATTATGTTTCATAATTTGAACAGATTTTAATTCAGTCCTCATTTTCTGCGATCTTGCTAATAGGCACTGAAGAACTGGAAGGGCTCCAGCCAGAGGTATCATTTCTTTTGAGTTGACGGAAATGACTACTTTTCTATATCATTAATGTATAACTTAATTTTGAAGATAATAAACTGCCAGCAACAATCGTTGGTAATCTTCCTTTCATTTCAAAATGTTTAATGATTTTGGAAATTGTGAATCGCTAGTATAATTCAGTAGGTACCTAGTATTTGTGACATGCTCCAGCTTCTCATTCACCTCAGATAGTAAATTAACGCTGTTGCTTCTGGTTAGAGTTAGAGATGATATGTTGTAAGGAATTTTTATAATCTTGTCTCGTTATACTCCAGTTCCTTTGCATCTGTCCGCTAAGTTAGTTATTTTCTTGAATCTGAACAGGTTTTTGTTTATTTTGCCTGGCCTAATAGGTTGCTTATAGGCAGCAAAATTGAGAAACACCGAATTGATTGAAAATTTAAAATAAAAGGAAAACTATAAGACAGTGATACAAACAATCCCATATCGTTAGAAAGGCTATCAAATTTTAAATTTGATCGTATAAAACTTCTAACTGAAAAAGTCAAGTTACTTGTAATTGAAGTTTTCTTAAGTGATCTATCGATTTATCAATGTACATGCACAATAAAAAATTTTATTCTGCTATTTGTTTTAAGTCCCAGGTATGATACATAAGTCACACTAGAATTGTCCATGGAATCCAAATATGTATACACTTTTATTAGATAGTATTAGAGGTGAAACTCATTTTTTTGAATATAGTTCGACATACATACTCTTGCATAGTTATTTTCTTGAATCATTGTGAAAGCAGCAAAATACCTTTGTTATACAGGGTGTTCCTAAATATCATGTACAAGCGCAGAGAGAAGATTCTTCGGTTTTCTTATAGCTAAAATTTCGAATAAACATAGGTCCGCAAACGTTTTGTTACCAGTTCTACAGTGTGGTGAAATTGTAATATTTTTCAGTTTTTTCTTAATAACCCTCTCAATTTTTTAAGTAGTAATTTTTTTATATCGCCGATCCTTATCGATAAAAAAAACAAAACATTATTAGGTATCGAAGTTAAGTTTAATTACGGAGCATCATGTTTTATTTTTTTCTCGAAAAGAATCGGAGATACAAAAAAATTACAAGATGACAAAAAGTTTCTGAACAAAATGGAGAAACGATTTTGTTTTTTTGAATTAACCACCGGCGCACCGAAAACAAGTTTAAGGTAAAAAAAGGGGCCTAAACCCTGGTAAAATATCACCCTGTAGATTCTACCAACCGTTTTTACATGTGCAATTATGTAACTCGTGTTGCGTTTCTTATACTGCTCTAAATTTGAGCTAAATACCTTAAAAATTGAGAGGGTTATTAAGAGAAAACTGAACTCCGTGTAGATCGGTAACGAAGCGTTTGCGCACCTATGTTTATTTGAAATTTCAGTTATAACAAAAACCAACGAATCTTCTTCTATCGTTTGTATATACGATTCAAAAAATTCTACATTTCATTCACAGTCTACAGATATTTGTCTCAGATTTTTATAATTTTTGACAAGTATTCCTTTTTAGGATTTAACAAAAATGAAATAGCCATCAAGCTTTAGTGGTTAAGGATATAGCCTTGCCATAAAACAGCTCATGGTGAAATAAAAATTACGAGTGCATCAGTCTAAAACTGATTCACCGGGAATAGCATTGCGGCGTTGCTAAAGTTTTCCAAAGAAGAGCCAGAGTTTATTTATATCTGCTTCATTACGTTCCCATCGTTTTAGAGTCAGAGCTTAAACATTGTATTGTTAAGATATACTTTATTCCGTTATGTTTATTATATAAAGATTTGAAAAGGCGATCTCGAGGCGTCAAACTCATAACTAAGGGTAAGTATTTAAATTCTATAGAATTAAGTATTAATCTGCTTCAGTGCTTCCTAGTACACTAACACTAAGCAAGCACAGACACTTATTCAGAAAATTATATTTTTTTAAATCCACACGATACCAACACTTATGTAATCTGTACCTGTTCTATCCCGTTTGATTAGTCCATCGATAAAAACTATAATACAGTGTGTCTCCGCTAAAATTTGCCACCCACCTTATCTCTGGAAAGATTGAAAAAAAAATAAAAACCTTCATGTCGTCTCCACGTCGATTTGTATTTCGAGGGAGAACTCTTTCACCGAATACGTCAACATTGTGCCATCAACTCCCTCCCTGCAACCCTTACTTCAAAATCATAAATTAGACCACAATACTTGTGATATATGATTTATAATTTTTATTGACAAATATGTACAACAGTGTAATCGGATTGAAGATTGATTCACTATTATGGAAGTTAATAAAAGATATGGTGATTATCAAAATGAAATATTATTTTCATTACCTGAAATATTATCATAAGAAAGGTTTCAAACAATCACCATATTTTTTATCAATTTCCATAATAGCTAATCAATCTTCAATCCGATTACAGTGTTGTGAATGAATTTCCTTGAAAATGATGTATCACAAGTATGGTGGCCTCATTTAAGATTTTGAAACAGAGACTGCTGGGGGTGAGGGGATTGATGGCACAATGATGGCGTATCGGGTGGAAGAGTTCCTCCTCGAAATACAAAACGACGTGTAACGGATTTTTTTATTTTTTTCAATAATTTCAGAGATAAGGTGGGTGACAAATTTTAGTTGGGACACACTGTATGTTTGAACATTCACTTTTACCAAGTTTGTCGCGTTTATAGTACAAAATTTATTGTTTAACAGCTGTTTCAGTTTTAGTTTTCCTATCTTCCAAGTCGGTGATTCTGATATCTGTTGCATTTAAAAATCCAAAATGATAGCGAACCCTTAACATCACGATGCTATCTGCCTTATGATGATTGTGCATTTCATTATTCTCATTCTGGATCCAACAACAACCGTACATAAATCTGGAAAAAATTATTATGGCGCACTCTTTGGTTTGGAGAACATTGATCAGATCTTTCTCTGAACCATATCACAGACAACTGATGAATTAGAAATTAGAAATGCAGTCGTGATTGCACTTTTTATAGGTAGATTCTTTTATTTTTCTTTTGTAACTGTTGTCCGCCTTGTGTATCATAGGGATTTGATCCAATTTTACACTGGGTCCTAATTCCTAAACATGTTTGCTGATGTATTACTAGTTCTCATTTTATGGATATATTAACAATACAAACACAACACTCTGTTTTGTGATTTTAGAATCACAGACTTAAGGAATTTAATTGGCAGAAAACAAAACTGTCACAGCTGTCAAACGATTTCACTTATTTTGAATTAATTTGTCATCAAATTTTGTACTTTGATCACTTTGATAAACAACACAAAGGTGGCCGAAACGTCAGTAAATTGATTTTCAAGCAGATTAGGTTTTTATTGACGGGATAATAAAGCACGATAGAACAGGGAGAAAGCTGCAGAAATTATATAATTCTTTTCGGTTCAACATAAATCGAATAAATCTTTCTCGACAGAACACTGTCTCCTCTCCAGAAATGCATAATAAAGTGATTCAAATCACAATATTTTCGTAAAGATTTCTTGGATGACATAGTAGAGATCCAGATCCAAACATTGTTATATAGATGTATCTAAAATTGAGGTATTTAAATATTTATCATTGTTTCCCTATTATGATTGTTTTGCACAATAAATAACCACCACTTGAGCCAATTATAACAAATTTTTGGAGTAATTTACTCAACAGTTAAACTAGGTACATATAAAAGTAGTAGATTAGCAAGGCGATACCAATTACTCACCAGTCACAAAGGTTATATATAATCACGGAAACTTACCTTTCGAAATATTGAAAGTTTGGAGCTTTAGGTTGTAAAACTGCGTCTATGAAACTTGTGCAAACTAACAACAGTATCACCTGAAAATAGATATAATCTCATGATCAAATTGTTTAAGCATTTTTAGGTCAAGAATAATCTTCGTAAGGTTGAAGTGAATACATAAAATAAGACAGGATGCATAAATTCAAAAAACATCTTACCAGAACACCCAACTTGTAGGTCATCTTGTCAAGCAACTGTGCACAACCAACCCAGCAGGCACTGTTCTTCTTTAACAAATAAAAATAACTGTTAACAGTTAAACGGTCGGAACAGTTAGTGGTCTCGAAGAAAGAGAAAGTGACCTTCCCTCCACCGCGACTCTGCGAGTGTTATTAATTTATTAACGAATGTACCGAACGTCTTTTGCTGAAGGCTTTTTTGTACAAAATACAGAACTTTGGGTGTATGTGCAAAAAGAGGGTATTATGTTTTCAAAATTGGAGTCAATAAGTTGATTGACATATTCAGGGGTTTAGAAAAGTCTGGAAAGATCAATATTCAAGGTCAGGGTCCGTCATGCTAGTAAAAGATATGGAATAATATACGAGGTATTCTATGGCGAGTGGAAGATGACTTAGGAGAAGACGGTACAGCTTGCTTTCAACAAAAATATGTTATATAAAGTAGGGTCAAGTTGATTGACTCAGTACTTACATAATGATGATACCATTTTATTATTTCCCATTGCATAAAGCTATAGTCTGCAATCCACTTGCCTAAATCGTCGACAACCCGCCCGGAAAAAAAACATCCAACGCAAAAAACCTCGTAAATAGTTTCTTTGCGTCTCCCTCCTCAAGAACTAGGACGCCACAGTTTTTTTATGCATGCTTCAACTGGACGATGCGAAACGATCAAGAGCCTCTAACCCGTCTAAAAACGAAGTTTGAGCTGATTTTATAGTTTTGGTTTTTTGATTATTGCTGCGCCGAAACTAACACGGTTTTTCAAAAACAGATTCGTTTTCCATTCTCGCCGCGGTAGTAAATTCTGTGTCAAAATTTCATTAAAATCAATTCTATAATTGCGAAAATTCGCTTTACGCAATATACATAGAACTAAATAAAGCAAAACTCGTATGTCATCACAAAATTGGTTTGTGTAATAGGCAAGCCAATGTTCAGATGGACCTAAACAGTGTAATATGCCGCTAGGTATTTCTTCTACATCAGGTCAATGGACAGACAATCACCCACCCCCCAGCCACCCCAATTTCACCACACTCAAAAAAAATTGAAAATGATCAGGAAGCCCTAAAACGCCTAAAAACAAAGTATGAGATGTTTTTATATTTTTAGTTTTTTTATTATTACTGCGCCGCCACTGACACTATTTTTCCAAAACATATGCGCTTTCCATCCTCGCCGTGGTAGTAAAACTGAGTCAAAATTTCATTAAGATCAATTCACTAATTTTCGCGTTACGCAATATAGAACGATCTAAAACAATACTCGTATGTATACATCACAAATTACCAGTCCCTTGGTTTTTATAATAAACAAGGCAATGTTCGGATGGACCTAAAAAGTGTATCATACCGCTAGGTTTTTCATTCAAATAACAATGGACAGCCCATTGCGAATACAACAAATTTTTCAGTTTTACAACCCCACACCCCCCAACCACCCCAAATTTATCCCCACCCAAGAAAAAGTAGAAAATGATCAGGAACATAAAAAAGGCCTAAAACGCCTAAAAACGAAGTTTGAGGAATATTTGAAATTTTTTGTTTTTTGCTAATTACTCCGCTCCCCGTATAATGATTTTCAAAATTATAGGGACATTACCTACTACGACCCCACAGCATATCGGTGCCCAAATTTCATCACAATCCACGCAGCGGTTAGTGAGTTTAGGTGGCTAGAAAAACGCCGACCGACAGACAGACAGACTGACGGAAATGAGTGACGGATTTTCGTTATGTAGACATCATAAAACGCCCAAAAAGTGTATTATCTCAAAATCGAAAATTTTCGCGATCACAATACTTCCCTCACCTATCGGTGTGGGAAGTAAAAGTGATCATGTATCAAACACTTTGCGAGATAGTCTAAAAATCAGCATGTGCTGAAAAGTGGCTTAAAAAACCTTTCAAAAAAATGAATTTATCTTTAAAAATCATCAAATAATTAACCGTGCACTTTACGATAAAAACATGTGCATCTTTCTAGTCGTCGTTTGATCCCTTGGTTCCACAAACTTGTTGTAAATGTGGTAAACACAGGCAATAAGATTGCATTTAAGCTCTAAAAGCATAATGGATCTCCGAGAGTATAAGATTTCAACAGACCGTTTAGCAAAAACTTGTCATCGGATTTTCAATTTTTGTTTTGGGTACTTGAATAATGTGCTATGTGCATAACGATTAGTCATAAAAAGTAATCGGTTAACCAAAACTTCGGCATCTTCTTCTTCATCTTCCTTCTTTAGTTTAGGCGAATCGCCTGTTTCTTTTATTCGTATCTCTGCCTAATACGCTGCTAGGTTGTCGCTCTAACGTTTTCGGGGACGTCCTGGACTTCTGCGACCTAATGGAGATTTGTCGCGTGCAATTCTAACTATAGTCTTCTTTCGTCCATTCTACTTATGTGTTCGTTCCATTCCTTTTTTCTACCTTGTACCCATTCATTGATGTTTTCTACCTTGCACTTTCTTCTTATGTCTTCACTTCGCACTCTATCGAAAAGCGTTTTCCCAGTCATTCTACGAATTTAGGTTGTCTCTGACAGTTGTTTAGTTTTCGCTGTGTCGGGTCGAGTTTCAGCTGTGTATGTCATAGTCGGTCTTACTATTAGCTTGTAAATTCTTGATTTGGTTTCTATTTCTATATTTTTGTTGCGCCATACTGTGTCATTTAAACATCGTGCTATTCTTGTTGCCCACGTAGTTTGTTCTCTTACCTCCCCGTTAACATCACCATAACCAGAGATTTTTATGCCTAGGTACCTAAATTTAATTTCCTGTTGGATAACTTCCAGTTTGCATCTTATTGGCGTTTTTGATGTTGTCATACATTTAGTTTTCTGGACCGATATTGTCATATTGAGTGATTTAGCAATACAGTTAAATCTATGTAATAACCATCATCGGCATAGCATAGGATACTGATTTCAGAGTCACCCATTCTGTACCCTTTCAAAACACATTTTTTATGACTCTGTCCATGATGATGTTGAAGAGGAGAGGGCTCAGGGAGTCCTCTTGTCTAATACCACGGCCCACGGGAGTCCTGACGGTTCAGTCAGGACTCCATCTATTTTTTCTTGGACCCAACTTCCTTCATATACAGGGTGTCCCACGACGACTAAGACAAGCAATATATCGAAACTGGACATTAGTAGCGAATTGTAATTTTGGGGGTGTACATTAGAGCAAATATAGCATCTTTTCGTATTATTGTGTCACCCAATGAGGTATTTGTTTTTGGTCACGTGACATCCGATTCAAAAATTTTAATGGGACACCCTGTATATTTGTGACTTTTTGTGTTCCTCCCGATAAAACAATTCGAACAAACTAGCACACTTGGGGTCTAAAGTACCAAAGTTAAAGTTCCAAAGTAATTTAACTGTAGGGTTACATGTTATAATCAATAATTAGTTGTACCATCCTTTAAGTATCTGTAGCTCTTGAATAAATATCTTTAGACCCCAAGTGTGCTAGTTTTTTGGAATTGTTTTATCGGGACGAATAGAGAAAGACATTATTATACAGGGTGTCCCATTAAAAATTTTGAATCGGACGTCACGTGATCAAAAACAAGTACCTCGTTGGGTGACACAGTAATAAGGAAAGATAATATATTTGCTCTTATTTAAATCCTAAAAATTATAATTCGCTATTACTGCCCAGTTCCGATATATAAATTGCTTGTCTTAATCGTCGTGGATCTGTTCTCAAAACTTCGGCATAGAGTCTCAAAATTTGATAATTTTAGAAGAAAACTTCAAGTTGTAATTTAAAATGAATTCGTCTTAAAAAGTCGCTAAGTAAGCAACCAGAACATGCAAGCCACGTTATAAAGCATCTTGTATCTGTAGATTTTCAGTTATCTATGGATTCATCCGTCCAAAGAATCCTACTTAACAAAGTTACATCTTCGACGTCCACATGAAGCATAAATCGACAAAAATTCATTTTTCTGACAGGATCGCCTCAAAAATGTGTACTGGCATATAATGGTACGGATGGATACACACCTTCCACTGCGAAATACCGTATTGAGGCGATTGTCAGATGCTGTAGGATCTTATTGATGATTTCGAAAAATTTGGTCCTTATCTTAGGGATCATATACCTACCGGGTTATTCACGTTATTCGACACGGAGCATTATGGTTAAAGTATTTGATGAAAAACAAAATAATAATTTCGAATAGATAGGGACATTTTAAAAATATTTTCGTGTTATACAAAACACGAAATGTATCATAGTTATGTTTTTTAAATAGAACACCCTATATATTATTTATTGCATATTCAGATTCCTTGGTGATTTCTAGTGTGACTTTAGTTTCACACAAGAAACTTAAAGCGAACCGTATAGGTGTAAATCACCATTTTCGGTATACGTAGATGTCAGAAAAAAATTGAATATCAGGGAGATTATAAAATTTAGAAGGCTGTGACTTTGCCGTATTAATAAGCATGAAATGCGTCATCTTAGGTTAGACGGTCAAATTTGAATTACGTTTGTGCTTGGAGCAATTGGTCGATTAATTAAAGAAACTTTTCAGTCAGAGATAACTTGATTTTCTCAAATGGGAATGCCTAATTTTTTGTATACCATTAAATGCAGAATAGGTTTTCTAATGGTATAAGGTTGTCAATATCAATCTCTGATAGTTTTCGTTTAATTTCAAATTTTCAGTCAAATCGGTGTTCTTCAATTTTCCTACCTATAAGCAACCTAGCAGGCCATAAAACATAAACAAAAACATTCAGATGGGATAAAACAAGTAACTTAGAATTAAAGATGCAGACGAATTAAGGTATAGAGACAAGATTATGAAAGTTCCTTACAACAAATCAACTCTAACCAGAAACAACGGCGGTAACATATCTAAGATCACAGAAAAGCTGGAGTATGACAGAAATAGCACAGCCTACTGGCTACTTCAATGTACTAGATATTAAAGACACTGAAATCAAAGAAAAACTAGCAGCGATTGTTGTCCCAGCATGCAATCATCATTCATCAATAACATGTAATCTCAGAGTAATAATTCTTCTCTCAGAATTATTACTCTGAGCATGTAATAGGATTACATATTAGTAATTTGCGTCAAAGTAACGATACCTCTGACTGGAGCCCTTATATTTTTTTCAGTATCTATTAGTAAGATCGCAAAAAAGGAATACTTACAAATCAGATTTAAATTTTCTGCCAGGTAAATTATGCTTTATAAGATGCTGTTATATTTTTGGCGCCAGAGCGATTAGCAAAAAAACAAAAATCTCCATAATTGTTCCAAATGACATTTCTGGGTGTTCGAGAGGTTCCTGATCATATTTTTTTCAAGAAGAGATGTAACATGGATGGCAGGAAGGAGGAATGGAGGAAACAACATTTTTGATATTCATATAGGGACTTTACACGCCTATCCGACCATTGAACACTCATATGTGCGTACTTTGGAATTTTGGATAAACTTATAATCTCGTAACCTGAAAACTACTACCTTAGTTGGAATGAAATTTTGATAGTGTATTACTATTAGGACGAAATCGTGTCAATAGATGAGTATAAGCCGTTAAAAACAAACATAAAAAGGTTCAATTTCTTTTCATTATTTTATTTTTCTAATTATTTTCTATCTTGATTTGTTTATATTTCCACCACAATTTCATAACGCTACCTGGGGGATTTGTATGTGTGGGAAGTACTCAGTCAAGCCAGTTGACGCCATTTGTTGATTATCATCTGGTAAATGTTCAGCAAAGTCTATGAACTCCATTAAAAATATAAAATGTTAACTATTCGCTAAACAGGTTTAGAGAATGTAAAAATCATTGGTTTACCTTAAAGTAATTGGTTTGATAGTAAATTGCAAATGTGGTAATAATATCGGATATCGACATAATATAGAAAAAAAATGATGAATACCGATGAAACGTAATTGATCTGTTACGTTTTAATCATCTTCAGTTTTTTTATCAATACACTGTGCAATAGTAACCCATTACCTAACAATTATGAACTTATCTGTAATTTGTTACCACCACACGAAGATCATTATTACATCAGGGTCGTACGCCAGCACACTTTCTCTTTCCTTAAATACATGATGGCTAGTAATCTAATGATATCGGACTACGTTTTAAGTGACATTGCTAGAAAATTGTGCATTTTGCTGCGCCTTTTGAAATGGATTGCCGTTTTTTGATAGTGGTAAGAGAAAGGCAACTATTTATTTAAATATTATTCGTGCACCGTCTAGTACAAAGGGTAGATATCGACACGAGTACGTGTAAATGCGCTGGTAAATGTGTGCGCTCACTTGGAATCAAACATTTTACATCCCACGTTTTCGAAGTTCCTCGTACTGTACCTACAGGGTCAGTCAACGATAGATTAAAGTTCATTATTTCATCATTCGTTTGAAGATCTACCTACGAAAAAATATTATCTACAATAGGCATAGGCTACGTAAAAATATATATTTTAAAATATATTTATAGTATATGTATATAGCGCGACTCAAAAAAGTCTTACCAATTTAAGGTGTTCCTGTTATTCATGAAATGCACCCTAATATTTAATTTATTTTTAGATTCTACATAAAATGATTTTTATTAATGTTTTATATACTAAACTCAATAGTTTATCTGATATTTATAATATTTAATAAAAATTGAAGTTCAGTAGCGTAAAAAATGCCAGTAGTGCCCAAAAGAAACAAGTAAAGGAATTTGAATTATACCCTGCATGGTGCTAAAAAAAGGATAAATATATTTTGACATTTTTAAATTGAACGATTTTAATTTTTTGTAGTCAATACCTTGTATATTTTAATTTTTTTCCGATAGATCTAACAAAACCCCTAAACTCTTCTCAAATATATATGTTGTACTCAATAACCGAATTCGGCCACTGACCGAAATTTATACTCAGAACGCGTTGTGGATTACTCTAATCTCTCACATCGCGTTCCGGGTAATTTTTGTATGCGCAGAACGCGTTGTGGGTAAATTACAAATACCCACAATGCGAAACACCGAATGACGTCGGAAACTCACGACCATTTCGCGTTGTGGGTAATACAAACAGCCACAAAGCGGAAATCTAATAACCTAACATACCACAACAAGTGTTTTTTTATTTATTCAGAACAAAGTTTAGTAAGATTAGTGAAAATAGTGAATCGACAGAAACACTTCGAAAATGATTCGAGAATGGTTTGAACAAACTCTATATAGCGTCATCTCATAGGTTTACACTTCTAGAAGGTGACTATGAAAAAATCAGGTAAGGTTAAAGAGGGACAAGAACTGTGGAGATTAATAGATTATGCCTGTCATCTAAATAGTACTGAAAGCTGAATCGATACGAATTATTGAAAATTGGACAAAATGAATAATTATTGATAGCTGAAAGGTATAGGAATGAAGAGGAAATTAATTTTTTCCTAACTCGTGAGCAGATATTTGATATAACACATTTACATTTTTTGATTATAAAATTTCGCTTTGTGGCTATATTTGTATTGACCATAAACCGAAAATGATCGTGTGCTTCCGATGGTATTCGGAGTTTCGCATTGTGGGTCTATCTAATTTACCCACAACGCGTTCTGCGCATACAAAGATTACCTGAGAAAATTTTATGAAATTTAATTTTCTGGTATTCATAGGTATAAACATTATCTTTGATATAATCCTACAAAAAGAAATCCAATGGTGTCAAATGACTCAATTGAGGAGGGATTTGCAAGAATTTATCCCTACCTATTTTTTTTGTGGGTGTATCAATCGTTTAAAACGCTTCGACCTTCCAAGTAATATTGAGCATGGAATCTGTCGTCCCTTTCGATGTTGGGTATATAGTGGAGGGAGAGAATGGTGGAGGCATTTGACATTTCAATATGTCAATGTATTACCTATTCATTAGTAGTCATTTTCAATTACTAAAATGTGTTGAGGCAGTGAAGATGAATTTTGGTTGTTGGATAATGCAACGTTGTGCTTTATACTGTCGACAAGTGGCCAATGATTTTAGATAATTTTCGTTCACGTCACAATCGTGCAGTTCCGGGTGGATACATGTCCTATGATCATCAGTATCTGTTGTCGAAATAATGAAGGCAAATCCACACGTTGGCCGGACACGGATCCTTTGAACCTGTATAGCATATAACAATAAACGGCGTGGACCCTTATCACGCGATACAAGGATTTGAATCTATTTTTATGGTTTGTGGAATAGATCGATATATATATGCCAACTTTGAACGTGCACATCTGTAATAAAATAACCGCTTTTAGCTCGCGATAAATAATAATTAGTTGTCGCTCCAAACTGCCGCGAGCGGCAACTTCCGCCACGCGCTACTATGTATGCATCTACTTGAAATAAGATAAGATATAATAAATCGCCCTCGTACCTCGCCGCTTGCGTCTTACCTCGCTGCTCTACTATGTTTGTACCCTTAAGGCCGATTCCCATCTAAGCGGCATCGAGCGAAGCGGTGCTGTGTGAGGCGAAGCGTCATTTTTATAGGCTATTCACACCTAAGCAGCATTTGGCAGTAGCTGAGGCGATAGCAGAAGCGCAATGGTAAAATTCTGTTTGTGTTCGGGTGTATGTGTTGGTGGACGACAATGAACTCGGATATGTTTGATGATTCGGCATCCTCGTCATCAGGCGAAAGAAAAAAGCGACAATATTGGGTTTATGATATTTTTCGAACAATGCGAGAAGATGACACATTATTTAGGCGGCTTCAGTTGGATGAACGTAAATTTTACAAATATTATAGAATCTTTTCAGGAAAATTTAATCAATTGTATGTCCTGATCCCACTTGTCCGTCAGCAGGCGATCACGCGCGTCTCGAAGCGTATGTGACGCGGGCCAATGCTCCTGATGATGGCTACGTTGAAAAGTTGCTGCGTTGGAACGTACCGATGCGCTTCGCCCCGCTCTGCTTAGGTGAGGACGATATCATTTAATTACACGCAAACAATTGTAAGCGTCATTTTGAAGCGCCGCGTCGCGCGTCGCCGTCGTGCTGCGCCGCTTCGCTCGTTCCTGCTTAGGTGAGAATCGGCCTTTATGCTAAGCTTAGTGAGCCGAGACAACCCTCTAGAATGTGACCCTATTGTGGATCCTCGAACACATCGGCGTACCCGGGCAACGAGAGAGCAGACCGCCTGGCTAGGATAGGGGCCGGCAGCTCTTGCATCGACCCCGAACCCATGCTATGCTTGGAATTAGTAGGCAACACAGCCCAATGTTGCCTTGGACTGGATGTACAAGGATGTGATGAAAGCTTGGTTAGAAACAAGAGACTGCAGGTAAGCTGGAAGGTTTATAGCAGACCCTGACTAGTCGTACACTATGGCTTTTGAACGAAGGCAGAGAGACGCTCAACCTTTTGGTGGGAGTTGTTATTCTTATAGACCATCGCCGGTTGGGCAGACATTTGGCATGCATGAGAGTGGTAAAGGAAGACGAAACATCGTTTCACTTTCAGGGCAGATATGCTGAACCGCATGGTTCAGATATTTGGCACGACGAAATTTAGGGACCAGTCGCTATACTTAGTGAATTGGTCAGATTTACTGACTTTCGTCAACAGAAAAGAGGTCTGGTAGGTTCGACAAGAGGTATTTTAAGGAGGGATAATGATTTTTAATGATGCTTCTATGGGATCGTCACTAAAGGGTCAAAGGTTGCCTCCTTGCCTAGCTTCGCCTTCCCATCATCTGCTAATACTTAACCTTACCAATGGAATAGTTCCATTTAACATTTTTTTCGTGATTTTACAAACTAATAAGATACTCTATTTTAATCTATAATTTAATCTATCGTTGACCATGTACTACGGAAAGGCTCAAATGTCGATACATTTCGTGGATCAGTCTAGCGAACGCTCAAGTATGTTAAAGATCGGCAAAACATATGTTCTTCGTAAATTTCGTACCTAATTGTAATTGTATGTACCTAATTGTATGTGTAAGGACAAACTGTTTCAAGTGTCAGTGAAGTTTTTAATTTAAGATCCATACATGTACGACTTTCTCTGTACCTATATATACATATTAGAGACTCTATGTGGTGATATACAGTTTAGAATAAGAGCAACAGAGAGAGCGTGCTTGATCTGTTTTAACAATTTAGCTGATATAAGAATATGAAGACAGTTTTTGTAGATCCATGCGAAACTTTCACAACAAACCTGAATTTATAAGTTTTGATGAATATATCATACATAATACAATGTTATTTTTGTATATTATTATTATTATATTTTTTTTTTAATCCAAATAATATTCAGTTATCCCTGTATTCTGGCAATAAAATCTAATTTCATTTTGTAAGTCTTTCAACACCCACGTTGAAAGTCAAAAGTTAGTTTTCTAGAAAATTATGTTTTGTAACATTCCTTGTTTAATCTGTCTAAAGAGGTATACCATCTGAAAACATTCATTCCACTCATTCAAGTTGTCGGCATGTTCTATGAGTAATAATGCTTTTCTTTTATTCATGTGGGTTTAGTAAATTGGAGAAAATAAGTAGGATAATTCTTGAAATATATTTTTTAATTTTCCTGGGTACACCAATCGGTTCAAGATATAATCGTGAATTCCAATCATTTGGTTCACAGGAAAATCGGAAAAATGAAGGGTACTGTTTTCCGATTTTTCTGTGAACCAAATGATTGGAATCATCTGCCTGTTGCGGAGTAAGCAAGCACCTTTCAATCCATAATCGTGAATATTTTAAATTTGTAATGCTCTTTGGGTCATCTTGTCTCATCAACATCACAAAAAACTGTGCCATTTGGTCGGGTTTTTTTTCAGTCACCAGGTTTCTACCTTAATAAACTGTCGAGAAAAAAATTTAGATCACTTAAGATATTACAAATAAATTTGGAAAACAGTTAATTGCTTAATCATCGGTCTATGTGTCTATGTAGTAGGCGGTAGTCGGTCAGTCAGTGCTTTTTCGAATTCTTATGACATAACGTGTATTTGGAAATTCTGTTTATTTAACTAAATGAACGAGTAACAATTAAAAGTAATGAGCAAAACCTGTCAATTAATAGCGTGTATTCGCTCCCCTTGCATTAATGATTGTTTTTACTCGACAAGGCATGCTTTGAATTAAGTTTAGGATTGCATTTTGTGGATGTTATTGCATTCCCTCGTTAGCAATTCTCTCAGTTCTTGGGCACCTATTGGAACTGGTATATGCCTTCTCCGCCTTCTCATATGTCGTCCCATCTTATATCATACATTACAGGATGAGTCAAGCTCAACGCCTCGGACTTTTGTGACCCAACCATACCACTTTTTGAAAAATCAACTTTGCTAGTGCATGTAGGTTGAGTTGGACAACATTTTAAAAATAATGACTTTTATACAGGGTGTCAAATGAAAACGTGACATATCAAAGTTGTTTTGTTAAATGAAACACCCTATACATTATAGCATATTTATATTCCCGGGTCAATTTTAGTGTCACTTTATGTATCACACATGGGACTTAGATCGAACCGTTTAGATGCAAATCGCAATTTTTGGTATAAGTAGATATCAGAAAAAAAAATTAATATAACAGTTATTATAAAACTTATGTAGAGGGCTGCCGTATCATTACGCATGAAATGACAAGTTTGAATTACATTTGTACTTGGAGAAATCGGTAGATTAATTAAGGAAACTCCAATCAGAGTTGAACTTGATTTTTTTTAAATAGGAATGCCTATTTTTTATACATTCAAATGTAAAATTTGGCAGCCTTTCTAATGATATACGATTGTAAATATCAATCTCTGGTAATTGTGATTTAATTTCAAATTTTCAATCAAACCGGCGTTTTTCAATTTTCCTACCTATAAGCAACTTAGCAGCCCATGAAATATAAACAAAAAACTGTTCAGATCGAATAAAACAACTAACCTAGTAGATAAATAGCCGAACTAGAGTAAAGAGACAAAATAATATCAATGATTTACAATAAATTAACTCGAATGGATATTTTTCACAGCATACCAGCTATTATACAGGGTGGGCCAATAGTGCGTGGACGCAGGATTGTGGGCTTACTGAAAAATATTTCAAAAATCTGTCACCCTTAAGGGCTATAACGTAAAAATATTTTTACTCAAATTTTGACGTTTATACAGGGTGATTCATATCAAACTTACATTTTTTTAATGGAACCCCCTATATATTATTGCATATTTGGATTCCTTGGTTAATTCTAGTATGAATTTATGTATCACACATGGAACTTTAGACGAACCGTTTAGGCGCAAATCACCATTTTTGTATAAGTAGGTATCAGAAAAAAAAAATGAATATCGCAGCGACTATAAAACTCAGAAGGCCGTGACTTTGCGGTATGACTAAACATGAAATGCGTCGCCTTAGTTCATAGGGCTAAATTTGAATTCTTTTTGCACTTGGAGAAATCAGTAGATTAATTAAGGAAACTTCAATCACAGATAACTTGATTTTTTCAAATGGGAATGCCTATTTTGGTTTAAAGAATCAAATGTAAAATTTAATTACCTTTCTAACGATATAGCATTCTCGATATCAATCTTTTTTGGTTTTCATTTTATTTCAAATTTTCTGTCAAATCGGTGTTTTTCAATTTTCCTGTGTGCAAGCAACCTAGCAGGCCATGAAAAATAAACAAAAGCTCGTTAATATGGAAGAAACCAACTAACTTAGTAGAAAGATGCAAACTAACTGGAGCAACGAGGCAATATTATGAAAATTCCTTACAACATATTAAGCTCTAACCGGATACAACAGCCGTAAAATATCTAATGTCAATGAGTAGCTGGGCTATGACAGAAGTGTTTGTTTTCCACAGCCTACTGAGGTCTACTAGAGCTTGACAACTTTCCAAAACGATTAAAAATTTTGAATCATAAGGAAAACTACTAGCGATTTTTGGTTACTGTCTAACATGTTTAGAATGAAATTTCACATTTAATGGGATAAAAAATTTAGTCATTTCCGTTTAGTTAAGTCAAAAGTAAAGATATCTCCAACTGGAGCATTCTGAACATCTATTGAAATAATTGCTAGAATTTTTTAATTACGCTATGTTGTAATTGTGTTTATTTCATGTAGTTTTCTGCAAACTAAATTATATTTTACAATTCAAACAGACTGCAAATCAAGTTTCATTTTCCGCGATTTTGCTAATAAGTAGAAGTACCTACTGAAGAACTTGAAGGGTTCCACTGAGAGGTATATCATTACTTTTGACTTACGGAAATTGGCTACTCTTTTATAGCATTAAATGTGAAAATTTATTCAGAAGACATAGATATTCTACTACTGTGAAAAATGAGCGTTCTTGTTACCGCTATTATTTCTGGTTAGAGCTAATATGTTGTAAGGAATTTTCATAATCTTGCCTCGTTGCTCTAGTTAGTTTGCATCTTTCTACTAAGTTAGTTGGTTTCTTCCATATTATCGAGCTTTTGTTTATTTTTCGTGGCCTGCTAGGTTGCTTGCATGCAGGAAAATTGAAAAACACCGATTTGACTGAAAATTTGAAATAAAATGAAAATTAAAAAAGGTTGATATCGAGAATGCTATATCGTTAGAAAGGTAATCAAATTTTACATTTGATTCTTTAAATCAAAATAGGCATTCTCATTTGAAAAAATCAAGTTATCTGTGATTGAAGTTTTCTTAATTAATCTACTGATTTCTCCAAGTACAAAAAGAATTTTACCCGTCTGACCTAAGGTGACGCATTTCATGCTTAGTCGTACCGCAAAGTCACGGCCTTCTAAGTTTTATAATCGCTGCAATATTCAATTTTTTTCTGATACCTACTTATCCCAAAAATGGTGATTTGCGTCTAAACGGTTCGTTTAAAGTTCCATGTGTGATACATAAAGTCACACTAGAATTGACCAAGGAATCCAAATATGCAATAATATATAGGGGATTTCATTCAAAAAAATGTAGGTTTGATATGAATCACCCTGTATAAACGACAAAATTTAAGTGAAAATATTTTTAGGTTATAGCCCTCAAGGGTCCCTACCATGATCAAGTGACAGATTTTTGAAATATTTTTCAGTAAGCCCACAATCCTCCGTCCACGTACTATTGGCCCACGCTGTATACTAAAGATTGACAATTTACAGAACCATTATGAATTTTGAAATGAAAGTAAATCTACCACCGGGGTAGGTAATTACCCGCGTTACCCCCCCTTATCGACGCTGTTTATTCCATAAACATTACATCCGAACTGATTTTCTGTAATCTGTAGACATTCTTCGACATGACAATATGTCGACATGAAGCCTTCTCCCAACGGTTCATTCGTTAACATTAACATCTCTAACCTCGTAAAGTTGATTTCGTAGCCAAACTCCAGAAGCTATTCTATTCCGCGGGCACAAAAAATCGATCCTCTCTTCCGCTGTTGATCCTTCTTCGTATAGCACATAAGCTCTTGCCAACAATTCTTGCAGTTTCTCGTTGTCCTCGACCAAAGAGTATTGCATGTAGAATCGTAAGTTTTATGGACATAATCAACAATAAACCTGGAAATAGCTATCGTGCGAACTTTTAATCAGGCTAAACTTGCGTTATTTCATCAGTCAAAAATATGCTGCAAACTACTGATAGATAGATAACAAATATGCCTGATAGATATCATTTATTGGAAAATGAATGATTCACCGCCTACTAGACTGATGATTCAGTAATTAAATTGTTTTCCAAAATTATTTGTAATTTATTACGTGACCTAATTTTTTTTTTCACCCGTGTATTATTTTTCGAAAATCCATCCAATACCGGCAGAGTAATAATAAAAAAAATTGAAAGAATTAATTTTTTGACAATTTAAATCTGTATCATTAATGCTGTAGCAATGGAAATAAAATTTGCTTACTGAGCCAGTGGCCAAGAAAAAATAATAATAGCACGAGAAATAGGCAAAATACTCAAACTTTGACTGTAGTCTGTGGTGACTTACACATCAATGATCAGTTTTCATGGAATTGGGGCGTGGGGGGTGGGTTTAAAACGGAGTGAGAAAATGTGTATACGAAATACAATATTACCTTCACTTTGATCATTGTGCGCATATCGTATAAAAATGCCTCCCTCTCTAAAATATGTTTTATCTTTATCTAGATCGTCTTTCTCACTCAACTATCGACATCGTTGGCACAGTTCGAGATAGTACGCGACCTGATTGAGTTCAACGTGGCTGGACATCCGGTCCTTCACAAGGATCAAAAGTGGCCATTCGATCCGGAAGTAGGGAAGAGAAGGTCCAGGCAGTACCAAGAGCTGAATGGAGTTCTGGGTGAGAAGGCTATCGAGCGACTAGGACTAGGAATCGACGGATTTGATAGAGAAAGGCTGGCCCAGCAAAAAGCTAGAGATGAAGGACATTTAGGAGGTGTTGATTATTTAACACCTTAAATTAATTAACACCTTAAATTAAATACTTTAATAAATTCTAACTTAAATTTTATGTTTTCTGTATTGTATAGCGTTACCAAGACTTTTTTCGAAGTGCCATCAGAAGTCGACATTTTTTCAAGCGTTTGTTGATGTATTGCATCATAGGCCCAATTTTTGGAATAATTCACTGCCACACGTGGCAGTAATTTAAAATTCCTTTCAGAAGATATACCAAACAAAGTTTACAAAAGTATAGTTGATGTTAGCTGCACCTGTGAGAATTTTAGTGGTTAAAATGATAGGAACAGATGCGACCAGAAGACGAATAGTCTGCTAGGCTAGCAGGACTACCGTGAGGTTTTGGGAAGATAGTTTTTGAGTGCAGCCAAGGTTGGCATGGGCGTCGTTAACATAGGGCAAGAGGCACTTTTAGAGTACGAAGTTTTTTATTTATATTGTTTTATCCATTATTTTAATACCGGGTATTATTCTCCTCATAGAGATGACACTGCTTATAAGTTTTCGTTTCCTGTTTTCCATCTGTACATAGTTTTGATTTAATGTAAATTTTAATACATCAGATTGCTCAGTAGAGAAAACCCGTGTTTATATTATTTTCCATGCAATTATCGAACAGAGATATTCTATTTTTTGTTGTTTCGTTAATTAGTATACCTTACAAGACATCATGTAACCAACGAGCACCGTCTGTTCTTTGACACATTTATATTTATAAAAGTAAGGCAGTATTCATAGTAAACTGCTACTAGACTGAGCTGAGGAAGTTATACAAAGTTGCTGGTATCTGGTAACTAGACTACTTTCAAGCAGGAGCTGATAGTGGCATAATATAAGATAATAATTAAGACTCTGTGTTTTTGAAATGATATCTCATAATTCTAATAACTCTAAACCCTAAAAATAACAGTCTTAATTTTTAAGTATCCTTGTAAATTTTTTAAGCTAGCAACATTAATTCACAGGAAATTAAAAAAAAGTTTTCCCTAAATACTTTGATGTGGTGCAAACTGTCATACTTTCCCTACATTTCAAATTCCTTTCTTTCCCATACCTGAACAATCAAGTAACGACGCCCATGAAGGTTGGTGTCTTTTGTTTAAACCTATCAAGAGTTCTGTTACTACCTTTCTATCTTTGTGATATTAGAGAGATTAGAAGACTTTTTTTCTTTTTTTGTTAGTCGAATAAAATTCCCAAGATCATCATTGACAAATCTACTACAAATTTTGCACTTCGTATAAAAGTAATTATTTTTAAAATGTAGTCGAAATTGACCTACATATACTGGTATAGTTACTTTCATGAAAACATATATCGTTTAGGCACAAGAGTCCGATGCGTTAAGCTTGACTCACCCTGTATATTAAAACAAAAAAGGTGCAACCCGCGGGCCCTGACATATCGGGCTGCTATCCTAAGTAAACGAAGAAACCCACAGATGCCTGCCTTCTGCATTCTGGCGGCTAAGATGTGCGCCGCCGTATAGCACAACGGCATTTTGCGCAGTGCAGAGAGCAACCGTATGTCGTATCCCTCATACGACCTAGGAATCCAATGGCCATTACTATACCTTGTTATCACAATTGATGGCACCAAATGAATAGAAGCTGAGCAAAAGCAATATTGTCACGCTACCTACTACAGGTTCTCAAATTTTATTGTGATCCGGGTATGAATAAGCTGGTAATAAGAGCCTCTAATCTTCATGGCGTTGATGCCATCAATTGTGGTAACAAGGTATAGCAGACACACAGTGTAGTCCGACCAGAGCCTGCGAAGTTATCCGAGGAACTCCAGATAATTGGTCCACTTTTACTCCTCCTTAGAGATCATGTACCCACGCCTCGGCAGGCGCCGAGAACTCGAGAACGAACATCGCCTTCTGTTGGCAGTCGAGAAGGACTATGTCGAGCTTACTTGCTTGTATAAGTTGTAGTAAATAAGAGAATGAGTAGTTCCAGTAAATTCGGCACCTCGCTTTCTCCACCACTGACTCCATGTCCCCTGGAGCCCATAGCAGCACCAGATGCTAGGGTATAGCGCGCGAAATCAGAATCAGAGAAAATACGTATTCCCGTGTTAGCGAAGAGGCATTGCCGGCTATTCCCTTAGTATGTGTGCCTAAAATGAGGGGAGGTAAATCCAAAAGTTTAAAGGTAAGGTTCAAAGGTCGCCATAAAACTGCATTTCTCATGTAGAAACTCCTGACGTTACCTTTAAACTTACCCCTAGCTACCACCTTCTAGGATTTTATGTATGTAGTTTAAAAAACAAGTGCTCTGCATACGAATCCGTGCTTTACATGGCAAATACATTTATGTATAAATGTGTGTACCCAGGCCCCTTAAGGATATTTTATAATACGCAAATGTGAAAATGCCACTATAGTATCCATGGAGTGCTCAGACAAACTGTGCTCTTCTAGATGTTGTAGAAGATTCCATGCATTGGTTTATCTTTGCGAAGTCTTTAAAAGAAACTGCGGGTAATCGTTGCCGACTTGTCAGGAAACAAAAGTAAAGCTAATAGCTGGGTAGCGGTAAGTAAACAGCGAGGTGTACTCTTAAAACTATAATATTCAACTCCTAATTGCTTTATATCCTGAATCACAATAATATGCGCTAATTATGAGCTATGAGGGTCTATCGCAAGGGTACATCCGATAATCACGTAATCTTCAAAAAGACTGGAACAAATGGCATGTCGTTCGTAATCGGACACTTATCCCTATTCATTACATTGTTTTACTTCTTTGCTATTCCTAAGCTTACATATGCGTTCAGTATTTACAATTTCGGAGAACAGTCGTCTTCCTTGAATTATCGTTACACATTATCTAGCACACATAATGCCTGCATCTGTGGGAGTGGAATGATATGGTGGGGAGGGTAGATGTTATACTTTAGTAGCTCCAATGTTTTTGTTATTACCAAGAATGTGAGAGAAGTACTAAGCCAACGGCAGTTGAAACCTTCTTCTTTCAGTACCAGCACCTCAGCGGAGGTTGGCGAACATGGTTTGGAACTCTTCTCTGCCTTGTGCTAAACGAATGATTGTGCATACCTCTCTGATATTAAACCACTGGTGTAAATTCCGAAGCCAGGAGATCTTTTTACGCGTCGTCCTTCGATCTTTCCATCAACGATCAGTTATAAAAAATCGCACTTACTATTTCTAAAAATATGGCCAAAATATGCTGCTTTTTTTCGTTTTATTGTGTCTACTGTTTGTTACCCGCTCGGTCCATGATATCCTTAATATGCGTCTGTATAGCCACATCTCAAAAGAGCCCAAACGTGACATGGTCCGAGCTTTTAATGTCCATCCCTCAACTCCGTATAATAAACCCCTATTTTCTAATTTCTCCAAAAACTATCAGATAACTGACCAACTGTGTTCTCACAGCATATCGCTCCCCGAAGCGCATCTCTATTTATTTTAGTGAAATTACTCTGTAGCTAAAATTCTAACGCATGGACAGTTAGACTCACGAACATGAGACACGTACTTTCGAAATGTGGACACCATAAAATAAAGAAGAATTACATCATATTTGATATATTACATATGAAGAATACTTTGAGCATTGACGTAAGAAGTGATAGAAGCAAATCAATTACACCTATCGAATACTGGTAATCAATAAGTATTCCAATATAAAATGAAAATTTTATTGTAATTATTATAGAATACATTTTTCCATTAAATAATATATAAATAAATATACAGTATACAACAATTGAGAGTATTAGTAAAATTAGTCTATCAGGTTACAAATGTTCAACAAATGATATAATATACAACAATATTACTATATAAAATAAAAAACAATTTACCAAATCATCGGATATTAACCTTATCACCCATGTTGATTCATAAATTAAAAGAAGTAATAAATACAGGAGTACTATGTTGGAATTCTGAAATAATACTTCAATTACATTAGATACATAGTATGGTTGTTAATTTTTCACCTATATTATTAAATAAACTATAATGATTGCAAAAATAGTCATTACAGTTGTTTTCAGTTCTTAGGTATAATCGTTTAAAAATACGGCATGTTAAATAGATCATTAATGGACAGAAACGTCATATCTTTTTGTCTGAGATTTATGAGGCACAACCCATAATTGAAAGTTATATGATAGTACACATAGAGCAAACAGAAATAAAAAACTATACAGTTCTCTTTAAATCCTGTAGGTATTCAAGTTTCGCATAAGTAGTTGACAGAGCGCTTACTATTTCTGTTTACTACTAAGTCACTTAAGCCACAAATGATATTTGCAATATGTTATTCTAAAACTCATCAATCTGGCTACAAAATTGTTGTTTTTAAGTAATATATATCTTATTATCTGTTTCAAAAGCCGATTTTCTTGAATATTTATTGAATGGAAAATGAATCGGTCTTACAATTTCAAATTTAGTATAAAAAATTGGTAGGGTATTGTTGCCAATACTTTCAAAATAAAAGTGCAAGCACAAGTTTATTATACAATGGAGAGCGAAAAAAATGTGTTTTTGTAGAATGGTATTATATCAAGACATCGACTGAAATAGCACGTGTACATTCACTCAATCATCTATCAAGAAATATCACATTAGTTATCCTCACTTAACGATTAGTTAGTAATTTAGCGTAATTAAGTATTCCGATTTCGCTTTTACTCAAAACTATGATATACTATTCTAAAAACAATTGCGGGCCTGTATGATAAAAGAATCAAAGAACATATTACGGACTCGCTCTATTAGTTAACATCTTCCATAGGTTAATCACTACTTTTTGATTGAATACTACTTAATATGGTAATTATTCACGTAATATAGTAATTATTCAGAATCTGTCAATATTTTATAAATCAAAAATTTAGTTAAATTTTTGGTTTGTCACAATACCACTTACTACGTGGTTATTGAGTTATCCTGATATGTATTAATTATTACCGAAATATTTATGAATAAATGCAATAATAATATCACAGTATCTGAATTCTGGAAATTTGGTTTCACTTGCACCTTTAAACATTGAGCAAACGTTCACGACTAAATATGAAAAATTACTTTTCTACATAAGCAGCGCTCAATGACATACACACTCAAATAAAATTTAAAGCAAATAATGGAAATGGTGCCTAAACGTCTATGATTATTCATAATAGTATTAGTTTTAGCTACCGATATTTAAATTAAGCATGTGACAAAAAGTAATAAGGATTTCAGACACGAACCAGATGGAGCCGCTTCAATATGAGAATCATAAAAAACTACACAACTATTTTAAAAATAGCGAATAACATAATCCATAACAACCTTATTTTTTAGTAAGTACTTCAGTTTTACTCGCCTATACTAAAGGATTTGAGTTGATGGATCATACAATATCAGATTTCAAAATGAAATATCTTAATTTTTCAAATAAATCTACTGAACTTAACACCAGCTCTATTAAAGGGAGAACCCAGTATGTCATTCTTAATAACAATAAATATGAAAAGGCTGAGATCAAAAAAAAGGACAGATATCCTCTTAGTTCCTCTACTTTTTATTTTGTTATTATTTGAATAGAATGAATCTGTTGGAAGTTGTACCATCAACTACATATATAGTTTGCTGACGATGTTATGAATGCTCTAATTGTTTTGCAGCTCCAGTGTTGCCAGATAAAATTTTTAACCAACACTATGACAGAACAATAAGAAAACATGAGTTTTCCCTATCTCAACAGTTGTTTCTAACGAATGTATTTTTTTATAAAACACGCAACATATAACACAAAAGACGACCGAATAAAAAGCTACTAATATAGCAAATGTCGCAAACTAAATGCTGATCCGTCCTTTGGTCTCAGATAGTTCTTGCCATGAAGCCCTCAGAGGTAGACAAAATGGTCACAGCTTAAAAAAATATTAAGTTGGTTAATTTTCGATAAACTCACCGCAAAAATATTCGCCCAACATTCAAAGAATAATGAGGCAATAAATTAAGAACAAAATCAGAGGGGGTTAAAACCAGATGGGAATTGATTTCAGTGAACATACCTTTTACAAATTCAAAAGTATTCTGAGGTGATCGCATGATCAAGAATAATATTGGTATATGGTTGTAACAGCCAATCATTGTTATCTGTCTGTAACTCAGACACCATCACCTACTGACTGCAGGTTTTTAAAATATCAATAAAACAAAATTAAATCTTAATATATACACAGCTTACAACAAATAAATTTAGCCGTTGTGCAAAATGTTGTAATAAGTAATATAGACACGAGGATTCAGACTGAAAACAGTCGAACAGCTTAGATTTAAAAACAGTAGATCTCTTGTTGTGCAGCTCACAATAAGTTACCAAGTACTGGCAAAATCGCGGTTTGCAGTAAGGTTTGTTGAGATGGAAACTATTTGGGCTTGGAATTTAGTAAAAAATTTGGGATTTATAATGGCTAAAGACTGGAGTGTTAGGTGTCAGTCAAATCAAATTTTACAAAAAGGCTATATGTATACTACCTTGCAAAAGTCATATCGGAGTTATTTCCTGGATAAGGAAGCAAGAAAACGATTGTACGACATCCTGGTACTCAGTTCAGCAAATTATGGAGGTACTGTGTATCAGCCATGCTTATATAAGTTCAAATAAAATTCAGAAACTACAAAACTGTTGAACTAGGTTTATATTATCATTTAATTGCAGGGTGCACACTGTTCAACATTCATGAAGTCTTAATTGGTTGAAAATGTATAACAGCAGAATATTACACCATGCCTTTCTTGTCCATAAGGTTGTTATTTATTATGAGCCAAAGTATATATTTGATATTACGCAATTTAGGCACATTTTTCATAATGTCAATGTTAGGAGCCTAGATCAGTTTACAATACCAAAGCATAGAACAACTCATAAATTCTGCGATGGTATATAACACCACCGAGTCCAACAATAATGTTGTGATAAACTTGACCATTTTTAAAAAGTTACAAAAAATGTCTGAAAAAAATTATCTTTACCATATGGTATTCGTTAGCATGTCTATATTCTTTTTGTTTTTTTTTCAGTTGGTCGCGAATGTAAAAGGATAATATTGAATAATATTATCATTTTTATATACCATTATTATATTATTAGTGAGCTGGTAACCGAGTTATATAATTCTATATTGATCAACCTTTTGACGTTCTAGTATTTTTCTTCTTTTTCTTTCCTCAATTGTATATTTTTTTGCTACCTAAGCTCATAATGTAAATTATATAGTTAACGTCTTCAGTTACGTTTAAAAGTTAAGTTTGAGTCGCTGAGGCAAACATTAAAGAAATTATTATAAAATTGAAGCAACACGGACTCCGATACACTAGGTTTCTGTCCGATTACCCATGGACTAATACTTACACCGTGACGTAAGTCATCACTTACTACGTTTTATTTTGGAACGTCAATTTTGCGAACCGATTTAGATCAGCTGATTGAAAATAGTAATAGTGCTGCTAATCTATCACTTTTAGGGCCAAAAATGTCAAAATGAAAATACTTTAACAAAAAAAACCTCACTTTTTAGCAAAGGCGTTATCCGTGTGAAAATGTAAATAACCGCACCTATTTTGTGGTGTAAGCGCTAAAGCTTGTTCTCATCGTATTTTATTAAAGCTGTCATTGTAAACGATTAGACGGTAGAAGTAAGGTTAGCTGTCAGAAACATGAATGTCGCAAAAGGGATTTTGAATCTGTACGTGGTCGTTGATACCACTGCATCTACAACAAGTTAAACCGTTTTCTCTGTATATACGACATGTAAAACCGGTTTAAGCCACGTTAAACCTGATTTTTGAAACGCTTTGTGTTATACCGATTTAACCTCTTAAATCGTTTTAACAGCGTTTATACGTAGATTCTAACTAAAGTGTTTTATAGTAAACCGTTTTAAGGCAAACGTGTAAACGGATTAACTGGGTCCCTAAATGTGTCCTACGAAGACCAGGGAACCAAGAATGAGTGCCTTCTGCACTCTGGTGACTAAATATGCACCGATGCACGGCATACAGGCATTGTGCGCAGTGCAGAGAGCAGCGTATTCCCCATACCACATAGGGATTCCAGTCTGCCCAGAACCGGCATTAACTTCTCTTTGAAGTCTTAAAGTATTTCAGCAGTATAAAGGTTATTTGCCAGCATATTGTGTGGTTTTATTGCTGTGCCAATAAAGCGCGATAGAGATTGTCGCATTTGCTAGTAATATTACAGCCAGATTTTCTTGATGCTTGTAAACAACTTGTTTTTAATAATGCTTCAAGCCAGCTACTTGATTGAAATATACTATATCGAATCTACAAGTTGAAAAAATATCAAGGTACTTGTAATCATGTTTAAACAATTTTCGCTGGTATCTAGCTTCAGCGTAAGCATACCTATTTGCAATAACTTCATAGATATATGGCATTTTAACAAACAAATAAGATTTAAAGTTTTTCATCCAGTTCAATATAAACTTTCTCTTTGTAATATTCAACTTTTGAAACAGAAAATATTCACATAGATTTATGGAGCTACACTACCGACTTTGGCACAATTAAACGTACGTATACGCCATTTTGGATCAACTCACCTGCTACATTTGCTTCAAATCACAGGTTCTTTTAATTTTTTTCATACTCATACAACAGATAGGTGAGATACAGATATATCACTTACAGAAAAATTATTTCTCATGGAACGAATTTGAACTGGCCTGTCCTTCATATACACTACACAGAGCGTATCAACGATGTGACATATTTAGGTTAAAGTCAGGCTAAATATAACGTCACAATTATAGCTTCGTTCTGGTCAAATAAATATAATAGTATAACTTCCCATTTTTGGCAAACACCTAATTTCAGTTGGAAAGAGGTTCTGAGTTAAGTTCCTCTGACACTAGATCACTTTATTCATAACAATATCTGATTAACTACACTGATGATATTATAAGATGGTGAATGAAAAACTATGGTGAGCTGAACTCAAATAAGAAAAACAGTTTGTAGTGACGCGCATTTAAATTTTGGCATCATTCAGGTTCGCTTCTTTAGTATTTACTATTTTTACTAACTATTTAGTTAACACTATTCAATCTATTGTACCATCTCCATTAAAACAACAACAATTTACCAAAAAGTTGATAATACTCGAGTCGCAAAAAAACTACCAAAAATGGATCTTCGGCTCATGTTCCCAAAGAAATGTGTTGATTTTGTTATGAAGTTGATACCGTAAAGATATTTTCAATTATAATACATTATATGTACAGCGTGCTGCTGTAAAATTAATTTGAATATAGAAATATTTTTCTCGATTGTCTATCCGATTGAACAAATGACCTATAACAGTAAAATTAATGATTCGCATATTTCTAAAATTTCAAAGATCTAACCAAATGACATTTAAGCTTTTGACGTTCACACTACAACATCAGCTTTATTTGAGACACATTTCTGAAATATATATTTTAAAGTAATCTAAAACAGATATTAATACCAGTGTGGAACATAGCGCTATTCGTAAAAAGAGTAAACATGAGGCACTGATAATATATTCTGTTCTAAGATGTCATACCTACGGCTTATGAGTAGAGGAAACTTTCCAATTGCTCGTTGCTAACTGAAAATAAATAACACTACACAGTTCAGTACATACTCCGCCTTGGTCCAGGTCTATACATTTTCGCGACAAATTTGTGTTTATCAAATTGTTTTTCACAGATAAAGTTAAATACTTTCAGGGTTTTCCGAACGTTAAATAATTCAAAACTAAATATATTTTTTGTTTAGGATGACCATAGGAATCTAAAAAACTCGGACGTAAGAAAAATATTTTTGCAGTTAGTTAAAATTTCTGGATACTGACTTCCAGCATGGAAGTTTCATGGTTAGAAAACCTATCAGTGGAAGAATGATATGAGAGCCCTGTCGTTCTAATATCCAAAATTGTCGTATTTTCCTCAAAATAACTGCCACTCAGGATATTTTTTTTACATTACGAACCATTTGTTCATCTAGAATATGTGTTCATACGAAATAATAGAATGATTACACTTGACCCGCTAGATTAAACCAAAAAATATCAAGTCTCAAAATTTTGAAAAAACTTTCTGAAAAACTTTATTGTGTGTCTTAAGAAATTCGCTGAATGAAAATTTTGAAAGAGAAAAATCTACTATGTTACCGACATTTTCTAACAGTGGAATTTGGAAAAATATATCTCAAGACCTGTATGTCAGCTAATCAACGTCATCAATGCCTCTTTATATGCTTCTCTATTTAAAGTAACCGCATGGTCAGTTTAATTTCTCAAACTGTGCGGTTCGATAACTTCAACCTTAACTTAAAACGTCGCATTTAAAAAAATGTATTATCTCAAGTAGGTTGGTAACGAGCGTAACTAATATAAATAGTATGTTTCCGTTTCCTCTACAGATGAAATTATCCGCCCAAATTCTACAACTTGTATGGAGAGAGACATGTTAAAAGTTCTGGCATCTGAAATTTACTACAAAAATTATTTGGACAGACTAAAAAAAGTGATTAAAGAAGCCAAACGTTTATTTAATCAAAAAAATAGCAGCATGGACTATCATTAAAAAAGTGACAAAGGGAAATCAAGAAACAATATCATTGAAGATATAAGTGGGAATTCCTCAGCATTAGATCTACTCACCAAAGAGTTTATTAGATTAGGTAAATGATTCTTACATCAACGCTTGTCCTAACGATACTACTGGTTTGAATTACTTTGATGGTATAGATTCTCCTCAAGTAAAGTTTTCTTTTAATGTAGTTACCGGTCTCACTTTTGACAGAATGACCCGTATAATTGCGGAACCTCTTACATACATAAAAAATCTGAGTTTCTAAACAGGTATCTTCCCAAATAAGTTGAAAACAGCACGAGTCAAGCCAGTTAATAAGAAAGGTTCATTAAAAGAATACAGACTTTTCACTTCTTTCATATATTGGCATAATTTTTTAATGAATCGTCTATGTTCAATTAGTTACATTTCTTGAGAAACATGATTTATTATGTGAACAGAATGGCTTCAGAAAAGGGGGAAATACTATAAGAGAAGTTTAGGATTCTCTGAATAGAGGAAAATTAACAACTACTCTGTGTATAGACCTAACAAAAGCCTTTGATATGGTGGATCATCATATCCTTTGCAAAAAACTTAAGCTTCATAATTTGAATAAAGTAAGCATTAGACTCATTGAATCATATCTAAAAAACCCAGAACAGTTGTAGAGTATGGGAATAATGGAACGTTGATCAAATCTAACAGGTTAACAACTGTGGAGTGGAGTACCTCAATGCTCTATGTAAGGGCTTCTCCTCTACGTACCCTATGTTAACGAATTTCCAAAAAGTAACCTCAGAAAGATCATTCTTTACGCAGATGACACGTATGTATTTTTGTCTGAGAACACTGATGACGACTGCGAAAATATTATGGTTAGATGGATAAAAGTTCTTGAAAATTGGTTTTTACAACACAATCTAGCAATTAATGTCAATAAGACCCCAGATGATTCATTTTAAACAGCCACAAAAGCAATTACAACACTGGAAATATTTTTGCAGAAGAGAGTGTTTCATTTTTGGGATAATAAAAAGTCATCATCATGTGATGCATATGCCGTGAAAGTTTTGTCTGTGAGTATGAATTTAAAACAGCATTAACTGCGTATTATTCTTATATGCAATCAAGAATATCCTACAGTATGTTTTTGGGGAAATTGAGTTCTGTTTCCGATTTGTATATTATAGATGCAATGATGTTCATTAGAAAAAATCAAGATATCTTTCAGAATAATAGATCTAATCACAATTACAGAACTAGATCGAAAAATAATCTGAAAACAGTACAAAAACACTTATTTATTTTTGTACAGAGAAACGTAGTATATTCAATTATAATGATTTGGAACAAACTTCCTGAAAACGTTAGAATACTCCCTGAATTAGATTTAAAAATAAAATTGAAAAGCTTCCTTAGTCACAAAGTATACCAAACTATAGAAGAATATTTTAATGATATGATAGTAATGTGACATATTATTATTTTTGCGAGGATTTTTGTATTTATTTCATAATGATATCATCATCAAGATTTAAATCATCATTGTTTGTGTGAACGTCTGTTGCAATATATTTATATTTTTGTTTCATTGTGTAAGTAATATACAGGGTGGTCCAATAAGCGCGCAGTGCTCCCTAGCGGTCATACCGTTTAAATTATACGAAAATGTTTTAAATAAAAAACGTTCCTTTTCAAATGCTCTAGATTTAGAAAATAATTTCAAAGATGGCGGACTTCCGGATATACCGGAAGTAGGCATCAGCTTCCTTATTTTAAATAGAACACCCTGTATATTATTACGTTTTTGAATTCAGCATCGATTTTTAGGTCCAGTTTGTTAACCATTTTTTATGTCTACGAAGCCTATTTTCGGAGTTATTCAGCAATTTTTACAAAATTTGACGTTTGTAGTACTATACAAGAAACGTTAATATCTCGGAAACTAAACGCGATAGAAAGATGCGGTTTTCGGTTTTGAGAGAAGCAAGGAACGTATTTGTATTTCAGTGAGATCGTTGTTTCAAAACAACATTAAATCAATAGACTAGAAATTTTCAAATATGAAAAGTTAGAAACGTTAAAAACTTCTATTCTTCAAATGGGGTGGTATCATAAGTTTCACATCGGTGGATGCAAAATTAAATTCTCTTTCACTTTTGTCTAGGCGCATGTGGTGCTATTTTTGATGGTTTTTAAGATATTTACGGTTTTGTAATTATTGCATAGGAATTAGAAAAATCGTAGGTGGCGTGGCTCGCAGACGAAACAATTGGCAGGAAACCTTTCATCCGAAGTGTTTCGACCTCTAATACTAAAATGTGCTTTTGCTCCATCTAACTTTAACCACATTATTCTTAAAAACTCCAGTGGTGAATTTTTCAACAGGTTTTCCAAATTTTCATGTAGAAAATTTTGGAAAACATTAGTTTATTATGCGGTTTCCAATAATACCACCCCAAATGCTTAGACTTCATGCTGGGTGACAACAAACTCCTCAAAATTTGGATTTACGTGAGCGTAAAATATGAGAGAAGGAAACATGTAGTAGTAATACATGAAGATAGTGAGTTCGACATTCTCGCAATTGTAGTTAAAGATCCGCATAGCTGAATTCAAAAACGTAATAATATACAGGGTGTTCCATTTAAAATAAGGAAGTTGATGCCTACTTCCGGTATATCCGGAAGTCCGCCATCTTTGAAATTATTTTCTAAATGTAGAGCATTTGAAAAGAAACGTTTTTTATTTAAAACATTTTCCTCTTATTTAAACGGTATGGCCGCTAGGGAGCACCGCGCGCTTATTGGACCACCCTGTATATACTTTTTCCTTTTGACACGTTATGTGCCTTAAATGGACTCATATGGAACCAATAATTCTATTGAATTGAATAGAATTTTTACCTTGTTGTACATAATCTTTTAAATGAGACTTGAGGCTTGATAATACGTTGTTGGAAAGAAGAAAGACGAAATATTATTGCAACATTTTACTGCTTTAGGAGCTGCATGGAATGAGAAAGATACATATTAGACGAACATGGGCGACAGTGAACTGGTGGTACACAGTGAACTAAATATCGTAGTTTATTGTGATGGCAGCTTCGCCACAGTTTTATCGATTTCATTCTTACTTTCCATCATTTGTGAACTCTATGAAGGCACTATCATTTGTGATACGCATGCAGAATTATAAGTGTTTCCCTTTAACGAAGCTAAATTTTTTCTAGTGTAGCGACAAAAGCAGGAAAAGAGCTTCATCGACAACACGTTGGATATGTAAAAGTGAACCAGGATCACTTAGGCCAGGTGGACATTTCTATCGTATAAAGGAAAAACATTGTACTCCAAAGTTTCTCGAAGTTTATGTTCTAAATTATGTGCTTCCGGCTGTCTTTGCAAAACGTAACCTTACTAGATTTTTAGGCAACAGTATGACGGGGCAGTGTATTTGTTAGATATTTAATAGCATATTATGACAAAATACTGTATGGCAGAAGACAAGAACAATTTAGTTAAATTATAGTATGTACGATGTACCCCTTCGACCTCCAGTACAAATTGCATAACTGTAGAGAATAAAGTGCATTGTACTAGCTTTAAATAATTTTATTTTGTTTGCTAAACAAAATCCGAGGTGTGGCTATTAAACCACCAGACTGATGCTGCTAGCAACATGATACACACTTGTCGCGATATGTCATATTAGCACTGAATTGACACTGCATTATGTACAGTTCAACAAATAATGGTTGGTTTGTGAAAACTATTAAATTCTAAGGCAGAACGATGTCATCATCAATACTACCTTTTTGCTGGATCAGCCGAAATATTAGTGAACGTTATTTCCCTTTTACATTTTTGGATAGACTATAGAATGTTTGCTTGCTCACTGCGTAGGTACTTAAGTATTATTCACTGTATAACACCAGTTTACAGTGCGCATATTTTGATTTGACTACTAACAATGCCTCAGAATTTAATGATCTTTAAATCTTTAGGGTCACTGTCAAACGTATTCCATTACAGTACCAAAACAGAATTAAAAAAAAAACAAGTGTTTGTTTCTATTTTTATACCGATATATTGTGTACGCTCAGTTTTTGTCGCAAGGTTTTTAAATATGCTCAATGTGTCACTCATTCTATTCCTAAATAAACTATTCAACTTAATAATCAGGTCACTTTCTTCGGATATTTGTATCTACTTCCGTGGTTTGAACAGTAATAAAGCCTCGACCTTTCTTTAAGCTGCATGTAAACGTAGTTGCAAAACAAAAATTGCAAGAATATTATATGCATTCGGCACTCAAATGGACTGCATTAATACTAATCGTTCTTTAATAATATGCAGGTGTCAATAAAATTTATCGCCAGAATGCGATAAGTAACGCGGTATCTACTTTGCTCCACCCGCACGTCTGCAAAATTCACCTGATTGAGCGACCTTTTACGCTTCGGCATAAAAAACATCCACGATCACCACCATCATCAAACGCCAGAGAACAATCATCAAACGCACCCCTTCACTCAGCCTTGGAACAACCGTATAGTGTCCAAATGGCATAATTTAATGAGATGCCAATTATAGCATATTTCATCGGCATCAAAACTTTTCACTTTGCCACATTTCTACAAAAACCTGGGCACTTATACTATTCTGCAGAACAAGGTATAGCTGGATTATTTTCCAAATTAAGAAATATCTACTTTGTTAGCCATAGAGAGCGCCCGAGAAGAGGTTTTTTTTCCCTCTGGGAGCCGTCAGCACTTAAGCCTTTAAGGCCTATTGTACTATGACTTCCCAGAGGGGGGACGGTGGACGGCCAGCACCGTTGGAATCATCCCGGACGGTCCAGGCCCCGGACGGTCCGACGGGGGTCCCCCGTCCGGGCCTTCCGGTCGATCATCCAAAGTGCCGGCCGCGTAAGATGCTCCCGATCAGCGCTCGTGTGGGCGACACCGACAGACTGTTCAGTCTCGCTGGTGCAATTCCGTCACCCAACCAAGCGCTACTAGGCAGACGCTGTTCACCGCCAAAAAAAAAGAGAGAAGAAGTTCCAGCGGGTTATGATTATTATATAGATAATAAAACTAAAGTGTTAAATTAGACTGCGCAAGGAAGACGCAGATGTTAGTAAAATTATATATATTTTCTCACGGCAACAGAATTTCATATTGACGTAAAAATCGAATAAAAATACTTTGCTACTACTGAAAGTAGGGTTATATTTTAGTTTTCTATCTGCTTTCCATGAACTGTCTGTCTCCCTGTCTGTTGACGCGTTTCTAGCGTGGTAATCCCAGTAACCTCTGCATAGATTGTGATGAAATTTGGGTAGCGATATGCTGTGTAGTAAGTAATGCTGCTATAACTTTGAAAATCGGTGCATAAGCGGCGGAGCAATTCGCCAAAAACAAAAAAATTCAACTACACCTCAAACTTCGTTTTTAGACGTTTTAGGGGTTCCTGATCATTTTCTACTTTTTTGGGTAAGAGTAAAATTGGGGTGGAGGTGAGGGGTTGTAAAACTGAACATTTTGTTCTATTCATAATGGGCTATACATTGTCCTGTGAAAGAAATACCTAGCAGCTTAATACACTTTTTTAGGTCCATCCAAACGTTGCCTTGCCTTTTAGAGGAACCGGGGGACAGAATTTTTGATGTACACATACGAGTATTGCTTTAGATAGTTCTGTATTGTGCAACGTGGAAACTGTTGAATTGACTTAAATAAAATTTCCGCACAGTATTATTAGTTTTTAGAAATCGTGTCAGTGACGGCGCGGAAATAATCAAAAAACTAAAAATACAAAAACAAACCTTGTTTTTAGCTGTTTTAGGGGTAAAACTGAAACATTTGCAGTATTTGTAATAGGCTGTTTATTGACCTGTGAGACACCTAGCGGTATAACACACTTTTTTGCGGGCGTGCGATGATTTGGTTGCAAGGTGATCTATAGCTTCATGCTGTGCAAAAATAATGAACTGGTATCACCGTAATATGTAGGAGGTACTGAGTGAATCAACTTGACTTCATTTTTTTAATTAAATTATTTCCCTATATTATTACACCATTTGTTCACGTCTGTTATACCTACTAGGCTACTATTTGAACCACTTGTTATTTAGTTAATTTAAAAAAAGTCCGCAATAGCATATACGTACCTACAAGTTCTCCAAAAATGCAATACGAATTTCACAGAACACATTATTTTTTTTATAGAAAGTTATTATATAAAAATATAAAGTTCACAATGACTCAAAAACACGATGTGGAATAAGAATGCCATTCAACACTAAAGTATACGTATATTTCTGATAAAATGCAAATTGTTGCAAGTTCCCCATAAGCTGCATTGAAATGTATAATTACATTTTCTATTGGCCCCTTATATGATGACTAGTATAATATTTACGCACGTCTTACTAATGTAAACTGCTGACGGCCTAGCAAGCACTACATTTGCAGTTTACATGAGTCAATCTAATACTAAATAGTCCTTGTAGCCTGCAGATATAATACGTCTGCAGTTTACGAGCCTTTCTATTGGTGTGTTCAAACCTAAAAAGCGTAATTGTGCGACTATCCCTTGTGTGTACGAAAAAATATTTCTCCGCCAACTAGGAATTTTTCCCCAGCGAAAGATGTGTTTAGCTTTTGACATTTAAAAATGTCGAAGATGGCTTTGTGCTTCATGGACAATTTTATATCATACTAAATTTGGTTGCACTAACCCTACACATTTTTGTGAGGCGGAAACGTAGTCCAAGCGGTAGGGTTTTTTTGACAGCAAAAGGTCGGAAAGAAATGAAATTTGGTGGGACGGTAGACATTGGTCCCCTGAACCTACACCTAAGTTTGTGACCTCGGGGGCTTGCGCTCGAGGGGTGGGGGATGAAAACTCTGCTTCGCGACGATTTTTGAAAAATAACGCCGTGTTGGTAAGTGATATCGAAAAAATTTCGAAATTTTGGTCCTTACTTTTTTCGTGTACTACCAATAGTTTCTGTCCTACACTGCGTCAAAGTTAGGGGTTGGTTTGTGATTTCCACTAAAATCATAATTTAAGGGTGGATTAAGGCGAAGGATTTATCAAAAAGTCGTGTAACATTTTTGTTTCCCTAAAAAAATAATATCGTCTCATTTTTTTATTATCTGCGGCTGCCTAAACTCACGTGTTTGGTTTAAAAAAAATTATTGCATTTAGAAACGCACCCCTACCTACTACCGATATGTGCTGTTGCCAAAAATATCGTATTTGTGCATACTTTTAGTAGAAATGATATTACCCCGGCATTGGTTAGTTAAGATAAGATACAATTTGCGGCATTTGGTGGTTGCTGTTCGAGGTTGGGGGGGGGGGGGGGGAGGGGGTGAAAAGTGTTTTGTGACGCTTTTTGACAAATAGTGCCGCTGTGGTAAGTGCTATCGCAAAAAGTTCAAATGACAGATGGATACAACAAAACTCTTCAGAATTTTGGTCTTTATATTTTTCGCGTGCGTCCAATACTTTCCATTCTACAGGTCCCCAATGTTAGGGGGTGGTTTGTGATTGTTGCTAAAATCAAAAAGTTCTGTAACACTTTTTCTCCTGAGAGAATAACATTTCTCATATCACTATTATGTTCAAGTTTTTAAATAACACATTTTTGGCTTAAAAAAAAACAAAATTTATGACGACATCGCTACCTACTACCGATGGCGAAGCAGTTTTCAGCACCCCCCCCCCTAACCCCTTGAGCGGCAACCCCCCGAGGTCGGAGACTTAGGTGAACGTTCAGGGAACCACTGTCCACCATCCCACCAAATTTCATTTCTTCCCGACCTTTTGTGCTCAAAAGCACAACGATTGACTAATATCGGTAGCAAGTAGCGATGTCGTCCTAAATATCGTAATTTTTTTCAAGCCCAAATGTGTTTATTAAAAAACTGAAGATAACAGTGATATGAGAAATGTTATTATCTTAGGAGAAAAAGTGTTACAGAACATTTTGATCGCTTTCATCGACTTAATACGCGATAAAATTCTGATTTTAGTAATAATCACAAACCATCCCCTAACTTTGGGGCATTGTAGAATGGAAACTATCGTTCGTACACGAAAAATGTCAGACCAAAATTGTGAAGAATTTTGTTGTCTTCAAATATCGTTTGAACTTTTGTTGGATAGCACTTCCAGAACGGCACTATTTGTCAAAAAGCGTTACAAAACAGTTTTCACCCCCCCCCCCCCCTCAAGCGACGGCCCCCAAATGTCGCAATTTGAATCTTGTCTTAACTAAACAATGCCGGGTAATATCATTTCCACTAAAAGTATGCACAAATACGATACTTTTCGCAACCGCACATATCAGGGGTGCGTTTCTAAATGCCGGATTTTTTTTTAAACCAAATGCGTGAGTTTAGGCAGCTGCAGATAATAAAAAAAATGAGGGACACAAAAATGTTACACGACTTTTTGATAAAGTTCTTCGCCTTAATCCACCCTTAAATTCTGATTTAAATGAAAATAACACAAAAACCCCCAATTTTGACGCAGTGTAGGATGGAAACTATTGGTCGCACACGAAAAATGTAAAGACCAAAATTATGCAGATTTTTGTTCTCTCCATGAATCATTTGAAGCTTTTTTCGATATTACTTACCAAAGCGGCGTTATTTTTCAAAAATCGTCGCGAAGCAGAGTTTTCATCCCCCACCCCCGAGCGGCAACCCCCGAGGTCGCAAACTTAGATGTAGGTTCAGGGCACCAATGTCTATCATCCCACCAAATTTCATTGTTTCCCGACCTTTTGCTGTCAAAAGCCTCATTTTACGACGTAACGATGGGACTAACGTACAACAACGAATTATTTTTTCATAAACAAGTCTCGCTTAGTTAACTGACTGTTTCAACCGAGCATTCAAAACATCTATTGTTTTCTATTCCTCAAAATATCATTGTGAGGCATTACTTGGAATACCACTAGATCTCCTAAGCAACTGATTAGTGATTATATATTTACTTTCCTGGAAGGAGCTAATAAAAAGTTGAGTTTTGCGACTGTCTTTGATTGAAATACATTCATACTGATATAGAAAGTGCAGCAGCAGACCGCCACATCTCTTAAGCAACGCAATTATGAAATATTCTTCCTGTATGAAAAGCAAGAGAAAGAAGTAGCTAATATTCAGTGGTCTTTAAATCATTTTTAAATAGCAAGGTAGTACGTGCTGTGTCTCTTCTAACAAGGAAGTCTGCAGGTGTTAAGGAAACTAGTCGAATTGTAATTAAATCATATGCACCATTCTGGGTTTCAGTCAACTAATTGGATATGCCTCGGGTAAAAATGTTATCAGTATGATGTTCTCCAAGCCAAAGAGCGGACCATACGTTTTTCCCGGCGTCCTTATGGTTTGTTGTTGGATCCCTAATGAGATGTGGTATTGTCTCTTCTCGTCTTGGGGTTTCTTCTAATCCTAAGACACCGATGGGTTACTGGCTCTAATTTTGCGGGATTTCAGAGTCACCACCAAATTTAGGATATTAGTTTACAAAACAACAAAAGCTCTTTCTTGGCACAGCTGTCAAACTATGCCTAATTAATTTTTTGTAAAATTTTGTACTTTAATAAAGGCCGTAGAAGTCGTCGAAATGTCGGAGAGAAAACTACATGATACATCTCAGAAATTACTAGTCACTACAGTTCTAGCTTCGGCAGCTTTTAAGGGTTGCGTCAAGTCTTATTCATATACAAATCTCAATTAGAGAGGTGGAAATGGCAAGAGGTTATCCAATAATGTGACCTGCTAATCAAGTTGAGCAGTTTATGTACATAACATATAAAATATACAAAAAAACCTTACATCACAATTTTAGGCAACAACACATCCGGCTGCTTCTGCGACACCGTTCTTGTCCTGTTGACCACTCACAACGCCACCTGTAGCGCTGCTTGCATGAGCTTCATTCAGTTTCTCGGTCGTTACATTGCTATTAACACTTGGCATCTTCTCTTTAAGCACCGGATGGCTAGCCGCAGCGCCATCTTGATTTGAGCTCGTCTTACGAGATCGAGCTAAAATGGGCGAAGAGACTTTGTTCAACGACGCCGAGACTGCTTGTTGGTATTCGGTGATTTGTTGTTGTTGGATTTTCGTTTCTAGGATACGCGATAGGACGGATATTTGATTTTGGATGGCCACCATGAAGGCCTTGTATCCTAAGCTGCAAGGAGAAATTCTATTAATCGATAGATTTTGCAGTAGAACTTACATCTATGACAAAAACTATCTCAGTATTTGAGATGTTCAGGATTTTGTACAAGAAAGCTTTAAAGATTGTATCTTGAACTGTATAACAACTTTGTCAAAAAAGGTGAGCAGTCACTGGATACGCAATATTTTGGGCTTACCCGTTTGGGATGCTGTTTATGTACATAAATTGCTGGCATTCAAAGTACAGGAGATGGAAGATAACTCCAAAGATCAAAATCAACACAGCTTTATTGATGCAGCAGCCACTACAAGTGGGCCATTGACAACAATAAGAAGGAACATAATCAGTGAATGGAATACTTCTCATGATGAACTATTGGTTTCTGGGGTGTTTAGCCGGCGTCGATACACTCCGCTACCTTGGCATCGGCACGCTTCAGTGCCTAACTTTTGCTAATACGGGTAGATGGAATCATCAGAAGTTGTAACGTGTTCGATGACTTTCGAAATCGGAACGAACAGTACCTTGAACTGTACGGTGCTGGCAACATCTCAAGCAGCGAAGCGCACTAACACCAAGGCCGGCCGAACAGCCCAAGAACCACTAATTCATCGGACAATATCCTCGAAAGCCTTCCATAATAAAAACTGCTCGCATGTCCTAGCTCGCCAAAAACATGGACTGTGATCAAAGCTGTCAGTCAAAACTTTTGTTACTCGGTCATACCAGCAATGACAAGAGAGAATGAATATATCACTTTCATCTCAAAATAAAATACTTAGCTCAGAGCATATCTTTACTAACAATTTCACAAGAAAATTCAACTCTAGGAAAGCTACTTATCCGGATTAAATACCGTCATCGAATTTTGCACTACAGAACTTTCACCAATAATAATAATCTAAGTCTTTTCATTTTTTCATTCCAGTGAGTCGTGTTTCTTAGTGTCCGAAAGATCGGTTGCATACAACCCATCCCTTAAAATGACAGAAACGTTGCCCAACAACTACACACTTCAACTCTTCTCTTAGCCCCCTTCAAGGGTAGCATTTGTATTTGACGAATAAATAAAGACCCAAAATATGGTTTAGTTTAACTTTCAGAAAATTTAGACATCAGTCGATGTTGGTCTGACAGACGAGGAACGCTGAATAACTGACTAAACTTCCATTATGCTTCTGGGGGTAAACATCAACAGAACGTAAAATGTGCTAATACAAGTGGTGGTCCAGAATTTGGAGGTTCTCCTTCACTGCAGGACGAATTATCAGCAACAACTACTACTAAGTACCCTACGAGGCTCGATTGTGATCGCTGGAATGGGGATATGGTTCGAAACGCTTCTTCTAAACTTCTGACCACAACACAGAACAGAGCAATACGTCTGATACTTCAAGTGACATCCACAGTATGAAACACCGTAGAAAAGGCAGTGAGCTGTGTAGAGTAATATCACAAAGAGCCGTCAGAACATGACACACGAAATAATGTCAACGGGCCATCCTCACCGGATCGACATTCCCCGAAAGAGCCTCTCCCAAATTGCATTAGTTTTGAGTATTTTTTCACTGTGGAATGCTTTGCGGAGCACTATATTTCACTTAAGCGATCATTTACAGGATTTTAAAGTTAATGTAAATAGACCATCGCGCTTTACACCAGTAAAAACCACATATGTGTAGCCTTTATCAAAGTGCAGGGGCTTTTTAAGAAGTGGCTTCCTAACTAAAACGTCGGTTGTGAAATTTCAAAGACCAAAGAACCTATGTTATTTATATCTCACTTATCAGGGACCAGTGAAACCGGCTCAGAATATTGCATTTGCATTGTTCATAAATTCAAAATGAGAGCTAAATACATCAGTATCTTAGGATAACGAAACTGTCTGTCTTACGAGTAAATAATGTAACACACAGACTGCAGCCCACGATGAGATAATGCCGCATCTCATTCAGAATCCAACCACAAACCATTAAGCAAACCTGGAAGAATCTTAAGTTCCCACTAATGAATGGGTTTGGAAAACGTATAGATCACTATTTGGTTTGAATATTGGATAGATGTTTCCTTGAAGCAAATTCACACATACAAAATAGACTGTATGTGTGGCAAATACTATATTGGTGAGTCTTCAAGCTTCTCCAATGTAGAATCGACAAATATAAAAATTACATACCTGAAGGAGAAGCATCAGCTCTCAGCGAAGACTTTGGGAGTCAGGACACAGTGCAAAATGCGATCAAGTCTCAACGCTACACAAGGAGCATAATTGTTATGAAAGAAATATAAAGGAATTTGCTTATATAAATGTGAATCTCGATTGGATCAATAATTTATCAGTTGACTGTGACAGTATGGTTAGGTATGCTTCAAGGAAAAATCTGACTAGAATTCTTCGAGCTAAAGAGTGATCTATAAGTTTTTTTTATGTTTCCTTGTTGGCTGCCGAATTAGATGTGGCATTATCTCATCTTGGCCTTGCACTATATTATTTGTGTCACATTATTCACTCATCAGACAGACAGCATCATCCTTCTAAGATGCTGGTGTATTACTGCATCCCATTCTGGATTTATCAAATGTTCAAATGTAGCAACACTCTGGGTTCTTTCAAATTTCAGATTCACCAGTAGTTATTTAGGAACTTAGTGAAAAAGCTAATGCTGTTTCCTGCCACAGCTGTCAAACAATGCCACTCATTCAAAATCATTTTTTTGTTTTTTTATTTTAATAACAGTCACAGAGGTCACCGAAAAGTCAGTCAGGCTTATATTCCACCTTCCACCAAATGTAATATTTTATTGATGGGCAAGTGAAGCGCGATGAACATATGAAACAACCACAGGATTAATTTCATATATTACATTAACAACTAGTAAAATGTTATGTACATATATAAAAGTAGAACAAGACGAAATAGAGTATGCCAGCCCAAGATGGATGACAGATGAAATTCTACAGATGATGGTCAGTCAAAGGAACACAAGCACAAAGTGGAAAAATACAAACAAATAGATAGAGAAATTAGGAAGAAAATCAGAACAGTAAAAGAAGAGTGGATGAAAGAAAGATGCGAGGAGATTGAATTACTTCAGTATAAACAGGATAACCACGGAGTTTATAAGAAAATAAAAGAGATAATGCATTCCATCAAAAGCCAACCCTTAGTAGGTATACTAAATGAAAATAATGAAATGGTAACAGAAGAGCAAGGAATATTAAAAGTATGGCAAACATATATACAGAAAACTTTCGCTAGTGATACGCCACGAATATATGACAGCAGTAATGCATGTGAACAGGCACCAAAGATTCTAAAATCAGAGATAATGAAAGCGCTTCAAAATAAAAACGGAAAAGCAACGGGTCCGGACGAAGTCCACATAGAAATGCTAAAACTGTTAGAAGAAGAAAATTTGCTGCCATTGTTCCAGTTACTTCAGAAAGTTCATGCAACAGGGAATATTCCAAAAGACTGGCTTACCTCCATATTTATTCCCCTCCCTAGAAATTCTAAAACCAACAAATGTGATGATTTACGACTGATAAGCTTGATGAGCCAAGTGCTTGAGATCCTAATTATACAAGCTAGAATCTACCACAAATGTGAGGCCGATTAAAGCGATACACAATTTGGATTTCGCGAAGGATTAGGAACAAGGGAAGCACTAGCCAGTTTATCAATCCTCTTCCAGAAATGTCGAGACATGAGGAAAGATATACAGACTGTTACCTACTCTACTATACACCCTTGAACATGACATGACATGAAATGCTGAATATGGCAACAAGGCTTAGAGACAAAGACAACATATAATCCATTCCCCGCTAGATGGCGTCACTATACTGCCGACTACATTTCACAGGGATGCCACATCTACGGAATCATCTGCAGCTTTGATAGCTCTGATTCGACAGTTCTATAATTGATAGAGATTAACTGGCAAGGATTGTTCCTTCTTTACATGATCGGTTAGCAGAGGTGACCATTAGAGCACTGTCATTCATTACGTGAAGAATGTTAATGAATCGTTTATTCCTTTAGACCGACAAGCATGGAAAATAACGCTAAAAACAATACAAATTTCGAGAATAACTCTTCGTGCATTCCGCTTGTACCTAAAAACTCCATACGTCGTGAACTAAATCTGGTTTTTAGCACTAACCATGAAAGTTACTTTGTCAAATCGCGGCGTGCAATGACAATAATCATTGCCGAAGTTTGCAGCATAAAATGTGAAGATGTGAAGAATGGCTTGCTAGAGCCCTATCGCTTGATTATAAAATGTAGAAGCTTAACTGTTATCCTGGAGTTAAATCCTTTCAACCAGATGATGTTTGTACGAATACTCGGAACTTGCAGGTACCTAGGTAGGAATAGAACCTGAACGGATTAACATAAATGGTAAATACTACAATGATATTTTCGCTTTTTTACAACCTTTACCCCAAACCAAACATTATCATCACATCGGTAAGATTAATTTAAATTTTGTTTTATGAAAAACGTACAAATATGAATATTTTCATTACCTGTGATTACGCGAAAAAAACTTGAACATAACCGGCAACACCGTTTAGCGTCGGATGTCCACAACTTGCACTGTTATCGCAATAGCTAAGCGGTATTGCCGGTTATGTTCAAGTTTTTTCCGCGTAATCATAGGTAATGAAAATATTCATATTTGTATGTTCTCATAAAACAAAATTTAACTTAATCTTACCGATGTGATGATAATGTTTGGTTTGGGGTAAAGGTTGTAAAAAAGCGAAAATATCAATGTAGTATTTACCATTTATGTTAATCCGTTCAGGTTCTACTCCTACCTACCTGCAAGTTCGGAGTATTAGTACAAATATCATCTGGTTGAAGGGATTTATCTCCAGGATAACAGTTAAGCTTCTACATTCTATAATCAAGCGATAGGGCCCTAGCAAGCCATTCTTCACATCTTCACATTTTATGCTGCAATCTTCGGCAATGATTATTGTCATTGCATGCCGCGATTTGACAAAGTAACTTTCGTGGTTAGTGCTAAAAACCAGATTTAGTTCACGACGTATGGAGTTTTTAGTTACAAGCGGAATGCACGAAGAGTTATTCTCGAAATTTGTATTGTGTTTAGCGTTATTTTCCATGCTTGTTGATATAAAGGAATAAACGATTCATCAACATTCTTCACGTAACGAATGACAGTGCTCTAACGGTCAGTGTCGCAATTCCGTAACTTTCGCTATAATAACGAAAGCAGACGAAAGCGAAGCTAAGCATTTACGAAAACGATTTTTGACGGCATTCCATAACCAAAGTTTAACGCTTCGTTACGCTTTCGGCATGGAGCTCGATGACTCACGAGCATTCACAAGTTGGCTCAAATATCTCTGGATGAGACTCTGCAAAATCCAGAAATGCCGACCATTGCGAAGGATTAGTTTTTTCTCTTCGATTCATTGCTGGTAATTAACTATACAACTAAATTTAAGCGAATTGTCACTTTGACACATACCAATAGTAACGTCAAAAGTTGATGAACGCGATCCAAATTCTTTCGCTATCGCTTATAACGTTCGTCTGCGTTCGTCATATCCGAGTCGGCACGAAGACATTTATGGAATACCGAAACGAGCGAAAGCGTTGGAAGAATGTCGCAATCGCTTCGCTATCGCTTCGCTTAGAGTTATAGAATCGCCACACAGCTCTGCTAACCGATCATGTAAAGAAGGAACAATCCTTGCCAGTTAATCTCTATCGATTATAGAACTGTCGAATCAGAGCTATCAAAGCTGCAGATGATTCCGTAGATGTGGCATCCTTGTGAAATGTAATCGGGAGTACGGTGACGCCATCTAGCGGGGAATGGATTACATGTTGTCTTTGTCTCTAAGCCTTGTCGCCATATTCAGCATTTCATGTCCAGGGCCGCATTAAGGGTGTATAGTGGAGCAGGTAACACTCTGTATATGCCTGTTTCATAGACTACGAGACAGCCTACGATCGAGTTGATCACACCGTGCTGATGACATTACTGCATTGGAAAGCTTTATTGGAACCAAGAAGCAACGGTGAGATATGGACAAGCAACATCAGAACCGGTGTGTATAGAAAAGGGGGTACGACAGGGTTGTGTTTTATCGCCAATATTATTTAATATGTACTCTGAGCACATATTCAACCAAGCAATAGGCGATGATGAAGGCGGCATAACAATTAACGGCAGGATTTAAACAACATACGTTATGCAGACGACACGGTTATCATTGCGGACAGTGCAGAGGCCCTTCAATGCCTAATCAACAAAGTCGTAGAGGTAGGAGTTCAACTAGGCATGAAAATGAATGTCACAAAAACTAAAGTAATGGCGATAACAAGATCTCCAAACCCACAACTGGACATAAACATATATGACACCGCGATAGAGAGAGTTGAGAAATTCAAATATCTTGGCAGCCGCATAATGACAAATGTAGACCCTGACGTTGAAGTAATATCACGTATAGAACAAGCCAGAGCCACGTTCCTAAAGATGAAAAACCTATTATGTAACCCAACCTTGAACTTAAACCTAAGATACCGTTTTGTAAAGGCATACGTGCACTCAGTTCTCTTGTATGGAGCAGAAACATAGACATTAAAAGTGGATACCATCAACAGACTCGAAGCTTTTGAAATGTGGACCTTCCGTAGGTTATTAAAAATATCATGGACTCAACACATATCTAACGATGAAGTGCTTAGACGTATGAGAAGGGAAAGTTACTTACTACAATAAAACGAAGAAAGACCGCTTATCTGGGCCACATATACCAGAGCAACAAGTATGATATACTAAAACTAATAATAGAAGGAAAAATCGAAGGTAAACGTGGTCCTGGTCGCAGACAACATTCATGGTTGAAAAACATACGCGATCGGACTTGTATGAACACATCATCTTTAATTAAGACCGAAATAAGTACGCCGAAATTGTCGCCAACCTTCATTAAATGGAGATGGCACGTGACGGAGAACATGTTAGCAATTTGAAGTGAAAAACAACGAAAGAGAAATGTCCCATGAAGAGCATAATTTATTGAAGATGACGGTTGGCAAAGCGGTTGAACATATGTATTAGTAGCGATAGTACCAAGTGTCATAATTTATTGAAGCAATAATGGTAATTGTCGGTGCCTGAAAACTTGTACTGAGAATAAATATTTCTGTGAAGGTTTTAGTGCGTTTTATTACATATTTTTCACTAACACAGTTGGTATGCACTCCCACAAAACTACTGAATAAATATATATGAAAATCGGTCAGCTTACCATTCGGAATTCGTCCAATAGTTCAAAATGAGCAAACCTTGGCGAAGTCTCGACACAGACTCTATAGACTGATTGGGAGATTTCGCAGCATTCACAGTTCGTAAAACAGCCATGGCATCTCTGAGCAAAATTGATATTAGCAACGACCATTCGAGACAGCTTGCTTCCATGAACAACTGGAGAAGATACCTGAAAAACATCAATTTGTCACTGAACATCAATCATCTCAACTTACGACACAGCAAAGGCCAACGACTGGCACGAGGCCTACTATGCAACCAATTGAATTGCGCGGTAACTGGTCATGAACCGCAGTAGTCGGCACTTGACCAATACTGTTTTACTTTACATCAATGAGATTAACATTATGTCCCTGGAAGACGCTAATGAAAACAGTTTCCATTTGCTAAGAACACAACTACATCAGTGATTAATCCAGACTTACAGCTCCGCTTTTGGAATGTAACATGTGTCTTAGTTATATTCAGACGGTACAATTGAAGACATATGCTTTATGTTTGAATTGGAGTAAAATCTTTGGGATGCAACACCGCTAAGTGAGAACAAGTTATTTCGTTAGGTGCTGAATTAAATAGAAGTATACATCGGATGAATTCTGGATAATCAACAAAACAAGAAAACAAAACTCATAGCAAACCAAATATCTGAAGAAGATAGAAAACTAATTTTTTCAGTATGCATTCGTTTTTTAAGTATTAATATCTCTAACTCCACGTTTAATAATCCCTGGCGATTATTTCTGTATAGCTCACCTTAGTTGCACCTCAGATCTGTGCGATCCTTTACTATCCATATTCGACAACTGCTCTAGAATCTGAGTTGACGGTACTTCCCAGTTATCCGTAATAGCAGTTCCAAGATCTCTATCGTCACCCCATACTGAGCTAACAGTACTCATCATGGACTCATCCACTGACGATTGTACTTGCATTTTCAGATGCGTGTTTACCTCATTCGAGTACCTGGTAATGGAAATTAAATACTGTTTAGAAGAACCATTATTGTTCGATAGCAGATAATAACCGCTCATTAGTAGAGCACCTTACGGTTGACTGCACATGATGAGCCAATAAGGTAATATTCCCATAAAGATGACAATACAATTAGCGCAACACTTGTCGCGTTTGAAAGTCTTTTTGGAATTGGAAGTGGTAAGACTGTAGAGCTTGTTCTTCAGTAAATATAAAAAATGATTCATAACAGGAGCCCAAATGAGAATACCACATTTCTTCAGAATACGAAGGCCAGATAATTATTAATTTGTCGTGGTCGTTCGATGTGTTCGTGTAATCTAGTATGATTTGTAGCAAAGGGATGATTCAAGGACACCAAATAATTAAAGCAAGAACGAAATTAACAAAAGACACTCTTACCTATCACCACCTTTTTTATCGAACTCTGTACCGATTCCATTGACGACTTTCCTCTGCTCAGTAATGCTATCACAGGTACTTTGATTATCCACTTCGGACTCCGCAATTTGACTACTCTGTTCCAGTGTATTGACAGGAGTTAGAAGACCAGTACAGGGTATGCCTTGGAAGGACATGTATCCGCTATCACCCACCCTACTGGAGGGCATCGGATAATTGAAGCAATCCAGTTTTAATGACTTCAGATGGTCCTCAATCGCCTGACTGGATGGGCTCTCCAACGGAGCTACGAAAAATACATAAATTAAATTTTTGGGATCAGTACTGCGATCACATGGAAGGTTATATTATGGTTATGCAATATTTCAGTTCGTGTAATTATCTGTAATCAATAACCAAATGCTTTGGCAGCTGCATCCGCCAGCAAAACGCCGCGCCAGAGAGGCACAAGGCTTCTATGCGGTACTCGTTTAACAAATTTGTAAACACCATCATTATTTGCATCGGCACACGGAAAGAATGTCAGGATACCAAAGAACCAAACCAGTTATTTCAAAATGACAGGTTTTAGGATTATAAGCTGTAATATGTATCAAAAAATTCAATGTTTGGACAGGTCTGTTTTTTATGGCATTAAAAAACCTTGCCCTTCCCTGCCACCCCAATATCACCGAAAGGACTCCTCACTTCATACATCAGATATCGGTGCAGCAGCGACCGATATTATTAATTTGGAAGAATACACTATAGTCCCGTTTAGTTCAGGATCCCAGTACCCATTTTTAAGACTTATTGCTGTGAAGCTAATTTTTTGTAAAGAGCTTCATTTTTATGAGACACCCAACTTTGTATCTTACATCAATTCTCCATTGTGGTAGCTAACATAGATGCCAGGAGTAGAATAAGTTGATAAGACAATTCTCAAAAATTTATTAATAACTGTGGATTTTTTATTACATTTTAAGGAAATAATTTACATTATTGAAAAAATATTTGTGTATTTGTCCTACAAAATGTCATCGAAAATGATCACTAATTAGCTGATTTTTACTGTTACCGAGTTATAATTTTTATATTATTTCACCAAATTAGTAATCGATTCTTTTGAAAATTCATTTTTTAAGGTTTATTTTATGTTGTCGTACGTTTTGGAACAGGTAAGTAAATTCAGTTTTGATTTTCACTCAGAGAAAACAAAGCTGCGTTTGCTTTTAAAACGGACTGACAATCTATCCCGTCCAATTTTAAGAAATTACATTTCAATATTATTCCTAGATCAGCAAAGCCTATCCTATATAGATCCACAAGATCCCAGAAACTTTTTACCATTAGAAAAGATACATTTTGGTACCAAAGTACAAGTGATATTAGACAAGCATAGAATATAAATTTGCAAGAAATTAAAACTACGAAATTTAGATTTAGGAAAACAAATTAAAACAAAGTTTAATTTTGAAAATCCTCTAAAATGCCTGATGTTAGACCCTCAATTGGGGTTATCGGGGGACGAATCCAGCATTGTATCTGGAGAGGAGAAGCATTTTCCTCATTCAATTGATAAAAAAGACATCGAAAAATTAAACAATAGGTGGCGAGTGTTGTCTTATGTTTCAGAATTCAAAAACAGGGATGGTCAACAGCTGAAGTTTTTTGAACGGGGGCTTTTAATTTTTTAAACCAAATAGATACGGAAATGTTTCCTGCGTTGAAACTCATGCTACCGCAGAAAGATGAGTCTTCAGATGTAAATTTATTAAAAACAAAGTTACGAAACAGACTTGACATTAATGCTATAAACAGTATTTTGCATTGCAAGGAGGATTTGAGGAAAAATAAGTGTTATTCCTGGTAACTCTCAAAATCTCTTTTAAACAGAGAAATACTCTATAAGTAATAAACGCAATCCCCATTTATAGCAGTTTTATAATTAAATCTTATTTTATTTTTGATTGGAGAGATTGAAGCTATTTTTTCGGAATATTTTTCTGCAATGCAGAAATGTGTTCTTTTTTTACTTTGTTTTCATTTTTGAAAATGGTAGGTAGATAAATTTTCTCGGATGTGCCTGAAGGAGATTAATTTTTTATTATATATAAAAACACTATTTTTGTACTTAGTTTATTAGAAATAAAACTACCTATTTTTTTTATGTTACAAACAGTGACCTATCTTGTAGAACTAAAGATATATACCCCTTTTCTTGTAGGACATTGATTCATTTGGACAGAGGTCGCACTAACCTATTATCTCATATTTTTGTCTTGCGGTTAGTAATAAGAAAAATAGTCTTGCAGTCTTCTGAGCGTAGGACCGTGGATAAAATACTACGCAATTTGTAAGACATTGTGGCCTTAAATTATATAGATATTAGCTAAGTTACAGTGAAAAAATGCTAGTTAGTAATCATTTTCGATTATATCGATATCGATACATATTGGAAGGAGGGGATCTTTGATCAAACCATACATTTTGTAGGACAAATATTTTTCTCAACTATGTAAATTAATTTCTTGAGATAATAAACAACCCATAGTATAGTATAATATAGTTAATTACCATTCTTACATTATTATATAGATACGATACATCACCTAGCGTCTAGATATATGTGTGTAAAATTCATTTACAGAGTCAAACCATCCGGTAAGTAAGAACTTTTTGACAAACCTACTGAATTGGTAAACGTTTATAGCATGTATTTCATCATTTCTATGGTATCTCAAAAAGATATTGTACATATTAGAGGCTTGTTTACAGCTGCCATGCGTATACGCGATCGGGGTACTGCAAGGTCAGTGGCGTACCTCGTATCGTACATATGTATATTGGCGTGGGTTATAAATTTGAAAATGTTTTTGTGTATGTAAAGTAACGTGTCATGTATGAATATGCATGGGAGTTATGCATAGTATACTAGTAGTACAGTATAGTTATGAATAAATTATGAATAATTGTCAAATTGACTTATTCTATTCCTGTTATTTCTAAAACAATGGAGAATTAGTGTAAGAGTTGGGCGTCTCATCAAAATGAAGCTACTTACAAAAAATTATCTTAATAGTAAGGGATGATCACAATAGGTACTGGACTATTATATTTATCATGGAAGGAAAAATTCCACAGGCTTGACAGACAATGATCATGACAGGTCTGTAAAGTATGAAATTTTACCAGGGTATTTTTTAGGGTAATAGACCGACTTTTATGAATATAAAAAATTTTCCCTCATAACTCGCCTTCCCTCACCTCAAATTGACCCCCTTCAAAAAAAAAAAGAAAACAATTATTATGAACTCGTGAAATTCCTTAAAACAAAGTTAGGAACAGTTCCGAGAATTTTAAGTTTTTGCAAATTAGTCCGACCGGGGTAAAACTCCGTTACACGAGATAACGTGTCTAAGAAAAAGCTCTTACGACTAGCATGGATATTCTAGCCGTTTGTTCGCCCTGTTGAAATCATGTTGATTTCCTTTTCTATCCATTTTCTTCCAGGTTTGGAATCAGAAATTATTCGATGATGCAGACATAATGCTCGGAGTTAATCGCAACCGCATCCTCTTGTTAATTTGCAAAAAATAAGGCCCGTTTATGTCCATTTTGGAAACCATACACCAAACCGTTGTCGTAAAAATTGAACATATAAGGTGGAGTACCATAGGACCCTGTGTTGGATTCTATTTTTTTGTTTTTTTGTTTTGCGGCATCAACTGATATGGTTATTAGCCGCAGATGGGACTTTTGAATCTGAACTATTTATGCAAGAAAAGGTATATTCATGACTGTGTGGTGAAGTTAGAACAGTATCTACATAGTTACAAGCATCCCGCGGTCTTCTAAGTTAGGTTGAAATTATGGATGATTATACAGGGTGGGCCAATAGTACGTGGACGGAAGATTGTGGGCTTACTAAAAAATATTTCAAAAATCTGTCACCTGATCATGGTAGGGACCCTTGAGGGCTATAACGTAAAAATATTTTCACTTAAATTTTGACGTTTATACAGGGTGATTCATATCAAACCTATATTTTTCTGAATAGAACCCCCTATATATTATTGCATATTTGGATTCCTTGGTTAATTCTAGTGTGACTTTATGTATCATACATGGAACTTTAAACGAATCGTTTAGGCGCAAATCACCATTTTAGGTATAAATAGGTATCAGAAAAAATTTGAATATCGCAGCGATTATAAACTTAGAAGGCCGTAACTTTGCGGTACGATTAAGCATGAAATGCGTCACCTTAGGTCAGACGGCTAAATTTGAAATCTTTTTGTACTTGGAGAAATCAGTAGATTAATTAAGAAAACTTCAATCACAGATAACTTGATTTTTTCAAACGGGAATGCATATTTTGGTTTAAAGAATCAAATGGAAAATTTGATTACCTTTCTAACGATATAGCACTCTCGATATCAATCTTTTTTGGTTTTCATTTTATTTCAAATTTTCAGTCAATCGGTGTTTTTTAATTTTCCTGCGTGCAAGCAACCTAGCAGGCCATGAAAAATAAACAAAAGCCCGTTAATATGGAAGAAGCCAACTAACTTAGTAGAAAGATGCAAACTAACTAGAGTAACGAGGCAAGATTATGAAAATTCCTTACGACATATTAGCTCTAACCAGAAACAATAGCGGTAACAGGAACGCTCATTTTTCACAGCCTACTAGGTATTAGTCAATTTCCAAAGTCAGTAAAAAAATATTTAATCAAAGGAAAACCACTAGTTATTGTTGCTGGAAGTAGAATATCTATGTCTTTTGAATAAATTTTCACATTTATTGCTATAAAAAAGTAGCCATTTCGGTAAGTCAAAAGTAATGATACCTCTGACCGGAACTCTTCAAATTTTTCAGTAGGTACTTCTACTTATTAGCAAAATCGCGGAAAATGTAACTTGAACTGCAGTCTGATTGTATTATAAAACATAGTTTAGTTTGTAGAAAACTACATGAAATAAACACAATTATGATTTCAATAGATGTTCAGAATGCTCCAGTTAGAGATATATCTTTACTTTTGACTTAACTAAACGGAAAGGACTAATTTTTTTATCCCAATAAATGTGAAATTTCATTCTAAACATGTTAGACTGTAAGCAAAAATCGCTGGCAGTTTTCCTTTTGTTTCAAAATTTTTAATCGTTTTGGAAAGTTGTGAAGCTCTAGTAGACCTCAATAGCTAGTAGGCTGTGAAAAACAAACACATACCGCAGCTACCCATTGACATTAGATATCTTGCCGCTGTTTTATCCGGTTAGAGCTAATATGTTGTAAGGAATTTTCATAATCTTGCCTCGTTACCCTAGTTAGTTTGCATCTTTCTACTAAGTTAGTTGGTTTCTTCAATACTAACGGGCTTTTATTTATTTTTCATGGCCTGCTAGGTTGCTTACACGAAGGAAAATTGAAAAACACCGATTTAACTGAAAATTTGAAATAAAATGAAAACCAAAAAAGATTGATCTCGAGAATGCTATATCGTTAGAAAGGTAATCAAATTTTACATTTGATTCTTTAAACCAAAATAGGCATTCCCATTTGAAAAAATCAAGTTATCTGTGATTGAAGTTTCGTTAATTAATCTACTGATTTCTCCAAGTATAAAAAGAATTTAAATTTAGCCGTCTGACCTAAGGTGACGCATTTTATGCTTAGTCGTACCGCAAAGCCATGGCCTTCTAAGTTTTATCATCGCTGCGATATTCAATTTTTTTCTGATACCTACTTATACCAAAAATGGTGATTTGTGCCTAAATGGTTCGTTTAAAGTTCCATGTGTGGTACATAAAGTCACACTCGAATTGACCAAGGAATCTTAATATGCAAACGTCAAAATTTAAGTGAAATTATTTTTATGTTATAGCCCTCAAGGTTCCCTACCATGATCAAGTGACAGGTTTCTAAAATTTATTTTTGTAAGCCCACAATCTTCCGTCCATGCACTATTGGCCCACCCTGTATTCTCTTACCTACTCACAAACTCATTAAGGGTGGTTATAACTACTATGATGAAATAAAAAGCGGAAAGCCAAGCGGTTTTACTGGATATTGGGTATATAAGTGGAACATTTTTCAAGAGCAAACTTACATGAAACACTCTTTTTAGGAGTAATTGTTCCAGGTGTCGGGTAAGGCCAACTGAAATCATCGTGTATCTGCTTCAGCGCCTTTACAAAATCATCTATTCTACCAGCTCTGTCCCTTTCTTTGACAAGCCAAGTGACTAGGTGAAAATCCAGATGAGCAGCAAAATAACCCAGGTCAGTCAAGCGTCGCGCAGACAATAGTCGTCTGGCGTGCTTCTGCAAAATGACGTCGATGAAAAAATCTTCAGCTGTGTTGTTTGGAGCTCCCCTAAAACAACATTATACCAAAAAGTTATTACAGAAACAGAAACTTTAAGAATAGAGGCAGATGCAACACTTTGTCGTTTTATGTAATGCTACGTTTGATATATTTATAACGTTTAACAAACTACAAAGAAAAACTAATACAAATAATCGTATATTGTTGAATGACGGTGATGACTCAAGCAGTAAGGCAACAAGTTTGTTACTACCATTCCCGCAAGTTGAATACTATACTTTATCTACGCCCGTAGCAATACATTATACGGTTTGAGCACATAAAAATTACAAACTATCGATAACTTAAGCACACTTATGTCACTAAAATATATACTGTACACCGTTCGAATTAGCGTTTGTCGATTCATAGCCACGTTTGAAGATATAACGTGTATTGAATTATGTGCATTTCCAAGAGATAAGTATTGGTATCTAGTACACGTTCATAACTTACGACTCGAGCATGAATTAAAAGTAAATGACACTGTTTGTTTATAGGTAGCTTGGTAATCGCTGTATAATTTAATTGGAATATATAATAGTATATTGTACAACGAGCTGTAATGACGGTAAAAACTCATGTAGTTGAGTTCTGCAGTACGAGCCGTAGGCGAACGCTGTAAATCATCAGGATAACAAAGTAGAGAAGCTGTGTGTGGTCCGCCCATGGCTGTAATAAAGAATTTTCAACTGGTTTTGCTATGTCGGCTTCATATATTAAAAATAACAAAGGTCCGAGTATTGTGCCTTGAGGTACACCCGAGGCAATCAGATACTTATTTGAGAATAGTCCAGAAACCGACATACAGTGAGATATGTCCGATAAGTAACATCACTGTCTCATCAAAACCGTAGACCTTCACCTTGGCATACACGAGTCTGTGATCGATTTTATCAAAAGCTTTGGAAAAACCAATGCATACCAAATACCAGAGCTGCACGCATTTTGTTAACTAGGGCTCTTATTATGTTATCCAGAAGATTAACAAAAACAGTAGTAGTAGTAGTAATGTAGTGTAGTATACGATTTTCTACAACCAGATGACTGATGTGGATATCTTGTTTGAGTCACAAAAACCTGAAATTGAAGTAAGTGATTTTTTCAAAAATTTTGAGAGTACACTCAGCAAGCTTCTAGGTTTAAGATATGAAAAATCAACACGAATCTTATTGGCTTCTCAAATGCACGTTTTCTCGATTTCGGGAATAAGTCCTTCTCTAGGCGTGAATTTATAACGTTTGTTTATCAAAGAAGTATGACGGGTAAGCACACTTTTTTCATGAATAAGGAAATATCATCTATACCTTCTGCGCTTAACTTCAGACTGCCAACAACAGTCATAATAATGCTGGGCTCCACCAGAGTGAACGAAAATGTGTGACCACAGAACTTATTATTGTCATACAAAAAGATTCTTCGTCAAATTGGGTAGACTGAAACACCGTAGAAGAATTCTCATTTATGGTTAAACCTTATTTTTTATTTTGGAACTGCCGATATTAAAGTTATGCAATGCATGCATATTTTGTTGCTGTAAAAAGACATCCAGCTTTTCACGCCTAATAGATGCTAGAGCAAAGCTAATAAACGGTTAAGCTAATACCATTGTGGTTATAAAACATTTATTTGCCAAACATTTTCTGTTGCCAATTGGAGGTAATACTGATTGTCGTAAGTGCCGCTCTATAAATATAGATATTTAGTAGAAATTGCAAGGCTTTTGGTATACCATTTTTTAACGCTAGCTACATGCAAGCGAGAACTGTACCTAAAACGCTACTACTTTATACAATATAAGCAGGAACTCGAATACTATTTTTTCTATTATTATTGATCATAAAAGACAGTTTGTCCTGTTAACTTGTGCTTCACACAATGTATTGATTATTTTGTAATTTCTTTATATTTAGAGAACGTAGTCATGTGTGATAATCACACCTTTCATGTATATTATTGTACCTTCTTTTAACAAAGGCGTTTTATTGTTAATATCAATTGAGGCGCAATTGTTTATAATCGGTGCCAACACTAATTTTGTTGTTATCGGGATGATTTGTTATTTTCTTTGCCATTCAAAATGATTCCACTTACTTGTTCTCCTGCCTATTTCCTACAGAAGTGACAGATTTTTTCCTATCCGGCTTCGGACTCTCTATTACACTAGCAACTTTTTCACTATTAGATCGCTCCAATTGTTTCGGTGATACGGTAGTACTGTAACTCCTCACTCTGGGCCCCTGTACATTCCCCAATATTAACGACAGATCTTCAGCATTTGGGGTGACGGGAGTTGTTTGTTGGGTCATTGTGAGTTTTGGGGGAAGTATATAAGAGCTACGTGGAGATTCGGATTCGACGTCTTTTGGGTCTGAAATTTGATTAGATTGTTTCCAGTGATATTAAAAATCAATTACAAACTGTATTAATCAATTGATATGAAGAAAAAAGAATTTCAAATTCAAACACAAAAATTGTGAAAGCTTTTGAAACTTTCCTGCAAAAACGCACAAACTTCCTGTTCGGTATGGGTCAAAAAACTTCAATACTATACTACTGCAGAAAGTTTCATATACGAAGATAAAATTAACAAGATGAATTAATTGTGGTTGAGGCAACGACTTTAGATCTTACTTTAAGTAATATCTAATGAGGATCTATTTATTTACGATACTTACTATTAATACAATTACACATTCATTGCTTTAATTAATAGCTTAAAGATCCTGATCTCTTATTAAAACATTTCTACTTCGTAACTTGAACACACAAAATACGTTTTATTAAAAATTGGCATTTAATCCTTACCAATGGCTCTAAGAAAACGGACCAACTCTTTTGCCAGTTCCCACATGGACTTGTCGAGGGCAGTGTTTAATAGTATTGTTGCATACTGTCTACTGACTGATGATGTTTCTAGATTCTAAATAAAAATAAAAACATCAGTGAAAGAAATGTTTGCAAGCAATCATGTTTATGTTGAAACATATTATATATTGCCTTAGATACCTTCATTATACTCGTATATTTCTTATGCAATACATGAATATCACATGGGTCACACCTGTTTGTAGATTATTCCTTTATACGAATAATTTAGCATAAGTATATAAAAAAATACAAGTAGGTGAGCGGCAGCAAATCTGCCATATACATTATAAATACAGTGTGTCCCAGCTAAAATCTGCCACACCCACACCTATGAAATGAAAAAAATCGCCGTGATGCTCATTACACTTCCTCGATCACACTTCGTGGGAAAATTTGTGAGACTAAATTCAAGGCACACCACTGAACATAGTTTCCAAAACTGTAAATAAATTTGGCAGCTGCATCAGCCAGCAGAACGCCGCGCCAGAGTGGCAGCTATTTAATAAATTTGTAGAGACCATCATCATTTATAACGGCACAAGGGAAGAATGTCAGGATACCAGAGAACCAAGCCAGTTATTTCCAAATTACAGGTTTTAGGGTTATGAGCTGTAATGTATATCAAAAAATTCTATAACAAATGTCTTCAAGGACAATGTTTGGACAGGTCTGTTTTTTGGCATTAAAAAATAAAGCCCCTCCATGTCACCGGCGCCACCCCAATTTCACCGAAAGTATTATCACGACGGCCTAATTTCTTTTCCCAGGGAATCAGACTCGACGTAACTTTCACCGTTTTACTTCACAACTCGATACAATATCTCTTAACCTTATCTCAACTCAACTGAACTGAACTGCCACGTTACTCGTGGCGCCTTATATACTTCATCGAACCATCTAGAAAATTCGCGACATACAGATGACACTCTAGAGTGTTCCAGAGTGCCCATCCGTCAGTCTCGAAAATTCCAGATGATTCGATGACGTTTACATATCAAAAAAAACTAATCTAACACTTTGAATGAAACATCAACAGCAATACAAATAAGCAATGATATATACAGGATGTTACAGTATGCTTTACTTCATACATCAGAAATCGGCTTAGCGCCGATAGGATGATAAAGGGCTATGAACCAGTTTAGTCTGATGCTGTTGCTACGCATTTTCACAGCGTTTCGGGCTCAATAGCGCTAGGACAGTGCCTTGGAAAGCAGCAAAAGTAGTGTACGTCCCCAAACCATGGGAAATGGACTACTCTCCAGCGAAGGCTTGCCCTGCACACAATAGAGGGGAAAGGGGAAAACGCTATCTGCTACAAATAAGTAATCGACGCACAGTGAGCTTATGATAAAGGACATATGGCAAAAATATGTGTTGCTCTTCAGACCAGAAGCCCTCCAGCCTATCTCTTCTGAAGGGCAGATTAGCACTCACAAACCGCAATTTGAACTGGAGGTTGGGGTGAGTGGCGGTTTGTCCACAACGCAGCTGTATCCCCCCCTCCTTAGTTGCCTTGTTATGGATCTCCTTGTGAGGCAGACCACGGCCGGTTTCTATACGTAAGTTTTCGCTAGTGCTGGGCTTGATGAACAAAGAGGGGTCTCAGAAAGGAACAGCTGGCTGCAGGAATAACCTGTTGATTGAGCTCTGTGTCACATAGGAATACGTGCAGTACATGCGAAACCTTTCTATGGCCTGGATCACTAAGTCTCATGTACTGATTGAGCGGCTGTTGGAATGTCTTTCAGTAGATAATCAAATCAAAGTACTGATGCCACTCTGGAAGACCCGGTACAACAGAGTAATACTGGCCACTGCCTGCTATGTTACGAGGAACACTGTTTCCCTGATCTGCTTTGTGCGAGAGCACGAGAAAGCGGATAAAGGAGCCTTACTTTTTAGAGCAGCAACACGCGCGCACAGCCGAGGAACTCAGTCTCACGCTCGACTTCACATTGAGGTGTTAGCGGTCCCTTATGGAACTTGCTCCCGAGAGACCCTTACCCACCTCCTGTCGGCGTGTAAAATGTACGCTGGCACTGCCTACGTCCATCGACACACGCGGCTCTACGAGTGTTATACTATCATTTAAGGCAGTTACACGGTATAGATGAGACCGGCACTGCCATACGGTTCAGGAGACATAGAGTTCGTGGTGGAGAACGAGAGGTGCCGAATTTACTGGAACTACTCATTCTCCACGCTCAAGTTTATACAAGCAAATAAGCCCGACATAGTCCTCATCGACTACCAACAGGAGGTGATGTTCGTTATCGAGTTCTCGGCGCCTGCCGAACTACACTAGAGTCTGCTAGTAATGGTTATTGGATACCTAGACGGTATGAGGGATACTCTGCTTTCTGCAATGCGCAAAATACCGGTGTGCCGTGCGGCGGTGCACATCTTAGCTGCCCTTCGTCTACTTAGTACGCACGATTCGCGGACCCAGTGATTGCTCACCTCACAGTGTGAGGAGTAGTCATTGGGGGAACAGCAGCCCGGTGTATTGGAGCTCGGGTTGTATCTTTTTTGTTTTTTTGTTTTGTATATCTTTCCCCAGAGGACAAAACAAACATTAAGGTAATGGGAATACCGTTACCTGATTTGCATTTAACTCAAGTGAGCGAAAGAGAGGCTGAAACCAGAAGTTTTGTTCCACGTTTTTCGAGAGACATTTATGATAAAAGAGCTGGGTTTGCGGATGTGCAATTACAAACTTGTTATACTGTTTTCTGTGCATTTTGTGCTAAAACCCTGCATGGAATGGACTGGAATAGAGTATTTGCATCATCTGCTCGAAAAGATAAGGAATCATGAAATAATTAGAAAATTTCAATACCAATACCTCGTACAAAGCGTAGCCTACCAGGTGGCAGTATTTCTATTATATCGCAATATTACAAATAAATGATAATGATGATGAATGAGATTGAGACTGAGACAGGCACATAAAACTAGATATGCATATGTACATACCTGTAAAATAATGAGATAAGATGCGGCAGTGTCCAACTGCCCCTTAGCCATACACTCCTGAAAGAGATCTTTGGGTTTACCAGCAACCGAAAATAGGTATGGCCAAAGTGCAATTTCAGTCTTTCGCGCACATTGCACTACGGTTTGTAAATATACAGGAAACTCCATTATAAATTCTATAACACTAGGTAACTGGGCATCTGGAATAGGTTCCTTGCTAGTTGCTTCTTCTTCTAACACCTAAAAATAGAGCATAGACAGTGTAATATCACTTCCGATAAATTAAGATTACATTATAGGAGATCCGATAATCTATCTAAATTGATGCCAAACGCCAAACAAAAATGAATATTTCTATATCACTTCTAATACGCCTCTTGAATTGCTATGGCGTAAAGACAGATCTATAATTAGTAACAGGAGACAGGTTTTGCGGATGCCTAAACTTTCTTATATCATATTCTATTATTGTGTACCTCTGTGATAACCTAAGCCATTTCACTATTCTTATAAATTAGATCAGAGCATGGAATATTTGCACAGCAAAGACATATGCCATATATTGCAAATCAATCAAAACGTTTACTTTGTATTAGTAGCGGAATACTATTTTCGCACAAAAAGCTAATACGTATATTACAATTTGTTCTTACCTCATGGAGGAGCAGTTCCAACGAATGTGGAAAATAAGGTAAACTCACACAACTACGAGCTATTTCCCAAGCATGATATCCTAAGTTTCTCCTAATTAATTGTCTTAAAATCTGATGCAGGTACACTTGGCTCTGAAAAATTGTTATATTATATTTACAAAATCAATATTGAGCGCAATAGTACCTACAGTTCTTTGTAAAACACAAAATGGCAGCGAAAACGGCGAATTCGTATCAGAAGTATAGAGTAATGTATCATTTTCAGCACCCAAAATTATTGCATCCTCGAAAAGTATTGCTGAAAAGCATGGGATTAAAGTTAGTATAACTACATCAATATAAATACATGTACTATAAAAGCTAAGGTCAACCCTCGGCGGTTAAAGTGAAACCGGCGAGTGGAAAAAGGTTCGTCTTAGGTCCAGTTTCACAATCGTTAATTAACTAGTATAAAAAAACTATCGATTAGCTGATTAGCGGTTTACGTCAAAAGTTCAGGTTAAGTAGTTAAGTTTACTGGAAGATAAAGGGTGATTTATCTTGACGTTTATTGTGGTCAACCGATGACAGATAACCTTACTTTGGAGGTTTTAAAAACATTATATTGTGATTATAGTCTGCGGCGACACAAATCGAGAATATGAATACCAAGGTTAGGTTGTAGTCACGGCTTTTAAAATTAAATACCGTGGGTCCATTATATAGCGTTCCTTAATTCTACATCATCATTTTATATCATGTTATTGTATTTTATGAATCGCAGTACGGCGCACCATTTATTTAACTTTCCAGGGCACTACTGTATTTCATTTAACTATACCGATTTCACCATTATCGTTTTTATTTTGTTTTTGTTTTATATTAGTAAACATTTAAACTTTATGCATTTGTTTACCGTCCCCACCAGTTTTTGCAAAACAGTCGTTATGCTTGAATCCGTTGAAAGATAAAACTACTACATTTTAATACTATTAATTTTTGCAAATAATTTGTTCATTAATCTTAACTGGGCGATGACTTACTATCTAACAGTCGATCAACTCATAGCTAGATAGGGATTTCAACGGTCAGTAACCATAAGGGCACTAGCGTAACTTGGCATCTGATTTGGGGGGGGGGAGGGGCTAGAGCAACCACCAAAGAGTCAACATTTTTTAAAAGACAAAAAAGGTTTATGTCATATTGTTTGTCTATTTGCCTTCTATTTCTCAAACTAAATCAACCCTAGCTGGAGTGGCCTGTGAGGAGGGGGGAGAGGAGGGTGTTACTTAGGGTGTTCAAAATATTCAGTCAGTTTTTTCCTGGGGTCTCGAGCGTCTGCATAAGGAAGTCGCGGTGGTGCGTGAAGTTTCATACTTCGGAGACAGTGGTGAATCTTTGTTACACAGAAATGTTAAGCGCCATATCTTGCAATGCCTTTGTACCTGGTGGCGTTCTTCTACATGCTCCTGATGCGATAATTTTTGGTTAAAATTTGAACAGGCAAGGCGCGAGGAAAAAGTACGTCGGAGCTGGGAGTTATATATGTGGCTGCGATGATATGTAAGTGGCTCTTAACTTAGTGAATTAGACGGTCAAACTCTCATGAAAAACTTTTATTTTGGAAACTTATTGACTCGATGCCATATCACCAACATCACCGGATCGCGATGCAATTTACACTATCGTTTACAGAAAACTCGGGGCTATATTCTTTTCAAAATCGTAATTTACTTTGTATGTAGAAAAAAGTATCCAACATACCATTTAATTAAAATAAGCAGTTCATTTGAGCGAACTTTTTAAAATTCAGGGCCGGTTTCACCGATTTCTGATAAGTTTCGGATAGCCTATCTATCAGCTAGTGCTAGTGCCATATAGGTAAATAATATAGGTTATCTGACAGCTAGGTATAGGTAAAAAAATTGATAGATATCCGAAATTTATCAGGGACCGGTGAGACCAGCCCTTAGTGTTATTTATCTGGTTTGTTTTACTTATGTATAAAAGCATAGGTTTATCTTGTGGTTAAGTAAAACTGTGAATATATCAGCTTTGTTCTGGTTCCGCTGCAAACCGTCCTAGGACTGTACTGAGCAGGCGTATTACGTATCAGTTGTTTCGGTTCCGTTCAAACTGTTTGCGAACTGTGAATCCTGTGTTTGTCTCTGACGGTTCTAGGACAGTACGGAATCAGTACCTGCTCGGGAGCAAAAAAAAGGGTTAGGCCCGTAAAGGATTATGGTACGCCTATGCACTCTCTGTATTTTTTGTTTTGCCCGAATTGCTTTGCTAACCCTTGTAATGGGCCTGTAATAACAAAAGCGTCCCTGAATCTGCAAAATTTGTTTTGTATAGGTTATATGTCAGTTATTCGTCACTTTGGCTGTTGGTTGATGGGACTGTTTGATTTGATTTCTTTTTATTAAGCGTATGGTGGATAGTTTATTGGATTGATATGGATCGGTTACTATCAAGTTCTTCATCATCATCATCATCATCTAGTGATACAGATGATTGGTTTTATTATTATCCGATATTAAAAATTCTGATAGATCATTCGCTTAAAATTAATTTATGATTTAATTTATAAGTATACATTGTAAGCATAGGTATACGAGTGCGCACCATCCCTTGAATATTATTACATTTCATATATACGTTGAAATGAAATTCCTTTTACTCTTCACAACAAAAATAGACTCCTACGGAGGATGCGATTTGTTTGAGATTTATCCGGAAAACATGAGAGAACGATACGACCCGAAAACACAGGTTAGACATAACATGAAGCAGTTCATAAAACGTCTTTTCGCCAGAGTCGACCTGGCGCCGAATAGTTAGTTCTCTGGATCTATCTCAAAAACGGTGTTCTAATTCACTCGAACATCCAACCGTTCTAGGACGGCAATGGAATCATTCTTGGATTGGTTTATCTTAAACAGTTTATTAGTTTTCAATACGACTCGCACCATGTGACTTGACTTAGATACCTAGACAACTGCAAGGATGTAGTAAAAATTATTTTCGATCAGTATTTCAAAATTCCTCAATTCTACTGTTTGCGAATGTTGAAAATGAGGCAAAGTTCTGTTTCAATATAGGGAGGCTCATCGTAGTATTGCCTAAAAGGCTAAATTGGAAAAGAGAACAAAATTCTGTAATAATATCCCAGAAAAACGCCAAATCAGCGATAGTCTACCAATTAAATCAGCGCCTGGAGGAGGCGCGCCAATGATCATATTATTATCATTGGTGAATACAAGCAGAAACTCTGCATAGTAAGCAATGTCACCCATAATATACAATTATTCTGATCGAAGAGAAATAAGCATCTATAGCCATAAAACGATGAAACAGTTTCACCAAACGAACAAATATGTTTAACTATTTCCATACAAATAATGACAATAATACAGGGTGGGGCATATTAATGAAGTGTTTTTGAAATGGTAATAAAATTATTAGTTTTTACTCTAAACAAAATTTATTGGTTGTACAACATAGCTAATAATATACCATTTTGAAATATTCAGGTACGAAAAATTACATTTGGCATATGATGTCCGTTTTCATTTATACACTTTTGCAGTCGTTTCCGAAAATTGTCCTCCACTCTTTCCAGCATGTCCCTGTTGATAAGGGAAATTTCTCGACGAATTGCTTCCTTCAATGCATCTAATGTACGGGGCTTGGCCTCGTAAACACGTGACTTGAGATACCCCCATAGAAAAAAATCACAAATGGATAAGTTGGGAGACCGAGGAGGCCACAGAATGTTACCAAACCTCGAATGAAACTTATACTTACCAAACTTGCCCACAGCACACCAAACTGTTACCTTAGGACTATGCAATGGCATCTCATGTAACAGTCGTGGATTCTCGTCAGCCCAGTACCGGCAACTTTGTCTATTGACGGCCCCATCAATGTGGAAATGGGCTTTATCACTCATCACTAACAACATGTTTTCATTCTCATCAAAAACAATCATACGCGAACACGCGTTGCTCTAGCGTCCACCGCTCCATGATGGCACGTGGCAACTGAGAATGTGAAATGGCTTGAGCCAAGGCATGGATCTTAATAAACCGTGCGCCCCTCCCTTTTCTAATGGCCGAGTACTAGCCAAACGAAAATCACTTGGTTCTTATGCCCCACCCGTTATAATCGATACTATTAACTATAATAAAGAATGAGGTGTTTATCCTAACGCTAATCTTACATTTATCCAAAGAACTTACCTAATGGGTATATCTTCAACTGAAATGGCAACATAATCCTTTTACTCATAAACGTATGTGACTTATCTCCATCCCTGGGGTATAAAGGTAACCATACCCGCATTCCGTGAGCACCACAAAACAACCACAAGCTTTCAGTAAGGTGAGGCTAGAATAAAATACAAGATTTCAGATTATTATTCTGACATTCATAAAATCATCAGATATGTGGTGACTCTTGACTATCAATGCTATAGTGCTATTTTAGTAGCTATTTTTCAAACCGTGTAATAAATACCTCTAATTTCTACATACATTGATTTGTGTATACTCAAAATACAAATTGGATAATTCAACTTAATAATTAGCGTCTTAAAATTGCAGTAATTAAAAATCTAGCAATTTTTTTCGCAAAGTTTTGGTATATTCACAAAAATTGAAATATTAGGTACCTAAAGTCACCTCAAAATTTAAAATTTCCACTATAAAGAGAGTATTAAAATAAAAATGACATAAGTTTATTGTTCAACTTTAATTTATGATGCTAGAATAAAATAATATGTGAAAATAACAATTCTAAAGTCACTTTAACAAATTCCAGGATCTACCCAAGAGTATTCTCCAACGTTCAATTTTGCAATACAGTGCAACGGAATCCCATCTTGGTGGACCAGCTAGAATAGTTATTGAATAGCTATAATTTTCCTTTCGATAACTCAGAAAAATCTGGAAATGTTAAATCAGGAAACGTTCATATTAAAAAAGGTAATACTCATTTAGAGAGAGCTGTTAAAAGTAAATGAATTAGTTGATATTTCTTTTATATATTTAAAAAATCTAGTAATCTTGATTGACCAGCTGAAGCAAATACAAAATAATAAAAATATATAATAGATATTCATCACTTACAGTAGTTACATACCTTATCCGCTCTTCTTTTACCAGGCACCCAAACGTTCTCCACACAGCCCGCCAACACAACGGGCATCAAACATCTTCCATCCCCTCCCTCCCTAACCTCCCTTTTGACCAACACTAATCTTCCAGCTGCATTCAGCACCATACCGTCACACGCCTGAGCTTGCTGCTGACCTCTACGCTGCTGCGTTACGGATGTCAGAGTGACCGAAGTCACGCATGCGGGGTGGACGGCAAGCGCGGATACGTCCACCGACTGGAGTTTGGTGACGCTCACATCACCAGCTGGAAGACAGGGCAAGACATTTATATCGCAGACGTTTCTTTTTTTTAAATACTGCGTAAGCAACTTTCTGATAGTTTTGTAAATCATTTAGTCCTTATTAGGTATCTTCAGTACGATATAGGTCACGGCATAAAGGAGAGAAAGCGAGAACAAGAGATTTTAGTAATTTCACAATACGCTAGCTGATTGCTACAGGCGCTAGAGCTGAAAAGGTCATGACCGTGGCTTTAGCTTCAGGAATCAACTCTAGGACAGTGGCGTAATGCCACTTCTTGCGAGCAAGTCTTAGAATGTTAAAACTCTATAAAGCAAATATAACGCACCCATATCATTCTGTTGCAATGACCATACACACACTTGAGCATCTGAGCTGAAAGTAATCAACTGATCTTGAAGAATGTTGATCAATAATACGGGGGCACAGACGGATACTACTTTAGCAAATTTGTTGTCCAACTTTGCATCTCTTGGGTAAAACCTATAAGAAAAAAAACTAGTTACATACCATAAAATCTAAATTATGAAGTAGATACATGCAATCTAATTTTCTTTACTATATTTGCTGATACATCAGAGACAAATTCAAGTTCCAATTTGAATAAATCATAAACATTTTGCCGCATATTTCAGTAACACCACGGGCACTAAGTTGACTATACAATGACTATTTTAAGGCAATAAATTACTTATTTTCACATATATAAAACATCTACTTCAACGGATTGTTATTCAAAATAATTTAATTAGGTTCAGGGTCCCCCTTTTAACATATTTCCGTATTGTTTTTTACTGCATAATACCTTAGCTCATCTCCATTTTCGAGTATACTGTAACATCCCATAATTATATAATCTCTCCACCACAATAGTCCTCCAGCCACTATAAAGTCTTTTTCCTGCGTTTCATTCCCAAAAAGCTTCCAACGCCTTGACAACATAGAATAGTGAGCCAAGCCAGTTCTCCCTGAAATATAAATTCACGATTTCTTATAAACCGGATACATAATATTACACGCTGCAATAGTTTGTCACCAAACGCTACATGCATAATAGAGTATTATGAATATCATCCATATGCTTCTACCACCGACGAGATAGTTATGTAGGCACTGACGTACAATGATAATTTGACATTTTTCTTATTGTATACATGAGGGAGGGTATGTAAGGACTAAAGTTGCAAAACACGACAGTAGGATTAAGGTTTTAAGGAGTGATTGCTTAGGTTGACAAATTCCACTTGTCAAGCATTGCTAATAACTTTTTCACACGAAACCTATGACTGAGCTATAATATCAACATTGCCGAATGCTCATATGAAATATTAATATTAGGTGAATACTTGGAGTAGACGATACTGTTTTATTTCATTCCAGAGACCTTAATTTTTAGAAGTCATAATATCTATGACCGACTTCAAATGCAAACAAATCAGTTTATATAGTTTATATAGTGTTGTATATGTTATACAGGGTGTCCTTTTAGTGTGTAATTCTTCGATATCTCGCAAGGTATACCTGATAGAAGAATATGTCAAATACAACAGTTATTTGGTTACTTAGACGCATAATCTAAAAATATTTTGAAATATACGGGGTGTTGCGGGAAAGTAGTATAGTGATCAACTTGATTTTTTTATATGGAACTATACCTTTTTTTAATTCTTTTAGTTTCATCAACCCTAAAATATTTTTGGGATCGGTTGCAACGTTGCCAAGTTATAATTTATTTTCTATTAATTTCCGGATTTGTAGGTCGCAAGTAATTCTACGTCCAAATTGATGTATTCCTTTAACTTTTCTCAATAATATTATACAGCAGGTTACTTGAATATTAAGTGGATATTATTTTGGATGTTACCAGACATTTGTATCTACACAGTGTTTTTGGTAGAATTTTAAATTACGACAACTTGAAGGTCATTTTACTTTGTTTTTTTAAATGTAACACCCTGCATTTTTTATTTTAAATCGAAATATCTACTAATACCCTATCTCGCCTTGTAATATTTTTTTTTTCGCGTTGGCGACTTTGCCAAGTTATAAATTGTTTTTCCAAATTTTTAAACAAATATCTCCGATTTTAATTTATTTTAAATAGAATCCTCTACTTATTTTTATTGCAATGAATTGCGCATGTCGAATTTAGTAAGATCTCACAATTTCAAAATTTTGTTTCTATTAATTATTGAGATACGGCAACACCGCTTTTTCAGAAAACAGTACCGGAACGCTTGAGTATTTCCAAAACTGCCATAGCTGGAGAGGTGAAATTCAATACTTGGGGGTTTATGAACATACAGAATAATTCTTTGCGTTATCACCAGTGGAAGTAAACTCACAAAAGCAATTTCAATGGTGATACCCACATAATGTATCCATGCTGTAATGCTGTATTCATGTGGCTCTCAACAATATCACTCCCAGGTAATCTTCCTATTTTGTAAAGTTCATACTTGTATTTGAATGGGTTTCTTGAAAGGCAACAAATTCTAGAGCGTTTGTTTTTAACATTTCGCACAAATACAAAGAAGTTGATTTTGATGCATTGCATAATATGCAAAAATAGTATCTAGTTCCAGTATTTTGTAGCTCATTTAAGGTTGTCCAGGATAGACGCGTAGTTTTTGGCAACGAACTCTAAACGTATTCGTGAATGTATCGTTATAAGTAAACATTGGCTAATTTAGTAATGAACTACTATCCAAGTGATTACCTGCAACTGCTACGTTGAGTCCATCGGTGTCAATTGCCGAATACCTGACAGGCCAATTTGTCGCAGAATATGTGGATGGTATAGGAACTACTAGCCACTGTCTTCCCTCAACTAACGTTGAAGATAACGAAGACATATTTTCGCTAAAAATATCATCCTTGCTGGAACGTTCTGAAAACATACGAATCAACGTATCCGCAGAATTGATGTACAGTTTGTCTTCTCCTTGAAGGTAAAGGTGGCTCTGATGACTCTGAAAATATACGGAATGAGGCTGTTTCAATATTGTCACTATGCGGCAGTACAGTCTTCCACAAAATAGGTATTAGTAAGATCACTTATTTCCTTGCGACTTACAATGATAAAATAAAACAACCAAATACCAGCGTTCAGGAAAACAGATGGTTTCAAATTACTAATTTGTATTCAAATCAAAACTCACCATACAAGGATTAATGGTCAGCGCACTTTTGATAAAATCAAGATGTATGAGATTTGTTTTGTAGTTTGTTTCATCCACCAAATTTCCATTATTATCGCTGTCTTCGTTTGATTTATATGAATCTTTTTGTACCATCCACAACTGATATCCCTCTGTTGCAAATTCCATAGAAAGAATCTAAAAATTGTTAAATTAAATCCGCAAATATGTCAAGAACATAAACTTGACTAATATAAGTAATTGAGTATGCAGCCTTTGAATTAAATAAAAAAAACTTCAAAAACAAGAATAAATAAATATAAAATATATCAAGTAACTATAAAACTAATTCAGTAGCGTGCTTTGCTACCATGTGCTGCAATTACAGCCTAACAGCGCCGCGTCATGTTGCCAATTAGATTTTATTGTAGATGCTTCTGAAGGATCTAAGCTGCGGGGCTGGTGCCTTCGCAATCTTCGCAGCTCACCCATGACGCTGACCCCCTCTGCGTGCAGATACTCTCTTGTTATTGACTCTGCGACTACCTGAACGTGAGGCACTGCATGTTGCTCGAGCACCTCCCTGATATATCGGTGTGTGTACAGATCGCCCTTCAAACGGTACCCTATCCTAAATGCGGGGATCACTAAACGTGACATGTTGCCCGTGGTTCCGATTCCACCTAACATGATCTTGGGAGCAAACTGTAGTCTTGCCGTTCTATGCCTAGCAGGCAGATAAGGTGCTATTTCGATTTCAAACCCGCTCCAGCAAAAAAGTTACAGTATTGTAAACTTCATGCTGGAAGTTTTAGCGCATTGCTAAAATGGGCCCCCTCAATGTTTAACACTCGCTAGGCTTGTCAAGTGGCTATCATCAGTCAAAATACAGGTGAAAGCACTAGAGGGACATATTTTGCGTGGTAGTATGACGTCACGGAAGTGTTATAAACTGTTCCACTGAGAAGACGTGAAATGTAACAATGGAGTGAAGAGGAAAGTTAAACTCTGATACAGAGATATTGGGCTAGACAGCTAACATTTATCATATGTCAGTTTCAGCTATTTAGACAATTCACGGGGATTCCAATGGTACGCAACCATAGGGGAGTCGTGGTGACGCATGAAGTTCACCCACTTCGGTGATGGTGGTGAATAATTTTCACATCGAAATGTAAAGTGTCGTCTCTTGCAATCCCTTTGTACTGGATAATGCCCCGTTCCACATACGCACGAAGCGAGATTTCTCGGTTAAACTTCGAAAATGCAGGGTTGCGGAGGTAGAGGTTGGTCGGAGCCCTGAGGGTCACATACGGCGCTACCATGATACGAACCGTTGTAGGGGACTTCATACCATCTGAGAATTACAAAAGAGTAATGAAAGTGGCTCATATCTCAGTGAATTTGATGGTCAAACTCGCACCAAAAATCTTGCAACTTTTATTTTGGACACCTAGCAACTCCACTTGTCTTAGCAGCGGCACATTTTACGCGATCGCGACGCAAATTACACTACTATTTAGAGAAAACTCAGGGCTATATCCACGTTTAAACCGTAATTTCATCGAAAACATACAGGTGGAGAAAAAAGTATTCAAAAAAGCGTTCAAGTTGAGCAGTTTCTTTAAACCGTGACGACACAGTCCTTGAGAGGAGAAGCCAATCGGAAGGCAGATATATGTGCCGTGTTGCCGTTCAACCTGATCCAAGGTAGCACGTGAGTATATTGTCTTGTGCTCTAGTTTTATTCATCCGTGATTCGGGGACCGTGAGCCGAGATCTAGGTTAAGGTTCGTGATCTGTCAATCTCTCCCGTCACTCCCATCACTCATCAGTAACAGTTCGCCCGTCATTTGTTGTGGGGCGTGTTGAATGTATTTGTCTTTTTCTTCTAGAATCCCGACTTGTTTCTCTTTTTATTGTAGAGTATTTCAGTTAGGTTAAGTTAGTTTCTCATGATCAACAAGTAGGTAGGGGATTCTCTAAAGCCAATTCGGATAGTCTAACTAAGGTTGACGCAGATATGGTGAACGACAACCGATATAAATAATATTCAATTCTTCAATAAAGACATAAAAAACGTGAAAACTAAGAAGTTTCAAAATATTTAATAAAATTTATTGTAATAAACACCATAATAACTAAATATTTGCAACAGTAATATGCAACTACTTTACGTATATTTCCTTTTCCAATTAGAGAGAACGACAATTCCAAGCTGTTCCGTATTTCTTGGAATAGAATAGAATATGATCGGTTAAGTTCTTCCGACATGAAGGCACAAAGCATACCTTTTCCATTGTATTACCTAATAATAAAAATAAACTTGAGTTTCTAATGTTCAATGCATACCTTTATGTGATGTTCTACACGTTTAAAGAAATACATAATTTTATATATGCGGCCAGTGAAGCAGACTAACTGATCTGGTTGATATTTGGTTGAAAGGTTCGTGTTTCGCAGGTAAAGATAATACGGTAGTAAGGGCAACGTGTGATGAGTATCCCCTAATGCGAAAATGTGTAAATTTTTCAAATTCTTGGAATCAATCATGTACCGCTCTATAACTTAAGACAAAAAAAAAATCGATTCGAGATATGAAATTTATAACTTTTAATGTTAACTTCACTTGACAACCAACTGCACAATTCACAAAACAAAGCTTTCTCACACAGAACCTTTCTTCATGTGACACAGCCAAAAGATGAAACCCATAGGGAAGACAAATCACAAAACAGTAGTTTGTTTCGGAAAAAATCGGGTCAAGACCGCGATTTAGGAGTTGTATGGTGAATGAAATGCATCAGAACACCTATTTTTGAATACACTAAGAGATTAATAATGATGTAGTCATAGTTTTCAAACCCATGTTACTAGTCCATTTACTATTATAGACTTCTGGCCAAGTAAATTGTTGTATACCGGGTCATTCACGTTATTCGACACGGAGCATTATGGCTAAAGTATTTGATAAAAAAGAAAATAATAATTTCGGATGGATAGAGACCCATTAAGGCTACATTTTAAAAATATTTTGATGTTATACAGGGTGTCCCCAAAACACGAAATGTATCAAAGTTATGTTTTTTTAAATGGAACACCCCATATATTATTGCAAATTCAGATTCCTTGCTGAATTCTAGTGTGACACATGGGACTTAAAGCGAACCGTTTAGGTGCAAGTCACCATTTTCGGTATAAGTAGATATCAGGAAAAAATTGAATATCGCAGAGATTTTAAAATTTGGAAGGCTGTGACTTTGCTGTATTATTAAGCATAAAATTCATCAGCTTTGATGAGACTGTCAAATTTAAAGTACGTTTATGCTTGCAGAAATCGGTCGATTAATTAAGTAAACTTCGATCAGCGATAACTTTTTTTTTCAAATGGGAATGCCTAACTTTTTTTTATATGGTTAAATGTAGAATTTGATAACCTTTCGAATGATATGAGGTTTTGAATATTAATCTCTGGTAGTTTTCATTTAATTTTAAATTTTAAATCAAATCGGTGTTTTTCAATGTTCCCAACCAGGAAACCTAGCAGACCATGAAATATAATCAAAAACATGTTCAGATGGAAGAAAACAAGTAACTTAAAAAAAGTTACAGACGGAATAGAATAAAGAGGCAAGATTATAAAAATTCCTTACAGCAAATCAACTCTCCCAGAAACAACTGCGATAGCATCTCTAAGCTCAAAGAGAAGCTGGAATATGACAGTCATAGATATCTTTTACAGTCTACTGGCTACCGCAATTTACTAGAGGTTAAAGATTTCCAAGACAATTAAAAACCCTGAAATAAAACAGAAACAACCAACGATTGTTGCTCCAGTACGCAATTATCAATCACATGTAATGGTGTAAAAAAGTAGTAATTTGCGTCGAAGTCGATACCTCTGACTGGAGCCCTTCTATTTTTTCAATATCTATTAGCAATATTGCAAAAAAGGAATACTGACAAATCAGATTTAAATTTTCTGCGATTTAAGTTATGATTTATAATTTGAACAAATTTCAATTCATACTTCATGTTCTGCGATCTTGCTAATAGGTACTGAAGAATTTTCAGAACTCCAGTCAAAGGTACTTTTGACTTGAGTTTTGACAGAACTGCATACTTTTTTATATCATTAAATCTGAAATTTTATCATGAAAATAATAAACTGCCTACAACATTCTCTAGTAGTTTTCGTTTCATTTCAAAATTTTTAATGGTTTTGGAAATTGCCAATCTCTAATACATTGCAGTAGCTAGTAGACCGTGAAAAAAATCAATTTCTGTCGTACTCCAGCTTCTCTTTGACCAAAGATATGTTACCGCCGTTGTTTCTGGTTAGAGTTTGTTTGTTGTGAGTAATTTCATAATCTTGTCCCTTTAGTCTAGTTCGTGTGTATTTTTCTGCTAAGTCAGTTGTTTTCTTCTACCTGAACAGGTTTTTGTTTATATTTTATGGTCTGCTAGGTTGCTTATAGGTTGGAAAATCGAAAAACACCGATTTGGTTCAAAATTTGAAATTAAATAAAAATTATCAGAGATTGATATTCACAACCTCATTAGAAAGGTTATAAAATTCTACATTTAACTATACAAAAAATTAATTTGAAAAAATCAAGTTATATCTGATCGAAGTTTTTCTTAATTAATCGCCCGATTTCTCCAAGCATAAACGTAGTTCAAATATGACCGTCTAACCTAGGTTGAGGCATTCCATGCTTAGTAATACGGCAAAGTCACAGCCTTCTAAGTTTTATAATCCCAGTGATATTCATTTTTTTTTTCTGAGATCTACTTATCCCGAAAATGGGGATTTACAGCTAAACGGTTCGCTTTAGATCCCATGTGTTATAAATAAAGTCACACTAGGATTCACCAAGGAATCTGAATATGCAGTAATATACTGGGTGTTCCATTTAAAAAAACACAACTTTGATACATTTCGTGTTTTGGGGATACCTTCTGTAACATTAAAATATAAAATGTAACCTTAATGGGTCCCTATCCATCCGAAATTATTATTTTCTTTTTCATTAGATACTTTAGCCATAATGTTCCGTGTCGAATAACATGAATAATCCGGTATGTTGGAGGCAGATGCCGAATTCGGCCCAACGCCGAAATAATTAGACATTTCGCGATCTGTCCAAACTAGATTTGCCAGATGCCGAAACACTGAGCGATTCGGCACCTGACCAACCCAATTAGCCACGTCGCGAAATGCGCGTTTGTGCATTACGCCGTTGCCGATCGAAACATAATAAACCTAATTCCTGATGTGGGCAGAGCACAGAGGACGCTTAGCTCCTCGTAATATTTTGGCAGTTGATTTATCAGAAAAAGATGGTTTGTACGAGCTTGGCACATCAACTGGCGTTTTAAAAAAACTATACGCAAGAAATGAATCAATATCAATAATACAGTTGGACTTATATTTTTTGAATATTTTTTTTATTGCGGCCTCCTCAGATACACCAGTTAATACAAAATTCAGTTTAGGGAGAATTGCCGCAAAGGAATCTGATTCTTCTCAAGGTTTTATTCGATGCAACTGTCGTAGTAAACAATGTGGTAACAAAAAATGCAAAGTAAGATAAAATGTAATAATGTCATTCGAGTACTTCTTGTCGGAACAAATAAAAATAATAAATTGAATTTATGTTGTTTATTTATGACTTGATTGGCAAGGACTTTAGACCGATTACTCTTTCGTCGTTTTTACTAAAAACACTGGAGGGGTTGGTTGATAGATATATCAGGAATGGGCCCTTACAAAGGGTTGAAATCCATGCCTATCAGTTCGCATACCAGGCGGGAAAATCAGCTGAGCTGGCACTTCATCATTTGGTCAGCAGGCTTGAGAAAACGTTAGATCAACGGCGTGTCTATGGTAGCATTTCTTGACATCGAGGGTGCGTTCAACTGTACCACTACCAATTCGATAAGACGCGCCCTAGAGAGACATGGAATTGCTCCAATCCTAGTGGAGTGGATTCTCACCACTCTAGAGTGCCGAGTGGCTTCTGCAACGTTTAATGACATAAACTATAGCGTTGCAGTGGCGCGAGGCTGCCCACAAGGCGGTGTTCTTTCACCTCTACTATAGTGCTTAGTGGTACCTACTCGTGAGACTAAGTAACATAGGGGTCTACGTGCAGGCCTATGCCGACGATTTGAGCATAGTGGTCAGGGGTAGATTCATTAATACAGTCTCCGAGGTAATGCAAGGCGCACTGCGCGTTGTGGAAACGTGGTGTAATGAGGTAGATCTGTCAGTGAACGCTGAAAAGACGGAGCTCGTTATGTTCACTAGGAGAAGGAAGATGGAAGGCCTCGTGAGGCCTACCTTTTCAGAACGACACTTGAATTGTCTCAGTCAGTAAAGTATCTAGGAGTCATACTGGATCACAGGCTGACTTGGAGGCAGCACGTGGATTATAAGGTAAGCAAGGCTCGAAACTCATTATGGGCCTGCAGAAGAGTTGTCGGTAGTAGCTGGGGCCTGAGCCCAAAAGTGGTGCACTGGCTCTATACTACAATAGTCAGACCGTCATTAATATATGGCTCCATAGTGTGGTGGACCTGTATAAAGACGGAGGAAACAAGAGCCAAACTTAATAAGGTTCAACGTTTGGCATGTCTTAGTATAACCAGTGCAGTGCGCACAACACCTTTGAGTGCCACTGAAACACTATTGAATCTTCCTCCTTTGGATCTGGTAATTCAAGGAGAAGCTATAAAAGCTGGGTTCCGTCTCTGGAGTCAGGGTAGCTGGACTTTTATGAATCCAGGCAAAGGACATTCGACGATTCTAGCAGAGTTGCATGAGGATTGTCCTATTTTGTTGGCGAGGAGCGATACAGTTTCTCCTACGCATCGCTTCAATCGCAAATTTACGGTGGTGTTTCCGTCAAGGGAAGAGTGGGAGTCTAGGGAAAGACAGCTCATCGAAGGAGGAGGACAGGTCTGGTACACAGACGGTTCACTCGCTAGAGAGGGTTCGGGCTCGGGAGTCTACGGACCCCATACAAGACTTTCACTCCCTCTTGGGGGGCACACCACAGTATTCCAGGCTGAGATCTATGCGATACTTGCTTGTGTAAATCGTATTCGGGAAATTGACGGGTCTAGGAGGCGGATTACTATCTGCTCTGACAGTCAGGCAGCCATCAAAGCACTAAGTTCTTGGAAAATAACGTCGGGACTGGTCCTGGAGTGCAGGAGGGCTCTTGACGACATCTCAGCTAAACACAAGGTATCACTGATGTGGGTACCTGGGCACGCTGGGGTAAAGGGTAACAAAATGGCGGATCATCTGGCCAGGATGGGATCCGGCAACAGTTTTGTGGGCCCGGAACCAGCCTTAGGACTATCTGCAAACCTGATTAGGAAAACAACTGGAGAGTGGATACAGAATCAACACTCTCTGAGATGGAACAACATCTCTGGTCATCTCCGTCAAGCTCGGGAACTATTAGCAGGGCCTGCAGAGAGAATAGGACGATTTTGTCTTTCTCTGGATAGGAGTAACTATGAGATTGCTAGTAGGCCTACTAACGGGTCACAACTCCTTCAGGCGTCACTTGTTCGTGATGAGGGTGGTCAACGACCCAACGTGCACGTGGTGTGGTGAAGAGGAAGAATCCTCGGCACACATCTTGTGTCGCTGTGAAACCCTGGGTTATCACAGGCAGGCTATGCTGGGCTCAAGAACCTTGGAACCAATAGATATAAAACGGATGTGACCTAAGAATGTACTTGCCTTTGCCTAAAGGGCAGGTCTTAGCAACTAGCGCGGATAGAGGCGCAAAAGGGCCCATCGTGTGGCCTATGCGCCAGCCACATTCCGTGCTGGATAGCCTCTGGTCCTTATTCATCATCTGATTGGCAACGGCGTAATGTAGAAATGCGCATTTCGCAGACATGGTCAAAATACGTTGGTCATATGCCTATATGTTTCGGCATCTGGCAAATCTAGTTTGGACAGATCGCGAAATGTCTAATTATTTCGGTCCCGGGCCAATTTTGGCATTGGTCTACAACATGTACACAGGTTAACAATAAAAACAAGAGGATTTATTAAATAATAAACGAAATTTTGATAGTTTTTGTATTTATATTATCCACACCACCAGTTTTAAGTTTTTTATAATATCAATGTAAGAGCAGTTGAATGGTTTATTTAAGTAGTTTTAGGGTTCATAAATGGTAATTTCAGAGTTGACAATTTTTTGCATAATTAAGAACCTATATTAGCGAAACAATTATTCAAAGTATTAGCTATTTTTATTGATCTCCAAGTAGTATTAGGTTCCTGTTGTCATTTTACATATAGGTAGATTGAGTTTTCAGTTATTTTTGAATGTCTGCAGTATCTTATTGATGTATCTCTAAATATCCCTATCGTTAATATTGTCCCTGATTATTGTTATGTATTGTTTATATTATTAACTGGTAAGATAGTTGAATCCCTGAATTTTCTAAAAATTATACATACCTGCAAAGGATTGTTCTTTTGTATATCTACATTCAACCCATAATCCCAGCCTAAGGAACACATGACAAGCGCTCCAAAAGTGGACCACATCGCGATACCTCCTTTGAGCCAACTGGCTACCAGACCACATCCATCGGGCGTCCATATCACACTTCCTACTGCACCCGGATAGCCAGGATAGTCTTTGCTACTGAGGACGCAGTGATGGGAAACTTCTAGGCCTCCTGTACTTTCGTCTACGCAATATACTACGCATTCGGAGTTCACTCGACCGAAGGTGATCAGTCTGAAAGGAAAGTGTATCTGTATGTATTTAGATGTGCGTTTTTTATGATCAGGAAACAGTATTATTTTCTCAAAAATTTTAAACTCAATTCTTCCTTCTTTGAATATCGATAAACGAGATACGTTTTTAACGCTTCGACTTCGTACCCACCTTCGCAGTGCTCTTTAGTACGAATGTATTTATGATATGTTGTTTTCGACCGAAGAAGCTATGATTAACCCATTGTCAAAACTCAAATCCTAAAACAGTGTGACCATTTTGGAAAATATTGTGTATTAACAAATTTAAGAGTATATAGACAACGATACTCTACTAAAATACCAATCTGGTTTCGGGAAAAATCGCTGCCAAATCATTGCCATGAGTTTCTGATGATCTATTTACTCTTTTCTCTTGATCAATCCAAACCAAGGTCTCTTACTTTACTCGATTTCAGCAATCATACAATAAAACATGAAGTACCTCGTAGATCTAGTCAAATGTGAATTTATGGGTTATTTAAAAGGACGTCTGTACAAGGATTATCGTCAATAACAAATCATCTAGTATAGCACAAAAGCAGTAGTGCTCAAGGATCTACTCTTGACCAATTCTATTCTTAGTATATAGAGGGGTCGGCATAAGTCAGTTTTGCATTTGTGAAAAGAAATGAAAAACGCAAACGGCTAATGAACGTCTATTTTCGTGAAGTTATTACCGGAAGGTTTCGTACTTTAAGTATGTGACCAAAGGTTAATTTAGGTGCTCAAATTGGTGGCCATCTTGCTCAGTACAATAACAACAGCGGCTCGAAACTGTAAAGCGGAGCAGTTGAGGCTGTTTGCGCATGGTTTCGAATTTTTCCTCGATAAATGGTCGTAACTATAGAATATTGCGTGGCCCACTTGCAAAGAGGCGATTAGTAGACCCCAAAGGAAGAAATCACAAGGTTTAAGATCGCACAATCTGGCCAGACGTAAACTTGTGCCAGTTTTTTTGCATCCTCAAGGCTTGAAACAATTCTGTAAACATTCACCATGTGTGTAACTACACACAGTTCAAGTACTACTACACTACACTAGTTTAAATGTATTGTATTGAAAACAAGATAAAATGTGTATAAATGTTACTATCATACCAATACAGGTCAGTGATTAAAAGTTATTTTCATATATTATTTAGTTAGATCATGAAGCTTTTCTTATATATTTATGTTTTATTAAGATATGGAGGTTAAGAGATTTTTATTATCCTTATTATCAGTACACTTAGAATAGAAATCCGTTCAAGTCAACCTTCACTACAAACGTGATGGATTGCAAGCAAGGAGGATTATACTTCAATTTGTGTTTAATTTAAATTCTTTGTAGGACAAATATAATTATGAGTCCGATAGTATTACCTATATTTGTGATTAATCGTTGTACATGTAGCATCTTCGATGCCCTGTGCCCAGATTCCCTGCACCTGGTTAGGATCAAATTTCAGCGTAGGGGCTGTTAGAAATGCAGCTCTTCCATCATTTAAAACTATGGAAAATCCTCCCACCAGAGGAGAGTATTCTATATCTACAATATAAGTATTTTCTTCGACAATGGGAACCGCTTTGGACACCTGCTGATTGATACAGAATGGTATTCGTCTCAAATCTAGGGTATAGTCACGATTCTGACTACCATCCCACCGGTATCTGAGCACATGACCATATGTTGTCGCTAACATCAGTTCCGACATTGTTATACAGACCATTCCTGTAATAATGCCATCCCATACCATGACTTCATCACTCTGAAAAACAAATAGGATATTATCAGTGTAAAACAAACGATCAGCCAGGAGATGTTGATAATCGGTTTCAGTAATCAGTGCAAAAAACTCTATAAGGGCGCGACCGTCGAGTCTATCGGGCCTGATGTTGTATCCCCACCATAGCAACAACGTCACACTAGTGGCTGGCCGGCCGAGATCGCAAATAGACGAGCAGCGTTTGTAATCGTGTTGGAATTTTTTGGTTTTGTGGTTTGTTTACATTAACTTATTATGTTCCTAAACATTATTTCTGAAAGGATAGGAAAAACATTTTTAAGGTGTAGGACACCTTGTCATAAATATATGCATAGCACTTGTTCTACTAAAATTAGTCGATCTTGGAATTATAAGGCATGAATATGGGTGCGGAAATAATTTATCAAAAATTATTGAACATCAACATTTTGCAACATACTGCTTAACAATTATTGTAAAGGGAAAATCAGTGCTATTGAAGACAATTCAGAAAAAAAAGAAAGCTCAAACAGATTTGAAAAAGTGAAACCAAAGATAAATAAGATTTTTGTGTGACCTGAAGAACAGAAGCTACTTAGATTTAATATTACTTTGATTTCTTTCATAGAATCAGTATCAAATACAAATGATAGACATAATATTTGTTTTTTTGCTTTTTGAATCCTGACCGTCGGTACCAAATATTTAGTAAAACAATCTTGGGATACGGTCACTTATTATATTTCCAAAATATAAAATTTTACGACGTTTCGACGCTTCTATTAGGCGTCATCTTCAGGTATTAAAACTAAAATAAAATATAAGAATTGTCAAACAGATACAAAATGACTAACATTTACAATTAATTTTTTTTTAAACAATTAAATATCGAGGGAGGAAGGTAAATATTGATAAGATGGAAGAAAGTATAGGCTATGTTCCATTTATCAAATTTGTATATATGCATGAAAGATTGCTTGTATCTGTCCTGAAATTCGTGCTGTTAGAACTTCTTTTTATACGTATCATCTCTAAGATGTTTCTTTTATACCAATCTTTCTCTTTGCATAAAGTTCTAACGTTGTTAAAATCGATGGTATGTTTATTTTCTATAGCATGTTTGCTGAGGGCGGTAGAATTCAGGTTTTTATTTTTAATATCATACTTGTGTTTATATATGCGTTTATTTAAATATTGTTTAGTTTGTCCTATGTATAAGTTGGGGCAATCTTTACAAGGTATTTCATAAACCAAATTGCTATGTATGTCCTTTTCTAATGCAGGTTTCAGGCTTGAAAATACTGCACGGGTTGTTGTTGTGGCAGTATGGGCAACATTTACGTTAAACTTATTTAAATTTTTTTTAATGTTTTCGGAGAATCCAGGTGTATAAGGCATTGAAAAATATTTCTTTTTATTATTATCATTATTTGAACGTAGCTGGCGGTTATAAAGTTGATGAACTCTCTTCTTGATAGTAGTGTTTGTGAAGTACTGGGGGTAATTGTTTTGGGACAGGATATTCCTTACCTTTTTGAGATTGTCAGGACTGTTTTTGACGTCAGAAAGTAAAATGGCTCGATCGGTGAGACTATTTATTACACTGGTTTTATATGTTTTCGGCACGTTAGAATCGAAGTTGAGGTATCTTCCTGACCATATTAATTTTGTAAACCAATTTGTTTCAATATAACCATCACTGTCATACTTCAATGTAACGTCAAGAAAATGTAATGTTTTATTGTTTTCAACTTCTTTTGTAAATTGTAGTCTGGGATGGAAATTATTGAAAACTTCGAATGTTTGTTCAATTTGATCAGAATGTATACAGAGTAGACAGTCGTCGACGTATCTTTTATAGAAGGCAGGTTTGATGGTTAATTTATCAATAACATTTTGTTCTAGTTCTTCCATGACAAGATTTGCGATAGTTGACGAAATCGGTGAACCCATTGCAGTGCCAAAAATACCGATTTTGTCAACTATCGCAAATCTTGTCATGGAAGAACTAGAACAAAATGTTATTGATAAATTAACCATCTATAAAAGATACGTCGACGACTGTCTACTCTGTATACATTCTGATCAAATTGAACAAACATTCGAAGTTTTCAATAATTTCCATCCCAGACTACAATTTACAAAAGAAGTTGAAAACAATAAAACATTACATTTTCTTGACGTTACATTGAAGTATGACAGTGATGGTTATATTGAAACAAATTGGTTTACAAAATTAATATGGTCAGGAAGATACCTCAACTTCGATTCTAACGTGCCGAAAACATATAAAACCAGTGTAATAAATAGTCTCACGGATCGAGCCATTTTACTTTCTGACGTCAAAAACAGACCTGACAATCTCAAAAAGGTAAGGAATATCCTGTCCCAAAACAATTACCCCCAGCACTACACAAACACTACTATCAAGAAGAGAGTTCATCAACTTTATAACCGCCAGCAACGTTCAAATAATGATAATAATAAAAAGAAATATTTTTCAATGCCTTATACAGCTGGATTCTCCGAAAACATTAAAAAAAATTTCAATAAATGTAACGTAAATGTTGCCCATACTGCCACAACAACAACCCGTGCAGTATTTTCAAGCCTGAAACCTGCATTACAAAAGGACATGCATAGCAATTTGGTTTATGAAATACCTTGTAAAGATTGCCCCAACTTATACATAGGACAAACTCAACAATATTTAAATAAACGCATATATAAACACAAGTATGATATTAAAAATAAAAACCTGAATTCTACCGCCCTCAGCAAACATGCTATAGAAAATAAACATACCATCGATTTTAACAACGTTAGAACTTTATGCAAAGAGAAAGATTGGTATAAAAGAAACATCTTAGAGATGATACATATAAAAAAAAGTTCTAGCAGCATGAATTTCAGGACAGATACAAGCAATCTTTCATGCATATATACAAATTTGATAAATGGAACATAGCCTATATTTAATTGTTTAAAAAAAAATTAATTGTAAATGTTAGTCATTTTGTATCTGTTTGACAATTCTTATATTTTATTTTAGTTTTAATACCTGAAGATGACGCCTAATAGAAGCGTCGAAACGTCGTAGAATTTTATATTTTGGAAATGTAATAAGTGACCGTATCCCAAGATTGTTTTACTAAATATATAATATTTGTTATATTTATCTTTGCATATATTTTGTATATACAAATACTATTTTTTGTGATCAACTCAATCAGTTAGTTGACGTTTGCAGAACGACCGTAGGCGAAATCAACAAGTGAGTCATTACCATTACCGCGAGTCGAATACTATACTTTATCTACGACCGAAGCTATGAATAGTAGGATTTAGATACAGGATAATTACACAACAATGACAACTCAACCTCACTTCTCTCATCTCTGTCTCTTAAATAAATACTGTCACCGTTCGAATTAGTGTTTGACGTTTGATACGACATTTACAGTTGTTATAGCGTCATTTATTCCTATGCATTTCACAGAGATAAGTACTAGTATCCAGTAGTTCCAGTTTGTTCAGAAGTAGTTTGGTAATGGCAGTTTAACTCAATGGGAGTAAATAGAATACATTAACTTCATTAATTAGTGTTAAAACACTGTGTAGTTGTTATATGTTTAGTTTGGCTAGATTTGTTAATTTCGATAAAGCCATCTTCTAAAAAAGGGTTTTTCTATCTCTTTTACTTGTTTCAAATTTTCGATAAAATTATTTTTGAATCTACTATAGCTCCTATCATCAACTTCTACTACTAATACTACTACAGTCATTACTGCTAATAAAATCACTGTATATGTTACGGTTAAAGTGTTTACTTGGATAGTTTATATACTATCCAGCTAGTATATAAACCATCCAAATGTCTGGTTATTTTAATGGAAAATCATATTTCAACTAAAATAGCTATGAATATTGGTTGGTTTGTATACTAGCCAGCTAGTTTATAAACTATCCAAGATATGCCGCTAAAGTATAATACCACAAAGATATCACACATATTAACCAGTGTTTCTGGTTAGTTTACAAACTATCCATTTCATTTGGATAAAGTATGCACCTAATATTTCTAGTAATACATAATAACCAACTCGCTGGTTAGTATGTAAACTAACCAGTCCTTTTTGGTTAGTATGTAAACTAACCAATCCTCTTTGGTTAGTATGTAAACTAACTAATTTTCTTTGGTCAATTTAACAGAAAACTGAGGTTATGTTTATGGCAAGTGCAAGTGTGACGTGTTGGTATTGTTTACTGTCGTGCCTTGTAAAATTTGTTTAAGAAAAGGTATCTGGTTCCCAAAAATGGATCAGCAACAGCAATTTGAAAAGTTACCATTAGAATGTTACGAGAAAAAGTCCCACAATTCCAAATTAATGTATGTGATCAATGCAGTAATAAAAACAATATCAAAGCGATGAGAGATGCATGCCACGAAAGTCTAAAAAGGCAGGCAGAAAAAATGCTGAAAACTTCTACGAAGAAATTTAAACCAGGAACTGTGGGTATGTCCGTGAGGGTACCCATTCCAGACGTAGACGTAAATAACCAACTCGCTGGTTAGTATGTAAACTAACCAGTCCTTTTTGGTTAGTATGTAAACTAACCAATCCTCTTTGGTTAGTATGTAAACTAACTAATTTTCTTTGGTCAATTTAACAGAAAACTGAGGTTATGTTTATGGCAAGTGCAAGTGTGACGTGTTGGTATTGTTTACTGTCGTGCCTTGTAAAATTTGTTTAAGAAAAGGTATCTGGTTCCCAAAAATGGATCAGCAACAGCAATTTGAAAAGTTACCATTAGAATGTTACGAGAAAAAGTCCCACAATTCCAAATTAATGTATGTGATCAATGCAGTAATAAAAACAATATCAAAGCGATGAGAGATGCATGCCACGAAAGTCTAAAAAGGCAGGCAGAAAAAATGCTGAAAACTTCTACGAAGAAATCGAAGAAATTTAAACCAGGAACTGTGGGTATGTCCGTGAGGGTACCCATTCCAGACGTAGACCGAAGTCGGTCAGACCATCGAAACATATTGGGTGTAATAATGAGCATAGAAGAAGAATTTTACCGAATTGGAACTGTTCACGGCGTCCTTAAACAGCTCTACTCTCGCAACGAATTTGAACTATGCAAGCAAGAATTTATTAAGTTCACAACATGTCTGTTATGATGCAGCAACTTTTGCATGTTTTTATCATAGGATGCGGGAACTTTTGACATATTTAAAGTGGATCATCACATAGATGACTGTTCATGTAAGTCATAGAAATCGCTATCCCATTTTTCGTAAAAAGTGGATAAGGCAAGTTTCGGAATGGAACCCCTCAATTAAAAGCTTAGCTCAAGTTACACCATCTATACCTGCGCTTTTAGGACCTTTCTGTCTAATTTTTAGTTGATGTGTTTTTGGAAAGTTCGTACCAGCTTGATTACTTGAAAAAACAACATTAACAGGCTTATCGTGAATTCTAAGGCAGCGTAATAAAAGCGAGGCTATCATAGACGATGTTGTTAAAACAGACACTGAAATAACATTGCGAAGCGCTGTAGGAAAATTTTCACTAACCGGTTCAACCCAAGGTTATGTGCGCTGTCAATGCAAAAAGAGCTGCACAAATAAAAAGTGCAAATGCCTTGCTTCTGGATATACATGTAACAGCCAATGCGATAACAGTGCAACATGCTCTAATAAATAATAATTTTATTTTTTTCGCGGTTTTAGGGTCTAGGGATTTATTTTATATGAATATTTTGTTACACAAATAGTATTTCCGTTTGTCTTACTTACTTTTAGGTAGTGATAGCAATTGTATGTTGCATCTATGAATAAACTTTACCTTTAATTAAAAATTGTTTTTCTAAACTAAAGTAACCAAAGAGGATTGGTTAGTTTACATACTAACCAAAAAGGACTGGTTAGTTTACATACTAACCAGCGAGTTGGTTATTATGTATTACTAGAGATATTAGGTGCATACTTTATCCAAATGATGTGGATAGTTTGTAAACTAACCAGAAACACTGGTTAATATGTGTGATATCTTTGTGGTATTATACTTTAGCGACATATCTTGGATAGTTTATAAACTAGCTGGCTAGTATACAAACCAACCAATATTCATAGCTATTTTAGTAGAAATATGATTTTCCATCAAAATAGCGAGACATTTGGATGGTTTGTATACTATCCAGCTAGTATATAAACTATCCAAGTAAACACTTTAACCGTAACATATATACCATTTTGTAAATAATAATTTTATATAATTTCGGTGCATTTAGGTTCGACTTTTGACCTTCTCACGTCCAAACAGCTCTAAGTCAACAGATATCCAATCCTTTTAGAGATTTAGATACTGATGAAGTTCATATAACTGAGACTGAGATCCAAGTGAAATGTGTAACTTGTCAAAATTTACTTTTATTGGAAAAGGTATGGTTATAGATAACATGAATACTCTTTATAGTCAACCCGGTGGAATCTGACCTGATACAGTTCTGTCCTTCTAATACCAACTAAAGTGAAAAAGCTAGTTGGTCAAACAGTTTTCGTGTGAAAAATAATGATAGAAGGCATTAATACAGTGGGGGATCCGGCTAACTGTGCCCCCCCGAGAGTTATAGCCCTCAGAAGCTGCAGTGCTGACGGCTCTCGGGGGTTCAAGATAACAAAAAATTAATACAGTGTTTTTGGCCGAACAATTTCAGCAGCGGACCAGCGGACAGCTTGCGTCATAGCGCTGGGACGAATCAGCACTACTCAGCGGGACCTATCTGGGAGCGGAATCGTGAGGTTGGGTAATGATATTTTGGTTTTCGTTCTTTACTAATTGTGTTTGTTGTTTCTTCAAAGTAGTCGAATTCTGGGTCTTCATGGCATTTGCATTATAATTAAGATATCAACCAGATGCCAGACCAAACAAACTTGCCTTATCTGTCTCAAGGCTGCCCTTAGTGCACATTAAACAGGGAGGAATTGTAAAAAAGCACTCTGCGTTTTATGTAATAAAAACTGCTTCAGAGACATGACACCAAATCTCTTTGTGTATGAAACATATATAAAGCCAATCTTAGAGCATGCAGTCGTGGCGTGGTATCCAGATTTACAAATAGATCTTTACCTTCTTAACCTAACTACTTTGGAGAAATGTAGTATGATGGAGAGTTCAGTGTTCGGGTTAGTGATTGAAATATACAAAATAATAATGGACATTATTCCATCAAAGTATTAACGCATATGTGCAGGAAAATCGCCTAAGTTCAAAATTAAGTAAGTAACCTTATACAGGGTGGGCCAATAGTGCGTGGACGGAGGATTGTGGGCTTACTAAAAAGTATTTCAAAAATCGGTCACTTGATCATGGTAGGGACCCTTAAGGGCTATAACGTAAAAATACTTTCACTCAAATTTTGACGTTTATACAGGGTGATTCATATCAAAGTTACATTTTTTTAATGGAACCCCCTATATATTATTGCATATTTGGATTCCTTGGTTAATTCTACTGTGACTTTTTGTATCACACATGGAACTTTAGACGAACCGTTTAGGCGCAAATCACCATTTTTGGTATAAGTAGGTATCAGAAAAAAATTGAATATCGCAGCGATTATAAAACATAGAAGGCCGTGACTTTGCGGTACGACTAAGCATGAAATGCGTCACCTTAGGTCAGAGGGCTAAATTTGAATTCTTTTTGCACTTGGAGAAATCAGTAGATTAATTAATGAAACTTCAATCATAGATAACTTGATTTTTTCAAATGGGAATGCCTATTTTGGTTTAAAGAATCAAATGTAAAATTTGATTACCTTTCTAACGATATAGCATTCTCGATATCAATCTTTTTTGGTTTTCATTTTATTTCAAATTTTCTATCAAATCGGCGTTTTTCAATTTTCCTGCGTGCAAGCAACCTAGCAGGCCATGAAAAATAAACAAAAGCTAGTTAATATGGAAGAAACCAACTAACTTAGTAGAAAGATGCAAACTAACTAGACCAACGAGGCAAGATTATGCAAATTCCTTACAACATATTAGCTCTAACCGGATACAACAGCCGCAAGATATCTAATGCCAATAAGTAGCTGGGGTATGGCAGAAGTGTTTGTTTTTCACAGCATACTAGCTATTGATGTCTACTAGAGCTTGACAACCTTCCAAAATGATTAAAAATTTTGAAACAAAAGGAAAACTACTAGCGATTTTTGCTTACAGTCTAAAATCTTCAGAATGAAATTTCACATTTAATGGGATAAAAAAATTAGTAATTTCCGTTTAGTGAAGATATCTCCAACTGGAGCATTCTAAACATCTATTGAAATAATGCTAGAATTTTTTAATTACGCTATATTGTAATTGTGTTTATTTCATGTAGTTTTCTGCACACTAAATTATCTTTTACAATTCAAACATACTCCAAATCAAGTTTCACTTTCCGCGATTTTGCTAATAGGTAGAAGTACCTACTGAAGAATTTGAAGGGTTCCAGTCAGAGGTATCATTACTTAGCCATTTCCGTAGGTCAACCTACGGAAATGGCTACTTTTTTATAGCATTAAATGTGAAAATTTACTCAAAAGACATAGATATTCTACTGCCAGCAACAATCAGTAGTATTTTCCTTTGATTAAATATTTTTTTACTGACTGGAAATTGGCTAATAGCTAGTAGGCTGTGAAAAATGAGCGTTCTTGTTACCGCTATTGTTTCTGGTTAGAGCTAATATGTTGTAAGGAATTTTCATAATCTTACCTCGTTGCTCTAGTTAGTTTGCATCTTTCTACTAAGTTAGTTGGTTTCTTCCATATAAACGAGCTTTTGTTTATTTTTCATGGCCTGCTAAGTTGCTTGCATACAGCAAAATTGAAAAACACCGATTTGGTTGAAAATTTGAAATAAAATGATAACTAAAAAAGATTGATATCGAGAGTGCTATATCATTAGAAAGGTAATCAAATTTCACATTTGGTTCTTCAAACCAAAATAGGCATTCCCATTAGAAAAAATCAAGTTATCTGTGATTGAAGTTTCCTTAATTAATCCACCGATTTCTCCAAGTTCAAAAAGAATTCAAATTTAGCCCTCTGACCTAAGGTGACGCATTTTATGCTTAGTCGTACCGCAAAGTTATGGCCTTCTAAGTTTTATAGTTGCTGCGATATTCAATTTTTTTCTGATACCTACTTATACCAAAAATGGTGATTTGCGTCTAAACGGTTCATTTAAAGATTCATGTGTGATACATAAGGTCACACTAGAATTGACCAAGGAATCCAAATATGCAATAATATATAGGGGGTTCCATTCAAAAAAATGTAACTTTGATATGAATCACCCTGTATATACGTCAAAATTTAAGTGAAAATATTTTTACGATATAGTCCTCAAGGGTCCCTACCATGATCAAGTGACAGATTTTTGACATATTTTTCAGTAAGCCCACAATCCTCCGTCCACGCACTATTGGCCCACCCTGTTTAGTGTAATTGTGTAATTTTATGATAATCATTTTGATGGCAGTAACAGGTTTTTGCTACTACTGTCTTTTAATAATAGTAAAAGGTTTGTTATTCTGGATAAAGTTTTGGTCAAGAGCTGGCGCTGGTCTTTTGGTAACTGTCAAAATTAAGAGGTAGTCAAAAAGAGCTTTTAACTATGAATCCAATCCACAATAAGACTGAACATAAAATATGATTTATATTATTTGGAAGAAGGCAAATGAGACGTAGCAAACTAACGACCAATAATGCCAGTAATGGTTATTTCTAACTCAATATAAAGTTCAACAGGTCAACTGTGACACAGGCTGTTTTAAAACAATAACATACTATACAGTGTATGCTAACTTGTCTGCCCTGTATTGGATTGCAACATTATGTGATAGCAGATTCTAACCTCACACCTGAAAAATCCTCCAGGGTGCCAGTACTTCAGAACTGTTGGAAGTTTTGATACCAATATCGTGCAAATATTGCCATCTCATTACCTCTGATACCGAGTGATACTAGGGCTGAACAGACAAGGTAAGACTCCGTATAATATAATGGTGATAGTTTTGTTGTTATGCATTAAATAAATCAATTCCAAATTGCCAAGAAACAACCTAATGAAAACTAGAAATTACTCCAAAAATTGCAGAATCATTTTTTATAATAGTCTTTATGTTACTGTCAAAAACCTAAATAAACTTGAAACTAAACTAAACTTAAATATGTACAATTAAATATTATTAAATGTTATATAATCAAGCACAGGTTTTAGTCATTTGAGAAGTAAACAATGTCTGGAGATCTATACCTTGTCCAGCAGTAGTTTCAAAAGTATCAAATTACATTTCTAAAGCATCAAACTTGTCAAATGTTTAAATTCAGGAAAATGTACTGATATTATCTGTTTATATAGTACTCATACACATGTCACCAACAAAAACTACCTGCTTTGTTACAAACGCCTCTTAGAGAGGTTTAAATATGAGGCGAAATTCAAATTATCCCAAGTGGCCGAAAATGTGTGTTGTGATTGGTCGTGACGTCATAGGGTATGATACGCTGACGGCGCGGCGCTCAAGCGCCAGACGAGGAGAATCACTTGAACCATTTATTCCCACATTTTATTGTTATGGTTGCAGTATGCTTCGTTCATGTTTATTTTCAGTTGTAATCTGATTGTTTTAAAATTGTGTTATACCATATTGCTATTAATAATGATTGATGTAGTATATGTTAAAAGGTCAGTCTGATAACTTACCACTTGGAGACATGTATGGTAGCAAATTGCTTTAAGGACAATGAAAAATTATGTCAAAGCAAGCACTAACAGCAAACATTAATTTCCTTTTTCATTTATACTGCTATAGAATGAATGTTTTCAATTTGTATGTACACTTCATGTACATTGCAAAAAATATGTAATTTGAGTAGATGATAAACTAATTTGTATTCAGTTATGAAATGAAAAGGTAAAAAGCACCATGATTTTGATTCCATGTAATTTAAGTAGATGATAGGCTAATTTGTAATCAATTATGAAATACAAAGGTGAAAAGTACTATGTGTTTAATTTCATGTAGTACCAAATGATCAACTGTTGTTTCAATTTACATATACAGATATATACAGTGTGGTCCAAAGAGTGTGCAACAAATGGGATTTTTTTTATTAGCTGCACAATCAAAAATCCAATATTGCCAAAAGTTGGTGCATGTCCGATAACTAATTTAGGTGCACTTAGAATGGTTCCAAGTTCATCAGTATACGGGGTGAATCAAAAAATATAAAAATTGTACAAGAGTAAAGTACCCTTGTTTTCAAAAATTCAGCAAAATGTTATTAACAAAAGTTGTTTAGAATCAAGAGTTATGCCTAAATACCAAAACTTGGATCCTCTGAGAAAAAAAATTTTTGTTGAGAAAAGTGCAATCTCTCCCAAAAAAAATTTTTTTTTAGTAAAACTGTTTGATACACTAATTGAAATTGAATTAATTTTGTAGAACTTTATTTAAATTCAAGCATTTTTGTGAAATTTACCTAAGGTTAAAATTTTTTGGGAATCGCAAGCTAAATGTTTGTTGCAAGGATATTAAATATGGCTTTATAATTTCGGAAAAAATCTTTTTACTAAGGCAAGAGGTTGCTTATAATTACATGCATATCAGAATAACTCTCAATAAAACCGCAAACCTTTTATTAATTTTTTATTTCTAAACATGTATTTAAATTAATCCACAAACATGAAATCTTGCAAAAAAAATCATGGATACCCATGGAAAAAAAATGTGGGTTTTAAGTAAACATTATGACAGTTTGATGACATTAGTCTCACTTTCTTACAATATTGTAAAATTATTGCTCGGCTATTGTCTTTTTAAAACAGTTAACGTTACCCGAGAGAGCGGAATTGGTTTTAATATGTGGTGACAACTACAAAACAGTTCGAGAAGCAGCAGATATTTTCAGTGAACGGCATCCAGATAAACAGGTTCATTATTCAACAGTAAGCCGAATATTGGTTAATTTTAAAGAAACTGGGTCTCTAAACTACAATTATAAACATGAACATGTTAAAACCGTATGTACTGAAGAAAATCAATTGGAGGTACTTCAAGCAGTTGTCGAAAATCCACGACGATCTACCCAAGAGATTTCCGCCTATACGGGTGTGAAGAAAACCAGCGTGAAGAGAATACTCAAGAAAAATAAATATCATGCTTACAAGCCTATGTTCATCTGTACTCTCCAAGAACGAGATTATGATTTGCGGTTCGATTTTTGCATGTGGATTCAAGGCGAAATAGAAGGTCAGCAAGACTTCCACAGGCACATTCTTTTTGGGGATGAATCCACCTTTACAACAAATGGGGTTGTTTCGTCCCAAAATTGTCGATGGTGGTCGGATGAAAATCCAAATTTCGTTATTGCTAATAAAAACCAGTATTATCAGAAAACAAATGTGTGGTGCGGCATAATGAACAATCAATTAAATGGACCTTTTTTTTCGCGAAAACCTAACTGGTAACACTTATTTACAGTTTTTAGAAAACGAACTAACTGACTTTTTGGACAATTTAAATTTGCAAGAACGGAATCAGTTGTGGTTTATACATGATGGATGTCCAGCCCATTCAGCCATAATCATTACTGAATGGTTAAATGGGGAATTTGGAAATAAATGGTTAGGACGAAGTACTAATCCTCGGTGGCCTCCTCGTTCACCGGACCTTACCCCATTAGATTTTTTCTTATGGGGCTATCTAAAACAAAAAGTGTATGAGGATAGACCCTTTAACAATCTCGAGGAGCTTGAAAACTCAATACGAGTACATTGCCGGAATATACCGGGAAATGTTTTACGATCTACTCTTAGCGAATTTTATAACCGGACAATTAAGTGCATTGAACGAGAAGGTGGACATACCGAGACGCGCCGATAATTATTTTATGTTTCTTAACTATGTTTTTCTTTTGTTTCTACTTTTCACATATTTTTTCATTTTAGCTTTCAATTTTTCACTTATGGTAAAATACGGTTATGACATGTCCATTTATTATAATTATGTATTAATACACACAGTTCACTTTGTTTCCACGCTTTGTTTCCTTCATGGGTATCCATGATTTTTTTAGTAAGATTTCATGTTTGTGGATTAATTTAAATACATGTTTAGAAATAAAAAATTAATAAAAGGTTTGCGGTTTTATTGAGAGTTATTCTGATATGCATGTAATTATAAGCAACCTCTTGCCTTAGTAAAAAGATTTTTTCCGAAATTATAAAGCCATATTTAATATCCTTGCAACAAACATTTAGCTTGTGATTCCCAAAAAAATTTTAACCTCGGGTAAATTTCACAAAAATGCTTGAATTTAAATAAAGTTCTACAAAATTAATTCAATTTCAATTAGTGTATCAAACAGTTTTACTATAAAAAAAATTTGGGAGAGTTATTGCACTTTTTTCAAAAAAAAAAATTTTTCTCAGAGGAGGCCAAGTTTTGGTATTTAGGCATAACTCTTAATTCTAAACAACTTTTGTTAATAGCATTTTGCTGAATTTTTGATAATAAGGGTACTTTACTCTTGTACAATTTTTATATTTTTTGATTCACCCCGTATACTGATGAACTTGGAACCATTCTAAGTGCACCTAAATTAGTTATCGGACATGCACCAACTTTTGGCAATATTGGATTTTTGATTGTGCAGCTAATAAAAAAAATCCCATTTGTTGCACACTCTTTGGACCACACTGTACAATTCCTGCGTCACTAAATACCTTTTCAAATTAAATTTGACATATATTCAAGACTACACAGTGGCGAACCCAGGGGGATATAGGACATAAGGGATAGATCCCTGAAATATTAAGCATAACCAAACAAATAAAAGATAAGTTTTAGAATAAAATATGTCACAGGATGTGGATGGCTACCTTACATGCTGAACTTTCTTTGAATGAATCACAACTAATTTTGTTTTATATATTACAGAATAAGTGATGACTAGCATTTCATAAGCATATGATTTACAATGACACTACTTTTGTAACTCCTTTCAAAGGTAGAATTTTAAACACACAAATATAGACACAGAACCCTTATCGTTAATGTGTATTAGCTGTGTCAAAAAATTCTGTTTGAAAGAAATTAAAGCACTATACTTAATAATACACTTATACAGGGTGTCCCAGAAGCCAACGTCAAGCCGAAACAGGGTGACAGAATTGGTTGTAACTATCATGAAAAAAATCAAAAAAATAATCTATCCCATGCAGTTTGAAAATTTTGGGCGTTTAAAGAAAACCTAGAAATTTGGTCAAATTATAACAATTTTTCGGTTATTGTGGTTAACTTTTATTATTTTTGTTCATTTAAACTTTGGAACCGTAACCCTAAATAACATTTCTAGAAGCACAGTCAAAAATAATGACACAATTGCCCCACGACTATTTATTAAACTACGAATTTAAAATTTTTAAAGTTTTACGACTTTGAAAGACCCTCCTTTAAAAAAAATGTACTGAAGTGCCTTGGCAAGTGCCATTAAAAGTTGGCGCATTTAACCAGGATTGTAAAATGGTACAATACTTGTTAGTTTCATACTGAAAAAAACAAGTAAAAAGGGAAACCTCAAGTAACCCGATTTTTCACAAGGAGCAGTGGAACTTGTTGCCAGGATGTGTTCATGGAAAAACATTCATTAAAGCTCCATGCAAGAAGATAGCTGAAACACTGCTCTCCTTGAGTAGAAATCAGCTCCGAATAACGACGGGTCTCCTCACAGGACATTGTGGCCTGAAGGAACACCTGAATAAAATGGAACTCTACAATGGAGACGTCAACTGCAGATTGTGTGGAAGAGGAACTGAGTCAGCCCTACATGTGCTCTGTGAGTGCGAAGCGCTAGATCACAAAAGACAACAGCTCTTTGGGAAGACCAAGCTAGCACCAATGGAGTACGGCTCAGCACCAGGACCAGTAGGTAAACTGCATAAACTTATGCAGGGATCCAGATTGCTGGAGTGGATACTGTAAAAGAGAGGAGCAATAATACAATAGGCCTTAAGGCTTAAGTATTGACGGGGACAGCAAGGTCGGACGGCTCCTGGAAAAAAAAAAGAAAACCCGATTTTTGCTAACCCATTTCACTCAGGTTAAATGTTCTTTATTCGCACAAGCTTCTGGTAGGTTCTTAATTTTACGGCAAAATGATGAGAGAGGTGAATAGTGGATAGGTCTGCCATGAGTGAGCAAGACAGATAGTGACGCCACTTTTAACAAAGTCAACAAAAATAAGTAAAATTAATAAAATAATGAAAAATCTTGACCTAGCTCTGTTTAGGTTTATTGGATTAGAAGTCAGATAGGGAAATAACATGTTTTATTACAATAAAAGTTCAAATTGTGTACCATTAGCCCCAATACACGCCCTACATTTTCTTAGAAAAGATCTACTTATTAGCCAGGCACATTAAATGCCAGAAGACGGATCCCAGTATCGCTTTAAAGTAAGCCTGTGGATCGGAATTTTAAACGGCAAAATTGTTGGGCCTATTGAGCTGCCTGAGAATTTGAATGGCACGGATTACCTACATTTTTTACGATAAAATTTACCAACTTTGTTAGAGGACGTACCACTAAAACGGCCTACAGATGTTGATGTAAGCTGCGATTCCTCAATCGACTCAAGGTTTCATGAAACTTGCATCAGTTGCATAAGTTTCTACTCAAATCAAAACCTGTTGCGATGCCTGAATCGACTTGCTATTTCATGCACGTTTCATGCAACACAAGAATAATAGGGTGGGCTTATTTCTTTGCATCGACGCAATACTATGCACGTTGAAACCTGCATCACTGCAGTATCGTCACCGGCTCGGCGACATGGCTCACCGACCATAATAGGATTCCAGAATCTGCATTGCTGCAAGCCGCAACTGATACCAAATTCGTGATTTAGTACCACACACGCTGCTACTTGCGTTATGAAATTTAGAAGTCGATATCCGAATCGCAGCATGCATCAACGTCTGTAGACCGCTTAACAGATCGTTGCCACATGAGGTATCAACAAGATGGCTGCCCAGCGCATTACGCAGTGCAAGTAAGAAATTTCCTTGACCAAAAATATCCGGGAGGTGGACGTTCAGGCACCATCTCGTGGCCAGCCCGTTCCCCAGATTTAAATCCCCTGGAATTTTGTTATCGGGGTGTTCTCAAAGAAAAAGTTTACTTAAAGCCCATTGAGAGTGTAGCCGAGCTGCGTAAACGAATTTCTCAAGCTGCTGAGGACATCAACTCTCGAGGATATGCCTGGCTAATAAGTAGATCTTTTTTATAAGATGTAGGGCATGTATTGAGGCTGATGGTAAACAATTTGAATATTCATAGCCTGAACTTTATTCCAATAAGCCTAAACTAAACTAGGTCAAAATTTTTCGTCATTTTATTAATTTTACTTCTTTTTGTTGACTTTGCTAAAAGTGGCGTCACTACCTGTCTCACTCACTCATAGCAAATATGTTCAGTATCCATCTCTCAAATCATTTTGCTGTAAAATTAAGAACCTATCAGAAGCTTGTGTGAATAAATAACATCTGACCTGAGAGAAATGGGTTAGCAAAAATCGGGTTACTTGAGGTTTTTATTTTTTTACTCGTTTTTTTAGTATGAAACTAACAAGTATTGTACCATTTTACAATCCTGGTTAAATGCACCAACTTTTAATGGCACTTGCCAAGGCACTTTAGTACATTTTTTTTAAAGGAGGGCCTTTCATAGTCAGCAAACTTTGAAAATTTTAAATTCATAGTTTAATAAATAGCCGTTATTCTATTCAATTGTGTCATTATTTTTGACTCTGCTTCTAGAAATGCTATTTAGGGTTACGGTTTCAAAGTTTAAATGAACAAAAATAATAAAAGTTAACCACAATAACAGAAAAATTGTTATAATTTGACCAAATTTCTAGGTTTTCTTTAAATGCCCATAATTTTCAAACTGCATGGGATAGATTTTTTTTCTGATTTTTCTCATGATAGTTACAACCAATCCTGTTACCCCGTTGCTGCTTGACGTTGACTTCTGAGACACCCTGTATATCCTCCTACTAAACAGACAATTCAAAAATTGTTTTTCAACAGTTTAGCTCCAGTCTTGTTATTTTCTGATACATGACTAGAAAAATACAAATTGGTATAAATTAAACAATGGAATAGTAGTATAATCCCTCTCCCTAGACAGACTCTTGGGTTCTGGGTTTGCCTCTGAAGTAGTTTATTTTAAATGTTTCAGGCAGGTTAATTGAAGCCTGACAACATATTTAATTATTTGTTCAAAATGCTCAATAACAATATATCTGGTCATGTCAAAATGGCACAAAGCAAAAAATAGAAATTACTAATATATTACCAAAGATAGTTTCAAGGGCGGTATGGTCTCTTTTATGAACAACTCTGCACTATCTCTCCTTAGATTTGCATGAGGAGAATCAGTTTGCACATATAGCCCCTTATGATCAGAAGGAACCCCCAATTTGTAAAACAGTAGATGGCCCTCTGAAGTCTACAATAAAAAGATTAATATTAAATGCCAATAAACACAAATAACAGGTTCTTACAGCAACTACTATCATGCTTGAATCGGGCTTCCATTCTGCTAAAACATTTGTCCCAAATTTTTCTAAGGATTTGCTTGAACGTTTTTGATATACAATAGGGACGCAGGGCTGAAAAAATATTAAAGTAAAAATTGCTCGGGAAGTTATTTAACAAAACCATACCTTGCAAAACCATATCGCCAAAGAATCGTCAGTCAAAATTGCAAATAAAATTCTATCTCTATTACACGTAATTTGTTTAATTCTGCCATGACCCAATTCGGGTGTTTTAATAACTTTTGGCCACCCAATTGGAAAGTACATGTTTTTTCATATGACACCTTTTCAATTCTTAAGTACCGTAGTAAGATGAAAGATTACATTTTAAAAATTAAAAACTAACCAAAATACTGAGTTTAATAAAAAAATTGACATATATTTTTGTTGTCACCATGTCATTTTTGAAGAAGTGAAACGTCAAAACTCAACTGTCAAAGCAAAGAAAAAGCATAGAACATTGACTGGATAAGATGTAGTGCATAGAGAGTTTTTGGACATCCGTTTCGACTAGGGACCTTTGCAGGACGCTTTCCTAAGTGTCACCACAAAACAGGTACGGTTAAGTGTCACTAGTAAAACGTTAACGGTTATTGACGTCATCAAACGATTCTAACGTTACGCTATGTAGAGTAAACAATTTTGACTTTTTGCATGCACCTTGGTTAACGTAGCGTAGAATAAGTGAGGTTCGTGCTCTAGGCTTTCTATGTTTTTTTTTAAATTATTTTTATAGACTTTGTATTGCAAACGCTCAGAATGGAACAAGCTTTAGATATCGTTTTGAGGCGTCGGCGGCATATTGGACGTCAAATAAACACTTAACAATATAGGAAATTAGGAATATAGGTTTTGCATGACCACCGAAGCATGACATTTCGCTCATAGTTCAGTTCCGTGATGCTAACGCGATTACGCGATGTTGCCGGAAAAGGCGGAAACGTCTAATTTTGTAGCTTTTATTGGAAAATAGTGTCAAATAAACGAATGGAAGAAAACCTGATCATTTTCTACAATGATAAACCACAAAGTAAGTATTATTGCTATCAAAATAATCACGGTTCTGTTCTCATTGCCGCATAGTGGTTTTTAGACCTGGCAATACCGAACGTAATAATATCGTACCGTAATATTTCGTAGAGAGCGTACAACTTTATCAGTTATTCGCCGATTCGGTCATTTCGGGAAAACTGCGCATGCCACAAATAGCCGATAACGCGAAATAACGTCAGGCAACGGACGTGCAAAAGATCCCTGTTTGCTTATTTTACATTTTCTGGGAAAATCCGGTGTTTCTTTCAGTATATCAGTATGGCTGGTCTGAATGATGATGATTACGCTTTAAATGAGGTGAGAAGCATTTTTAGCTTAATCTAACATTTCTTTTTACAGCAATTGAAGAAAAGTATAACGTTAGTAAGAATATTACCAATACGGTCCTGATCGCAGGATGGCCAATCAACACTACTAGTAGAAAATTAAATTTGAGACGCACTCCTTCGTCAGCTGATACTTATCAAATATAGACGTCAAGCCAGTTTAAAGGTGGTTTAAAGTATCAGGCACTGACGTATCAGGTAACGAGTATATTTTCTGCTTGTGGTGTTTACTTGTTGCACGTAACATTTCTTGGACATTTCTGACCAAATCGATCATAATAGGTAGTTTTCGTTGTTATTAATTAATCTCACCACTTCTGTTAACAAATACGTTGTCAGAACCGCTATGCTAGATAAATAAATAGTTTTCGGAGCAAGACACCACTGTAAGGTGCCCCCTAACCTTATTTTGAGCTACAACTTTGACACCATAACGTCAAAATAGCAGACGAGTATTGTAAAGGTTGTTGTTTGAAATAAAATCATAATTCAATACTACTCAAAAGTCAAAACCAGTGTCACTGTCAAAACCAAAACAGGATATGATCTAATTTTTATTCGTGCTGCTCATGCGTGTCGCTTCGTTAATCGCTATGGCTGTCGTCCGTACAATACCGGCATTTAGCGGTTACAATATACGTAAAACGAAATGCAATTGTCAATGTTGTCAAATAGCGTTAAACGGAACATCACTTTGTAGTAACGAAAACTGCCTAATGTGAGGTTAAGTTGAAATCTGAGGTCCAATGTCCAATAATTGTTAATGTCAATTGTCAAATAACGCAACGATACACGTCACAGATTTCGGTTACAAAAACTGTAGTACACAAGGCACACGCTTATCCGTTATTCGAAACACACTGCGCATGCTCAGAATAATGTTTTACGGAATTTTTAGTGGTTCAAAATCTCTCTGAGAGAGAGACTCTCTCTAATATTTGGCTTCTGCTGTGAATCTCCCTGAGTACCTACCTCGGACACGTTCCTAGACACCACGGTCTGTCTTCTTCCCTGGGCCCCTCCTTTGTCTTCCGGTATTCGTCTCAGAATGCCATCCTCCATCACCATACTACCCCATTGAGCCCAGTAGGACTTGACGGTAGGTGAGTAAGGTGAAACCTCCTGCCAACTCGGTCGTTGGTCTTCCCTCTTCCACTCGATGATCAGTTTCAGGCTGGGATTCTCCTCCTGGTATTTCTGGAGTTCGGTAGGCTGTCAGTGATCATCCACAATGGTGGTTCTCCCTGTCATGGCGTCCTCATCTCAGCTCGGTTGCAGTATCGTGGGTTGCAGTGGGCACAGTCGTCGGGACATGGTCTCCATGAAAGTGCATCCGCATATCCATGAGACTTGCCAGCACGATGTTCAATGTCAAAGTCGAATTCCTGTAGCCTCGCGATCCACCTTGCTACCTGCCCCTCTAGATTCTTGAACCGAAGTAGCCATGTCAGAGATGCATCGTCAGTCCTCAGCAGGAAGCCGATCACCGCCTTTCGACCATCTTGTATCTGCGACAGAACTGAACCTATCCCTCGCTCGCAACATTTGCCAGTAGGTCGGGATAGCTTAGCACTGGAGCTGTCGAGAGAGCCTTCTTCAGTAGGTCAAAAGCTTGCTGGCAGTCATTTCCCCACTGGAACCGGCGGCCTTCCTCCGTAAGCTTAGTCAACGGCTTGGCCATGTTAGCAAATCCAGCCACGTATCGACGGTAGTATGTACATAGACCCAGGAAGCTTCTTACGTGGTGTTTGTTCTAGGGTACAGGCCATCCTTTGACTGCTTTGATCTTCTGAGGATCCACTGCTATGCCTTCTAGGGAAACCACATATCCTAATATTGCACCTTCTTCTGGAAGAGTTGGCACTTCTTGGGACTCAGCTTGAGGCCTGATTGGCGCAGCTTCTTAAATACTTGTTCCAGGTTCTTGAGGTGATCCTCGAACAATTTCCCAACCACGATGATGTTATCTAGGTAGACCAAGCAGGTTTCTCAAGACAACCCCTTCAAGACGGTCTCCATGAGCCTCTCAAATGTAGCTGGCGCGTTACACAATCCAAACGGCATAACCGTGAACTGTCATAACCCCGACGGTGAATGGTGTCTTCTCCTTATCCCCTGGATCCAATTCGACTTGCCAGTAGCCGCTCTTCAAAGCTAGCGTAGAGAACACCTTAGAACCCGTCGAAGGGTCTAGGGAGTCGTCAATTCTTGGCAGAGGGTAGCTGTCTTTTTTCGTGACATTATTGAGCTGCCGGTAGTCCACGCAGAGTCGTGTTGACCCGTCCTTCTTCTTCACGAGTACGACCGGCGATGACCAAGGACTCACTGATTGCTCGATCTCCCCCTCTTCTTCCATTTACTTGATGATACTATCCGCTTCTTCCCGTTTGGCCAGTGGTAGCTTCCTTGGTGGTTGCCGAATAGGTGGTACATCGCCTGTATGGATCTTGTGTCGGACGACATTCGTCCTCCCATTCTTTCCAATCCCAACATCGAAGATATCCTGGTATTCTGTGATGAATACCCTCAGCCTCTTCTGTTGTTCCCTATTCAGGCCTTTCAACGAATCAGCCACCAACTCAGTCAGCTTGTCATGCAACCGCTCATTCCATTGGTCTGATACGTTTACACTCCTCACCACTGATGAGACTGGAGAACAACGACCCAGTGGTGTCCCTTTCTTGAGGTGTACCGTTAAACCATTCGCGTTGAGTAACCTTACCGGAATTTCCTCATCAGCTCGCACCAGGAATTTTCCAATGGCGATGCCACGGCCAATCAGCTCATCATCCGGCTTAGGTTCAAACAGCGCTTTCAATCAGGCAGGCTTCAATTACCACTTCGCATCTTGCTGAGATGACAGTTTCTGCTGATAGCACCACCTGGACAGCCTCTTCTTGACGTTGGTGGAGGACTACCTCTTCCTCTTGGACTAGCAGGGTACTATGTCTCAGGTCCAGTTGGAATCCATAGGTGTCCATGATGTCCATTCCAACTATCACCTCGTTCTCGATGTCGGCTACCAAAACTCGATGCTTGATCTTGGTGTTCCCAAACTGAAGCTGTATGTCGGATGAATGCTTGCGGGCTCTCCGGTAGCAGTGCAAAGCCGCCATCTTGTTGGTCTTACATGGAGCACATCAGGTCGCACGATGGTCTTCGTCGCACCCGTATCCAGAAGCATCAGCTTCTGCCTGCCGTCCACGAATCCATCCACATACAGACTTGTCGCCTGCTGCCCAACGTAGGCCACACGTGCAGTTCATATTAAGGTCTTCCGGACGCGGGTGAAGCACTGCCTCTCCTCTTCGCCCCGACTTAATTTTCCGGCGTCCGTAGTGGCTTCGTCTCCTCCTTGCAGTTGCTTCTGACATGACCCGCCTCGCCGCAGTTCCAGCATCGGATCTCCTTTCTTCTTGGGACAGGCCTCACTAATAACCCGTCGCAGCTCCTCAACTAGGGCCGCCACATCTGTCCTACCTTCACACTCCCGAACTCGGGCCTGGCACTTGTAGGTCTTTCTTACGGCCTCAAATTCTAGAGCTCTGGCTAGCGCATCCACCAGACGTTCCGAATGTGCAAGAGCTACAGCTTGACGCATTTCGCCATCACGAAGACCACTCACAAATGCCTCCACAGCTAGTCGCTCCATTAGATCTTCTGGTCGTTGGGGACGATTCTTCAGCTGAGCATGGAAGACGCGACCGAATCTGGCTTGACCAAACATCATTTCCAGGTGTCTGACTAGCTGTTCGTAGTCCCCTCATTCTGTCGGTGATAACGTCTGAAGCACATCGTACCTGTTTTGTGGTCTGAAGAACATCTGTAGCTTCGCCTCTCAGTGCTAACGTCAAAGCTGTCGCCTTCTCACCAGGTAACCCACCATTTGCGTTTGCGGCCGCTTCAAATTGGAGGAGGTAACTCTCCCAGGATGTCTTCCCATCATACTGAGGAGGATTTAACCTCAGTTTGCCCGAATCTCCTGCTTTCAGGGCACTTGGTGTGGTTACGCTTGCAACCTGAAGCTCCATTCGCAGTTTGTCCATCTCTGCGTCCAGGCGTCGAATGTTGTCCCGCAGATCTTCTTTTTGTTTTACCCCTCTTGAGGTCTTCTTTTTGTTTCTCCAATCCCTTCTTGAGATCTTCGTTTTATTTTTCCAATCCCCTCTTGAGATCCTATCTTTGCTCTTCCATTTTCGATTCTAAGATGTCAATTCTGGAGCCGATTCTCTCTTCGATGTCCTTTTTTTGAGCAGTAATATCGCGGAGAGACTGTTTGGAGCTTGCTTCGATTATTGCTTCGATTTGTTTGGAGCTTGCTTCGATTTTTGATTCGAACTTCTTGGCCCGCTCGAATTCGAAGTTATCTGGATCCTCGCCCTCTTCAATCATTATTTGCCGGAGTCGATCCTGGAGAACGGCCTTCAGCCCGCTGCTATCGGCACTGCGTTCGTCGAGCTCTGTTCTTAAGTCAGCAGCCTTCAATTCACTGAATTTTACCAATTTGGCAGATTATTTACTTAACTGTCCGTACCACGTTGCCCAATCAATCAGTCTACCCCACAGCTGACACCACTGTTACAAGCCTTTAGTTCGATTGGGCAAGAAAACACTTGGTACGGATTTAACTATATATTTGCTCTAACTATATACACTACGCCTAACCTAATACTTCTTAACAGTCTAATTATACACTAATTTATATTTGTCCTCCACTTCACTAATTTATGTCACAGTACATTTATTTCGCGCGCGCCATTGGTATTCGCACTACGTTCATCGAACTCTATACTGCCAGGCTGCGTAGGCCACTTATATTGTATCGTGCCGCCATCGCGATGCTCCGCGGCACTGGCGTCATTCTGGAAAGCTTCTGGAAGCGTGTATTCGAGAATCACGTCTACGCAAGAGACAGCGCCGGACTGGAAAACCTGTTTTATTTTGTAGTTTTTTTTCGAAACCAGAGTGAAATACGAAGGCATATAGAGACAAAAAATTGTGCTTTTTATGTTTAATCTGAAAAACAACATTTTTTTCTAAACTGGAAATGATACCTAATTATCTTATCTAGTCAGTGCTGACCTAGCATCTTACTGCAGTGAACAACACCGCCAAATTACAAAAAAAAAACAGCTCCATGGTGTTTAAGAATTCAATAAAAGATCAAAGATCATTTTATTTCAAGTTTTGACATCCCACATCTTGAAAACCAGGTTTCATAGTAATTTTTCCACTTGAGTTGGGTCAGAAATGCCCTCTTGGAATTACGGCTTATCATTAAGCAACACCCTGTATGCTGCATATGCATTGTTCACAACCACAGACCACAAAAAGTTTAGGGTCTATGCCCACAACAAACATCTTCATAGATCTAATCTCTCCTCCGGTTTAAGTTTTTGCGTTTGTTACGATCGAGGTCCACAGAAAATATAATAAGGTTTATCAAAGAATATTCTAGCAGAAAACTGGAAAAGCTAATTATCGTTTACCTTATTTATGACTTAAGAAATTTGAAACTAAATGTATGAAGTGATGTTTCTTAGAATATGTAGTATGTCCAAAAAATGTGGTCGAAAACAATTTCAAATAAATGATATAAATACCTACGAAACTATTTTTTATTCTATTTAGGTATTTAGGATTATTATCGGCAGATAACGGTAAATAATATGCGATTTTCAATAATGTTCTATTGTTTTCACTGTAATACATACCTACATTACCGTGGTCCAACCTGTCGGTAATTATACGTTCAAAAAATGCCATGAATAGCGGAAGTGAAATCAAGTGAAATAAGCAATAAGACGATTCGTAAGCGCTTATGCTGAGGTAAATTGATTTTTGTCCCCTGGGAGTTGTCAGGGCTGCAAGCCTAAGCCTATTGGCTGTACGGCACGTAACCGCGGTTATGTCATAAATCGTGCCGTGCTGTGAAGTACGTCTGCGGTATGCAACGTCGGCAAAGCTTTTATAATTCACAGTAAAATCATTACATTTTGACAGTGAATCCATCACGAACAAGCAGCGGTTACTTCTTCTTTATCTATTGTATTTAAGGCATAAAAAGCACAAATCACAGAAACGTATTGATTATCGCCCGATACTAAAAGTGAAATATTTGGAAGCGTTATGTTTCGATAAGTTCAAGGAAGATGCAGAGAAGTATTTCAACAATTTTGGAAAATCCATGAATATTTACAACAACAGCTCACCGGCGCAATAGGTAGCGAGATTTGCTATGGCGACGGCACGGCAAAACGTTGACGTTCACGGCATGCCGTTACCGTCGACTGTAGATGTGCTGTAGGCTATAGATTAGATCGATATGTCCGAGGACCGCTGTTGTTCGCAGCTCAGCCATGCGGATTCCCTAAGTTATCAATCTTATTCCTAGGTAGGTATATAGTTTTACGGTAGTTTTACGATTACGTCGGCTCTGCGGCAAGCACCTTTTGTGATACAATTTTCAAATGTCACTTACTATTTAGATGTTGACATCACAAGTTCAAGTTGACACCGTGGTCTGTGAAATCGAAAACTGTTTAAAAGCCAAATCAGCCAAATACTGTTTCCAGCAATAGTTTCGAATAGGCAACACTGCAAGGTCGATCGTAGGCAACGGACATGTCACCTGTTTCCTGTCACAGTGCTGTCATAGTCATATGACTAGATAGTGGATTACTGGATTGTGCGATTGTGGTGAATAGAGGATCTTTGTGACAGGGGCAAGTCGGTCGATACAGTCTCCTGATATTTCCATCAAATTAGTGAAAATGGCTAGTCAGTCACAAGGTATTCAACAATTATTAGCGGCTGAGAAACGAGCTGCGGAGAAAGTAGCAGAAGCTCGTAAGCGTAAGTGAATTTTTGCTAAATCGATATTCGCATGAAGGGTGGATCTAGTAATCACGAGATACAAGATCATACTTTTGTTTCTCAGATGTTTGATTTGAATGAATGTAGATAATGGTAATTTCGTTTATTTTCGCCATAAGTATATCTACATAGCCCGGAGGATATAAATTATACTAAAATAAAACTAAAAAAGTATGTGCAAACTGCTTTGGGTAAATTTATTTCACTTTTTTCAAAGGCAAGGCAAGAAGGTTGAAGCAGGCCAAGGAAGAGGCACAGGATGAAATTGAGAAGTACCGTAAAGAGCGCGAGCGACAGTTCAGAGAATTTGAGGCAAAACACATGGGCTCTCGTGAAGATGTTGCATCAAAGATTGAGGCAGACACTAAAAGAAGAATAGAGGAGATGAATAAGGCAGTTCAAGCACAAAAGGAACCTGTAAGTGCATAATATACAGTTATTCTGCCTTTTTTGAGTCCAAGGTTGAGTTCCAGAAAACATCACATGACTAGGTAGAGGTGTGACATTGGATATTTATGAACTTTTTTCGGGACTGGTAGCCTTTTTTCTTTCCTTACAGATTTACAGGCACAAAAGCAACATTATTTATGTTTATTTCAGCTGTAAACACATGTTCAATGTCTATTTTTTTATTTCCTATTTTTATGCTATTGGAAAATCTTTAATTGTGTTGGAATGAAATCTTTGAAAAATTTCTCCTGAAATAATACTAAATGCTTTGTATTTGGAAGACACATTAAGTGGGAAGATGGTGTACGTTCAGCACTGGATGCAACCTATCTACTGAGGACTGTTGCTCCTGGGAACTTTTAGAACATACTAGATAAGGCTCTCAACAGGGTGGCTAAGAAAGGTGATTTAAATATCCTAGATTGTGTAGACAAGCAAGTAGAAGATACAAAATGCCATCAAGCAATAAGAGGACTAGCTAGCAGAACAATTGCAGAGAGTTAAGAGTTCTTTTCAGAATATGGCCATACTTATAAAATTACTCAACTGCAAGAAGAGGCAAACTATTAGCTTCTTTAAGAAAAAGGGCAGCACATGAACTCATTGGTGGAGGAATCTCTCCAATATTGCATTGATCTGCATTGCCTTGGAGAGTCTAGGGCTTTACGGAAACTGTGATTGGGTTAACCCGATCAGTTGGATCACTGATCCTGACGTTCTGAAAGTGATCTGGGATTGGCCAGAAATAGGGTAGTTCACTCTTTTATAGTAAGTGATTGTGATCGGATGATTCAGATCAGTAGCTGCTTTACTTTACCATCTGTTTTTTATTGTTAAACCAACTTTTTCGTTGTTTGATGTCCATTAAATTCATGGTATCATAAATCCCACTTGACAGCTGTTTGACATATAACTGATCTATCCGGATCCAGATCAGTGTTTCCATAAGGACCTTCTATCATACCGCTTCCTGAAGCTGAGTTGTTGCTTTTCTGAGAGGATGATAGCTGGTTGATCAGTATCCTGGGCTATAAACATTTTCGGTCCATTCAAACCAGCCAGACCAGGATGGTTAGTTGCTGCTCTATTACAAGGGGGTCTGGGATATGTTGCCACAGCATTCCAAAGCAGTTTCAAGCTAGGACAAATACTAATGTCCTGGAAGGCAGCTAAAGTAGTTTTCATCCCCAAACCAGGAGATCTTCAGCTAAGTCTTGCAGACCAATAAATTGGTCTTACCTTACAAGTGGAGGAAACACTCACAGCATGCCTACAGGGGTGGTTCAGGACCGTCAAGATCTACCGGGCCTAATGGTGCTGCATGTGACATCACACCAGACGCTGCACATATATGCAGGGATCAATAGAGAAATTCTGGTGCTATGAGCATTTTCTTGAAATACTGAGAAAACAGTCTAATATACAAAAGTAATGTATAGGAATGAATTTATAGGAAATTGAATTTGTGATGAATGGAGCCAGTTGATATCTATTTAACTAGAATCATTTGGATGTGGTGGGAAGGTTAAAAGTTGGAGTTAAATGCACCCAAATGATATAAAATTATCTATTATTCACAAAATGATGTACATAGTCATATTATAGCTGTCATGGTAGCAGTAGCAGTGGTAGAAAAGAGGCTATAGGAGCTGTAGTATACTGATATAATACTTTGAAAACAAATTTTTGTACTTGAACCTCTAAAACTCACTCCCCACATTTTTTTTTCAAATAGTTGTCTACAGCTTTTCTTACATAAATGAGGTCATTGTTTGTAGTGCCTTTGATTTAATACACAAACACAAAACAGTATTTTTCGTAAAGTCAAAGCATAAGATAAATAAAATAAGGGTTTTTTTAGGCGTAATATTTTCGTAATAAAAAATGATAAAAAGAGGTTTGTTTTCCAAAGCATGTATGATAGGTCATTCTGTACCCTTAAAAACTCCTTAGTTTCCCTTTTCATCAGTTTTTCGTGTCAAACAAATTCTTATTTTATTTATGATTTTACAAAAAAAAAAATAGGTTTGCATATAAAATCAAAGTACCACAAAATTTTAAATAAAATAGGAATATCATTTTTGTAGGAAAACTTATGGGGTGCTACTTGAAAACAAAATTTTGGGGGCGAGTTTTCGGGGTTAACATGCAAAAAATGTTTTGAATGCATGCACTTTACAGTAATTGTTAAGCAGTACTTTACAAAATCTGTGAAGACAATTTAATCTTAAGAATAATCTTTATTATTCCAACGGGCTTGCACCCAATCACAGGAACAATTTGAAAAAATAGTACAGTACAGACAATAACAATAGGTTAAAATATATGGATAAAAACAATTAATGGTGTAACATCACATAGTTAGATTCAAAACAACTTAAAATAATCTGCAGGTTATCAAAATTAATATCACAATTTTTGCAATATTTTACAAACGTGCTACACATCCTGTTTATAGGGGACATTTCAGATATTTTTGTTCTCCCATATGTTGTGTAAAACATTGAATTGGAGCGTGTTGATCTTTGCGGTACTGCATAATTAATTTTAGATAATAGCTCTGGAGGGTCCAATTTATTGTTGAGAAGTTTATGTAGCATAGTGATCTCATTAATTTGATGACGGTAGGCTAATGAGTCAAAATTCAGTATCTGAAGTAATGTATTGTGTGGAAAACCTCTCTCAGGATATGTGCCGTGTATTTTGTAGTACATGTATTTAAGGCTCTTACGCTGTATTGATTCAATAGAAGAAATCGCATTCTGATATAATGGAGTCCAAATATACGCTGCATACTCTAACTTGCTTCTAATGAATGAAGTATATATAATGTTTAGACTCCTTATATCTGTGAAACTTGACCAGTTTCTAACACAATATCCTAATACTTTATTTGAAGAAGACACCATTTGTCTTATATGTTCTGAAAAGGTGAATTTATTATCAAATATCACTCCCAAGTCTCTGAACGTCTGACATCTCTCTATTGTGATGTTATTAATTTGATAGTCAAACAATAATGGGCTGGTTTTCAGAGTAAAACTTAGGACCTTACATTTCCTTATATTTAAATTAAGCTTGTTCATGACACACCAATCACTCAAAATATTAAGGTCGTATTGTATTTTGAGACAGTCATCAATATTCTTAACCTCACAGTATATCTTGAGGTCATCTGCAAAGAATAGATGTAAGTTTGAAAACTGTGATGCCAGATCATTAATACACAATAAGAGCAATAATGGACCCAGATTGGATCCCTGCGGTACCCCTGACGTGGGAGTGTAGGAAGATGATGTGTAACCTCCATATTCAACTATCTGTGATCTGCCTCTGAGATATGAATGCATCAGGGACACTAGACTGTTAGACAATCCCAGTGCTTTCAACTTCGATAGAAGTAAAAAATGATCAATGGAATCAAAAGCTTTCTGGAAATCAGTATAAATCACATCTACCTGACCGTGATTATCCAGTACCTCAGAGATAAACTGCGAAATACAAGCTAAATTAGTGCCTGTTGATCTTTTGTCATGAAACCATGCTGAGATGTCGAGACAATTCTTTTGAGAGTTGGGTATACTGTCTGAATAATATAATTTCAAAGATTTTGCTAAAATTGCATATTATTGATATAGGTCTGTAATTCTCAACCATGCTGTTATCACCAGATTTGAGGACTGGACATATCTTTGTTTTTTTCCAGATATCGGGGTATACATTTGTTTTTAGGATCATATTGAAAATGAAGCAAAGTGGCTTAGCCAAAACATGTATACAATCTTTCACAATAAAACTAGGGATAAGATCAACTCCTGAAGCTAGCTTATTTGGTAATTTTCTAGATGCTTTAATGATGTCATCTTCATTCACCTCATCTAAAGATATAAGACAATTGTCTTCTAATTCTATCTGTCTGTCTATCTAATTAGATAAATTTGGCATATATAAGTTGAGATTATTTGTATCAGACTGCTGGTATACACTAGAAAAGAATTGGGCAAATCCATCAATAATCTCTGGAGTAGTATTCAAGGATTTATTGGCCATTAGCATGACTCCCGGTATTCTAGTTCTTCTCCCTTTGTTCCTCACAAACATCCAAAACTTGGAAGGATCAATATGAATGGAATTCTCTATCTCTTGGATGTACGTTTTGTATGCAGTTTTGATATCATTTTTTACAGTTCGTCTCAGATCATTAAATTGAAGTAGATATCTCTCGGTTTTATATTTTCTGAGATTTCTCCGGGCCCTATCTTTCTTTTTTATATTAGCTATTATAGTACTATTAAACCAAGGTGGATATCGTCTCGAACTGTTTTTGAATTTAGGAACATGGGCGTCAAATAACCCATTCATTATGTGATAGAGTCTGCAACATGCCTCATTAACATCATCTGGACATATAGTCAGATGTGTCCAATCAACATTAAGTATTTCATTGTATAACGCTACAAAGTTGGCTGCTCGAAAATTGTACCTGATGTTATCAGTACTATATATGTATTATTTGAATAGGTATTGTTAATATTGAAATCGGCAATTATTGTTGGATGGTATTTGTCTTCCACAACCAGAGGATGCTTATCTCTATCGACTGAACCATTACAGTTGCACAGTACCAAATCTAACAATCGACCATCTGCGTTAATAACATTATTAACATTACAGGTATCCAAAAAAGAACAAAAATTGTTTATTGCTGAGACTTTTGTATCATTTAAATCAATCCCGAATTCTTCTTAGCTTGGTATTAAACTTATAGCAGTATCAGTACGAATTACAAATCTCCCTTCAAAGTGTTTGGTGCACAATACAGAAAAATCCTTTATCATGAAGATATCTTGATGTATACCGCGTAACCACTGATTCCGTTTCATTACACCTTTTGGAATTCACAACACAGGTATGCACTCTGTATCTATATAATTACTATTGCAGAAGGGTACACAGCAACTATTTGTAGACTGTATTCTTGGCTAGATACATGTAAAACCCAAAAATTTAATGAAAAATCTCTGCGGGTATTTGACGATTACAAACACGATCGGACGGTCGCTTGACGCCTCGCGTGACGTAGACGCTGTGGTGGGGATACATCATCAGGCCCGGTAGCTCTCGACGGTCCCAGGTGGTTCCATGGAGACAGCACTACACATAATAGTAGAAAAATGAGAAAAAGCTCTCTGCTACAAAGCGGTGATGCAAAGAATATTCTTCAACATACAAGGAGCTTTTGATAAAGCATGTACAGATAATATGTATGTGCTGTCCTCAGAACAGGGGTGTACCTCTCTCTCTTGTCTACTGGGTAAGATCAGTAACGAGGGTCAAGCGCAACATTGATCAAGGTTAGAATGTAAGTGGAGGCTGCCCATAAGGCAGCTCTCTCCCGCCCCCTCGTCTGCTGCCTTGTTATGCATAGCTTCCATGTGAAGCTTAGCATAGCTGGTTTCTACACTAAAGCTTATGCTGAAGGCAGCCTAGTGTTAATGTAGGTCACATTCCTAGGTGTCATCTCTGAGCTATCATGTGGCATCTGCACCATGTAGTTGGTAGAACTTGGGGGCTCAAGCCCAAGATCCTAAGCTGGCACTTACACAGCAGTTCTCAATCCAGGATTCAGTTATATGTAAATTTGCTAGGGTTGTGAGGCTTGCAGCGTTCAGAATAACAAATATCCTAAGAACAACACCCACTGCTCTTCTGGATGTAACTCTTGGGCTTGCCACCTCTGTATAAAAAGGGAGGCAATGCCAGGTTGATTGGGAATGGGTGTAGGAAAGAATTAATGTCAGCCCCAAATTTTGGTATGTTTCACTGACAGATCATGCTCGAAGTAGTCTGCATCCGGTGGAGCAGGATTCTGCTTAGAAGGTAAAGGAGTGCAGAGAAGCTTTGCCCTAGTGCCATGCACGACTATCTTCCAGACAGAAATGTATGCCATATTAATGGAAGTTGGACAGTGTACCGAAATTAAATCAGCTCTGACCCAATGTTTTGCTGTCTTTCAGAAATTAGCACAGCACAAGAATATGACTCCATTGTGGGTCTCCGGACACTTTGGTGTACCAGGTAACTAGAGGGTGGATCGCCCGACTAGGATAGGGGGCCAATAGCTCTTGCACCAGTCTTGATTCCATGGTAGGATCTAGTCGGCGCCAGGTCAATGAATGTTGTCCATGGTAGGATATAGTCGGCGCCGGTTGCCCTGGATGGGTGGGTTTACAACAAACTGGTGAAAGGTTAGAGAGAGATGACTGCAGCCAAGTTTTATAGCAGGGGCGGACAACAGCCACGCTGTGGCTTTTGAACAAAGGCAGATGTGCCGCGTATCGCAACCTCAGGGTTCAGATAATTGGCATGACAAGTTTGGTGGGACATACTGACATTTATAAGGAGGTCGGTAGGTTCAACAAAAAAAGTTTTCCTGGAGACAATGAGAGTTTTTAGTCACTACATTAAAGGCAATCAAAACTCCTTAGTGCCTTAGTCTGCTTGGATGCGGTTCAAGAGAGTGTCCAATGTTTTCTAAATTTCAATACTCTGAAACAGTGTTAATTAAATCTTAAATAGATGGTTTTAGTAACCAGACAAATACAGCAAAATGTGCTAAGGTGAACTAAAGTATACATTATTATAATTTTGTATTGGCTTTGAAGATTTCCAAGATTCCAACATATACTCTTTACCTGATACTATAGACTGGCTTGACGACTATTTGATAGGTATCAGCTCACAAAGAATTATATCTCAGATTTAATTTTTTAGTAGTGGTCTGAATTGGCAATCCTGCAAGTCAGTGTGGCGATTTTGTAACTTTCGCTATAGTAACGAAAGTAGACGAAAGCGAAGCTAATCATTTACGAAAACGATTTTTGACGGCATTCCATAACCAGCGTTTAACGCTTCGTTACGCTTTCGGCATGGAGCTCGATGACTCACGAGCATTCACGAGTTGGCTTAAATATCTCTGGATGAGACTCTGCAAAATCCAGCAATGCTGACCATTGTGAAGGATTAGTTTTTTCTCTTCGATTCATTGCTGGTAATTAACTATACAAATAAATTTAAGCGAATTGTCACTTTGACACACAGCAATAATAACATCAAAACTTGTCAAACGAGATCCAAAATCTTTCGCTATCGCTTATAACGTTCGTCTGCGTTCGTTATATCCGAGTCGGAACGAAAACATTTATGGAATACCGAAACGAAGCGAAAGCGTTGGAAGAATGTCGCTATCGCTTCGCTTAGAGTTACCAAATCGCCACACAGGACCGTCAAAGTAATATTTTTACTGAATATCTCATTGCCAAAAAACAATACTATTTTTGTGAACAAGAAATTAATTCATAATCTAAAAAAATATGTTTTTAAAAGTCAATTACTCATCAGTAGCGGTACGATCACAGAGTACAGCCCTGTACGTATGGCGTAAGCATGTGTCAATATTAATTCTGGGGGATTTTTAGCCGAACATCTGTTCGCTGCTGACACGGATGACAGTCTAAAGTATCCGGTAACAGAGTACATTTAATCTGTAACCTCCTGTACACGTCAACCGATGCATCGGCGGATGCGTCCGTTGACGTGTAGAAGGAGTAATTTGCTCGTGGTAGGCAGAAGCGTCTGCCATCAATACCAGTTGTTGACAGTTTTTGCGACAGGACACAAAGGATTTTGGCGCGAACGCCCCACGTTCGTCTGCCGACGCATCAGTGGTAGCGCTTGTTGCGATTGAGAGTGCTCGTGTGCGAGGACAAAGTAATTAATAGTACTAGAAAAATGAATAGTAGCGGCAGCTACAAAATATCAACATGCATTTTTTCAATGTGGCATCTGTCGAAAGTTGACCCAGACTGATTTACCTGCTCGTGTGGAAGGATAAAGGCCCGGTCAAACAGAGGGCGTTCTAGAACGCGGCGTTCAGGCGTTCTCTAACGCCGCGTTACAGTATTCCGTTGTTTGTACCAAACAGGCCTGTTTGACGGGTTGAGCAAAAGCGTTACGCCCATTTTTGTCAAGATGTCTAGTGATTCAAACATGATTGAACTCAAGGCCCGGTCAAACAGAGGGCATTCTAGAACGCGGCGTTACGGCGTTCTAAAACGCCGCGTTACAGCCTTCCGTTGTATTGTTACAGAACGCCGGAACGCCACGTTCTAGAACGCCCTCTGTTTGACCGGGCCCTAAGAATGTATCAACCGACGCGTCTGCAGACGTCCGCCGATGCATCTGCCGACGTGTAGCATGCATATAATCTAAGACTGTTTTTTGTTGCAGGTTATTCAAGAAATACTTAACTTGGTGTATGACATCAAGCCAGAAATCCATAAGAATTATCGCATCTAAAGTACTTAGAGTTTATTGTAAGTGTCAGTATTTGGTCCCTATTAGGGAAGATAATACCTATATATATATATAGCGTGTCTAGATGTTCATTCCATTCGCCTTTTTATGGGTGTATTTTTTAGCACATTATTTTTCTTCTAAAATATTGATTTATAACAAAATAGTTGCAATATATCTGTCTATTTGTTGTACATTGTAAATAAAAAAATATGATTGTTCATAAACCGTGTTTCAGTAAAAAAACAGTAGATGAGCTATAATCGGGTACGTTCAGAAGTACTACCTTGTTGTATTAGCGACTCTTCCTGGCAGTTATAATCACAGCATAGTAAACAACCACCAGAATATCTCTGAGGATTTCCTATATAAAAATGGTTCCCACAGAATTTGAGCTTGGGATTATTACGGGTGTGAAGTCTGGGTAGAGATGCGAAAATAAAATATGGATACCGGTACGAATTCGATATTTTTTAGCCAAGTATAGTATTTTCATCACATTTTCGCTCTTGTACATAGGATAAGTTAATTTTTTGTGTGGCAACTCCAGTGGCGGCTAGTGAGGTGTGCCACAGTGCCATGGCACTACCTTAATTTTCGACAAAAACATATTTATCTACTCTTAAACTTTTCTTATTGTTAGTTTCCAACGACTTTTTCTGTTTTATATGAAATGGCAATAGCGCCTCAGCGCATAAATGCGTGCACCAGGCAACACGTGGCATCGTGGCAACTCACACGATGAGAGCTGACGACGCGACGGCGCGATGACTCAGCCTGCCGTGCCGTTTCTTATAAGGCACAAACAGAGTGAGAGAAATCTTATCAGAAACGCTTATGAGTGGCAGAGATAACGCTATGCTGGACGTTTGGATAGATTTCAAATACGAAAATCCGAAGTAGATCGTGCCAGGCACATTACCCATATTTCCATTCATGGCTCACTATTTTTGTTTTATTTCAGCAGCTTCGATTTGTTTATGTTTGATGCTGATGTCGGCTTTTCTCGTTAAAGGTTTGAAATTTAGATCTTATTAGTTTGAGTGAGTTGTGCGCTGTTTTCGGATCGGTATCTCTTTTGTGTTTAATTAAAGTATATCATTGGAGCGAAAATGAATAAAATTGGCGCATTAATAAACTCATTTAGTAATCTTCCGCTGGAAGAAAAACTGCAGATTAAGGAGTTAGGACGTCCAACACCTGATTTAAAAATTGAAAAACTTATTGGTAGTGGACAATTGGATAAGTGACTGAAGAAGTTAACAAACTTTTTTGTTTTGTGTGTGTTCTATTTGGAGGCGATGACACTTGGGCGAAAAAAGGCACGGATGATCTTATTCATATATGGGAGAAAATGGAGACCCATGAAAAGTCTAAAGTGCATTTGAATAATGTTTTCAGTTTCTCGATGCTTGGTAAGTCGAACAGAAAGGCTCAGTTAAATTCGGCTTATCGGCTAGTTATAAGTATTCTTTTCAATTTTATATCAGTTTGAAATTTTGACTGTCATTCTGGCACTACCTCTCTAAGTTGGCACGAGCCGGCACTGGGCAACTCAATTGCACTTGCAAACAATTCTTTTTGCCCTTTTTACCGTAATGTCTACTGTTTACCCATATTGCATTTGTATATTACTTAACCTCATCTGTATATAACCAACATACACAGACAAGGGATCAGCTTAGATGCCAAGTATAATTATACAATGTCTATTTCACAACGAGGGTCAACAAAATTCACGATCCTTTTGGACTTTGGCGTAAGAAATAAATGGTTTGCGTTTGAACCGCCGCGCCGCGTCTAAGTATTATTTGCGGTTGGCGGTATATCCTTGTAGTAGGAATTCTAGTAGATTGGCCATGCCCGTTGCTTGCTCGACTCGTTACCTATCCCTTTACCTCGCAAATGTGTTGTCCTCAAGCAGTTTACTATAACCTCCACTTAAGGAGTGAAGAGCGAAATGTCTCTAAGCGTAATCACCCATGAACATTTGACTCTACCTCCCCGACGGGGGTAGAAAAATTGAAAAAACCGATTTGACAAAAAATCTGAAATAAATCGGAAACTACAAGAGATTGATATCGACAATCCTACATCATTAGAAGGGCTATCAAATTTTACATTGAACCATACAGGGTGTTTCCTAATTGAATGTCAATATTTATGGGGGCGATTTTTGGGTCCATTTTAAGAAGAAACCTTCATATTATGAACGTATGTCCTAAACGTCTTACCGTCAGTGGTCTTACCTTTTGAGATATAGGGTGGTAAAGTTTTCGAAAATAAATCATTTATTATTAATACCACTTCACATATTTTAATGCAATTCGTCTTACATGTACTATGAATCAAGAGGATTTTTTTAATGTACCAATTTTTCTTAAATTTCCACCAGTGGCGTTCGTGCGTAATTTGACCTGCCTATTTTGGCAGACATTGATGGTGCGTCGTAGCGGTCACTGAGAACTCTTGCGTTCCGGAGTTCTATTCACAGAAAGACAAAGAACGCGTGAACTCCGTCATGTCGGAAACAGAAAAATGAATTGAATTGGTTCGAGAAAGACGTTTGTTATATGATTTAAGTGATAATGATTATAAAAATCGTGATAATGATTATGAATCGTAAAAATACCGCCAACCTCTCTTTTGCAGGAACAGCCTTTCTCCAGTTGGTATCTTGTTTTTCTATATCATGTTTTACTAAACTGTACAATTCATTGAAGCTATTTACTGACATACGAAAATGTATAAAAAATCGTTCTTCATCTTCAAGCAATTCGGCAAAAAGCGTATGAAATTTCCCTTGATCTTCTCGCTTGCTGTTAATTGGGTGCACCCAGTGTTTCCTTTTTCTCTTGGACGCCTGCAGGCTCAACAATAGCAATGCTTCTTCTTCGTCGGAAGATGAGCTGTCTGAATACATGTTTCACGAACAATATTTGGAACAAAACCGGAACGTTGGTAACTGACCGCCGCCGACAGGCGGCGGAAATAATTCAAGCTTTTTAAAAACATATATTAGTATTGTTATTTTGAAAATTATGCTGAAAATTTGATTTTTCCAATTTTTACTTTATTTGTAGCAGTAGGCCATGGTCAATCAACTACAAATAATAAGCATCTAAGCAGTTATTACTCGACAAGAGACTTCCTACTCAATGTCGAAAAAACAGAATCAAAATACATTTTTTTAGATAATAATGTCTCATTAAAATGATGAATATTGTGTTATTATGCATAATATTGAGTAGATAGAGGGCTATGACTTATCTATTAAAAACAAAAAAGCAAATCTGTAGAAAACTTGCGAGACAGTCAGCTTTTAATTATATTTTGTTCTGTCTGTGTTTTCATTTTAATTATTGTCAATTTTCTATAATAATGGCAGCTTAGATATCCAGAGAGACAGCAACCGTTTTCAGATAATATTTGCTCGTCTAAAAATAAATATAGTTAGGTCCACCTCCTAAAACTTATTTCAAGGAGAATAGGTAGCAAAGGGAAAGAAACGTATTAGGTTACATAGAAGCAACGCATTCATCATCTTGTAGGCACAAAGAATAAGAAGCTGTAGGGGTAGAAAAATCAACTGCAGAAATAATTATAAAAATATACAATTACCATCCATACAAGACAAGTTTAAGATACTTCAACATTTGCACAGGATCCAAGTTTGGGAATTTTTAATCGCCATAACACGAAGGAGACCAATAATTCTTTTAAATGCCATTAAAAAAGTAGGAAATTGTGCCAGATTTGCATTCGAGAAAATATCCAACGTGAACCAACATCTCTTAAAGCACCTCGATGTTTTTAGTTTTTATTTTGATTCAAATTCAAATTTAACTAGTGTGTTCATATTCTGCAGATGTAATGTTTGGTTTTAAGTAATGTAATACAATAAGTAATATTTACTGAACATTATCACAAATAGTAGTTAACAGCGTATAAAATACAATTAAATAATTGAGTTTAAAGGTATTCAGTATCTTGTATCTTAATAATTGTTTACTTGGATATTGTTTTTAATAGATTAGTCATGGCCTATTGCTACAAATAAAGTAAAAAATGAAATTTTGAGCTTAGTTTTCAAAAAAAATGCATACTAATATATATTTTTGAAAAGCTTGAATTATTTCCGATTGAGGTAAAAAATAATATACAGGGTGTTCCATTTAAAAAATATATGTTTGCTTCATAAATGAAAAATGGTTAGAGCAAGAAAAAATCAAACTACACCACTGGATTCTACGGAAAAAATTCTATAAGACCCTTTTTTAAGCTTTTCAATCAGATAAAAGACAACCGAGATACGAGGGTGGTCCCAAAATCGATAATTTTCGATTTCACCCTGTATCTCAAAAACCAAGAGGGCCATAATTTTGATGGCGGCATCTTTAGTTTCACAAAAAAGTAGCACACTGTTGCGAAAACCGCAACTCTCTATCTTCAAAAATAACCGAGATACCCCGTAAAAGTGCCCAAAATGGGACACCCTGTCCAGTGTCCTTACACGTTTTGTTTATTTTCATGGCCTGCTGGGTTGCTTAAAGGTAGAAAAATTTGAAAAACGCCGATTTGACTGATATTTTGAAATAAATTGAAAACTACAAGAGCTAACTAAATAGCATACCATTTAAAATTTTCGTAATAATGCGTAATAATTGTTATGATGTCAAATACCGCCCTGTAGCTAATAAGTCAAGATAAACTTGGATAATTTATATATATATATATATATATATATATATATATATATATATATATATATATAGATTTGTCTGATCCTAAAAACTACAGGCCAATAACATGTCTGAACGCATGTTACAAGCTCTTCACCAGAATCTTGTACATGCGTATCCTTCAAGCTGTAAATCCCGTATTTCTCAGCGTATATGAACAAAGAGGGTCTAAGAAAGGAGTAGCTGGCTGCAGGGATAACCTGTTGATTGACCGCTGTGTCACACAGGACTCCGTGCATTACCTGCGAAACCTTTCTATGGCCTGGATCGACTATCGGAAGGCATTCGACACTACGTCTCATGAACTGATTGTGCGGCTGTTGGAATGTCTTTCGGTAGATGATCAAATAGTGGGATGCATCAAACAACTGATGCCGCTCTGGAAGACTCGGTTCACTATAACATCGGGTGAAACCAGGGTTCGAACAGAGTTGGTATCATTTAAAAGAGGGGTCTTCCAAGGAGACTCCTTGAGTCCCTTGCTCTTTTGCATCTCGCTACTGCCTTTGTCCATAGCGCTGAAAAATACTAAGGGATACAGCTGTGGCAAGCCCAATTACCGGAGGCACAAGGTCACCCACTTATTTTACATGGATGACCTGAAACTCTATGCCTCCGGACAACGCGATTTAGAGCAGTCGCTGAGGGTAGTGCAGGATTACAGTCAAGCTATTGGTATGGAGTTCGGGATAGACAAATGTGCCATGGTTCATCTCAAAAGAGGACGTTGCGGAGATAGTGAAGATGAGGAGCAGCTCGTTGATGGGAGCATCTTGCGACAACTGCAGGCCGGAGATACTTATACCTACCTTGGAGTGGCGCAGCGTCACATCCAAGAGGCAGAATTGGTCAAAGAGTGTCTCCGCCGCAAGTATTTGCACCGACTCCGGCAGATCTGGTCGTCAGAACTGTCCGGCAAAAACAAAGTCGCTGCCACAAACATGCTTGCGGTCCCATTGTTGCTATACAGCTTTGGTGCTATCCACTGGAACGTGGAAGAGCTGCGACAAATCGACATAAAGACCCGCAAAAGGATGAATATGGAGGGAAGTCTACATCCTAGATCCTCTGTCCCGCGAATATACCTCCCGCGACACCTGGGAGGGCGTGGACTATTGAGTTTGGAGCATCTGCACAACAGAGTAGTACTGGCCACTGCCTGCTATGTTACGACGAGCACCGATCCCCTGATCCGCTTTGTGCGAGAGCACGAGATTGCGGGTAAAGTAGCCTTCCTTTTTAGAGCAGCAACACGGGCAGCCGAAGAACTTAGTCTCACGCTCGACTTCACGCGGAGGTGTCAGCAGTCCGTTACGGAACTTGCTCCCGCACAATTAAAAACCCGGATTAAAACTGCTGAAGTCCAATTGCTTTTAAGACTTCACAAAGATAAACCAATGCACGGAATCTTCTACAAACATCTAGAAGAGCATGGTTTATCTGAGCAGTTGACCTTCTCCTTCCTAAGGTCTAATGGGTTGAAGTCGGAGACTGAGAGCTCTATAATGGCTTGCCAAGACGGTGTCTTCAACACCTTAGTATACCGTAGCCGGATTATGGGTATGGATGTGCCCGATATCCGCTGTAGAGCCTGCCTGCAGGCGCCAGAGACCCTTACGCACCTCTTGTCGGCGTGTAAGGTGTACGCTGGCACAGCCTACGTCTATCGGCACAACGCGGCTCTACGAGTGCTATACTACCATTTAAGGCACTCATACGGTATAGATGAGACACCGGTGCTGCCGTATGCTCCAGGGGACATTGAGTCCGTTGTGGAGAACGAGAGGTGCCGAATTTACTGGAACTACTCATTCTCCACGCTCGAGCTTATACATGCAAATAAGCCCGACATAGTCCTCCTCGACTACCAACAAAAGACGATGTTCGTTATCGAGTTCTCGGCGCCTGCCGAGGGGAACATCGTCTCTAAGGAGGAGGAAAAGCGGACCAAGTATCAGGAGCTCCTCGGACAACTTCGCAGGCTCTGGCCGGACTACACTGTGAGTCTGCTAATAATGGTCATTGGATCCCTAGGTGGTATGAGGGATACGCTGCTCTCTGCACTGCGCAAAATGCCGGTGTGCCGTGCGGCGGCGCACATCTTAGCCGCCAGAATGCAGAAGGCAGTCATCCATGGGTCCCTTCGTCTGCTTAGGACGCACGATTCGCGGACCCAGTGATTGCTCACCTCACGGTGTGAGGAGTAGTCGCTGGGAAATGGAACAGCAGCCCGGTGTGTCGGAGCCCGGGTTGCACCCTTTTTGTTTTTGTCTCACACTTATATATATATATATCAGATTATTAGGTAAGTATAGCTCTTCCAAACGAGACCTATGGCCATTTAAATAAAAACTTCTTTGACATTCCCCCACCGCTACATCTTACAAGATAGAGTAAAAAACTGTTAACAAAAAAATCGAGAATTATCCTGTCTAAGGCCCTGTTTCACAATCATTGGTAACCTCTGGTAGTCACTCAACCGACAGATGGAAGTTGACCAGTAGTTATTGGGGATCTCTGTTTCACAAAGGAAACCAATAGTAAAGCTTATTTATCTTTATGTTGGCACCAAGTGTTGGACTCACAGCACTGCCATAAGGGTGTTCCGTGAATACAACCTAACCCTTTGACAAATAAACCTAACCTTTCTTTTCATATTTTTCATTTATGTCATTACAGAGTATAATCAAAATCCATCGACGTCTTAGACGTCAGTGTCAAAATCCAACTTTTATAACCCCCAAAGCTGTCATCGGTTGACTACAACTAACGTAAAGATAACCCATACCTTGTCCTTGGGTGAACATAACTACAAGTTGACCAGAGCTTTTGACGTAAACCGTCGAATATGAAATGGAATATTCTCGTTAACCACTAGTTTTCTTTTGACCACTAGGTAACTAACGATTGTGAAACTGGGCCTAAATGATGGTAGAATTTATAATATTACCCCAATCAAATTAGGATTTTTTCTGGAATTAATTCCCAGCAGGCTGGAAATCGTCTTAATACCTTTATTGGGTCCTAGATACGTGTAATCTGAGTTTGCACCGTCGCAGGTGGTGAGCTTAACTTTTGACAGCCCAGAAATTGTCAAATTTTTGCACTTTTTTTAGTTTTTGGTTAAAGCTGTAAAATGATGCGTCGGACGGAAAATGTCGTTCTATGAATTATTGAAAAGGACTAAATTTTACGTCGAAGGACATCTAAAACTCCTAAGTGGGTTTAGCGGTAGAGTCTAAATCAATAGTTTCGCAGCCTAAAAACTGCCAAATTTTTGCACTTTTTTTAGTTTTTTGGTTGTAGCTGAAAACTGCTGCATCGGACGGAAAATGTCGTTCTGTGCAATATCAAAAACGACTAAATTTTGCGTCGAGTTACATCTAAAACTTTTAAGTCGGATCAGCAGTAGAGCCTATAAATCAATAGTTAGAAGCGGTGAATTTTTGTCATTTCGGTGCAAACTAACATTTTGCTGCTATCTAAGACTAATATCTTTGAGCTGATACTCATATTGAAAAAATTAATCGAATAAACGATATAGTAAATAGAATTTTACGTTATATAAAGAGCCCAGTCTTTAAAATCGATCATTTTAACATACAACATGATGCACCAATTTAAAATCAGTTTGCTTTTACTTTACCCTTTCGGCTGGACTTTACTTTACCCCTGGTATTTATGGTCAAGCTATATATCATCCAAAAGCATTTAATGAGTGTAGTACAATAATACCAATCACAACATCTGCAAATGGAAAATGAAAATGTTATGCTACTTTGAATTTCTAAATATTTACTTTACCGCACCACTCCTACATATCTATGGAAAAGATAAGGAACGACACCAGTGGCAACTCCCGGACATGAAAGATAAAAAATATAATACTTCCAATTTTTTATGTTAAGTCTATCGAGGAAATTTAGATAACGAGGTTAGTTTGGGTTTAATGTGGCTCATGCTGGCGTAGTTACTAAATGCCTGGGTGGTCCAGGCGTCATGAAGATGAGGATCCTCCTATTGGCCTAAGGCAAATGTGGCCTTCTTGGATTAAATCCGTTACGAGATATTTTCACTATCTCTAACAAAGCCAACTTTCGAACTGGCTTCCCTACCTCCAACAAATGCAGCTGCCGCTCAACATATTCTGCGGGTGTAAATCCAGGGCTAGTATGATAGACCGAAGGATCCTCTTAACTGGGGTTGGAGGAGGACGGATCTTGGCCTTACCCCATCACAAATACGAAGGAGCCAGCTCCAGCTGAAATTCTTAATACTGTGTCCTGCAAATGTACAAAGGAATGTACAGGGAAGTGCAGCTGCCGAAAAGTAAGCATAAAATGCTCAGTGATATGCCTCAATTGCAACGGCCAATCATGCTCTAATTCAGCACTCTTTGAGGATGACATTGCCGTAGAATAAGAAAAAGTTGAAAATAGTTCCTTTGAAGATGATCCAGCTGATGAGGACCTCAATAAACAGCCGCGCTTTCCGAGCTTTTCAGATGAAGGACCATCAACGTCTAAGAAAATACGAATATGAATGCTGCCACAGAAACATCTGTCGTGTCATCAAATACTCACACTTTGATTCAATGAGATCTCACATTCAGTATTCAGTATTCCTTAAAATACAACAATGTTTTATCAAATGGGAAGAGTATTTGATAACTAATTACAGCCTGTTGTCGATCCAACGACGAGGATTATTGAATTCAGTATAAGATACTTTTAGTTCAAATACTGCTTATTAGGGCCGGTTGTACAAATGCGGGTTTAACACGAGCTTTGTTAAGGCTAAGCTTAGCTAAGCTCAAGCTTAAAGTCGACATCCGTTGTACAATCGTTGGCTTGTTGAACCTGGTTGATAATGAAATTCACTACAGTTGGCATCAATGAAGCAATACGTACTGACATAATCATCTGAAAAATTACCTTTTTTGGTTAGGCACTTACGACAGTTTGTGTCAAATTTTGGCAACGACCGTTTCTGTCTCTCTTCTTTCATTTGCTCTCTTTGCTGAATCAGACACAAATCTTTCAAAAAATATGACCTAATAAAGTGACAAGCAATTTGAAGGTTTCTCCTTGACATATCATGTCACTTGTATCAGGTTAGGTTTAAACCTCAGCTAAGCTCGCGTTGAGCTTCGGCTTACGTAAGCTCGTGCTAAGCTTGGAGTGGGGGGTTAAGCCAGCATTGTACAACGAACATTTTGCAACTGACGTGGTTTAACGTCGGCTTACCTTAAGCTCGCATTGTACAACCGGGCCTTAATGTCTCAAATAGCATAGACAAGGTGGTAAAGGCATGAGTTGTTGTGTCTATTAAGGTTGCCTTTTAGACAAGGTGAACCTTTTTATTGAACTAATTATCAAGAAATCCTATTGCAACAATAATTTTTTGTACCAATAAATTATATCCTTTGCTTAAACAAAACCTAAGGTGTATATTGAAAACAAAATAATGCTTTGAATGCATTATACGCTAGTATTACTTATTGGAATGATAGTAGATATCATTAGAACGAATATAACCTATTTTGAAATTATTAGCTTACCTGCAATTGCCTCATTCCTGAAAGGTAAATTGTTTAAATGTCACATTTTTGGAACAACTGTAAATATAGTTGAAGTGACAGAAAGGCATCCAAATACTAACAATTAATTGAAAGCACAACAACATTTTTTTCTGTATGCCCACGGACTTCTGGCCCTGGCTGGTATTAATATTAGCTTTTGCCGCTAGTCTTGTTTAGTTATTAATTTATTTATTTATATATTTATTTATTTATACGGTGTTTACATTTATATTTTATTAATAAACTTGTAAGTGATATTGTTAATCCATTGCACCTAAACTATTAAGAACTATGATTAATTTTATTATTACTGAATTCTTATTAATAATACTTATTAAAGATTTAATGGTATTAATATTATAATAACATTAATAAACTTAATAATCTTAGTCAGGATGTGCTGTTTTGGTACAAAATTTTGATATGATTATACCGTACATGGCTTCAAATGATTCGAAATGACGAAAAAAACGATTTTAAATTGATTCCAGATTTGGAATTATAGATGACTGAATTTGATAACTAAGGTTATTATTTATTTAACGTGAAATTTGATTCCCTACAAATTTCATTTTATATATGTTTTGATGGGAGTATCGCCTTTCAAGATATGTGGTCTTGAAAAGCCGCAAAATGTAAGTTCGCACTAAAATACGATTTTTTTATCATTTTTAGCATTAGATTTCGGCTATACCACTGAACCAAAGTTGATGTTTTATATACCATTTGACGCAGAATTTAGTCCTCTTTATATCTGAATGGAACAAAGTTTTCCGTCCGATGCACCATTTTCTAGCTACAAGCAAAAAACAAAAAAAGGCAAAAATTTGACAGTTTTTGAGCTGTCAAAAGTTAAGCTCACCTCCTGCGATGGTGCAAACTCAGATTACATGTATCTAGGACCCAATAAATGTGTTAAGACGATTTCCAGCCTGCTGGGAATCAATTCCAGAATCCGATTTTTTTCGACTCTATTTGATTGGCCTATATACCTTTACTTGCATATTTTTTTAGAAAAAAACCGTTTTCCTGATTGATCGTAACAGTTGCGCCCCCTAGCGGCCACTTGCGGAATTTGAATATAATTTCCAGCGATTTCACTCAGCCGATTTACCTAATGATATTCTTTTCTCGAAGTTATATGATTAACGGTTACCGAGATATTGCCGGCGTCCATTCTTATTAGGCCATCCTGTACACTAGGTAAGCAAAAATCGCACGCTTTCTTCTATGTTTTTTCCATTTTGACGTCTCTCGCAACACTGCCTCATGCGGTGTCGTTATTTATACAAGACCGCAGCTAGTGTGCAGCCCAACGACGTCATATTGATAGACTACGCTTTGTATACCGAATGTTTGTAAGCGTTTCTGGCGGTGCGACGGAAGGGGGGAACATCAGCTGTATTGACATAGACACACCCGACGTTGCCAGTTGTGCATTAGGGCATGCTTGGTGCATGCAGCAATGTTTGTAAAATATAAAAATGGCGTTAACTCTTGACAGAATTGCAAAATTAAACGTGTTTTACAAAAGAGTATCTTCAGAGTACTTTTTCTATTACAGATAAGCAAGCCACAATCATATTTTTACTTTTTTACAACATACGTTCCATACATTTTTCTGAAAATTCATTCCAAATGATTGTCAACTTGGCATGCTGCGATGTAACTTGTAAACAATGACGTCGTTGCTTGTAAATATTCCGTTGACATTCCCAATGTTTGGAATGCCGACAAACAATTTGCCTTGGATGCGTAGTCTATCAGTATGACGTCGTTGGTGCAGCCAAACTCGCGGTGCCGCAACGACGCCGGACGGTAAACAGCCGCAAGTGTGCACAGGCGCTAAAGGTGTAGAGTCGAGTGCGCAATCGGCAACTATCGGGCAGCCGAAGGACGCGACGCTCAAAAACCTGCATTTTCCATGATCGCAATGCCGAGCGTATTTATCGTTATTGCATTTTCACTAAAATTTATGTTTTGTTGAAAAGTCTTTAGGGAACCACAAGTTTATGCAAATAGGTAGTTTTTGGAAATCCAACTTTTTTATTTTCCAATTCTAGGAAATGAAAAGATCTTCCACCCTGTTTAACGCATTCCTAAAAGCATAAGTGAAAACCAGGCATCCGTAGACTAAATAGTTTTTACGTGATAATACCTACTTGATGAGAAAAAAAAATAGATTTCTGAAAAAGTTTTAATTACAAATGTCATTAAATGTTTCGAGGTAGCAGTATTTGGATTGTATTACAATAGTACAAATAAATGATGATGATGATGATGATTTCGATAACGTAAGTATAGAATGGTTAATAAAAGTTAAAGTAGCAAAAAAGTTTCATCGAACCTCAAACTATTTTTAAAATCTCCGTGATGTGCCTTTTGTCTTTCGAACGAATGATATCATTTTTTCAACTTTGATTAGGTGAAGGTGGTTTTTATAACATATAGTGAAATTAAGCGACTAATTAGAAAAATCAAGTCTAATATCAAAAAACAAAAATAAACACATATATTCTTCTCTCTTCTAAAATAACTGGGTATGTTCATTTTTGTACATTTGTGAGCTACTACATCAGTAGTGACAAACATACTACTTATTTTATTATTTAAATAACAAATTGTTGGTGGACTTATATCTGAGAAATGCTACATGAGTCTTCAAGACTTTCTGAAAAAACACAAACAAATAACATCTTTTAACATGCGAACTAGGAAACATTGATACGATTATACCATTCAAATGAACAACGTTTTCATGAGGAATTTTCTTACAGGCTAATTGTAAAACATACAAATACATTTTGACATATTTTTTACAATTAGTAATACATATATGTAACAAATATATTCTTTGGACTTTTAAAAATAAAAAAATAAGGTAATAAAAATAAAAAAGTCGTATACATTATCACATTGATGCATGTATAAAACCACATATATTAAAAAACCTTCACTCTGCTCGTATTCTCTCTGGGTCAGCAAGCCTGAAATTAACATTTTATGTTAATATCTCTCTATGAAAGCTTAAAGGGTTCAAAAAATGTATTAATAAATAAAATGATCAATGGCGCTTCACTAGCCTATATACAAAACCACATCCATTGGACATCAAAACGGTTTATTAACATTCTGGTTTCAGAAATAACACTAAGATTAAATTTAGTTGTAATAGTGCTTTGGGATTTCCCAGCGTTTTTCCCATGAGTAAATTCATTTGACTATTAGATTCCCTTTTCCATATCGAACTGCAAATTTTACTTTCTAATTCCTCAAAAATTAAAGCGTGCCTAGGAGTCTGTGTCAGAATTATTTGCATCATTTGTGTTGATTTATTCTCAAAGAAATGATTTAAGGGCCCTCGCTCACGGCGACTTTTTGTAGCGCTGTCGCGCGTCCGCATCGATAGAGTCGCAAAGCAGTCACTAGTTGTGTGCCCTCGCCCACGGGCTCAGATTCAATCGCGATGTAAATGCGAAGCTGTCGCGCTTCTTTGATTATTGCTTCGTCTACGATGTGGTGTAATGCACCCACGTCTTATCTACGGTAAAGAAACGGATCAAAAGCTCATTTGGAAATTAAATTCAGAATCTGCTCATCCTTATGTTGGTCAACATGTACCAACCATTTATTCCAAAGTATAATTTATTTAAAAAAAAGTATTAACATCACAATACCCCCGGATATTTTTATGATTTTATACATTTTTATATTATTAACATTTAGACACTGAAAGATATTTATTTCGATCGTAGATTTACGACTCGAGCTGCAAACATCATTCATCGTCTGTGTTGCAACAAATATACAGAGTGTTACCTGCTCCACTATACACCCTTAATGCGGCCCTGGACATGAAATGCTGAATATGGCAACAAAGCTTAGAGACCAAGACAACATATATTCCAATCCCCGCTAGATGGCGTTACTGTACTCCCGACTACATTTCACAAGGATGCCACATCTACGGAATCATCTGCAGCTTTGATAGCCCCGATTCGACAGTTCTATATTTGGTAGAGATTAACTGGCAAGGATTGTCCCTTCTTTACATGATCGGTTAGCAGAGCTGGCCGTTAGAGCACTGTCATTCATTACGTGAAGAATGTCGATGAATCGTTTATTCATTTATATCAACAAGCATGGAAAATAACGCTAAACACAATACCAATTTCGAGAATAAGTCTTCGTGCGTTCCGCTTGTACCTAAAAACTCCATACGTCGTGAACTAAATCTGGTTTTTACCACTAACCACGAAAGTTACTTTGTCAAATCGCGGCATGCAATGACAATAATTATTGCCGAAGATTGCAGCATAAAATGTGAAGATGTGAAGAATGGCTTGCTAGAGCCTTATCGCTTGATTATAAAATGTAGAAGCTTAACTGTTATCCTGGAGTTAAATCCTTTCAACCAGATGATGTTTGTACTAATACTCCGAACTTGCAGGTAGGTAGGTAGGAGGAGAACCTGCACGGATTAACATAAATGTTATAGTCAAGTAGGTGTAAAATAATTTATATGCTCAAGAAGAACCACAAATAAACTCAAATGGTAGTTGCCGTTGCCGTCAACTGGTTAACAAACTTATAATTCAAGCTGAGTATGTATTGAGAAACCGGCCCTATTAGTTTTACTTTAACTTTTTTACGAGAGCCGTCAGCACTGCAGCTCTTATGGGCTTATTGTGCTATATAAAACTGTCAGGGGGGGCATAATGCGCGGTCAGCATTGCCGGTGGGTCGTTTCGCTGCCGATCCGCGCTGCTATAAACTCTGTCGAGTCCAAAGTCCCCAATGAAACGCCTGCCGTCCATGAACCAATCGCGTGTGAGGGAAGTTCAAGTTCTGAGCTTCTACGTCTTTCTCCCCACTCAGACGCCAACCGTCCATGTACTAACCGCGCCTGACGCTGCTTAGTCTCCGACCCGACAGCTGGCCGCCTTACACGCACTGCTAGCCGACCCGGGGACCCCCCTTATCTCTCACTTACATTCGCATATTGAGTTTGGATCTCGAACGTAGTTTGACACCAGAGATCATAAGATTTTATTTTGGTATCCAACCAAACGCTAAATACTGAAATGGAAAGACTACCTTGATATTTTCGGTTTTTGACAACCTTTACCCCAAACCAAACATTATTAGTAACAGCAAGGCGCGTGTGCACATGCTACGAACTTTTGTGATATACATCAGTAAGATGATTAATTTAAATTTTGTTTTAAGAAAAACATACAAATATGAATATTTTCATTACCTGTGATTACGCGGAAAAAACTTGAACATAACCGGCAACACCGTTTAGCGTCGGATGTCCACAATTTGCACTGTTATCGCAATAGCTAAGCGGTGTTGCCGGTTAGTTCAAGTTTTTTCCGCGTAATTATAGGTAATGAAAATATTTATATTTGTATGTTCTTCATAAAACAAAATGTAAATTAATCTTACTGATGTATATCACAAAAGATTACTAATAATGTTTGGTTTGGGGTAAAGGTTAAAAAAGCGAAAATATCAAGGTAGTATTTCCCATTTATGTTAATCCGTTCAGGTTCTACTCCTACCTACCTGCAAGTTCGGAGTATTAGTACAAACATCATCTGGTTGAAGGGATTTAACTCCAGGATAACAGTTAAGCTTCTACATTCTATAATCAAGCGATAGGGCCCTAGCAAGCCATTCTTCACATCTTCACATTTTATGCTGCAATCTTCGGCAATGATTATTGTCACTGCTTGCCGCGATTTGACAAAGTAATTTTCGTGGTTAGTGCTAAAAACCAGCTTTAGTTCACGACGTATACAGTTTTTAGGTAGAAGCGGAACGCACGAAGAGTTATTCTCTAAATTTGTATTGTGTTTAACGTTATTTTCCATGCTTGTTGATATAAAGGAATAAACGATTCATAAATATCACGCAATGAATGACAGTACTCTAACGGCCAGCTCTGCTAACCGATCATGTAAAGAAGGAACAATCCTTGCCAGTTAATCTCTACCAAATATGTCGAATCAGAGCTACCAAAGCTGCAGATGATTCCGTAGATGTGGCATCCTTGTGAAATGTAGTCGGGAGTACAGTAACGCCATCTAGCGGGGAATTGATTATATGTTGTCTTTGTCTCTAAGCCTTGTTGCCATATTCAGCATTTCATGTCATGTCATTTTCAAGGGTGTATAGTAGAGTAGGTAACAGTCTGTATACATATACCAGTTACAAGTAACTATTTTCACGAATGGCTGGGAATCTAGAATCTACTATCGGTGTAGGTCGTCGTTGGTGAAAGGAATGCATCGTGACCACAATGGTGACGTCACACGGGTTCGGGAGCTGTCTGCGTGTTTTCGGTACTGGAGTCAAAAACCCATTTTTATTTCGATATAACTTTTGAATTATTGCGCAAAAAAGAAAACAAAAACAGTTAGTTATAAAACTTAATGATCTTTCAATTTATCACAACATTTATTTTTTTGATTCAAAACACCAATTCCTATATAATTTCATTTTTTGCCACTGCACTGCTACAGCACAGTATGTCCATGTTGTAGCAGTAGCGCAACCCCCTAGAAATCATGCAGACAATTTGTCTCCGCAAAAATTACCTCTCATAAGCCCACGTCGGCTCCTCGGCCCCAGCCGCGAGTATTGCCGTTCACGTTTTGAACACACGGTCGGCTTAGCAAGTAATCGAATGAAGAAGCGTAATTGTGTTGCAATAACTTTAGTGGGTGCGATATATCTCGTAAATAGAGTAAATTTTGAGAGCAGATATTGTGATTGTGATATTCTTCATCGAGGTTAGGCAGTTGTCTTCATATTTCATTCATTCATTCGATTTTATTGTACGTGAAAATGTTTTGTACTGATTCTTCTAATTCATCACGGATTCTCTGCATATAATTAGGGTGCAAACAGTTTTTTAGAAGCAAAACAAGAAATAGTGGTTTGCACCAGTCAGTTAAAGTTGTAATTAAAGTTAAGCCTTATTTAAATAGCGAATTGCTTTGCACCGGTGGTAGTTAGCGTCAAACTTATAATTAACTTTAAGCCAAAGGCAAAGTAGGGTTTAACTTTGACGTTTCTTGGCTTAACTTTTGACATTTGTGGGTTTAACATATTCTGACAGATCACTACAGAAATAAGTTTGGTTGATTTGTGAAATATATTTTATAAAATTAGTTCTATATTCTATAAGCAATTATGAATCAAAATAGATTACTTGAATTCAATATCAAGTCGTGAGGAACTGAGGATACGACCATAACCCCAATCTACAGCATTATGCAAAGTTGATTCTGGAATTGGACAAATATCACTGTTGTAAGACACCCTGTTATGATTTATGAGATTTTTTTGTGTTTTCAACAGCTTTTTGGTCATTGTTGTTAATGCTGTCTTGTTCAAGGAGTCTATCTTAGCAGGTAAGCAAATCAGTTATTTAAAATGCTGTAATTCGATCAAAACTTGGATGGAACAGCAAAGATAAAACGTTTATTTGTAAATTACAGTTATCACATTCAGTAGGGGACAGTTATTTGATACTGCATACTGCATCGTTGGCCAATGTTTACCATATAAAGAAAATAAATTGATCTGCTTGAATTATTTTGTTTGCAGCAAGATGCAGTATTATTATGTGAATAGCTATCATAGTAGTAGCTATTACTGTAAAAATTAGAATGCAAGTGTCCTCCCGTTCTTACTTGGACTTGATTTAATTCATTTTCATCACCCATTAGTCAATTTCCTTCCATTTTTAATAAAAATATTGTTTATTTCAGGATGACAGATGATAATGAATACTTTCTGACTAGTGAAAAACTGAAGCTTCTTTATCAACAAAAACTGAGTAATTTGAATAATATTGATCCATACTGTATAACTGAGGACTGCGGCAGCACATCACTGTTGTGTGTGCCACCGATCACCCTATCCTAATTACTGAATTTTCTACTATTTGGGACAAGCCCTTATATATTGAAAGAAAATATATATAATAAAAATATAAGAAAATTCAACCAGTAGTTTTTGTTCAAGTAATAATACTAACCTTCTGATGTGTGCAACTTTACAATCATCTTGTTTGAAAAGACAGAAATTAATCACTCTCTGTGAGCATGTTAAGCAAACTGTCATTTAAAGTACATATTTTTCACATCATATATTAGCTACTGATACTATGAAATATTTTATATTTTGTTATATGAAAAGTTATAAGAAAGTGATTCATTTTTCTCCACATTTTATTGACAGATATAATATACGGATAACATATATTTATTGGTTCTATTAATTTACACAGTATGTGGAACATATTAGTATTTACTTTCTATAAAGTCATCACAATGAAGCTCTGAACGCATAACATTCTGTGCTCTGCCTCCTAGTATCGGTCTGCCCATTCTGTTTCAAATACTTGGCAAGCTGAATAATTTTTTCTCCACATCTGTAATAACAAAAAGCAAGTACTTTGTAGTAGTGCATATACAACAAACCTGTTTTAATAGAGAAGTTGATAGTCATAATATGTATAAATAATTGTTTTGTTCCAGACTGTATCACTTGTTTCGGAAACTCATCTTAAGGTTACCTATGCCAAAAGATTACTGTTTTAATTGATTCATTCCTTGAAACCACCTATATATACATATAAAAATTGTAATTGTTACCTATGAATGGACATTTTGCTAGTTTAACATTATAAATGTATAACAAAGGTGTCTTTAGTTGACCTCAGCACTTTGGACATTTCTATATATTTTTACTTACCACAAACAGATCCAACATAAATGTTATTACTCTGATGTCTTCTGTAGCCACTCCTATACAAGAGGATCCAGAATTAAGACACCTAAAATCCACCAAATGTTGGTCACTGCAATCAACTATTTCACAGACAAAATCTTACCTAAAGAAGTGCATTTACTTCAAGGATTTACTTTTACCTCTGTTGTCATGTTCTGTCAGTTGGATATTTATGATAATGGATTATCAATTAATGAAAATGAATCTAAAAATACTAAAATGAATCCGAAATTTCTTAATCAAAAAAAATAGAATAGCCTCAGTTGAAGTCATAGGTTGAAGTTGAAAGATAATCTTTTGACAGCCATCAACAACAGTGACATTTCCATCAGAGAACAACAAAAATACGACATGATTGCCAACGTAAAATCTGAAATTTGTTAAATTTCCCTGGAAAAAAAAGTTAACTCATAATTAAAGTTAATCCTGACCGGTGCAAAGACACACAACTTTAAGCCTTAATTAAAGTTAAGCTTTAATTAGTTAAGCCAAAGGTTTAACTATGACTGGTGCAAACCACTGTAAGACTACCGTTTCTTCTGTATTTGTATATTGCACATGTATAGGCTTATTGAAGAAAAGAATCCATGTTTATAGAGGAAAATGATATATTTTTGAAATTAGCATGTTGATTCTTTTTATCGTGAGCCCTCTATTTGAGCATCCATTAAAATGGACTTCACTTCCTGCTTAAAAAGTCATAATGTCGGAATGCATAATCACATTAATTTTGTTATATGTCGTGAAAGATCTTTTGAACGTTGTAGTGCTGTGAGAAAACAGTGAGAAATTGTTAGGAAAGCTAATAATAAATGTGTCATGTTTAAAATTTATCTTGGAAGTGAGAAGGGGATGTGATAATAATTTTGTGTAAAAAAAACTCAAAGATTTTAGAAAATAATGGGGCGTGTCCGTAAAAGAAAAAGAGGTTGAGGAGCAGAACAACTGAAGGATGGTAACCCGAGCGACACGCGTTTCTGCTAATTGGCTTCATCAGGCCCAAATGGATGTCATGTGATCACTCAGCTCGCATAATATAATACTTGGTTTCGGATGTAACCTGAGGAGTCAAGGATCGAAAAAACGAAGCCAGAAGCCACCGACAAGAGCCAGCTAGCAGATTTGTGGCTTCGGCTGAAAGATCTTTGTGATCCGCACGACTCAAAGATTGTATTCGTATAAGCTGGATGTAGAAAGCCATCGTCATTTATTCAGTTTTAATATATTATTATTATATAAAAGCGGCGCACCATTTGACTTCACGCGTCCAGGTATCCATATCTGCGTATCACAAAATTTACTTAATTCGGTTTTGTCAAAGACACTACCTTCACTCTCATAGCCTATTCACAACTGAGGCGATCGTCCTGCTGAACATCCCGCGAACGATGCGCGGGATGATATGCGCGAACCTACAAAATTCTGGAGAGTTGCGCTACTGATACAACATGGATATACAGTCAGTAAGCGATAAAAAGTGCAATGTAATGAAACTGCTTAGAAAATTTCGTCATGTAGGTGCGCAGAATAATTCTGAAAACAGAAATAATTGCTGAATATTATGGGAAATTAGCATGCAAAAAATGAGTATATTCACCTCAGAATCGACACATCTTTGCTAATAAACGACACGTCTTGAGGGGTTAAAAATACAAATTGCAGTTGCGGTCGGGACTTTGCATGATGTACCAGAATATCTATCACCTTGGTCCTGTTCAATTTGTCCTATAACCAAAAAATGATTTTACTTAAAATACAACAAATCATACACACATAGAAAAAGGTAATTCTTTTATGTTGAAAGTACTAATGCAGATATATTACTTCTCGATGTAATTTATATCCCTATAATGTATGCAAGATAATTTTCTTTATCTAGGTTCCGTTTGCAAATGAATCCAAATAAAGTATCATACTTTTATGATATATATTGAACATTCCAAAACCCAATTTTCTTAGATAGATCGCCTCCCAGGAAAAATTTTCTTACGAAGCTACATCAAATGATTATTTCGTCGGTATACTGAAAAAGTGACCAAGGCAAAAATGGACGATTTGACGTTTTTGGTACCAAGCCACTAAAAATAATTTTGACTCTCTTAGGAAACATTACTCAAGTCAAAACTCAAATATTTTTGGCAGTTTAGTTAACAGCTCATTTCTAACTATTTTTAGTTTTAAATATGATTAATTATGTTTATTATTTGTTTGCGAGGTAATCGTTTTTTGACTTGGTCACTTTTTGCAGTATACCGACGATTTATTCACCTCAAATTTGACACCGACCGTAGCAGTTAATCCAAGGTAAAGCTGTAACTTTTAAAATGGAAATTCCTAACTTTTATCGCATGTAAGGAAAGAGGGTAAAACGAACATTTTCAGAAATTATACGCGTTTAGACTGCAGAATATCCCAACGCTCTTTGTTCTTCAATGGTATCGCCTTTTAAAAAAATTAAAAAATCTACAATGTGAGACATATCACGTGAAAGTGACGATCTTGACTATCATAGCTGGTATAAGTCACTCCTTATAGATAGGAACAAGAAAAACAATTCCCCGGAACCAAACTGTTATAAATCCGAGTCAGGTTTTAAATATGATGTTATCTCAAGAAAAATGAAATATGTTTTGACAAAGTCACTATTAATTAATTTTCATTTGATGTAGCTTCGTAAGAAAATTTTTCCTGGGAGGCGTACATCTAATGACTTATACCAGCTATGATAGTCAAGATCGTCACTTTCACGTGATATGTCTCACAATGTAGATTTTTTAATAATTTTTTATTACATTTTCAATTTTTGTATCACGACTCCATGGGTTCGCACAGTTGTAGCGCCATAGCTTGATTATTTATCGACCGATTCACGACATTTTGGACTCGTTTTACAGGAGAATGACTGGGCATATCAACTAAAGCAAAAAAAGGTAATACCTGACAATTTCTAAGGCTAAAAAAATTCACCAAACTGAAATTTTTTTTTTTTGAAATGCACTTATTTGGGTTACTTACAAATAATTTGGAAAAAAGCCGTATTAGTGCCTATTTATTAAGACATTTTAATGTTTAGCACGATGTTTCCTGTCTTACCACATGCAATTCGTGTATGTAGCACTAAAACTTTCGACAGAATAGGCCTTTTTGTATTATGGCTTCTGTATCACAGCGCCATGTGTTCACGCAGTTGTAAAGCCATATCTTGATTATGTATCGAGCGATTCACGACTTTTTGGACTCATTTCATAGGGGAATGACTGAGTATATCAACTAAGGCAAAAAAATACAATATCTGACAATTTCTAAGGCTAAAAAAATTCACCAACCTGAAAAAAAATTTTTGTAATGCACTTGTTTTGGTTTATTAAGACAGTTTTATGTTTAGCAGGATGTTTCCTGTCTAACCACATGCAATTCGTGTATGTAGCACACGAACATTTTCGACAGAATAGGCCTTTTTGTATTATGACTTCTGTATCACAGCGCCATGTGTTCACGCAGTTATAACGCCATATCTTGATTATTTATCGAGCAATTCAGAAGTTTTTGGACCCGTTTTATAGGGGAATGACTGGGCATATCAACTAAGGCAAAAAAATAATAGCCGACAATTTCTAAGGCTAAAAAAATCCACCAAACTTAAAAAAAATGTAATGCACTTGTTCTGGTTACTTGCAAATAATTTGGAAAAAAGCCATATTAGTGCCTATTTATAAACACAGTTTAATGTTTATCAGGATGTTTCCTGTCTAACGACATGCAATTTGTTTATGTAGTACTAAAATCGTCGACGAAATAGGCTTTTTTATTACGACTAATTTTGAAATAAACGAGAATTTGGTATGCGCATTGTTTTTATTGGACTTCGGTACAGATTATTACTTAAATGCAATTTACATGAACAAATTTTATTATTTTTATTTTTAGTATTATTTATTTAGTATTCAGCCAAATGACTGAAAGGCAACTCATTGAAATGAGATATGTTGGAATCACTTGGAAATCAAGGAAAACAGACTGGAGCGTAGCTCAGCGTCGAGTAACCCAGAGCGTTAGTTTCAGAAGTCAAGCGTGCCTAAATGAAAATGCCGGACATTTTGAAAATTTCGTTGATTAATTTAAATACTAAATAATCACATTTTTTCATGTAAATTACATTTAAGTAATAAGCTGTACCGAAGTCCAATAAAGACAATGTGCATACCAAATTCTCGTTTATTTCAAAATTAGTCGTAATAAAAAAGCCTATTTCGTCGATGATTTTAGTACTACATAAACAAATTGCATGTCGTTAGACAGGAAACATCCTGATAAACATTAAACTGTGTTATAAATTGGCACTAATAGGGCTTTTCTCCAAATTATTTGCAAGTAACCAAAACAAGTGCATTACAAATTTTTTTTAAGTTTGGTGGATTTTTTTAGCCTTAGAAATTGTCAGGTATTATCTTTTTTTGCTTTAGTTGATATGCCCAGTCATTCCCCTATAAAACGGGTCCAAAAACTTGTGAATCGCTCGATAAATGATCAAGATATGGCGTTACAACTGCGTGAACACATGGCGCTGTGATACAGAAGTCATAATACAAAAAGGCCTATTCTGTCGAAAATGTTCGTGCTACATACACGAATTGCATGTGGTTAGACAGGAAACATCCTGCTAAACATAAAACTGTCTTAATAAATAGGCACTAATACGCCTTTTTTTCCAATTATTTGCAAGTAACCAAAACAAGTGCATTACAAAACAAAAATTTTTTTCAGTTTGGTCAATTTTTTTAGCCTTAGAAATTGTCATATATTGTATTTTTTTGCCTTAGTTGATATACTCAATCATTCCCCTATGAAGTGAGTCCAAAAAGTCGTGAATCGCTCGATACATAATCAAGATATGGCTTTACAACTGTCGTTAGACAGGAAACATCCTGAGAAACATTAAACTGTGTTTATAAATAGGCACTAATATGGCTTTTTTCCAAATTATTTGCAAGTAACCAGAACAAGCGCATTACATTTTTTTTAAGTTTGGTGGATTTTTTTAGCCTTAGAAATTGTCGGCTATTATTTTTTTGCCTTAGTTGATATGCCCAGTCATTCCCCTATAAAACGGGTCCAAAAACTTGTGAATTGCTCGATAAATAATCAAGATATGGCGTTACAACTGCGTGAACACATGGCGCTGTGATACAGAAGCCATAATACAAAAAGGCCTATTCTGTCGAAAGTTTTAGTGCTACATACACGAATTGCATCTGATAAGACAGGAAACATCCTGCTAAACATTAAAATGTCTTAATAAATAGGCACTAATACGGCTTTTTTCAAATTATTTGTAAGTAACCCAAATAAGTGCATTTCAAAAAAAAATTTTCAGTTTGGTGAATTTTTTTAGCCTTAGAAATTGTCAGGTATTATCTTTTTTTGCTTTAGTTGATATGCTCAGTCATTCTCCTATAAAATGAGTCCAAAATGTCGTGAATCGGTCGATAAATAATCAAGCTATGGCGCTACAACTGCGCGAACCCATGGAGTCGTGATACAAAAATTGAAAATGTAATAAAAAATTAATGAAAAGGTCGACCTCATTTTTTGCGCATTTTTTCTCGATAACTTTAATTGTATTTTCATACCTCAAGGTTTGTCGACATGATGGTGGGACACATTGTACTATCATTGTTTGAGCAATAACACGCAACATTTTGAATACATATTGCAATAAAAAGTGATATTTTCTCGTGTTTTTGCTTTCTTTTTGAACAAATTAAGTTACATCAAGATTTAATAAAAATTAAACGTCAAAATAAAGGAATATGACATACCTTTCGAAGTTTAAAATTTTTAAGCGAATGACCCTGGAGAGCAGAGGGTACAAGGGGAGAAGTGATTTTTGGTTAAAAAGTCGTCCCCTTGACACATCTTTTGACGTGTCTCGGCATTTTTTCTTTTAATCAGTGGTGTTCGATATACAGGGTGGCCAATCGGGTGACGATAATAATTTTTTTTAGATAGCCCGTACCGAGACCTATCCAAAACACCCCCATGTATGTGTACCGATTATTGATAGTTTTCGAGTTGTGATTTTTTTTTTGAAAACTTTTTCCAGTTTTTCCAAGAAATCGTCAAAAACAAAAACAAGAATTCTTTTTGGCTTTAATTTTTTTCTGCAATTATACTCAGTATTAAGCCTTTATTAATATCCAATAAAGAGAACCTGTACATCCAAACAATAATTAAGTACATTTTGGGCCCAAAGTTTGAAATCTCTGTTTTTAGTCAGGAGACCAAAACCTTCAAAATAAAATTAAAAATATTTATGCCTGGTTCTGGAGCTTCAAACAAATCTTAAAAATTTTGCAAGACATTGCACTTTCGAAATAATAATGAAAAAGTAGCACTTATGGGGACATTTTGCGCCGTACGTGAGTGGTAGAGGTAAAAAGGTGATAATTCACGAATTTCCAAAATGATTTAAAACACTATTATTTTACTTTATTATGACAAATTAAAGAAAAAAAACTCATTACCACTAATAGATACGATAATCATTGATGTTTTAGTCACTTTTAATAAAAAAAATTAATACCTGTGTACTATTGAACTTCTGCTAAATTAAGTTGTATGGAAAGTTAACATAACGAAAATCGTCACTCATTTCCGTCGTTCTGTCTGTCGGCTTGTCTGTCTGTACGCGTTTTTGTAGCCTCGTAATCTCAGTAACCGCTGCAAGGACTATGAGAACTGTGATGAATTTGGGCAGCAATATGCTGTGGGGTCTTAGCAGCTAATGCTGCTATAATTTTGGAAATCGGTACAAGGGCGGCGAAGAATTTAATACAAAAATTTCAAATATTCCTCAAACTTCGTTTTTAGGCGTTTTAGAGGTTCTTGATCATTTTCTGCGTTTTTTTGGGTGGGGGTGGAATTTGGGTGTTTGGGAGGGGGGCTGATTTTCGTTATGTAGACATTATAAAACGCCCAAAAAACCTATTATCTCAAAATCGAAAATTTTCACGATCACAATCCTCCCCTCACATATCGGTGGGGGAAGTAAAAGGGATGGCGTATGCTACGATAACACTTCCCAGGTAATTCCGCCATGGAATTAAAAGTCAGATTGTTGTTTTATTATTCCTTTCCGTTGTTAACTTTCCATACAACTTAATTTAGCAGAAGTTCAGTAGTACACAGCAAAAAGCACAGGTATTAGTTTTTTTTATTAAAAGTGATTAAAACATCAATGATTATCGTGTTTATTAGTTGTAATGAGTTTTTTGTTTAATTTGTCATAATAAAGTAAAATAATAGTTTTTTAAATCATTTTGGAAATTCGTGAATTATCACCTTTTTACATTTAACAGTCACGTACGGCGCAAAATGCCCCCATAAGTGCTATTTTTTCATTATTATTTCGAAAGTGCAATGTCTTGCAGAGTTTTTAAGATTAGATTGGAGCTCCAGAACCAGGCATAAGGATTTTTAATTTTATTTTGAAGGATTTGGTCTCCTGACTAAAAACAGATATTTCAAACTTTGGGCCCAAAATGTACTCAATTATTGTTCAGATGTACATGTTCTCCTTATTGGATATTAAAATAGGCTTAATACTGAGTATAACTGCAGAAAAAAATATAAGCCAAAAAGCATTCTTGTTTTTGTTTTTGACGATTTCTTGGAAAAACTGGAAAATCTCTAAGTTTTCAAAAAAAAAAATCATAACTCGAAAACTATCAATAATCGGTACATATACATGGGGGTGTTTTGGATAGGTCTCGTTACGGGCTATCTAAAAAAAAATTATTATCGTCACCCGATTGGCCACCCTGTATTCGTGGTGGGATGTTTTCAAATTAACACCCTCTATGAATGATACGTTAATGTACCGGGTTTATAAAAAGTACCGGAACGCTTATATATCCAAGACTGCCACAGCATGGATCAATAAAATCAATACCTGAGGGTTTTTGAACATGCAGAATTCAAAAGTGCTAACAGCAGTGTTTTCAGAATTACCCGTTTAACGTTACATGCCATAAATAGGCCATTCCATTTAAAATAACGAAATTATGACGGGAAACGTAAAAGTGGTAAATTTGACAACAGTCAGAAGTTCCAGTTCCTGAATTTTATCGTTCTAGCTCTGTGGCCGTTTTGGAAATATTTAAGCGTTCCGGTACTTGTTACTGAAAAAGCGGTGTTGCCGTATCTCAGTAATTAACAGAAACAAAGTTTTGTGTGTGTAAAGTAATAGTAGAAAAACCCCAGGTATTGAATTTCATCGTTCCAACTTTGGCAGTTTTTGAGATATACTTGTACTACTCGCAAGTGAAATCCGAACACCTAGAAAAAAATGGAGTCAAGTTGATTGACTCAGTACTTCCCACACATAACGGTAATATCATTTTATTTTTCCCCATTGCATGAAGCTATAGTCTGAGATCCCCTGCAACCAAATCAAAATTTTTCAGTTTTACAACCCCCACCCCCGACCACCCCAATTTCACCCCCACTGAAGAAAGCAGAAAATGACCAGGAACCTTTAAAACGCCTAAAAACGAAGTTTGACCGGTTTTTATATTTTCAGTTTTTTTACTGTTGCTGACACGATTTCTAAAAAACATATGCGTTTCCAACCTCGCTACGGTAATAATACTGTGACAATGTTTCATTAGAATCAGTTCCATAATTTCCACGTTACTCAATAGAGAACTAACACGTCAAAAAATTCCTTTGGTTTCTATAATAGGTAATGCAATGTTTGGATGGACCTAAAAATGTTATTTATGTCGCTAGGTCTTCCTTCACAGGTCACTAGACATCCTATTGTGAATCCAACAAATTTTTCAGTTTTACAACCCCCCACCCCCCAACCACCCCTAATTTCACCCCCACCCCAAAAAAGTAGAAAATTATCAGGAACCCCTAAAACGCCTAAAAACGAAGTTTGAGGAATATCTGGATTTTTTATTTTTTGCTAATTACTTCGCCGCCCATGCACCGATTTCCAAAATTATAGAAGCATTACCTACTGCGACTCACGTATCGGTGTGGGAAGTAAAAAGGGATATTTGCATTGAAATTTTGAACACAGCTTGGCAGTACTAACTCTAGTACACATGTAACACTCTTTGTTCATTCAGACACTATTTACCTACATGGCACTTCTAAAACATTCGAGACGTGTAAAAACAAAGCATGGCTTTTTGTAACTCAAAAACGATGATATGGTTGCAAATGTGGCGAGAGACCAGTTGATTGTGTACAAGAGATGAACTGGTTGTGTAAAGATGCCCCCTAGAAGACGACAGCCCCACTTTACGCAGTTAAGCCTTTTTGAACGAGGTCGAATTGTAGACCAACGAGAACGTGTTGCTTCTTTCAGAACAATTGCTGTAACCATGGGGCGTAGCGTGGCTACAGTTGTAGAAGCATGGCGTGCATGGACCGCAGAAAGGCGAATGCAGCGAGCGAGGGGTTCTGGAGCACGTAGAAGAACTACAGACCGGCAAGATCGTCATCTACGACTACTGACCGTTTGAGACAGAATCCGATCCACTTGAGCTGTTGCTGACGCTTGGTATGCAGCTGTAGGGAGGCCCATTCGAAACCGCACGGTGTACCACAGATTGAGTGAAATGGGCTTAGGATCATATCAACCGCATCTAGTGCTTTAACTCACTGCAAATCACCGTCGCCAACGGTTAGACTGATGCCGAGAACACCGACAATGGCATGCTGAGTGGCATCAGACGGCCTTCTCCGACGAGTCCAGGTTTTGTCTGAGGCCACATGACGGACGCCAACGCGCAAGACGACGACGGGGTGAACGACGTGATCTCCAGTTTGCTGTTGAGCGCCATATACACCGTCCTATTCGTTTGATGGTTTGGGGTGCCACTGCATTCAACAGCAAGTCACCCTCACTTGTGAGTAGTGGCACAATGACTGTGCAACGTTATGTGAATGGGGTATTAGAATCAATTGCTGTTCCATATGGCCTCGAAGAGGGTTTCTTCCAGCGAGATAACGCACGTCCTCATATTGCAACATAGGCGATTTACCCAATCCTCCGACCACGCTGGACGAACTGGAACATGCTGTGAAGGCAGCTTAAGAGGCTGTACCTTTAGAGTTTATCAACAATCAGATTACGAGCATGCCGCGTAGGCTAGAGGAGTGCATTTGTCGACATGGAGGGCCCACCCATGATTGATCTGTTTTATTTTTTATAATAAACTAATTATGGCAAATGAGTTCGTTTATTATTGTATTTAGTCCTACCGCAATTCATCAACAGCAACCCTTTTTTCTCAGTGTTCGGATTTCACTTGCGAGTAGTATATTTAAGCGCTCCGGTACTTTTGACTAACCCGGTAGATGTTGCAAAAGTGATAATTTCATTTGGCAATATCGATACCACCATTGCCCATTCTAAAAAACCAAAAAATATTCTTTTCCAGTTTTGGGGTCATTTAGGCCTTCAAAGCTCCAATTAATCAGTCTTAACCTCAGATACCCAGCATTATGTATATTTTGAAATTAGATGTGTTTCCATGAGTTTACCTGAGCATATAATACTTTAAACTCACCATATAAACATCGAACTCGTCAAGAAAGTAAAATGGAAATTCCATACACTGCCACAGAGAATAGAGGAATGCCACAGTGGAAAATGACCTTTCACCACCAGATAGATTTGCTGTAGTAGTGGTACCCTGGGAGCCATGCTGCGGCTGAACTACCAACTCCAGGGTTTTTTCCTCCTTTTTTATATCAATGTATCCCTGAAAAAAACATATTCCATCGATGTCAAAGAAACAATAATAAATCCAAAATAAAGGTCACACAAGACAGATGAATAAAAACCAGTCTTACACCTGGCTGTAGGATGGTCAACTCTTTCCAGAAATAGGACATCATAAAATGTCCTTCCCTAACAGACGACAACTGCAGAAAATGCCACCAACAAAAGATTGCGAAATAAATTTGCAATGATAATCGTAACAATTACTACGTTTACACGTTTGCTTTAAAACGGTTTAATATAAAACACTAGCTGAAACTATGTTATGAAACGCTGGTTAAAACGATTTGAGGCCTTAAAACGATTTAATCCAAAGCGTTTTAAAAATGAGGTTTAACATGACTTAAATCGCGTTTACATGCCGTATAAACAAAGAAAACGGTTAAACTTGTTTTAGATACAGTGGTGCCAACGCCAACGCTTACAAATTCAAAATTCTTTTGCGACATTCAAGGTTGATGTTTCTGACAGCTAACCTTACTTTCAACATCTAACCGTTTACAAAGACAGATTTAATAAAATACGATGAGAATAAACTTCAGCGCTTCGAGAATCGAAACAAAACAGATAGGGTTATTCACACTTTTACACGGATAACGCCTTTGCTAATAATTGAGGTTATTTTTGAATAATGTAAATGGCAGGCGACGCTACCGAGACGAAGCGTGTGAACTGCTAAATAAAGCAAAAATATCCGATAAATAAAGGCGAAAAGTCGCTTATATACCGAAAGTGGTACGTGGAGATACAGTACGCGATAGGACGTAAATAACCGGACAGTGACAGTGAGTAAACTGACTGAAAACCAAGTTAACAGAAAAACCGGCGTCATCGGAGTGACGCCGAATATAGAAAATTAAGACGGAACAGCTGGGTAAGTCTGTGCTATCATAAATTTTCCCCTAAATCCTTCCTATCACTGTATGGTTTAAGTGTATTTACAAAATGGAGGAATACATTGGACAAAAAAAACCACCAGACAAAGACAACGTGTCCGCTGATACGAACAGTGTAGAAAAACGCTTACATATAATTCTTATGATATAAAATACTATAAATATGGAAACACCAGCCCCTTCATGGTCATAGTTGAAAGTTTAAATCAGGACATCGCTAACATGCATCTGATAAAGTTAGGAAGAATAATTCAAAAAACTGATATAATAGAAATTCAGTGTATAAAAAAGAAAGGCAACGACGAAAACTTGCATGCATTCATTTCAAACAGCTTGGTAACCTCTAGCGGAGCGGTGAGTGGCATCCCAGAGGACTGCAGAGGAAATCATACAATGTGCCAAAAACAAACAAAAAGTGCTACACGCAAGAAGAATAAACAAAAGGCAACTCAACGAAGACAAAACCTTCACCTAAGTCAAGACCTCAACAGTTGTACTTACTTTTGAAGGTAAACAAATCCGTAAACACGTTGACCTAAGTTACTATAGAGTCAAAGTAAATGTATATATCTCCCCTGTAACCCAGTGCAAAAAATGCTTGCGATATGGCCACTTTGAGACACTATGTAGAAGCAAACAAAGGTGCGCTAAATGCTTGTAAAAACACCCCAAAGAGCAATGTCTAAATGAATCAACAATATGTGCTTTCTGCGATGGGGAGCACTCAGCAATAGACCTAAACTGTCCAGAATACAAGAGACAGAGAGCGATCAAAGAGCTAATGGCCTTCGAAAATAATCCATATTTTGAGGCAAGGGCAAGATGCCCAAAGAATTACACAGCAAATAGGGAAATACAAACAAACCGAACAAATGTCTTTTATGGCAGAAACCTCCCGGAATTTCCAGCAATAAATTCTAGGACCACGAGACCAAATAGGGAGGTATATGAAAGATCTTCAACCTCAAACAGATGGGGCTCAACCTCACCTACATACTCCCAAACACTAACATTGCCAAAACGGAAACCTAATACCCAAACGATAACCATCCAACCATTGGAAAAAAACAAATTAGGGAGGCGAGCTTCCCAAACACCTGTAGGACCCAACAGACATCAACTACAAACATATATGAACAAATGGAAACCATCAAGTCACAAGAAGCAGCAGAAAGCCTATCACAATAAACTTATAAAAAATCTCATAAAAGAAGCTCCCGAACCCTCCAAGGAGGAAACATATAAGAAAATAGATACCTACATTAACTCCGCCTCTATGGAAGCAGAGATAGACTCCTTTGAGAGTCAGGACTTGCCAGAAGAAGCAGAAGAGTACTAAAAGGTTAGAAGAAGAAGAGAAGAAGAAAAAAAGAAAGGAAAAACAATTTTAATAGCTGGAAATGGAAGCACCTACCAATAACATGGAACACCAATTGAATACTATCAAAACTACCAGAACTCAAATTACTTATCAATGAGTACTCCCCAAAAATAATCTTTATTAATAAAACACATCTTACACCAAAACACCAGGTCAACCTACGTAACTATCCGGTGCTGAGAAAGGATAGACATGATGGTAGAGGAGAAATAGCACTATGACACACAATAACGTCCCATACCAGGAATTACAAACAAACATAAACTACGGTTCTTTTTTCCAAACAATGGCTATTTGAGTTGCCGGAATAAACTTCGTTAACATATACTGCCCCCCCACCATTGTACTACAAACAGAAGAATGAAGAATGATATTCTTAATGTATTTGAATATGCAATGATGATAACAGGGGATCTCAATACAACAGCAGAACGAAGGCTGACTGAAGCATTCTTCTTTAGGTGCCATCCCCACTCTGGACGTTGGCAATCATCAAGGCAATTCGAACTTTGGAAACCGCCGCTCTAAATAGCTGGTTATTGGAGCAATTATACCAATCCCTTAGATTCTTCAGCCATGAATGTCTTCTCCTTCCTATTGTTTTTTCATTCAATTTTTACTTGGAGTAGATGATATTTCTCCCCTCTCATGATGTGTCCCAGGTACTGTAATTTTCTTTTCTTTATGGTTAGCAACCCTTTGTTTTTTCATTCTTATTAATACTGTTTCGTTTGTAACTTTGTCTCCCCATGATATTCTCAGAATTCGACGATATATCCACATTTCAAAACTTTCGAGGCCTTGGGTATCTATTTTATTTCATTGTCCACGTTTCCATCCTATAGTATAATACAGAAAATACGTAGCATCTCACAAGTCGCATATTCAATTCCAGGCTTAGATCCCGACTATTCAGCACCTTTTTTCATTTTCATGAATGTATTTCTGGCTTTCTCTATGCGTATTCTTATTTCAACAGAGCAATCGTTGTTCTCATTTTGTGTGGTTTTAGATATTAGCATAAGCTTTGTTTTATTTATGTTTAATGAGAGTCCATATGTTTCACTACTTTCCACCACTTCATTTAACAGGGTCTGTAACTCTTCTAGGGTTTCTGCCAACAAAACTGTGTCATCAGCGTATCGTATATTATTTATTGGTGTTCCATTGATTTTGATACCGATATTGCGATCTTCTACTTTTTCTAAGGCCCTGCTGATTATATCTTCCGAGTATAAAGGGTGAGCCAAATTTAGGGTGTGATTCTATTTTTTGAATAAAACTCAAACTATTGCGAATCGTTTGCGATCCTTTATTGTATTGCAAACATTGGCCTTTACCATTTATACGTGAAAGATAATATCGAGCAAATGGTCTCCGCGACTCTTCTTGCAGTACATAATTATGCGACTGAAATTCCTTATAACATTTTGGCATACATGAGGTTGTACTTCACCAACTACACGCCGGAATTCGTCTTTCGACTCCGGAATCGTTTTGGGATTGTTGGCATAGACTTTTCCTTTCACGTAACCCCAAAGAAAGAAGTCCAATGGGGTTAGATCACCTTTCAATGAAATCAAGCGATTGGGAAATTTGGATTTAAAAAAAGCGATGGTTTCGCCAGCAGTGTGACTTTTCGCTCCATCTTGTTGAAACCACACGTTGTCAGTGTCCATGCCATCCAATATCGGACACAAAAAGTTTTCCAACATTGCTCGGTAATTGACGCCACTCACGGTTGCCGCTCTTCCAACCGTTTTTTCGAAGAAATACGGCCCAATACTCCTTGCGCTGAGAATCCACACCAAACAGTGACCCGTTGTGGATACATGAATATCTTTGCATACATCCTTGGATTTTCATCGCCCCAGATGCGGCAGTTTTGTCTATTGACGTAGCCATTCAAATGAAAATGAGACTCGTCACTAAAAATGATTTTTTCGTAAAAACGATTGTCACTTGACAGCTGCTCTAAGATCTAGTTAGCAAAACGTTCGACGTCTTCCGTGATCATTTGGCAATAGCTCCTGCGTCAACTGAATTTTGTATGCATGGAGACCAAATCGTCTTTCAAAATTCGCCATAGAGAGCCATAGGAAATGTTGACTTGCTGTGAACGTCGGCGAATGGAGTTGGATGGACTTTCGGCGACACTCTCACGAATTGCTTCAATGTTTTCGTTTGAATGCATTGAACGCATTGAACGCCGATGCGGAACATGTTGCGGGTCACACAACGAACCAGTTGACTCGAACTTCTGCGCCATTTTTCGTATAGTCTTCTCAGATGGTCGATCAAATTGACCGTATTCACTTCGAAGTTTGCGAAATGTGGTTCTCACAGAACGCGAATTTTCGTAGTAAGTTTGAATAACTTTAACACGCTGTTGCACGCCAAACGATGACATGATTACAAATGGTATTGGCTGGAGATGTCAGATATGAAATCAGAAATGTCAAACGGTTCGACGTTTAGAAAAAATACACGTTTGATTTACTAACCCTAAAGTTGGCTCACCCCTTAGATTGAATAGTTGGCGAAAGAACGCATCCCTGTCTAACTCCTCTCTTTATTTCAATATCGTTCGACATGTTCTGCTCTACTCTTATCTTGGCTTTTTGGTTATAATATAGGGTTGATATTAATCTAACATCTCTGCGGTCTAGTCCCTTATCTTTCAGTAGTTTAATTAGATGATCATGCTGAACCCTATCGAATGCCTTATTATAGTCGATAAAACACGCATAAATATTTTGGTTCATAGAAGCATTGCAGGCAACTAACATGATAGTACTCAATGATGGAAGCAGAACAAGAATAACTATGGAAAACAACAGCTGCCCAGACCTAATACTCTTAACACCAGACTTAGCACATAGGTGCACTTGGTACACACACGATAACTCTTGCTTTAGCGATCATATTCCAATGATAACAACAATAGGCGAATCCATACAATGCAACCCAATGATAACACAACCCAGATAGAACAGCAAAAAAGCAGATTGGGGTAATTACACAGAACAGTTATTCAAGGAAACTCCTACAAATGGGGGACGCAACAGGTTCTAAAAGCAGCCAAACAAGCTATTCCCAGAGTGAACAGAAACATAGCCCAGAATAAATACTCCACCAAACTAGTGTGGTGGGATGAATCATGCAACATTAAGTTAGAGGAAAGAATAAAAGCGTTTCACACCTACAAACCCCACCATAATAGTGAAAATTTCATGAATTACAAACATATTGTAGCCAAAGTTAGGCGGTTTTATAGAAACAAAAGGAAAGACGAGTCTCTTCCTATCGATGACAATATACACATAGTGCTTTTACAAGCGGGGAAAAGGTAGTAGCTCTTTTCTTGGACATATCTGCAGCATATGATAATGTTAATTTGACTAGACTACTGGAACAGCTCAACATCCTGAACATAAATGGAAAAATAATTAAATTCTTATCAAAATTGCTGCAGAATAGAAAATTGAGTATACAATCATATCATGATGAACTGATACAGAACATGGGACTTCAAATATCCACAAAAAAAACTAAAGCAGTAATATTCAGCAAAGGAAAAATCAGAAACACACCTAATACAATCAAAATCTGTTACTTACAAGTAATGCACGATTTCTTGTGGTTTATATAGATTAATTCTTGGATTGAAAACAGCACATCTGAAAACTGCCCAAAAATTAATAAAGTAGGCTATGCGATAAGAATTTTAAGAAGATACCTTAGCAGTGAAATATTGAAAATAGTATACCAATTTAATTTTGAATCTTTGATTAGGTATGGCCTAATGGGGTGCGAGCTCTGATCTAAGGAAAGTGTTTGTTGTTCAAAAGCGTAGATTAAGAGTAATGTTGAGAATGAGTTTTGATGAGACTTGCAGAGGTGCCTTTAAGTCGCAGTCATTAATGACTGTGTATGGGCTATACATTTATGAATGCTTGATTTTTATGTTTAAACAGAAATATTATTTTATATCTCTGAAAAGCATCCACGCATATATGACAAGAGTTTTAGATATAAAGCATCCTCCACACAAACTGACTCTCACAGAGCGAAGTCCATACTATCAAGCGATAAAACTTTATAATAAGTTGCCTGACACTCTAAAACTACTTAGTTTTAATAAAGTCAAAAAAAAGTTGAAAAATCTGATGATTAATATAGAACCATATCCTATAGACGAGTTTTTTGGCCACGAAATCTAGAAGGTACAAGTAAAACAGCTTGTTATATTGTGTCGATGTATTTGTGACGTCATTTTACTTTCTGTGAGGTATATGTCTGTACATATATGTTGTGCAATTTGAAATAAAGAATTAAATTATTATTATTAAATCAACAATGCTCCAATCGAATGGGTAAGCAGCTACAAGCACTTGGGCGTAATCTTTGACGAACAGATGTCATGGACCAAACATATTGACCAATGTGTTATTAAAGCTGCCACAGGTATAAACATAATGAAAATCATAACTAAAGTATGGTGGGGCTCAGACTCCAAAACACTTCTAACCATCTATAAGGGAATTGTAAGAACACACTTGGACTTTGAGAATCAGTGCATCTTCAAGACATCAAAGGCAAACTGGAATAAATTAAACAGAGCTCAATACCAGTCACTAAGAATAGCCATCGGTTGTATATCCACCCCTATAAGAGCCCTTTTATCAGAAGCAGGAGAAGTTCCATTAGATATCAGAAGGACCTGGCTGGCGGCCAAAATAGCAACAAAACATCTATCAACGAGACAAGATTACAAATCAACTGCTAAGCATCTACACAACATTTGCTGAGAACCCTTTTTACTGGAGAAACATTAGCTATGGTTGAAGGGACTGACCTACCATGCTTTGACTTTCCATATCACCTACAATTGATTAAACTTCACCAAATTAAATCTTACTAAGGACACTCATAAAAAAGATTATTCATCAACAAAATCCAGGAAGCGGCTCCAGACTAGAAGCCAATCATACCTGCGGTATTGAAATGTATTGTGAAGATCTGGACATCAGAGTATCAAGAAAGCTGACTAATTACACAGCCATTTCCAGTGCTGAAACCCTAGCAATCGGAGAAGCAGTCAACAGCAAAAACAAATCACATAAAGTAGCAGTAATATCAGATTCGCTAAGTGTTTTACACGCAATAACCGAACAGGATGTGGACAAAGATCAAGACTATAATATAACATTAAGCACTAGAGCAGAAATACCAACAGCATCACAGAAGGGAGATGTAAAGCACATATGAGTTCCAAGCTACAAAGGAATAACAAGCAATGAACATGCAGACAAATTAGCGCTGGCTGGCAGAAACCACAATTTGGTATATCAGAACACCTTAGTACCTGGCATTAGATGGACTTACAACCCACGCCTTCAAAGATACCAAGGTTCCACAACTTAAGGTACAACAACAGGGCTATGATCTCACTGATAATAAGGACGAGGACAAATCACTGCTGCACCCCGATGCACCTCGATAAAATAGAAATGAAGGATGACCAGAGCTGCGTCTGTGGAGAATATGGCATTTTCAACTGCGCTGTGAGACGTCAATTAGGCAACATATGTTCTTCACAAGCATTGGAGGCCAGCAAAGGACCAGCCAACCTGAAAACAATATGCTTGAAATCCACATCAAAAGTGATGACATACATTGTGCAAGAACTCATTAAACGCAAAATCAAAATATAAATCGTAGAGACAAAAAAAAACAAAAACAATGCAAGAATAGCAAACATCGAACAAAGCAGACTTGACCCTCAGAAAATAGTTGACCCTCAATAATAATCCCTCACCTGAATCCCCAATCATAACAAAACATTTGACATCCCCCGTCATTGCATTCGCGATAGCACAGACCGTTCAGTAAATTGACATTCCCTCGGTGTGAATTGTAATGAAATGGAGACAAACAAGAAATCTGGGCAGCTGTCTGAATAGACACAAGTCTACAGGAAGAGAAGAAGAAGAAGAAGAAGAAGAAGAGGAGGTTGTTTTTGTTAAAGCATTTTAATTTTCATATATTTGACCAAATAAGTGATAGGTTGGCAGCACTATTACTATTTTCAATCACCTTATCTAAATCGGTTCGCATAATGGACGTATAGACCCTTAAGTAAGTAATGCGGTTTTAGTTGAATCATTTCAAAATAAAAACTGTTTAAGATGCCGCGTAAACGTAGTAAATTACGTAAAGTTTCTTAGCGAGTGTTTAACTCATGGCTACTGGTCAATAACATGTCTGAACACTGTTACAAGATTTTTACCAGAATATTTAAGTGCGTATCATTCAAATTATGTACAGGACAGTGTGTATGAACAAAGAGGGCCAAAGTATTGGCCGCCGCCGCAAGTATTTGCATCGACTCCGGTAGTTCCGGTCATCAGAACTGACCAGTAAGAACAAAGTCGTTGCTACAAACACTGTTTATGGACGAACTTCGACAAATTGATAAAGACCCTCAAAAAACGTCACTCTTCCATATGCTCACAAGAAAAAGCAACTCTTTGAGAAGCCTAGGGTAGAACTAATGGATTTTAAATCGGTAACAGGACCAGTGGGAAACCGCACAAACTAATCCAGAGCTTTGATCTGTTGGAATGGGTACTCTAGCAAATACAATACGCCAGGGGGACAGGTTTGTCGGATGGCTCCTAGGGAAAAAAGGACCCGCAAAAGGATTAATATGGAGATAAACCAACATCCTAAGTCCACCTACCTTGAACTGTCTCGACTCCAATATCTTTGAGAAATAGCATTTTATTGTTGCAACGAAGTATTTTTCAGTTTTTTGGTAATGTAAATTTCTCTGTTCTAACGCTGTTCTCAATTCTCTTATGTCAGATTTCAAGCACTGGATCAATTCAGCACAATTTTTGTGTTTCTCCTCCATTTCTTCATACTGCTTTCTGACACTGTCTATATTTCCTAAGTTCGTTTCAATGTTCTCTATTCGATGCTGTATTCGATTTATTTCACTTGTTATGCGTTCAACTTGCCTGGAAAAAAAGATAATAATCTAAATTTTGTGTTAACCAATTTACATTATAGGTTGAAGAAAATATTATTTACAATGTTTATTCATAAGCATACGGACTCCCTGGTTTAAAGTTAATAAAAACTTATGCCCAATAGAATGTTAAACTACCTAGCCAATTTAAATACGATATTAGTGTCGCTTAATGTAAATGAAAAACCCAACACACGATGATTTTGGTTTCACGCTGAAATATCCTAAAATCTTTATTATTATATAAAAAAATGCAACCCGGGCTCCGACACAGCAAGGTGCTATTCCATTACCCGGTGACTACTCCTCACAGAGTGAGGTGAGCAATCACTGGGTCCGCGAATCATGCGCCCTAAGTAGACGAAGGGGCCCAAGGATTTCTGCATTCTGGCGGCTAAGATGTGCGCCGCCGCACGGCACACCGGTATTTTGCGTAGTGCACAGACCAGCGTATTCCTCATTCCACCTAAGTATCCAATGACCATAACCAGCAGACTTACAGTGTAGTCTGGCCAGAGCCTGCGAAGTTGTCTGAGCAACTCCTGATATTTGATCCGCTTTTCCTCCTCCTTAGAGACGATGTTCACCTCGGCAGGCGCCGAAAACTTAATAACGAACATCGTCTTCTGTTTGTGGTCGAGAATGACTATGTCGGGCTTGTTTGCCTGTACAAGCTCGAGCGTGGGGACCGAGTAGTTCCGGTAAGTCCGACATCTCTCGTTCTCCACAACGGACTCTATATCCCCTGGAGCGTATGGCAGCACCGGTGTCTCATCGATACCGTATAAGTACCTTAAATGATAATAGAGCACTCGTAGAGCCGCGTTGTGCCGATCGACATAAGCCGTTCCAGAGTACGTCTTACACGCCGAGAAGAGATGCATAAGCGTCTCTGGCGCCTGTCGACAAGCTCTACAAGGAGTGTCGGGTACATCTGCACCCATAACTCTTCTACGGTATACCAAGGTGTTGAAGACACCGTCTTGGCAAGCCATTATAAAGCCTTCACTTTCCGACTTCAACCCACTAGACCTTAGGAAAGAGAAGGTCAACTGCTCAGATAAGCCATGCTCTTCTAGATGTTTGTAGAAGATTCCATGCATTGGCTTATCTTTATGAAGTGTTAAAGGGAAGTGGACTTCGGCAGCTTTAATGCGGGATTTTAATAGTGCGGGAGCAAGTTCCGTAATGGACTGCTGACCCCTCCGCTTGAAGTCGAGTGAGGCTGAACTCCTCGGCTGCTTGTTTCGCTGCGCTAAAAAGAAAGACTCCTTTACCCGCATTCTCGTGCTCTCGCGCAAAGCGGATCAGGGTATCGAGGGTGCTGTTAGTCACATAGCAGGCAGTGGCCAATACTACCATGATGTGCAGACGCTCCAAACTTAATAGTCCACACCCTCTCAGGTGTCGCGGGAGGTACATTCGCGGAACAGAGGACTTAGGATGCAGACTTCTTTCCATATTCATCCTTTTGCGGGTGTCTGTGCCGATTTCCTCCAGCTAGTTCACTCTCCAGTGGATAGCACCAAAGGTGTATAATAACAATGGGACCACGAGCATGTTTGTGGCAGAGACTTTGTTCTTGCCGGACAGTTCTGATGACCAGATCTACCAGAGTCGGTGCAAATACTTGCGGCGGACCAATTCTGCGTCTTGGACATGACGCTGCGCCACTCCAAGGTAGGTATAAGTATATGCGACATGCAGATGTCGCAAGATGCTCCCATCATCTCCACTATCTCAGTTTCATCCTTTCTTGAGATGAACCAATGCACATTTGTCTGTTCCGAACTCCATTCCGATAGCATGATTGTAATCCTGCCCCTCAGCGATTGTTGTAGTTCGCGTTGGCCGGACGCATGAAGTTTTTGGTCATCCATATAAAACAGATGGGTGACCTTGTGCTGCGGTTATTGGCATGCTACAGCTGTATCATTTAGTATTTCTCAGTGCTATGGACAGAGGCAACAGTGAGATGCAAAAGAGCAAGGGACTTAAGGAGTCTCCTTGGAAGACACCTCTTTTCAATGACACCAACTCTGTCTGAACCAGAGTTTCACCTGATGTTACAGTGAACCGGGTCTTCCAGAGTGGCATCAGTTGTTTGATACATCCCACTATCTGATTATCCACCGAAAGATATTCCAACAGCCGCACAATGAGCTCATGAGACACCTTTCTTTAAACCCTCTCTGTTCATACACATCGAGAAATACAGGATTTATAGCTTGAAGGATACGCATGTACAAGATTCTAGTGAAAAGTTTGTAACATGTGTTCAGACATGTTATTCGCCTGTAGTTTTTGGGATCAGACAAATGGAAGCACGGTTCGACTCTCGACAAACCAAGCCAGAACTGGCTGCTCCTGATTTAGCTGCGAGTTAAAAACTCCAGCTAAATGCCGGTAGCAACTGGGACATTTTTTCAACAAGTAGGTGTTTATGGCATCCGGGGCAGGAGCTGCGAAATTCTTTTCGCCTCGTAAAGGCGGCATTACACGGCGTGTGGGGTGTCACGCCTGGAGTGTGAACTGCCACGTCACACGCCATCTGATTGGATTGGCGCGACGATTTTCAGGCGACGCGCCGGGTCCCGTCGAGTGTCGGTAAATTCTGCACACGCCAAAGCAAACGCGCCAGGGGTGGAGTGGACTGGCCTGCGTATACAATCAGACGGCGCGTGGTGTGTGCCTCTATATAGTGCATATTTATTTTTAAACTTACTTTGATCTACTTTTATTGTGCGCCCCCATCCACCACCGCTTTCTTTCCTTCTTTTTTATAACTTCATCGCTATCTAACAAAATATAGCAAGCTGCTGCACAACCAAGCATCCGTTTTCGGCGAAGGGACATGTTGGAATGAAAGCGCAAGGTTCGCTACACGCCGCTTGCGTCGCGAGAAACTTGCTACTCTGCAGGTCGTGTGATCGCCATCGCCAAAACTGCTCGACGCACGTCACTCCACACTCCACACACCAGGCGTGACACTCCACACGCCGTGTAATGCCGCCTTAAGGCGTCAAGAATTTATTACCTGTTTATCCGATGAACGGAAAGTTAGAGGTCTTCATGCTATAGGAAAGTTCAGCATAGTCGAACAAGAGCTTACAGCAAATAAAATAGCCATTGCTGGATTATCTAAGACTCATTATAGAGATACAGGTGGCGAAAGCTCACGCAAGGACCATTCTTGGTTACAAGTGACAGAATCATAACATTACGTATCAATGCGAACCCTACACCTATGAAAATTGTGCAAATCTATGCACCTACGTCAAATTCGGATGACGAAACGATCGAATCTTTTTAAAACGATCTTGAGTCTGCACTTGAATCTTCTTCGAATCGGGAAATGGTCCTTATATTGGACGATTTTAACTCAAAGGTTGGTTAAACCATAGATGATGAACATCTTAGGGCACGTATTGGTAAATTCGGTCTTGGTGTCAGAAATGAAAGGGGTCAACGTCTGCTTCAATTCCGTATTGACCATAATTTCTCAACAACACTATGTTTTCACAACATCCACGGCGCTTGTATACTTGGACCTCTCCCGACGGACGATTTCGTAATCAAATTGATTACATTTTAGTTCGTACACTGTGGAAGCCATCTATTAGCCTTTGTAAGACTCTACCAGGTTCTGACTGTGGCTCAGACCATCAATTACTTCTGCGCGAACTTCAGTTAAAACTGAAGGTATGTCCACGTTCGAAGCGGATAGTACGGATGGAGATCGCTGACCCTGCTTTTCTTCGGTCAAAATGTTCAGAGCTTTTTTGGGATGCCTCTATAACAGATATGTCAAATTCAAACGATATGTGGCTATCATTAAAAAATGTGCTTTTACATGCTGCCCAGATAAGTCTCAGCAGATAACAGCGGGAAACAATAGAAAATGACTAAACACAGCCGAATACAACAGGAAAGAGCAGAAAACAGCTAAAAACAAGAGAAAGCAAGCAGTTAACAACTGCAAACGATAGAAAACGAACAAATACAACCGAACAGAACACAAAACAGCCCACAACAACAGAAAGCAGGCAGACAACAGCGCTAAACAATAGAAAACGACTAAATACAGCCGAATACAACAAGAAAAGAACAGAAAACAGCTAAAAACAACAGAAAGCAAGCAGATAACAACTGTAAACGGTAGAAAACGACCAAATACAACCGAATAGAGTCAAAACTAACTCAAAACGATAGAAAGCAAGCAGATAACAGCGGGAAACAATAGAAAATGGCTAAACACAGCCGAATACAACAGAAAAGAGCAGAAAACAGCAAAAACAAGAGAAAGCAAGCAGATACAACTGCAAACGATAGAAAACAAAAAATACAACCGAATAGAACAGAAAACAGCCCACAACAACAGAAAGCAAGCAGACAACAGCGCTAAACAATAGAAAACGACTAAATACAGCCGAATACAACAAGAACAGAACAGAAAACAGCTAAAAACAACAGAAAGCAGGCAGATAACAACTGTAAACGGTAGAAAACGACCAATTTGTAGCCACACATTGTCTGTTATTGAGGCACGTAGAGCCATAAGATCTCAGATCTGGATTCACATACAAAGCAAAACGCATATAGACAGTTCTCGACTATGCCGAAAAGACAAGAACTCTTACCTACAGCAATTGTGCAGGGAAATAGAGATGCATGCCAATACTAACCATCCGAAAGAGATGTCTTTTAAGGTCAAATGCTTCAGTCGGGGTTTTAAACCCAAATCTTGGGCTGTTAAAAATCCTGAGGGACAGCTAATTACCAACTTGCATAAGGTTATTGAGGTATGGCGAAATTATTGCGAAAATCTGTACCATGAGGATGGCCTTCAGGCTCTCTCATTGGATTTTGAACATGAACCGCATATTCTTTTGTCTGAAGTGGAACATGCCCTCAACAAATTAAAAACTAATAGAGCCACAGGCATTGATGTTATTTCTGCCGAAACATTAAAAGGTTTGGGCGATGACGGCATCTCTCTTTTATATATTTGTAAGAGCGTCTGGTCCTCCGGTGTTTGGCCAGATGAATGGTGCATTTCAATTTTTGTTCCACTTCTCATGCAAGCAAGGTTCTACTATACAGGGTGTCCCAGAAGTCAACGTCAAGCCACAACGGGGTGACAGGATTGGTTGTAACTATCATGAGAAGAATCAGAAAAAATCTATCCCATGCAGTTTGAAAATTAGGGGCATTTAAAAAAAAATTAGAAATTTGGTCAAATTATAACAATTTGTCGGTTATTGTGGTTAACTTTTATTATTTTTGTTCATTTAAACTTTGGAACCGTAACCCCAAATAACATTTCTAGAAGCACAGTCAAAAATAATGACACAATTGCCCCAAGTTTTCTGGAATGAAGGCTATTTATTAAACTATGAATTTAAAATTTTGAATTTGAAAGACCCTTCTTTAAAAAAAATTTACTAAAGTGCCTTGGCAAGTGCCATTAAAAGTTGGCGCATTTAACCAGGATTGTAAAATGGTACAACACTTGTTAGTTTCATACGAGTAAAAAAAGGAAAATATCAAGTAACCCGATTTTTGCTAACCCATTTCACTCAGGTCAGATGTTCTTTATTCGCACAAGCTTCTGGTAGGTTCTTAATTTTACGGCAAAATGATGAGAGGTGGATAGTGGATAGTCAACAAAAATAAGTAAAATTAATAAAATAATGAAAAATCTTGACCTAGCTTAGTTTAGGTTTATTGGATTAGAAGTCAGATAGGGAAATAACATGTTTTATTACAATAAAAGTTCAAATTGTGTACCACCAGCCTCAATACACGCCCTACATTTTCTTAGAAAAGACCCATTAGCCAGGCACATTTAATGCGAGAAGACGGATCCCAGTATCGCCTTAAGTAAGCCTGTGGACCGGAATTTTAAACGGCAAAATTGTTGGACCTTTTGAGCTGCCTGAGAATTTGAATGGCACGGATTACCTACATTTTTTACGATAAAATTTACCAACCTTGTAGAGGGCGTACCACTAAAACGGCCTACAGATATTGATGTAAGCTGTGATTCCTCAATCGACTCAAGGTTTCATGAAACTTGCATCAGTTGCATAGGTTCCTACTCAAATCGAGACCTGTTGCGATGCCTGAATCGACTTGCTATTTCATGCACGTTTCATGCAACACGAGAATAGTAGGATGGGTTTATTTCTTTGCATCGACGCAACTGATACCAAATTCGTGATTCAGTACCATACACGCTACTACTTGCGTATTTTCCAGTTTTTATCTGCTTTGTGGACTATTCTAAGGCGTTTGATAACGTAAAGTGGCCTGAACTCTGGGAAATTCTTATCTCTATGGGAGTCCCTTACCACTTTCTCATACAGCAACTCTACGAGTCTAGTTCGGCTCGTGTAAGAATTGCTGGTGACCTGTCTGATCAAACAGCAACCAGAAAAGGAGTTCACCAGGGATGTGTATTATCTCCGATGTTATTTAACATGTACTCCGAATTTGTGATGAGACAGGTATTGGACAACTGGAATTGCGGTATAGCTATTGGCGGAAGCAAAATATCCAACTTGTGATTTCCTGACGATACAACCCTTATTGCCGCTTCTCAGGAAGAACTAGTAGCTCTATTGAACATCTTAGAACAACACAGAGCAGCATATGGTCTTGGTATTAACTACAGCAAGACCAAGGTTATGACCGTAGATAGAGAGTATGATAAACATCGAGAAATAAAGTCAATAGGCCGTTGTAAAGTAGTTCAAAGTTTTGTGTACCTCGGTTCTTTGATCGACAATTCGGATAGCCGTGCTCGACGGCGCATTCAACAGGCACGTGTGGCCAAAAATATGGCGTGACCATAACATCACCATAACATCACTAAAGCTACCAAGATGTCGCTGGTTCAGTCTCTTGTGTTCTCTATATTTTTGTATGCCTCGGAAACTTGGACTGTTAAAGAGGCAGATCGGTCTCGCAAAGATGCTTTTGAAATGTGGACGTGGAAGAGAATGCTGAGAGTTCCTTATTACCGCCCATCGAACTAATGTTTCCATACTGGATGAGCTCGGTAATGCAAAGAAACTATCCTCCATTGTGTCGACGAGAATGCTTACATTCTTCGGACATATTCACAGAAGCGATAATATGGAGAAACTTGTAGTTCAGGGTCACGCCCAAAGTGGGCGGCGCCGTGGCTGTTCCCCGCTGGATGGATATGACGAAATAGTTGCTGGATATGAATATCAAGAGCACCATTGAACTAAAAGTAAATCGCGAACGATGGCGAGCAACAATTCTCAAAACTATTGATAGTATTCGTATCAGCCATACTCTAGCTCCGACTTAATGCATTTTACGAGATCACAACATGTCTGTTAAGGCATTGCGAGTATGATGATGATGATGATGATAATGATGACATCGGGTGACGCAGTACATTCAAGTTAGGAGTCCTCCTACAAACGGGCATTCGTATTCTGTCAAGAAAATGTTGCCTGACAACAACCAGTACCGCTTGACTGAGTGTATGATGGTCGAGCCTCAACCCGAAGGCTTTCTGGCGCACTCGGCACGTAAAAGGCTTCCCAGCTGCTCTGTATTCCATCACACACTGGATACGAGATACTTCCTGGCGAGCCAAATGGATTTTCGCTTCCATTTGGTGCACCCGTCTCTGTGCTCTCTCAACAGGAGAGTCTCTCACACTCCCCTGTCTAGCCAGCCTCTCCGGTCATTGAAATCCCTCGGTGAAACGACTTCGTCGATTTCCCTATCAGCGGACCTTGTCGGCAACCTTTCAGCCTGATTAACAGACCTTCCGTCCGCCGAAGGGGCAGGCTGAGCTGGAGCACGAACATATTCTTGTCTCCGGAGGTACGTCACATAATCTCGCAAATTCTGAGCGAGCTACTCCTCTGGTAGCAGCTCAGCAGATCATCCCTGAGCCCCGTCGTCCACCTAAAATGGTCCATGTCATAGCGAGGGTCGTCAAGAGGACGATCCGAAGCACCGCCACCTCGCCCAATGCCGGCTTCCGAAACCGGCTCGGTGTGGGTGCTTTTCCTTCGGGGTGGTCGAACCCGAAGATAGAGCCCGTCAGGCACTTATCCTTAGGGCCCCCAGCCGACATTTCCGGAGGAAGCCGTCCAAAATGCCTCCTGAGAAAGCACCTGTAGAGGTTGCCTGCTGGTTTGCATCCTTGGGCTTCGGTTTACCCCTCGGTGCATCCTGCGGGTGCATTTTATACCTATCTGCCAGGTCTGTCATCAGCCGCCCCTAACATGGAGCTGTCGGGAAATCGTCCTTAAGATAGGTTCTGCCGTTTCCTCACTATGTAGGTTCATACGCCTGCGTCACAGCCGGAGACCACCATAGGCCCTTTTAAGGCAAGGACTACCAACCTTTTAGTCGCCTCTTACGACAGGCAGATTAAACCCTGGGTCTATTCTAGCCCGAGACTCAAACAGGATAATTTACTTACTTACTTATGTGTCATGGGCATCGGCTGCTCTGGTAATTAGCCTCGTATTCCGTGTAGGCTTTGTTACTGTTTTCCGGCGCCACTACGAACAGCACTGTTAATTAGACGCCAACAGTGAAGGCTCAGGTGGGGATTCTTGCTGAGCTTTATTCATGGATATTCATTTTTGATTGAAAAAACCACAAATAACTTTTCGCCTCTAACGAGAATCGAACCCGGAACCTTCCGGTCACGAGCCCTCGACTCTAACCACTGAGCGAACCCCCCCCCCCGCAGACGGGGTAATAATAATTATTATTAAACACATAAATGAGTTGAGCTAAAAAGCTATACACTCAAAGAAACAAAAATTACAATTTATGACTATCGATGTCCTTGCCGCAACCAACTGTCGTACAGATTCTTGAAGCTGTTGACCGATGGCGCGTTCACTATGTCTAGGGGAAGATGATTCTATATATCGAAAATCCTGTTCGTAAGGAAGAACTGACGAGGGACGCTTCGGTATCTCTCTTTCAACAGCTTGAAATTATGTCCACGTAGGTGGTTTGAGTTTAGGGAAAAAAGCGAACAAAGGTCAGTTCCAAATAAACCGTGCAGCGAACAGTAGGTGATAATAAAATTGCCCTTTCAGACGTCGATCACAGAAGTGCAACTGGGCGAACAGCTTCAATCCTTCTTCGTAGGTAGGGCGACGAGTGCCGTAAGGTTTTCCAATAAATCACGGTCTCGTTGTAGGTTTGGATATCAAACTGGCCCAGCGAACTCTAGGATCGGTCTTATGTAGGTCTGGTAGTAAACTAGCTGTGGAAGAGCGACAGCCTTTGAATGACCTCTTAATCAGGAAAAGGCAATCTTTTGGTTTTGGAAGTTGTATATTCAATGTGCCCTGACCATGACAGATTTTCTGTAATAATGACTCCTAGATCATAATGGTTAGATACCGGTAAAATAGCCTCATCACCAAAACTGTACTGTAATCTGGGGTTGTTCTTACCCATATGGAGAACGTGCGTAGTTGAGAGGTAGCAACCATTTTCTTGATCACTCATAAATTTTGTGGAGATCGCGCTGTGAAGTGTTGTCATTGCTCGAGGGAAGATTGGATAACTTGGTGTCATCTGCATAACAAGAGCAAGTTGATTGTACGATGCAAGGCAGATCAGAAGTATATAAAACAGGACAGGGCCCGGAAGAGATCCCTGTGGGAAACTACTAGTTACTTTTCTCCTGGTTGACAGCGAATCACCAATACTGACTAAGAACACTCTGTTACTAAGGAAAGCTTTGATTCATTCCAACAGGTTTCCATCAATGCCCAAGTGTTCTAGCCTGTGTGGGAATCAATCGATCGATCGAACGCTCTGGAAAAATCCAAGTAAATAACATCGACAGGCAAGTTCATACCTGTGAATATCGTCCAACCATTGACGCATTCGAGAAGATCTGTGATAATGGAGTGGCCAGTTATGAATCCATGTTGGTTACAATGCAGAATATTGTTATCGATGGCAAACATGAGCAGTTTTGAAAGGACTATTTTCTTGAATAGTCTCGCAATAAGGGGACGTAAGGCTTAGCGGTCGATAGTTCTTAGCACAGAACTTGTCGCCTTTCTTGAAAATCGGGGTGACATGCAGATAACCAGCAGTGTACGAGGAAAGGCTAACGAACGAGCACAATTTTTCAAAACAACTGCCAGAATGTTGTCCAGACCTGGAGCAACATATATTTTCATATTATGGAGATTATCTTCAATAACTTCGAGGGGAAACTGGATATCACAAAGGCCTGAAGATAGTCTAGGGATATCGATTTCGGGTAGTGAGTTTTCAACCGATTCTGTTGAAAAATCTTCAGCAAATGCATAGGCTAAGACTTCCGCTGATCTACCAGTATCAGAGGAGATATGACCACTTGCATCACGAACCTTGGGAACGGAAATCTTAGAGTTTAGCGAAGATCGAAGATATTTATACAGTTTTTTCTTGCCTTTGGACGATTTTAGCTTCCTCTCAAAGCGATCCTTGGCAGCTCTCATGAGAGTGTGTTGGAGAAACTTCGGTGATCTTTATAATTCACTTGCCTTTTTTGACGGAGGTATTTTTGCCATAGTGCTTTTTTACGACGAATCATTCGAAGAATTCCTTGGTCGATCCATGGTTTTAGAGGGTTATGTTTGATGGTTTTAAAGGTAATACACCTTGTTAGTAGTGCTTGAAGTCTATTGTGAAATATGTCCCATATAGCTTGCGTACAGAGGCCAAGAAATAGTGCATTCCAGTCAGAACTAAGTAGAGCAGCATTGAGTAGTGTGAATTTGATGGTTCCGATGGTTTTCATAGAAGTAAAGGTTGGGCTCACGTAGTTGAATTTTAGAAGTTTAGACAATATGGTGATATGATCAGACTTCCTAAATGGGGGGATGTAATCAATGTCTGATACGAAATCTGCATCTTTGACGAAAATGAGATCAAGAGCCCTGGGTGCTTGATCATTTCTATATCGCGTGGAACGATCAACAAGCTGGGTAATACTTGAGTTCGGCGCTGACGAAGATTGCCCAGTGGGAATACTCAGCAATGGCCAGTGGATGTCACGGAGATTGAAATCGCCGGTTATGTACAGATTATTGGTCTGTGTGGACAGTTCTTCGATATATCTGACAGGTCTGAAACTGACGTAGATGGACGGGGTCTGTAAACGCAGCCCAATATTAAGTTAAAACTATCACTCGCAATCTTCAAAAACAAATTATCAATACCACGAAGTTGTGTCGTGCCTGAACCTTCTTAATGTTTTGTTGTACGCTAATGGCAATTTGGGTTTTCGACAGCATGGCCCGACTAGAGCCGACTATCTAGCCGACGCGTCGCGACGACCGTTCGGCAAATGCACGTGCGGTAGTGAAGGTGGGGCTCACTCATATTCTATGTATGTATTTCTACCAGCGGGGGAAGGGGGTATCGCAAATGTAAATGGAATGAGGAACACAATATTTTTGTGCTCCGTTGTCTGCTTTTCAAGTAATCACAGCGCCGTTTGCAGGGTTTTACGTTATAATAACTATTCGAATAAGTATATAATTAAATATGAACCTTTTTACGGTGGAGTATCTACGAAACAATTTTAGCTCTATGAGTTTAGAGCAAAAAATTGAAAAAACTATAGATGGCAAACCTTAATAAAGCTGTTATTGACAAATTTGACTCAAATAAAAACAGCAAAATGGACATAAACAATGTTTAAACCGTTAAACGTTTAAACAATGCACGCAGTAATAAAACATCTTACAAGGTTTTATTTTATTTCAGATCTGAATATGTCTTCAATCAAAATGTTTATCATATTCTCTTTCTCATTTATATCTACTTGTTTAAAGCCAAAATATATTTGGATATTAAACATAAATTAATTGTGATTGAGGATAGTAGCTAGTGAACCCCCTTATTCAACGACCACGAGCCGCCACCACTAGTTTAGACTTCTCTTCACATTCATTCTTTTGCGTGACACGGCCACTTTCCCGCGTCACGCATTCTCAGGCAAGCCGAAATTGCCTCGCTTTTTATCCAGAGATGAAGGGGTGGCAAACCCAAAAGTATATTCAGAGCAGTAGTAGGCGCTGTTCTCATGGCACCTCCGTTATACCCAGCGCTACAAGCTACCCCGCGCATAACCATTGCTTAATTTTTTATCTAAAAATCAGCCTCGATTTTATGAAAAAATTATAGATATTTGTTGCTAATGCTAAAAATATATCAAACATGTGCAACGCTGATGCAATATTCTTAGTTCATTATCAAAAATGGTTTTTTGTTTTGTTTTCGAAGTTTATTATTGTTACCTAATCGGGATCTAATTTATTTTGTTTACGTTTTACATCTATTTGAGTTCATTTTTTTATGGTCGGCCTCCCGCAAAGGCTGAAAGCCTATGGCGCTGAAGAAGCGCTGCGAGAGGATAAGTATCGGTTCACGTTAGATTTGAAACGCTGCAGGTTGTAGCCGTCGGGAAACAAATTCCCCGGCAGCTGATTCCACAGCGTCGAAGTTCTCCAAAAGAAGGAATGCTGGAGGAGACTAGTTTGGGGAGTAAGGTCCTCAACCTGGTAAGGATGAGCTCGGAGAGCTTCTCTAGTTTTCCTGGTTCGGACGGCCTGTGGTGTTATTATCTGAGAGAGCTCACGCGAACATCTTCCGTGATAGAATCTGTAAAACAGGGATAGGTCAACCACCCTCCTTCGATGTTCCAGGCTGTGGAGGTCCTTTGTGAGGTTTGGCGTATCGATTAGTCTAATCGCTCTTTTCTGGATAGTGTCTTGTAGAGCAGCAGCAGTTGCTCTGGTGTATACAACTTCCTACAGCGGAACAAAACTCCAAGCTTTTGGGATGCCGTTTTAGCAATACTGACGACGTGGTCGTGCCAGGACATGTTATTATTGATGTTGATTCCCAAAAGCTTGATGGAAGGTGATTCGACTATGGGGTGACCCTCCATTTCCACGGTTGGTAAGCCATCGTGAGACTTCTTTTTAAGTGTTGTTGCCTGAGTTTTTTGTACGTTGAACTGTACTTTATTTGCTAATCCCCACTCGACAATTGTTTTGATATCAGCGTTGATCTGTGAGGCATGCTGCTGTCGCTGACGTACCGTCTCCTGGGATGATAGTGGCTTGCCTGGTTCCATGCACGACACTAATGTACTGTCATCTGCGAAGCTGTAGATTGGATTGGATGTTATTTCCAGCAGCTCGTTGATGTACAGCAGAAACAGTGTAGGGGATAGGTCAGATCCCTGAGGAACACCGGCGTTTATTGAAAATACGTCTGATGAACAGCCCTCGACTACAACAAACAGAGATCGGTCGTTCAAAAAGCTATTCAGCCACTGGCGCAGGCCAGGTGGTAGTCCATAAGCAGCAAGCTTGGCTAGAAGTCCGTCATGCCATACTCTGTCGAAAGCTTTCGATATATCAAGTGCAACAACACGGGATTCGCCATGATTGTCTATTGCTCTGTTCCACAAGTGATTGACGTAGGCAAGGAGGTCACCTGTAGACCTGTGCTTACGGAAGCCATACTGGTGATCATTTATGATGTTACTGTTGTCCAGGTATTTCAGGAGCTGTGTGTTAATGACAGTCTCCATAACCTTAGACATGATGCTGAGAAGAGCCACAGGTCTATAATTGGTGGGATCAGTTTTTTTGCCTTTCTTAGGGATGGGTTGTACGCAGCCAATCTTCCACGAAGCGGGAAACAATTTGACCTCTGCCATTGTCGAGTTCACGCTTATGGTGATGGTCGGAATACTTCCTCGAAAGTCTACAGTAGAATTGGCTGCGAAGAGCTTCCCCAAGATGTCTACTTTTTCTTTAGGAGCAGAAGCGATGGATTTGTGCTGCCTGGTCAAGGGTGGTATTGACGAGTAGGAAAAGTTCTAACTAACAGCCTTAGCTACAGACCAGAATGTTCTGGACGAACTAGGACATGAGAGGAGCTTGTTCTTAATTTTTTGGTTGTGTTCCTCCTTGCTGCTGTCAATCACGCGTTTACAGTGATTTCTGGCGTCGATAAAACTGCGATGGCTCTCGGCATTTGGATTTTTCCTCCATTCTCTGTAATGTTGGTTTTTAGAGGTAACTGCAGCTCTGCAACGCTGATTGAACCATGGCTTGTTTTTGGAGGGATGCTTGACGACATGAGGAATATAGGCTTCCATGCCGGATATTAATACCTCTGTTATTTCTTGGGCGCAAGCTGATGGGTCTCGTGACTTGAAGCAGACGTCGTTCCTTGGGTATTCCATGATGTTTCATTTCTTTATGCGATCGTACGCAGACGGCTAGGTGTGTAAATTATAGTTTGGTTTTTCCTGTCACATTCACTCAAAAATACATGGACTCCCATTAACCATACATCCCACCCTGGCAAAGAAATTACTCTCAGTTCCTCGTCGGTTTTGCCTGAACAGTAATTTTATTTTTAGACTATGCGCTTAGCATGCTCACAAGAAAATATTATATACTTTCGCAGTAAAGTTGACATAATTTTTGAACTTGCATCGCTTAACCCAGCTTCGCCATGCCAATAATTTACTAGACGCCACTAAGTCAAGTGTAGTACCTTCCACACACTCCTGGTAATAAAAATTTGAATATTACTAAACTCTTCATAATCTATATTTCATCCTCATGCCTACGGACATTATCTAATAAATAATCAAAAATAACCCGATAGGTTTGCAAACGATGCCTTGTTTACGATGAAATCTCTTAAATAAAGGAACACCACAGAAAATTGTTTTTCGAAATTGTACAATCGAGAGCGGCATCAGCCAGCAAAAGGCGAGATGTCGCCCTAGAGCGAAAAATAAGCGTTCAAGTAAGTATAGGTTTTATGAAGTACTGGATTTATAAATGTGTATAGACAGGTGTTATTGGCAACGATACAGGGGAAAGACGTAAAGATATTGTAGTTTCCATGGTCACCCAACCACCATAAAGTATAAAAAAATGGAGTGAAGTTGATTGACTCAGTACTTCCTATACGTAACGGTGACACTGTTTTATTATTTCCAACTGCATAAAGCTATAGTCCGAGATCCCCTTGTAACCATATTATCGCACGCTCTCCGTAAAAAACATGCAAAACAAAAACTCTAGTAAATAACTTCTTTCATCTCTCTCCGTAAGAAGTAAAACGATACAGTTTTCATTCTGCAAGCTTCAACTGGACGAATCGAAGAGATCAGGAACTTCCAAATCGATAAAAACGAAGCAGTTTTTATATTTTTAGTTTTTTGATTATTGCTGCGCTGCCATGGTCCCATTTCTAAAAACCATACGCGTTTTCTATCCTCGCCACGGTACTAATGCTGTGTCAAAATCTCATTAAAATTAATTCCCTTGGTTTCTGTAATAGGTAAGACAATCTTTCACATCTGATCTTTCTTTCACAGGTCAACGGACAGCCTATTATAAATACAAACTTTTTTTCAGTTTTACAACCCCCACCCACCAACCACTACAAATTCACCACGACCCAAAAAAAAAGTAGAAAATGACAAGGACCCACTAAAATGCATAAAAGCGAGATTTGAGCTATTTTATTATTGCTTCGCCACCACTGGAACGATTTCTAAAAACCATACGCGATTTCCACCCCCCCCCCCCCTACGGCAGTAATACTGTGTCAGAATACTCGCATATGTCATACATTAGAATTCTAAGTCCATTGGTTTGTGTAATAGGCAGGCAATGCTTCGGAAGGACCTAAAAAAGTTAATTATGTCCCTATGTCTTTCTTTCACAGTTCAATAGACAGCCTATTATGAATAAAACAATTTTTTCAGTTTTAAAACCCCCCCACCCCCCAGCCACACCAATTTCACCCCCACCCAAAAACAGTAGAAAATGATCACGAACCCCTCAAACGCCTAAAAACGAAATTTCAGCTGTTTTTATATTTTTAGTTTTTTTATAACTGCTGCGCCGCCGCTGACACGATTCATAAAAACCATACGCGTTTTCCATCCTTGCCACGGTAGTAACACACTGTGTCAAAATTTTACATCAGAAAAAATTCCTTTAATTTCTGTAATAGGCAAGGCAATGTTCGGATGGACCTAAAAAAGTTATTTATGTCGCTAGGTCTTTTTTCACAGGTCAGTGGACAGCCTATTACGAATACCACAAAATTTTCATTACTTAGACATCATGAAACGTCCAAAAAGCGTATTATCTCAACATCGAAAATTATCGCGATCACAATACTCCCCTCACCTATCGGTGTGGGAAGTAATATAGAGCGGGTCTTAGGATTTTCGTTTTTTTTGCTAATTACTCCGCCGTCAATGCAACAAGTTTCAAAAACATAGCACTACTACATTTTTAAGGGTAATTGACAGCACTTTATGATAAAAAAAGATTTTGTAGTTCTCCTCCAAGCCCCCATAACCTCTCCAATTTTACCCCCTTCCCGATAAAAGAAAAATTATCAGAAGACTTGGGGAGACGGTGGGAAGTACAACAAAATTCGTTCCCCGAAGTATCCATGAATCAACGTTTCTTAATAAAAATTAGTTTTGTCACACACACAGGCTATTACGGCAGACGTATCGTTAGTAAAGAATTTATATTCGAACAGATCTGGTTTTAGTTATGGGCCAGTGAAGTATAAAGAATCAAAGTCAGAAATTACATGTTACCTTAAATCGGGCATCCTCGCACCAACTTTAATAGCTTCTGCCTCCAGTCTTTTCAATGCATTTATAAGTAACGACTCCTTATCTCTGGCATTTTTCAGTTTTTCTTCATATTCTGCTATGCGCCTCTTATCAAATTCATCACTGGTAGTAACTGTTTGTAATTTCGAACGGTGTTCCCTCACTTCATTCTACCAATGAAATAAAAATATATATTTCAAACATATTTATTTATGAGATTATCAATTATTTAAATGGAATGGTTATTCAAAAGGAGTACAACAGCACAAACAGCTATTTCTGTATTTAAATGACATGTTCGAAAAACAATGTTTTTCTGAACACATCGCTTGGAAAACTAATTGTCATTTCTTTACCTAGAGGCCAACAATTAGTATGCAAAACTCATGTTATTATTACCATGGATTATATTTATGGTGTTCTTGAAATTTCAAAAGGTACTTAATGAATTATTTTTTTGCTTTTAGAGTTTTAACATTTGATTTACTATATTCAATAGTCTTCAGGTGATTGACTACTCTAGAAATTATCAATTATTGCTTAATGCACTATGCTACTAGAAAGTTGATTAATTTAAATTGGAGGAGTGAACCTACTTGTAATGACTGTACTCTATTTTCGTACTCTTCTGCCGAATCACGTAGCTGTTTCAATTTTTCTTCTTCAGTTATTAATGATGTCTTCATCATCCTGCATTCATTATTCACTTGTTCCAATTCTGCTGTCTTCTCGGTAACATAATTCTTCAATTCTTCTAGCTCTTGTTCCTAAAAAAAGTACACATGAAACAACTGATATACCTAACTAAAACAAAATATTTTGCTCAATTGAATAACAAGATCTGTGAGAAAACTATAAAATATTTATTTGACACAACAATTCATCACATTTGAATGGAAGAAATTAGTCAAACTTTATTAATACTCGTATGTACTAGATATGACTAAACATTCACTTAGTTCGTCGAACTACAATCTCACGAAAAATGCTGAAAGAAAAACAAAAATACGCATTGCAATAAGGATGTTTTGGAATTACTGGTTTCAACTTGTTCAATTAAATTGCATGATAACTTTCTTTGCACCAACAGTATATAAAGGTCGATAAAAACTCAAAACATCTATGTAGTAGCTCTAAAAACATGTGACTAGTCCATATGGTACCAAACATCTTGTTCCAAACGTATTTTTCCATTGAGTGCCAAAGGCGATCTATAAAAAGCAATAAGTAAACATCTTAATCAAAACCACATATTATTTTAATCTACCATTATATCAGAAAAAACAAATCGAGATTTACGAGGGTTGCTCTATACCTCCGTCAATCCACCAGTACGCAGACAGCTGTTTCACGCTTATTAGCGATCATCAGTGCGCCATAGGTCGATTGACGGAAGTAGAGAGCATCAATTTTTCCATGTTTAATAAACATGTGAAAGATGTGCGAGTAAGACAGAAGGAATTCTGCCGGTGCGCCATCTAGTACCCGAAGGTGACGGCAACCAAAGAGAGAGACGCTACTGGCAGCAGTAAACTCTCCTTGGTGGAACGACAAGGCTCGTTCGCTTTTTGCCACTAGAGGCGCGGATTTTGACGCAAGCAGCGTAAAGCCGATATACGAGGGTTGCTCTATACCTCCGTCAATCCACCAGTACGCAGACAGCTGTTTCACGCTTATTAGCGATCATCAGTGCGCCATAGGTCGATTGACGGAAGTAGAGAGCATCAATTTTTCCTTGTTTAATTAACATGTGAAAGATGTGCGAGTAAGACAGAAGAAATTCCTTCTGAAGGAATAAGCGTGAATAAGCGTGAAACAGCTGTCTGCGTACTGGTGGATTGACGGAGGTATAGAGCAACCCTCGTATATCGGCTTTACGCTGCTTGCGTCAAAATCCGCGCCTCTAGTGGCAAAAAGCGAACGAGCCTTGTCGTTCCACCAAGGAGAGTTTACTGCTGCCAGTAGCGTCTCTCTCTTTGGTTGCCGTCACCTTCGGGTACTAGATGGCGCACCGGCAGAATTCCTTCTGTCTTACTCGCACATCTTTCACATGTTTATTAAACATGGAAAAATTGATGCTCTCTACTTCCGTCAATCGACCTATGGCGCACTGATGATCGCTAATAAGCGTGAAACAGCTGTCTCCGTACTGGTGGGTTGACGGAGGTATAGAGCAACCCTCGTATATCGGCTTTACGCTGCTTGCGTCAAAATCCGCGCCTCTAGTGGCAAAAAGCGAACGAGCCTTGTCGTTCCACCAAGGAGAGTTTACTGCTGCCAGTAGCGTCTCTCTCTTTGGTTGCCGTCACCTTCGGGTACTAGATGGCGCACCGGCAGAATTCCTTCTGTCTTACTCGCAAATCGAGATTTTTCGATTTATGTGAATATAAAGTTTTTTGAAGTTAATTTCATCACGGAAAGAAACGGAAAGCACACAAATCATTGTTGCGTGTTGCGTTCTACTATAGTCTGAAAAACTAACTTAACCTACCAGGTACTGCACATTTTGCAGTTCTGGTTCCGCTGCAGAATTTAGTTCATCCAGCTTTCCCCTGATCTGAGCTCTAGCAATATTGACCTTTTTTATAGCCTGTTCTAACGCATTCTTCCTTTCTTCCTGTTCTCTGATATCTCTTGAGAGTGCTTCCAATGATTTCATGATACCTTGCTTCTTTGATTGTAAGTTTTCTATGTTACTTTGCAATCGTCTGGAAAATTCATCAAATGTCAATCTTCAAGCTCGCAGACTTTTGTATGATAATATCGTACGATAATAATCATTACAAAACGCCTTCATGGACCTTTTTTTTCTTTAGAATGTATACAGTCTGGTTGTTCTGACTCAAAGGCCAGATGGCGTGTTACTGGTGATGTTACCAATCTGTAATAGATCTTGTCACATAAAAAGGGTAGTGTTCGATGATTCTGTGGTACTACTAGTACTGGTTGGTTACTAATTACGTTTATCTGTTTTATGTGATTGCGTTTGTAATGATGTTGCACATTAAGAAACTCAAGCTGTTATTCCACTTTTACAATTATAAAGTGTTATACTAAGCGGGAGTTACTCGTTTACAACAGTGGTCCAATAAGCGCGTGGTGCTCTCTAGCGACCATACCATCTAGATTAGAAGAAAATGTTGCAAATAAAAACTTTTCTTTTCAAATGGTCTACTTGCAGAAAATAATTTCAAACATGGGGGACATACGGATATACCGGATGTTAGCATCAACTTCCTTTCTTTAACTAGAACACCCTGTATACTATCCCGTTTTTGAATCCAGTCTCGATTTCTAAGTTCAGTTTGTTGACCATAGTTTATGTCTACGAAGCCTATTTTCGGAGGTATTCTGCAATTTTTGGAAAATTTGACGTTTGTAGGACTTAAGGGTATTATTATGTTGATTCCCTGGAGCATCGTTGTCGTTTAAATTGCTGCCAGAAGCGGATTATGCATCGAAGCAAGTGGGAAGTGATGAGAAAACCGGAAAAGAAAGAAAACAGAAGGTAAAAGTGGGTAAAGCTGTTAGTCAATGCCAGTTGGCAGATGCATGGCTTACGAGACGAGTAAGTTACGAGTAGAAATGAGAGCAGTAATGAGAACCAGCCTGGATCAAATAGTAACAATATTACAAGGTAGTCAAGAGCAACCCATCTTAGAAATGAGGACCAGCCAAGAACAGACGGTCAAAACACTACAAAGCAGTCAAAAAAAAAAAAAACAACAGAAACTCCGCAAGAGAGAGTGCCACACCTCAAAGACGAGAAGAAAAACCAGAGTATTAATACAATAGAAACACATGAGGAGTCGAGAGTATTTAGTACACGTGAAGGTGATTTGAAACACTTGATACTCACTAATGGACAGATGCGGTGGCGAAATCGCAAAGCCTTATCCCTACCACGGTAATACGTCGTGGGACGTTTTCTATAGGCTAATTGAATGCACTGCAAGAATATTTTGCTACTCCGAGTGAGAAACATCGTGTATACTAATGTCGATGTTAATATATACCCTGTTACCCGATACTTTAAACTGTCAGCCGTGTCAACAGCGAACAGCTGTTCGGCTAGTGATAACTAAAAATACTCCAGATTGAGTCATGACGTATCAATCTTACGCCTGTGCTTAAGCTTTGAAGGAATGCAGGGCTGTATTGAGTGGAAGCATTACTAATAACAAGTAATTGACACTTGGTGACGTTTTCATCTATGCTCTGAGGTCTATGCTTATTTTACATTTTCTCGGAAAATCCGGCGTGTCTTTCAGTATATCAGTACGGCTGGTCTGAATGATGATGATTAGGTACGCTTTAAATGAGGTAAGAATGAAGATAAAAGCATTTTTAACTTAAGCTTCACTTAAACTACCTTAATATTAATCTTACTCCATGTACTTACTTTATACTTTTCTCCAATTGTACCTTGTAAGTTTCAACCAATAAATATCCCACTAGTGATGCAGGCTATCCATTGAATCGTTCTTTTTGCTAAATATAGGAGTATTGTGATAGTCTCTAACAATATACAAATCAATAAAATAATCTATTTCTTTTAACTAACCATTTTTGCTGCGAATTTCTGGATATTGAAGCAATTTCTTGTTTACAACAATAGTCATTACTTTTTGGCAAATATTCAATAAGAATATTACTAATACGGTCCTGATAGCAGGATTGCCAATCAATACCACTAGTAATAAATTAAATTTGAGATACACTTCTTCGTCAGCTGATACCTATCAAATAGACGTCAAGCCAGTTTAAAGTATCAGGTAACAGAGTATACTTGCTGTGAACATTCTAGTAATTCTCACTCAGGCTACATGCATTGAAACTGTACTTTGGGAACGCTCATTCTACAGAGTGTACAATAAAGCACAGCACGTTTGCTTACGAAGTCTAAGGATTAGCGAAACCAGAAAGAAACATTGAAAGAATTTCGGACTGCGAAGTATTACAAAGCATATTTATGCAGTGTTAAAATTCTGAAAGTGCCCTGGTTAAGGTATTAGACTTTGAAGCTACCTTCAAAATAATCTGAATGAAACGAACCGTGTGCATGATTAAAAACGCGACGAAATGAAAGCTACGAATACTTAAGGTCAAATATAAAATCATAAAATTAAAATGAACGTAGTATGTTATTTACCTACCCATACAATTTTTAATAAAAAAATATTACATTCCACGGTTATTTATATAATTTATTAATGTATAACTTTCATGCGACTCCTTCAGTTTTGTTTATTTAAATAATAATCTGACAGTCCATCCCTGCATGGGCATGGGTGATCAATCCTATAGCCGCGAATTCCAATTCCCGCATTCGGACACATGGCGAGTGGATCCAAACGACGGTTCGGGTCCACTCGCCAGTGCGCCCGATCAGAAATGGAACAGGCTGTGATGCGCGTGTGTATGTTTTTTTTTCGTTTTGAAACAGTATTACTAATATCGCTGCTCAGTTGGATTTAGCCTACCGGCAAAATATTATAAAGCACAACGAGCAAATAGATAACATGGGGTATGTTTCAGAAAGAATTATTATAAATTGCATCAAATTTTGCGGTAAACTGGAATTAGCTTTAAGGGGTCAAAAGACTGCTCTAAAAATCGTGGTGTTTTTCGAGACGTAATTGACTTTACATCTGAACTAGGTTCTATATTAATTAAAAGATCATTTAAAAAATACTATTGTGTTTAAAGGTCCAGTACAAGGTAACAATACAAAACGAAATATTAGACAGTATGTTAGGAGTATGTCGCAACGAAATTCGAGAACAAATTAACAATTCAGATTTTTTAGCAATACAGTGTGATGAAACCAGTGACATTTCAAATCATTGTCAAATGGTAGTGGTGTTGATATTTACATAAAGGCGGTATAATTGAACGGTTTTGGTGCTTTTTAAGGGTTTTAGATAAGACTGCTACAGGTTTAAGAAAGTGTATAAAAACCGAATTAGATTCATTATTAAATAATAAACCGGAAAAGTTAATTGCGCAGGCCTACAATGGTGCAAACTACAACAGCAATACTTCCTATTAGATCACCTAAAACGCTTTGGTAAGTTTTAAAATTTTTAATCATATTTTGAGTCCAGTCCGAAGACATTTATAACTATGTAGTTCGAAGTTTACAGAGCTCAGGATACCTACCTAAGCTCTACCCTCTAGCTACTTTCCCGCCTGACGTCTGTCATTCATTCGTCTTTTATTGCTCGCTGTGTACGGTCGGCATTTATACATTCCGTACATGTATACGGCACCTAGCACAATCCCATTGGTCAGATTTGAAATTTGAACCAATCAAACTTCGAGTGCCATACGTGTGTACGGAATGTAAATCAGTGCCATATGCGCTTACGGAATGTAGTACTTAATGCAGCTGAAAATTTACAAAGAGGAAAGCGATTCAAGCGAAAATAATTATTTAACTATATATTAAACTGCAGTACACTTTATTACAAATTAAGTTAGAGTATTTTTAAGAAATGTTAAATGTAATAATTGCAAAAATCTGGAATTAAGTATTGAGTTTCAATGGGCAAAGGAAACATACATTACTTACAAGACTAAAGACATTAAAGAATATAACAAAACAAAAAAACGTTATATAAAATCAGTGGGATGAACCGTGTTTAATTGCATTGGGTTTATTTGTTGTAATATTTTGGGTAAGATTATGTTTTTTCTTTGGCCTTTTCTTGGCTGGTTCCCCAGTTGCTGGACGGCCGACGGACCTTTTTCTGCTTCCTCTTGTTACTCCAAGTTTTCTTCTATTTAAAGCTATAGGCTGAACTTTAATGGTGGACTTTTGCCTATAGCGCTGAGCACACGAACTTCCCGCAGTACATAAAAAACTTTCCCAAGCAGTGCTTGTCCTCACCTGCTTTAATCGATTGAAAAACGTTTGAATTGTTGAAGTAGAAGTGCCAAATTCGCCATTTTTTTTATATCATTAAACCAAGAACATTCTGAAAGTTGATGAAATCCTCAGCTTTTGTGACTTAGTTGTATCTGACAGTTTTTCCACTCCTGCATTATCAATAACGTTTGTGGACACTAAATTATTTTGTGGAGTTATAAATACTGTGATGAAACTAATTTTTTTCAGTTGCTTATTTATAAATAAACGATTAGAACTATCTCGGTTATTAATAAAAATCCTCAGGCGGCGCTGGTAATATTCTTCCATTACTGTACAGGAAAAATCTATTAACGCTATTGCATTATATGCCTTATTCCTATTTAAAACAACATCCTTAAACAATCTTCCTGTAATCTCACTGAAATTGTTTGTTTGGTGTTCGTGTGTCAATGAATCTCTGTAAGCTAACGCCCAATCGTTTTTTCTATTCCAATAATTTGTAATGTATTTTGCCCAATCTGGATAATCATGATCACCACGTGCGTTGTGCTTTTGTTCATATTATGCTACATGCTCCCACTCTATAAGTTGCGTTTCCTAGTACCTATGTCTAAAATACCTTGGCGTGTTCGTTTTGACACCCGACAATCTCCAATTAGAATTTGTCAAAGAGTCAAATTCTTCCACCCATTGTCTAGCATCTTTCTCAGTCAATAGGTTTGATCTACATTTTCCAGGACTCAGTTCAAAATATTTATAATCAGGAGGTAACTTTCAACTTTGCCTCAGCATGCATGGCGAGTTCAAACATATTATAACTACCCTGTCGCGTGGCAGTCACAAAAATTAAAACAAGAGTCTAGCGTCTAGCCATAGCCATACATTTGACATGCGCATAACTATATTACATTCCGTAAGTGCGTATGGCACTGATTTACATTCCGTACACACGTACGGCACTCGAAGTTTGATTGGTTCAAAATTTAAATCTGACCAATTGGATTGTGCTAGGTGCCGTATACATGTACGGAATGTATAAATGCGTACGGTCGCATTCAACAATTCAGCAGGGGATCGAAGAGCTCGCATATTCCCAGCAATAGGTAACTCACTATTCCGGTTGACAGGTTAGTTCTTTTTTTATTGTATGTGTTGAACTTCCTTACATTTCGTTGTCATTTTACTCACATCTAAATACTAATATCTGACGATTTTAGAGACTCGTAGGTTTCTTTTCAGCGTGTCGAAAAAGCGAAAGAATTCTAGAGGAAGCAGTTGCGATTCGGAGGAACCTAGCCCAAAGAAAGTAATGCCGGAATTATACGCCGGATGAAACGCAAATTCCTTTTCGAAAATGAAATCGGAGAGCACATCAAATGTGCTAAGGCGTGGAGACTACAGGAAAACGGAAATCGTTCCACTCGCAGTGCGATCAACGTGAGGGAAGCGAGGTAAGCCAAAGGGCGTTACTCACGGAAACAGGAATAGGCAGAGAGAAACAGAAGGAATCGCAGGAAACAGTAGAGGTCTCATTTTAAAATTGAGGATTTTAGGACTATACGAGGGTTGCTCTATATCTCCGTCAATCCACCATTACGCAGACAGCTGTTTCACCCTTATTAGCGATCATCAGTGCGCCATAGGTCGATTGACGGAAATAGAGAGCATCAGATTTTTCATGTTTACTAAACATGTGAAACATGTGAGAGCAGACGTATATCGATTTTAATATGCAATAGCATATAGAACCGTGCTCTCTGGTGGCTAAAGCGGACGCGCCGTGGCGTTCCACCAAGAAGTCTGCTGCTGTTTAGCAGCGATTTTCTTTGGTTGCCGTTACCTTCGGGTACCAGATGGCGCACCGGCAGAACCTTTCTGTCGTCTGCTCTGATTTCAGGACTGTATTAAGGATAACCGAGCAGAACTGCTATATGGCATCAATAGACTTGCGCCATGCCTATCTGGTAATCCCAGTGCATAATTTGTATAGAAAATACTTGAGATTCAAGTACCACAACACGTTATATGAGTTTCAGGGTCTTCCTTTTGGTATTTCCACAGCCATATACATTCACAAAATCAATCAAACCAGTAACTCAGAAGGCATCATAACGGTTAACTAATCAGACGACATTCTCATTTTTGATTCTTCTCAAGCCGAGTTCCAGGAAAACGTGTTTACGACATTACAAATTTTAAAATCGTTAGGCTTTTTGACAAACGTACGTAAAAGCTCTCTTATCCCAAACGACAGATGCAAATTTCTCGGATTCATTTCCGATAGCGAGAAGATGACAGTTCAATTAACGCCCAGGGAAAAACAGTTCATTTTTAAGTGGGCTGCATGGTATCTCACAAAACCTCGCTTTAAGGTAAGACAAGTTGCAAAACTAACTCGGTATGCTTTTCTTTATACCGAGACTCTGGAAAGAAACAAACAGCAAGCACTGCACTAGCTAGACAGGATTTATCCCGGTGGTTCACTAACATCACAGATTCGGTAAATGACATTTGTCAAAATTATTTTGAGTTATAAATTTTTACTGATGCCTGTCCTGCAGGCTGGGGTGCTTGTTCAAATGACGAGAGCCCTCATGGTTGGTGGTCCGCAACTGAGCAAAAGGAAGTTATGAATGCAATTCTATTTGGTCTGATGTGCTTTACTAAAAACATGAAGTACTAGTACGAACTGATAACACCACTACTAAGGCTTACATAAATAAAATGGGTAGCGCAAAATGGTCATTACACCCAAAAGCTTTCAGTCGGATAATCCTCCAATTCGGGACGCCAGAAATTGACATTTTTGCCACAAGACATAACCGCAAGTGTGAGAAATATGTATCCTGGTTGAGAGAGCCTGGTGCCATAGCGATTGATGCTTTCACTTTAAATTGGGCCACTTTTTCTTTTATGCCTTTCCACCACTCAGTGTGATTTTAATATGTATCCAAACAAAGAATCATGGTTGATAAGGCTGAGGGTAGTCCTAATATGGCATAATCAATCATGATATTTCAGAAAAATCCTCCAGTGATTCTGGAACCTTTGCCTCATTTATTGGCCTCCAAATTCACACAAGTTCAGCGCTTGCCAGCAGCATTCCTTGGCTGCTTACAAACTTTGCGGCAGGCCTTTGTACACCACAAGATCGCCAGTAATACCATAGGACCTCTAGCGAAGTCTTTGGCGGATTCAACAATAAAGAAATAACTCATCCTATCGTTTGTGGTGGAACTTCTGCGCCGAGACAAATATCCATCCTTACAAGGTTCGTGTCACCGACTTGCTCTCCTTTTTACAATCAGTGATAGACAAGTCAAGTTGTAAGTATGGCACGGTAAATTCATATCGTTCACCCATATAACTCATCTTACCTAGTCAGGTAGTAGCAGACATGGTATGTCGGTTTTTAAAAGATGTTTTCAGATTGCGGCCTTCGCAACCAAAGTATACTTTCACCTGGGATCCTCATCAAGTCCTAACATATTGTGCCAGTCCAGCCCTGTCTCTTGCGTAGACATGATTCTCGAATACACTCTTCCAGAAGCTTTCCAGAACGACGCCAGTGCCGCGAAGCATCGCGATGGACGCACGATACAATATAAGTGGCCTACGCAGCCGGGCAGAGTTAGTTACAGAGTTCACAGAGAGATAGCAGCCAGTCGCGATTTGTGGAATACCAGTGGCGCGCGAAATAAATGTACAGTGTCATAAATTAGTGAAGTGAAGGACAAATATAAATTAATGTAGTGACTCAGTGACTGTGAATAAATTAGACTGTTAAGTATTAGGTTAGGCGTAGTGTATATAGTTAGTGCAAATAAATAGTTAAATCCGTACCAAGTATTTTCTTGCCCAATCGAACTGAAGACTTGTAACAATATTTAGAATAATTAGATGATACCAACGCCCAGCCACTCAAGATGTAAACGAGCCCCATTAAGGGCACTTATTACGGGCAAGAGACTACAAACATTGTATAGTATCAGAATTTCTGAGATTGTCGAATCTCCATCAGGCTTACATATTTTCATCGCGGATGGTCTCAAAACCTCAGGCACAGGGAAAACACCAAATTATGCGCAGCCTCCACATTAAAAAATTATCACAATTGATACATCCGTTTTCACCCCACATTCCACACGGCATGCTTCCTCCTCTATGCCATTAAGACGAGGAGACTCATTGGACGTTATAGGTAGAACAGTGGGGTGGAAGAAAAAGAAAAGATAATATAACCGACCTCTTTCCACACCGGACAATTCTGCGACAGGTACTCTCTCCACAAAGGTTTTATAGTTAAGTTGGTAAAGTAGAGGGTAGAGCTTAGGCAGGTATCCTGAGAATTTTAAACTTAGTGCACAGCAGTACGGAATCGAACTCATCATCATCATCATCATCATCATAATCACAATGTCTTAACAGACATGTTGTGAACTCGTAAAATACATTTACTCATTTTACAAGTTTCTCTTGGGATATCTTTAAGATCTTTAATGCAGTAGTTTCCCATTTGCTTTCTGCATCCTCATGCCGTTGACCAGATGGTATCTACTGGTTCATCCGCCTTTAAGGGCAATTTCTCACCCCAAGGACAAGAAGGTGTCCTGACTCTTCTCAACTCGTCCACCCAAAGCTGTTGGTTGAGAAGAGGTTACTGCTTATACCGACAGTAGTTCGGTTCCTTTTAGTCGTCTTTTACGACACGCAGGATATACGATGGAAGATATTCTAACCCGCTCCCACACGGGGAACGGAGTCGAACTACATAGTCATAAAATGTCTTCGGACTGGACTCGAAATATAATTGCGATTGAACTTCAGGTAAGTTCGTTTGATCGTTCAATTTTTATTATTATCCTAAAAGTAGCCCCCTAGTGAACCATTTCCAGCTGTAATTTCTAAAGGATCAAATTACATTTCTAAAGCGTCAATTGTAAATTCGAATAGGTAGTCAGTTGTAATTTCTAAAGCTTCAATTGTAAATTCTAACTCGTCAATTGTAGTTTCAAATAATCAATTGAATAATCAAAAGCATCAGATTTTCAATTTTTCAATTTTCAAAAGAGTCAAATTAAACTTCTAAGTCATCAATTGTGGTTTCTAAAGTCAATTCGATATTCTAACGCGTCCGAGGTCCGCATAGACCAAAATAAATACCGTATGGTAATTTACCAAACAAAATTATTTCGCATTATTCCTATGTAAACTGATTTTTCGAAAATTATTGTGCAAGTCATTCATATATACACATTTGCATAATTTCAATGGCCCGTAAAGACAAGGGGAATTATTTGAGATTCCGTTTACTCTATCCCGAATCTCAAATTGCTTCTGAACATCTTAGACATAATACTTTACGCAAATCAGACACACACAGTACCCTCAGTATTGCGCTATGACATTACCATTAAAGTTCAAACAAAACGCGTTTTAGAGCCCCTGTAATTTTCCTTATTTACACCATTTTTTTATTGGTACACTTGACATAAAATGACATCATGGATAGTAATATTACAGTTGTAAGAAACTACTAGTCCAAGGCTCGTTGGTTCGCAACGTCTTTGTAATCCATAGGTCCGGGGATCAGTTCGCAAACTGGTCTACTTTTTTTCATTATTACACGGTGTAAATTCACTGCCACTCATTCATTTTCCCAAGTATGTTGTTTGGTTACCATGATAACTTTATAGCCACTTAGTTGCAGTACATACTGCAAAAAGTAAGTAGCTTATACACAAAAAACCTCAAGCCCACTTGACAATTGTTGATATGTATAAAGAGTTATGAGACTGAATAAGAGTGCAAGACTTGTAAAATAGTCTAATAAATTTCGATATACAAACACATTTATTTCGATTGTAGAAAAAAAAATTGTGTAGCATGTGCAAAAAAAAATCAATCAATTTTTTTGTAAAATAAAATGGAAAAAAATGTTATAGCCTGGGCTCGAACCAATCTCGAACACGACAACATTTTTGGTAGGAGGCTAGTGCCTTTAACCGTTGCGCTATCAGGCACCAACGAAATCGTTTTGCTACAAGTTATATTAAGTTAGTTTATTACTGAAATTTGTGATTTACGTAATTTCAAATATAATATTATACATGCTGGGGTCGCACTATTTATGTATGTAGTGTCTACAATATCTGACACAACATAAAAAATGTATGTTTACTGGAATACCAAGATAAAATTCAAAAACGATACCTTATAATTTACAATTGACGCTTATGAATATTCAATTAACGATTTCAAACTACAATTGACGGATTGGAATTTAAAACTGACTATTTTAGTTTACATTTCATGTTTTGGAATATTCAGCTGACTATTTGAAATTACCAGTAACGAGTTGGAAAATTAACCTGACACCTTTGAATTATCACTTGACGCTTAGAAACTACAGCTGGAAATGGTGTAGGACACGAGCAGCCACTGGCTTAAATGAAAACCAAAAAACCGGGTTGCAGCTAAAGGTAATTAAAGGATTGTACCACTACAACTGATTATAACATGTAATACTTATTTTGGTAGTGTTTCATAATGGTTGTGGTACAGTCCTTTAAGTACCTGCAGCTCTTGAATTAATCACTTTAGGCCCCAAGTGTGATAGTTTGTTGAAATTGTTTTATCGGGAGGAACACAAAAAATGACAAATATACAGGGTGTTCCATTATAATTTTTGCATCGGACGTCACGTGACCAAAAAAAAACCTCAATGGGTGACACAATAATAAGAAAAGATACTATATTTGCTCTAATTTACACCCCCAAAATTATAGTTCGCTACTACTGCCCAGTTCCGATATATTGCTTGTCTTAATCGTCGTGGGACACCCTGTATATCTTTATTTTTTCAAGAACCCCGATATATCTGGCTGTCTATAGCCTTGCATACGTACCCGGAATATTAGATGCCGCAATAAGGGCGAAGCTTAGAGTTAACCTTCTTATTATGTGTATGTTTGGCTGGAATTATTTTTTTTGACCCATCTTCAGTCCAGTATATAACATTAATTCATGTTCAAAATTAACTGACAACTAAATTAACATTTTCAACTAAAATAGTCAATTATCTGTCTAACAAGCACAGCTGTGCTACAGAATGGGCCCCAAAATTATGTTGAAAGGAACCACGACATGTACCAAAAATGCATACCAACATTCAGTGACATATAACTCAAAGTGGCCATGCTGTTAGCAAAAACAGCATTGAGACATTGTTCTTTCTACACTTACTGCATGTATTCCTTGGTGTCAACTTGCAAATACTGTGCCCTCCTATAGCTGGACGCGTACGTTCTGTAATTTGGATCCGGATAATACCGATCGCCTTTGATAGTGACGCCCTGCTTGCAATTCTGTGGCACCGTTTGTCGATTGGAGAGCAATTCTTGCGCTCTATCGTCATTCGGAATTAAAAGAATGTTTTCGGGAGAAACGCTGTCCACTATACAGTTGTTTACTACCGGATCGTCAATTTCTATCGCGTTGTATAGACTCACACACTCATTAGGCTCGTGTACCAGATTTTTTCTGATGTTGTGTTTCTACAAAGATATAAAATTAAGAAATTATTAATTGACAGAAATTAAAAGTTGGGTGACCTGACCACCCAGTTTTGAACAGAGCTATTACTCGGAGCAATCACTCGTAATTTTCGTGTCCAGCAAGAAACCGGATGACGCTTGGTATTTGAGTTCTAGAGGCAGTGTGGAAACTTTTTTGTCATTGCACCATAACTCGAAAAAGGGAGGGATATGGGATAGAGGGAGGGTGTTGAAACGTCAAAAAGAAATCGTTAAGTAACCGAATGAAAATTCGGTAGCATTTTAGTACACCTATCAACTAATGTTCCAAAATATCGTCATCCAAAATCTACGGGCGGTTTGCGCGTATCGATTTTTTTAGAATGAAAAAAAAAGGATCGCTACGAAACCGGTCGGGACTTGATGGAAAATTCTTTATTTGTTTTGTAGATAACACAAAAAATACTGTCATCCGTTTCTGCTGGGCAGTTTATGAGAAATATAAGTTTAAAATTCGATTCTTCACACCATTTTCGTTAAAAATCGTTGAAAAATTGTTTAAAACGAATGACGTTTTTATACATGTTCTTGGGAGGTCCAACTATGACATGCATCAACGCCATCCGTTTTTATTACGTTTATTTTTTTTTCATTTCAAAAAAATCGGTACGTACAAACCACCCGTAGAAATTCGCATGACGATTTTTTGGAACATTAGTTGGTAGGTGTACTTTTATGCTACCGCATTTTCGTTCGGTTACTTAACGATTTTTTTTCACGTTTGAACACCCCCCTCTATTGCCGGTCCCTCCCATTTTGGAGTTATGGTGCAATGACAAAAACATTTCCAAACTGCCTCTAGAACCCAAATATCAAGCGTCATCCGGTTTCTTGCTGAACACGAAAATTACGCATCATTGCCTCAACTATACAGGGTTACTGGTAACTCGACCACTTTCCTGCAAGAGGTGATAGAGGGACTCAAATGTAATAGATTTAACCCCTCCATATGTAATTCCGAAAACCGATCGTTTTCGAGATAATTAACATTTAATGTTTTTCAACCAAATGTCCAAATTTCCACACTAGATCGTAAAATAAGAAAAAAAACTGTTGTTGATTCTGATAATTTTTATTTTAGTATTTAACTAACACATACACAAAGCTAACTTAGTATTAAAATGTTTCAAAATACTAAACAGTTCCAAACTAAATACAAATATTTAAAAAATAATCAACAAAATTTTTACGTTCACCGTGAAAGAAAATTATCTAGCTCAAAAAAAATTATACAAAAGGTTGAACAAATCGCTAAAAAAACTTTCCTACCTAATAACCTTTTCAGAAAGATTATAAACAGCAATGAATAAAAATCACCTATTCAAAAAGAACGAATGACAGTACAATCACTATTGATAACTCAGTTACATACTAGAATGTTTGCAAATGCGGTCGATGATTTTATCCAAGTAAAACAAATTAAATCCACTTAAAGTTTCTAGAGATCTTGCTCAATGTGTTGCTCTTGATTTCGGATACAAGTACGGATCCGCTTCATCACTTCGGCTTTTGTAACTCGTGTTGAAAAAGTTCGTTTTATCTCCTCCGCCGCATTGATAATTTTTTGCCTTAGTTCGTCAGTAGTATTAACTGGAGTCTCGTAAACCAATGCCTTCATGTGACCCCAGGCGTAAAAATCAAGAGGTGTCAGATCTGGGCATTTGTTCGGGTATGTGTTGTCCAACAACCGCCGAATTGTGATACGGTAATGTGCTGGACAACCATCATGCTGGAATATCATGTTGGTGATGATTCTGTATTATGCTGATAAATTTTGTTAAATAGTTACTTGTGGTTGTACTGTCATTCTTGTCCTTGGAATAGGCCATCAGATAAGGAAGTTTTTCAAATAATTCGTTTGACTGGCTGTGTATCTTTGTTTGAGCTAGACAATTTTCTTTCGAGGTGAATGTAAGAATTTTGTTCTTTACTTTTTAAATAATTGTATGTAGTTTGAAACTGTTTAGTATTTTAACACATTTAAATACTAAATTAGATTTGCGTATATGTCAGTAAAAAACTAAATTGGAAATTACCAAAATCGACAGCAGGGTTTTTTCTAAATTTGGGATGTAGTGTGGAAATTTGGACATATCGTTGAAAAACATTAAATGTTAATTATCTCTAAAACTATCGGTTTTCGGAATTACATATGGGGGGTTAAATCTATTGCATTTGAGTCCCTCTATCACTTCCTGCAGGAAAGTGGTCGAGTTACCAGTAACCCTGTATAATCATTAAATTTCACTGTTCTCGGTGCTGCACCGTCCTGTCTCGAAAGTTATTATAGACGAGTATTTAGCAATACACACTTATGCGATTTCAATGATGTCAGAAACATAACAAGTAGTTAAATGAAGACGTTAGATTGCCAACTAGTTAAATAAAGACGTTAAATTGTTGAGCAGGACTTTATAGATAAGGTTCTGCTCCACATTCAGAAGACAACTACCCTGGTAAGAAAATTACTCATTGGTCTGCCAATCCATCAAGTTTATGAGGGTTAAAATCAATAGTACCAGGTTTTAGCTGGTTTTGAAGGTGAGAGCCCCAGATGCTGGAATTTTGATAATGACGCTGCACCATGCACCTCTCATACTACGAGCGCAAGAGTGTACTGGGTTGTCAGATGAGAATGCAAAGGGCTGTATCTCGGAAACTTATTTTTGTGTTTAGCAGCATCGACATTCTATCCAGTAAATCCTAGCTTTACAAAACACATATTTTTTGGTAACATTTACTAGACTGATTGAATAAAAAATCATTCAAATATTTAAGACAGCGGTTGCGCCCCCTGGTGACCATCTTGGAAATCTGAAAATATTTTTCGCAGTCTTCTTTTAGCCAATTTACTAATCATTTTTTCACCGCAAGCTTCTACGTTGAATTGTGTCCGCGATACAGCACTTTGCATTCTTATCTGACTACCTGGTACATGGATTAGTATATGCACTTCAGTTAACATACGTGAAAGCTAGTTATTTTAAATACAGAAATGTATATATCAATAGGCATTTGCATAAGTATTTACTTAGAGGAAATATAAGATTTTCACCTACAAATTTGCAATTGCAATATGATAAATAAATCGGTGTTGCAAAAAGGGTTATACGAATTTAACAAATTGGACAACAATATTAAATCAAGTACCAATTTGAAATAGTTCAAGACAAGATTGAAAAAGTATTTCTTGGATATACAAAATTTATAGTGACGTAATCTTATGAATCTACTCAGTGAATTAAGTTAGTTTGTAGTCTTGGTAATAGTTATACTGTACCAATTATGTTAAATAAATCTATACTACTACTACATACTTACAAAACCGATGCTGTCCCCTCGCAAAATTGTATATAATATATTGTATCGCAAAACAATGGGAATGCATCAATATATGCACATAAAATTATTTATCCTCCCAGCAATATCTGATGGATAAAATTTTTCCTCGCTCTCACATTCACGATCGACATAAAATCAAAATATTATAAACACAACCACACTTCATATATATTTATTGAATACTATAGGCCTTCCGGATCACACTAAAGTTTTGTGTAACTTTTCGTTTAGTTATAGTTGTTGTAGGTGTGGTGTACATGGGGTTGGTGTGAGACCCGAGACTGGCATAATGACGGGGAAAACAGTAAATCTTGTTTCCAGAGTAATTGTGCTTCTATGTGTATTGAAATTTTTCCCAGCATGTTTTGAATATCAACCGATAAACTTTGTCTTTGTGAAAAATGGTATCAAGCCTGTAGCTGGTATTGTTTTGAATTTGAGTACTGATGTTGGTCTGTATTTGTAAATATGGTCTTGGGTGATTAGGATTTCTGAATGTGCTAATTCTATTTCTGATTCTGGTTTGCCATTCAGGTGATCATGGTAATGTTTGGCCATTAATTATAAGTGTGGTGACACACACGTCATAATTGACTCCAAGCATTGGAAAATCGCATCAGGGCTTGATGTTAAATAATAGGCCAAGATATCTCATCGCCTCAGCACAGCACACATCTGTTTAGTAAATCCTTTACGAATAATGCCGACAAGTCTTTTAATAATACCATTATACAATATGACCCAGACTGTATAAGTACGCGATGTTAAAATGCAAAAGTCTTTAAATGTTTACTAACACTACAGCATAATACACGTGCAAGGTATGTGCTTCACAAACCTTTAATTATTTTCGGTTCAGCTTGAATAATTACGTCTGTATTTACTGTATGTGATAATATTTGTACGATCGGTTTTATTATTACTATTTGCAGTAGTTATACAGGGTGGCCAATCGGGAGACGTTATTTTTTTTATTTAGATAGCCCATACCGAGACCTATCCAAAACACCCCCAGTATGTGCAACAATTATTAGTAGCAACATATAGATATTGGGAAGCAGTACTTTGAAAAAGTATTGGTTCGCCATCTATCTACTAGTACGAGTTTTGCCAGCTAGGCACTAACAGGCAATTTCATTTATTCGTCTGAGACCTAAGTCACACTGACGAGCTCTAATAAAAGCGAAACGACGTCGTCTGTTATTGGTTTCGGATGAATAAATGAAATTGCTACTCTGTAACGATTATTGATAGTTTTCGAGTTGTGGATTTTTTTTTGAGTTTTTCCAAGAAATCAAAAACAAAAATGCCTTCTGGCTTTTATTTTTTCTGTAATGATACTCGGTATTAAGCCTATTTCAATATCCAATGAAGAAAATCTGTACATCCGACCAATAATTAAGTACATTTTGGGCCCAAAGTTGGAAATCACTGTTTTGAGTCAGGACACAAAAATTTTCAAAAAAGAATTAAAAATACTTGTACCTGGTTCTGGAGCTCAAAACTAATCTTATAATAATGAACATAGCACTTAGGAGGTATTCTGCGCCGTACGTGACTGTTAAATGTAAAAGGTGATACTTCACGAATTGGATCTTCTCGATTCCTTCGTAACATGAGCTCGCAAAGAGCTACTGTGAAAGAAAGGGATGGCGTATGCTACGACCACCGCTTCTGCCATGGAATTCAAAGTCAGATTATTGTCTTATTATTCCTTTCCTTCGTTAACTTTCCATACACCTTAATTTAGCAGAGGTTCAGAAGTTCAATAGTACATAGCAAAAACACTTAAAAAATTACAATTTGGGTATTAGTTTTTTTTATTAAAAGTCATCAAAACAGCAATGATTATCGTGTTTATTAGTTGTTACGAGTTTTTTCTTTAATTTGTCAGAATGAAGTAAAATGGTAGTTTTTTAAATCATTTTGGAAATACCTTTCACCTTTAACAGTCACGTATGTCGCAAAGTGCCCCCATAAGTGCTATTTTTTCTTCATTATTTCGAAAGTCTAATGTCTTGCAAAGTTTTTAAGATTAGTTTGGAGCTCCAGAATTAGGAATAAGTATTTTTAACCTGGCCATGACATCCGTTCACTTCAATACATAAACGACATCGTCTAATGGCATTATCCTGTTGACTGTTCTGATATTCTAGTACAACTTAGCCTTTATGTACCATCTTTCTGTGTAAATGCTACAATGGAATGAATTCCTATTGTGATATATTTAATACATCGTTAACGCAATTCATTAATCTAGCTAATAATTTAGCAACATTTATCGCGATTCTTTTTATATTATATATTTTTTATATTGTTAGTTTCTCCTATTCACAATATCGATCTTCAGTACAAATTATCCTATAAATGGTGTATACTGTTGAACAATAAAAGCTATTATTATTATTATTACTATCCTTAAGCCGGCGAAACTAAGTTGTGTTTCCATTAATTTTATTTTTAAACTCTTCTAATTTTTGTCTGAGCTCATCCAAGCTGTTACTGTCACAACCAATCCACTGGTTTAGAAAGGCTGTGTCCAAGTAGTTGCGCACTTCCCTAGCGTAGTGGCATGGAGCGCCATCCTGTTGGAATATTAAATTCCATCGTAATTCGTATCTCTAAGTTTACGTCTTCTAATGAGCCGGACAAGTTATTTTGCAGGAAATCTAAATAGGTGGCTCCATTCAGACTAGATGGCAGGTCGACGGGATCTATTAGTTGTCCATTCACTACTCCCGTCCACAAGTTGACACTAAATCAATAGTACATAGCAAAAACATGTCAAAAATCACAATTTGGGTATCAGCTTTTTTTCTTAAAAGTGATTTAAAACCTCAATGATTATCGTGTTTATTAGTTATTACGAGTTTTTTTTCTTTAATTTGTCATAATAAAGTAAAATAGTGGTTTTTTAAATCATTTTGGAAATTCGTGAAATATCGCTTTTTTACCTTTAACAGTCATGTATGGCGCAAAATGCCCCCATAAGTGCTATTTGTTCATTATTGTTTCGAAAGTGTAATGTCTTGCAAAGTTTTTTAGATCAGTTTGGAGCTCAAGAACCAGGCTCAAGTATTTTTAATTTTCTTTTAAAGGTTTTGGTCTCCTGACTAAAGTCAGTGATTTCAAACTTTGGGCCCAAAATGTACTTAATTATTGGTCGGATGTACAGGTTTTCTTTATTGGATATTAAAATAGGCTTGAATCTGAGTATAATTACAGAAAAATAAATGCCATAAAGCATTTTTGTCTTTGACGATCTCTTGGAAAAACTGGAGAATCTCTTAAGTTTAAAAAAAAATCATAACTCGAAAATTATCAATAATCGCTACACATAATACATGGGGGTGTTTTGGATAGGTCTCGGTACGGACTATCTAAAGAAAAAAAAATAACGTCACCCGATTGGCCACCCTGTATGTAATAAAGTATTGACTGGTGCGGCTAAGCACTACTTGTATTATTGTCATGTGTTGAGGAAGGACCTTACTACTACTACTACTAATACTACGGGTTTAGGACCACATACTTTTTGGAATAATTTATGTAACCTTTCGTTTTGTCCTGATTGTCGTAGATGTGGCATACATGCGGTTCGTATGAGACCTCATACTGACATAACGAGAGGGATAGTAATGACTTTGTTTCAGTTTATGTCTGTTGTTCATTATTCTTATTACTGTTATATATTTATTTTCTGTTTTTCCAATCAGTTGTTCGAGGGTTACGGCATAGCTATAGTGTGTATTTTTAACTGATAGTCAAGAGGTATTTTTTACACTTACCTTATAGAAAAATTTTGAAGTGATGATTTGCGGTTGAACGCCTCCAGTCCAAACTTTCCGAAAAATTTCCTGCAGTAACTGACTGTCTTTCCTGTTATCTACAGCAAATGCGCCTAGATTAGCTGGTCCAATATATCCTTCAACTGCTGTCGCCCATTTCTTGTCCTTCAATTTTATATACGATCCTTAAAATATATTAATTGTTACTTGAGAAAAAAGGATTTTCTTAAAACATTATGTCAAAGTACACTGAAAGTATCATCCAAATATTATCTAACATGCATTTTCTTCGAATGACCAAGAGGTATACAGGGTGAGTCAAGCTCAAAGCCTCGGACTCTTGTGACCAAACGATATCACTTTTCGAAAAATCGACTTCGCAACTGTATGTAGGTCGAGTCGGGCTATATTTTAAAAATAATGACTTTTATACAGGGTGTCTAATAAAAGCGTGATATATCAAAGTTATGTTTTTTTTAAATGGAACACCCTGTATATTATTGCATATTTAGATTCCCGGGTGCATTTTAGTGTGACTTTATGTATCACACATTGGGCTTTAAGCGAACCGTTTAGGTGCAAATCACAATTTTTGATATAGGTAGATGTCAGAAAGAATTGAATATCGCAGCTATTATAAATCTTAAAGGGCTGTGACTTTGCCGTGTTACTAAGCATGAAATGTGTCAGCTTACGTTAGACGGTCGAGTTCGAATTACATTTGCACTTGGAGAAATCGGTAGATCAATTAAGGAAACTTCAATCAAAGGTAACTTGATTTTTTCAAATGGGAATGCATAATTTTTTTTATACGATCTAAAGTACAATTTGATAGGCTTTGTAATTATATCAGGTTGTGAATATCAATCGATGGTAGTTTTTATTAAATTTCGAGATTTCAATCAAATCAGTGTTTTTCAATTTCCCTACCTATAAACAAACTAGCAGGCCATGAAATATAAACAAAATCGTATTCAGATGGAAGAAAACAATTAACTTAGCAAAAAGATCCAGCAGAACTAGAGTAAAAGAACAAGATTATAAAACTTCCCTACAACAAATCAACTCTAACCAGAAACAACGGCGGTAACATGTCTAAGGTTAAAGAGAAGCTGGAGTACGACAGAAACGGATAGTTTTTACAGCCTACTAGCGATTACAATGTACTAGAGATTAAAAATTTCCAAAATCACTAAACACCTTGAAATGAAAGCAAAACTTTCAGCGATCGTTGCCGTCAGTCTAATATCTTCAGAACGCAATTTCACATTTAATGGTATAAAACAGTCAAACGTCAAAGTCAAAAGTAATGATACCCCTCTCTGTCGTCCTTTAAATTTTTCAGTATCTATTAGCAAGATCGCAAAGAAGAAATACTGACAAATCATATTTTAATTTTCTGCCAGGTAAATTATGTTTAATAATTTGAGCAGATTTCTAACTTATTCTTCATTTTCGGCGATCTTGCTTATGAGTATTGAAGAATTTGCAGAACTCCAGTCAGAGGTATCAGTTAGTATTTTTTTAAATGATGAAATGTGAAATTTTATTCTGAAGCTATTAAACTGCCAGCAACATTACGGTAGATTTCCTTTCATTTCAAAATTCACAATGGTTTTGTGAACCGTCAATCTTTAGAATATTGTAGTAGCCGGTATGCTGTGAAAAATACCCATTTCTGTCGTACTCCAGCTGCTTTTTGACCTTAGATGTGTTATGTCTGCTATTTCTGGTTAGAATTGATTTGTTGTAAGTCATTTTTGTAACTTTGTCCCTTTACTGCAGTTCGTCCGTAACTATCTGCTAAGTTAGTTGTTTTGTTCCATCTGAACAGTTTTTTGTTTATATTTCATGGTCTGCTAAGTTGCTTATAGGCAGGAAAATTGAAAAACACCGGTTTTACTAAAAATTTGAAATTAAATCAAAACTACCAGAGAATGATATTTACAACCGCATATCATTAGAAAGCTCATCAAATTGCACATTTGATCGTATAAAAAAATTATGCATTCCCATTTGAAAAAATCAAGTTACCTTTGATTGAAGTTTCCTTAATTGATCTACCGATTTCTCCAAATACAAATGGAATTCGAACTCGACCGTTTAACGTAAGCTGACACATTTCATTTTTAGTAACACGGCAACCTCTAAGATTTATAATAGCTGCGATATTCAATTTTTTTTGACATCTACCTATACCCAAAATTGTGATTTGCACCTAAACGATTCGCTTAAAGTCCAATGTGATACATAAAGTCACACTAAAATGCACCCGGGAATCTAAATATGCAATAATATACAGGGCATTCCATTTAAAAAAACATAACTTTGATAGGTCACGCTTTTATTAGACACCCTGTATAAGAGTCATTATTTTTAAAATGTAGTCCAACTCGACCTACATACACTCGCAAAGTCGATTTTTCGAAAACTGGTATCATTTGGTCACAAGAGTCCGAGGCGTTGAGTTTGACTCACACTGTATAATAAACTGCTCAACTCAAGCTCAACTCAAAAGAACAGTAGGTGCCCCAAAATAAAAGCTACAAGATTTTCCATTCGAGTTTGGGCATTAAATTCACTGACTAACGAACCACTCGCATTATTCTTTTATAATGCTGAGGTATATCAGGTATGAAGGGATTGCAATAGATTTTCATATTTCGGTAAAAAAATGGCATCAAGTGGCTTAACTCAGTAATTCCCACACATTATCGGTGCTAACAAAAAATTTGCAGTTTCTCTGTCCCTACACCATCCGCATCAAAAAACCAGACAATGATCAGGGACCTTTGAAATATCTAAAAACGAAGTTTGAACGACAAAATTTTTAGTTTTTTGTTGATTTTTTCTCCGCCACTGACAAGAGTTCCAACAACAATACACTGTTAGCATCTCCTCCACGGTAGTAATACGTTGTCTCAATTTTATGACAACCAAGTTCGTAGTTTCCAAGCTACAAGTTATATTCTGATTGTTTTGTCGTACAAGCTAATACACTTGAAGATACACCTTGTATAAGGGTATTGGCTGATAAATATTACATTAAATTTTGACACCTATTGCCTGACAGGTCCATATGAGTATAGCCGCGTTCGTTTCACACAAAATCTCAGATAATATCAGCTCACCTGACTTCACTCAGTTCAATACGTGTGTAGTGATGTAACGAATGTCACATTTTGGACATTCGCGGACGCGAATGCGAATATCTGCTGCCCACATTCGCGAATGCGAATATTTAGTTTTATATTTATCACAATAAAAGATTTTATTTTGTTTGCTTAAAGTGTTAACTCTTATGTAAAACAATTATATTTATAGTTTATTTATTGTAGAAGTATTTATTATTATTTTTAGTTTTGTTCAAGAAGATAATTATACCATTAAAACTTCGGTAAAAATTCGTAGAGGAATTATTTTTGTTTGTTTACATCGCATTTTTGTTTGTCAAATTACTTTGAAAATTTAATTGTCAAGCTTCGTTGGGCCAAAGTTAAATACATAACCCAGATAGCACAAGACATCTTTAAGACGTCCATTCTATGTCGCTTTTACGTCTGAATGACTTGCAGCATGAAGAAGACATCTTTAAGATGTCTTGCTAATTGCATCTTAAAGATGTCCAAGTTTTCATGTCTTAAAGATGTCCATTTAATGTCCAGATTTCAACAGAATTTATTCAAAATGATGAGACCTAATAAACACATCTTCAGGGTGTCTTGCCGATGATTTCGTTAAGATCTCTTGCTGATGATATCTTCAAGAAGTCTAGGTAATGACATCTTCAACTCGTCTAGACGATGACACCTCAAAGATGTCTCATATACGTACACCACAGACTATACCCCCACTACGTATACTGAATGACGGACATTTTGTATGTGATTCGCTAGGTCTCTGTAACCGCGCTAACCTTACTTTCCCGTTCGCGGCTTTTCTTTGTGGTTTTTCTGGTTTCTTCTTTTCTGGAGAATGTGAACTGTGTAAGTTTTTTAGCTGGCTACAGGTAAGTTAATATTTCAGTTATGGATAGGGCATGGGATAGGTGCAAACTCTTCTCTAATAACCAACGATTTTGCATTGCTGTGTAGTTGGTTGGGGAGGAAAGGAAAAAAGCCACTCAAACAGGCTGAATTTGGCAAAGGCAGTTTTAATAAGTAGATAATTTGGATTCCTTTTCAATAACCTCAACCACGTACATTCTAAACACAAAAACTTATGAACTATTTTAATTTATTTGTACAAATAGGTATGTGTGTGTGGTTACATATTTAATTTTGCAACTACTATTCATACATACAATATAAAAAAACATTTAAGCAAAACACATTTGAAAGGTGAGACAAATATAGCTATCCAGTAATATTCAGTGAAGCTTATTATATTTCAACTCAATTCTGTTATTCAAAATGCAGCAGAACATGCAAAGGATGTGAGCCGTGACAGAAAGGAGGTGGAGATTTGTGTGCAACTCTGGTTAAGAAGGGCAAGTGGTAAGAAGAATAGTAAAATTAATAAATTAAATGAAATAAATAATTAAATTGCAATGATCTTTTTTTCTAAAGCTAACTCCGTTCACAACACTCAATGTTAATTTTGCTGACTTGTACAATCATTTGTTTCTAAATTACACATTTTCTCATTCTGTATGAATTATTAAGAGCTTAATACTTTTGTAGCGTAAAGGTTAAGATGTAGTGAAGATCTTGAATGTACATTAAGGAGGTATTGAAGAAGTCTGAATTTCTATAGGTTCTTAAGCATCTCTTAGACATGTCATCTTTTAGACGTAACTGAATACCTGTAAAACGTCTCAAAAATGTTCTAGAAAGTCTAAAAAAGTCATGTTAAACATGTCTCAAAGATATCTCGACGACATTTTAAGGATGTCTCAAAGATGTCTTTTTTACACAAACGACCCTCACAAGATGTTTAATAGACGTGTATCAGACATAAGTGGATGTCTTTGAGACATCCTGAATAACTGGATCAGACGTCTATTAGACGTCTCAAAGATGTCATTGTGCTATCTGGGAAGTAATATCAAGTGATAAACAGCAAAACTGATTTGACTACGAGATTAAGTTACTTTTTTACATTAAAAAATTCAAGGAGTTTGTTTTATTAACCTACTATTACATTTTTTTTTTAAATATTCGCGACACACCTGCAGTAATTTCGCGAATGCGAATATGTAAAAATATGGGAATATCCACAAATTTGAATATATGTTGCATCACTACTGTGCTCAGCTGTTCTTTTTGAAGGTCTAATAGAACTGATATTCACTGATTTGACAATCTCACGTTAGTTTGAAATATCTCACTTCGCTTGCAAAACGAATGCGCCTTATAATATGTATGTATCAAACAACTCCATAGACTGTAAAATTCAAAGGCTACATTCGGATAGGTCTAAAAACCACACGATATCACCAACGTAAGTTTTTTCAGCACAATGGATAGTATTTCATGAATACAACAAATGTTTAAGGTTTACAACACCTCCCCCCCCCCCCAACCCCCAATTCACCCCCACCCAAAAAAGTAGAAAACGAAGTTTGAGCTGTTTTTATACTTTTAGATTTTTATTATTGCTGCACCACCACTGACACGATTTCTTAAAACCATTCCTGTTTTCTATTCCCGTCACGGTAATAATACTATGTTAAAGTTTCATTAAAATCAATTTAATCATTTCAGGGTTACACAATATTGAACGATCTAAAGCAATACTCGTATGTATACTTGTATGTATACAGAAGACCCTTGGTTTCTGTAATAGGCAAGGCAATGTTCGGATGGACCTACAAAAGTATATTATGCTGCTTCTTTCCGTCAAAGGTCAGTGGACAGACTATTATAAATACAACAAATGTTTCAGTTTTCAACCCCCCAAACCCCAACCACCCCAATTTCCCCCCCCCCCAAACAAAAAATGATCAGGAACCCCTAAAACGCCTAAAAATGAAGTTTGAGGAATTTAAATGTTTTCGTTTTTTGCTAATTACTCCACCGCCCATGAGCTGATTTTCAAAACTAGGCATAACCAACTGCATAATTATCGCTACCCCCAATTTCATCATAATCAATGCAGCGGTTACTGAGATTACGAGGCTAGAAAAACGCTAACAGTCAGACAGACCGACAGTCCGACGGAAATGAGTGACATGGATTTTCGTTATGTAGATATCATAAAATTAAAATTATCTCAAAATCGAAAATTTTCGCGTTTATCTTATCTATCGTTGTGAGAAGTAAATAAACAGATTCATTACCATCACACAAGTGTTATAAAGACATCACCGTTGCAATCGCCCATGACTTGTATAAAAAGGCTGAAAATAGCATATAATTAATGTTAGATGCCTAGTCTAATATCTTTGCTTTTGCTGGCGCTCAAGAAAGCCGAAAATCGTTATATGCATCTAGCACAAACTTTCGTCTATCAAGCCTCATAGCAACAAGAACTATGGTACGTCTTAAAACAACTAAAAATGCTCCTTCCTAAAAATGCACAATGAGTATGCAGTGCAGACGAACAAACGTATCGCCTGCGGGATCAGCTGTCTTTTCACGTTGACAGATCAATGTTGACGGTTTCCGTAAGGCTGGCTCTAAAGCTCCAAAATTTTACTCTGCCATCCGTGTCACCTTTCCTTTGAATATTGCTATTGTACAGCATATATGTATCAACATTATGGTTGAAGAACGGCTCCTTTAAGATGGATTGTCGCATTATTGGACCTACCCAAAAATACCTGGAGACAGCTGACTACGTTTGCAGCGCTGGAAGACTACAATGCACTACAGCAAGAGAGGACAGCTCCCGAATATGCTGCGGAGCACTGGAGAATTACTAGCACGCAAATTACTCATCAAGCTACCTATGGCGACCAGGCATAAAACAACAAGATTACAGTTTGCCTAAAAGCATGTCACATTGAATCGAAACCAGTGGCAACATGCCATGTTTAGTGATGAATCCCGATTCTGTCTGTACAAGTGTGACTGCCTAATACGGGTCTGGAAACAGCCAAATAAACCTTTTTAGGATAAGCTACTGTTTGGTATGCGATCTGTAATGGTGTGGTCCGGGATAGGCTGTAACTTCCACACATTACCGGTACGTATTTAAACCGCTGGCATGCGTCACACAATAACAACATGAGAGTAGTATGCAGATGAACGCAGTGGGGGTCAGGGTCATGGAATGGTCAGGAATGTCACGAATATGAATCCCACCGACCATCTGTGGGATGTAATGTAGCTTATATTGCGAAGACAGCAACCCGCTGCTCAGACCCTTCAAGAGTTTCAAGAAGCATTAATTGCAGAGTGAGCCGCAATCCCGCAGGATACCATCAACCATTTAGGTAACAGCATGAGGTGGCGCACCAGGCTGTAATTGCAGTACGTGGCGTGTGCACACGCTACTAAATTAATTTTGTAGTTATTTCATATATTGTATCTTCATTTATTTATTCTTGTTCTGATCCGTTTTTGTTTATTTCAAAGGCTGCATATTCACTTGAACAAATTTGCGCCTACTGTTTGGCTCATCAACATCATAGCCTGTCGCTACGTTACTGGAAGACCGCAATAATATGTGTTTTGCATCACGAAGCGCGAGGACACTATATTAGCCTGAGAACTAGTGAAGTGAGTACGAGACTAAATTATACAAAAATTAAATAATTTAAGAATTATTTTGAAAGTTTTAGCAGAAAAATAAAATCGGAGCAGAATCAAAGATGTTAGATTAAAAAGAGGGTATGAAATCTGTTTCGGACATTATAATATATTGTAAAACATTTTTTATATATTTTTTATTGTATCATTATCTCTGTAAATCATGACAACCTGACAACAGCGCACCGGGGTAAAACGACCGCGTTAACATTGTGAATTATAGACACTTACACTTCCACCAGAGACTTTCGTCTGAGCGGTAGCATATCGCTGTTGGTTGTCAACCATTTTGTAAAACAATAAAGTTTGTGTTTAATTATACACAGTATAAATTATTAAAAGATACAGTCCACTAGGGAATAATTCCCCACCATAACATTGGTCACAACATTGGTCAATTCGAGCCGAGTGTGATATTCACGGCGACGGCGGTTCCTTTGATGTCTGGCTACCGAACCACCTGTGCAGGCCTGTTCCAGTGAAGACGGCAGCGCATCGAGAAGGTGCATGATACATGGGTGCAGTCAACGGTGCTCGAGGAACTTGCAGAGAAAAGCTAAGTCAGATTGTTTCCTTATATTTCCTTTTTTCAATATTGAACTTACCTCTTTTTAGTAACGTTTGAAATACGTTCTGTTTGTGTCTGTGATCGATATACATATTATTGGTGTGTAAAAAAAAAAAGTATTATCCTTTTCCTATAAATAATGGCTACTAATAATAATGCTAGTACACTAAGACTAAATAGAGGTGTAGTTAAAGGGAAGTTGACTAGATTTCAGTCATATTTTAATAGTTTGAATATCTATGATATAAATGAGGGTATTATTGCGCAATTGCAATTAAGATTGGAAAAAGTGGAGCGATGTTTTGACGAGTTTAATGACATTCAGTCTCAGCTAGAAATTAGTTATCCCTCTGAAAATGATGAAATTGAAAGGGATGAATTTGAGTCTACATTTTTTGAGGTTGTTTCTGCAGCTAAAAAGGTATGTTCGGATTTTATTAAAGGAGAAAATTCAGAGCAGGGAAATAGTGCAGCCAGTGGCTCAGTTTATTCACAGCAACATAGTACTGTCAATAATTCATCAGTGGTCAAGCTTCCTACTATAAAACTACCAACATTTAATGGCGATTATCAACAGTGGTTGGAATTTAAAGATGTTTTCAGCGCCTTAGTAAATGATAATAACATGCTGTCACCGATTCAAAAATTCTATTACCTTAGGTCCTCTTTAGGTAAAGATCCATTACAAGTTATTGAGTCTCTTGATGTTACTTCCGCTAATTACGATAATGCCTGGCAATTACTAACTGATAGGTACGAAAATCAAAATCTTATGGTACACGGTCATATAAAAGCTATTTTTGATCACCCCGCTGTACAAAAGGAATCGCATGTAGAGTTGAGAAATCTGTTTGATTCAGTATCAAAACATTTACGTTCATTAAAATCCCTAGGCGAAGAGGTTGAGAAATGGGATAGACTCATAATTTACATTCTTTCGAGTAAATTTGACAATGTTACCAGGAGGGACTGGGAAGCATATAAATATGAAAATGATCTACCACAGATGAGTGACATGAATAGATTTTTGAAAAGTAGATGTGAGATGTTGGAAAAGTTAGATGTGACAAAAGTAGTTAAGAAATTTGAAAATGTAAATTTCTCATCAAAATCCAGTTCTAGTGTTAGAAGACATACGAGTAGTTTTGTTGCACAAACCAATAACTTGCCTAAATGTGTTTTATGTAAACAGGATCACGCTATTTATAATTGTGAACAACTTTTGAAACACCCTATATCACAAAGAATCAACGAAATAAAGCGTCTTAAGCTATGTTTAAATTGTCTTCGTCCTTCGCATACGTCATGGCAGTGTAGAGCGAAAAGATGTCAAAAATGTGGTAAATCTCACAACAGCCTTTTACACTTAGATGGGGCAACAACGCCCGAGGTCAATGCCACTCAGGTAGCAAGTCCCGCTGGCGAGTCTAGCCGGCCTATCCCGGTAGCCGCGAAAAATAATTTGAACGATATTTCGTCAGCTGATGTCACCGCGGTCAACGAAAATTTTGTAGCGTCGAGAAAGATTGCCTCACAGGAAATTTTATTGTCCACAGCCTTAGTAAAGATTAAATACGGAGGTAAACATGTAACAGTCAAGGTACTTCTTGACTCGGGGTCCCAAAGCAATTTTATTAAGGAGGACTTGTGTAAAGAATTAAATTTAGAAAGAAATGAGATTAATATAACAGCCAAGGGCGTAGGAAAGGGGTTTGTAAAAATAAATAGTTATGTGAATATTACAGTTGCGTCTATTTATGATGACTTTTCGATCAATCTGAACTGTTTAGTGATTCCGCAAATAACAGAAAGATTACCAAAGGTGTGTTTTGATAAATCAGCAATACCCTTACCTAATTACATTAGATTGGCTGATCCTACGTTTAATATATCAGGTGATGTAGATATTTTATTAGGTTCACAAGCTTTTTGGTCTTTGATTTGTGCAGGTCAGGAAAAAATAAATAATGACTCATTGATCTTGCAAAATACTAGACTAGGGTATGTCATCGCAGGTAACATGGATATACCTTCCAATACTTCTCTGAACCATTGTTCTACAGTTGAGTGTGAGCTTAATGAGCAGCTTACGAAATTTTGGTCAATAGAAGAGGTTTGTAACAAAAAAGATTGTTTATCAGAAGAAGAGAAGTACTGTCAGAAATATTTTTTGGAGACTGTAAAGAGAGATGAAACAGGGAGGCTGATAGTCAAAATTCCATTTAAAACGTCTATTGAAAATTTGGGAGATTCTCGACAGATCGCATTAGATAGATTTACTAGCACGGAACGAAAACTCTGTAAAAATGAAAGCCTTAAAGATGATTACGTAGAATTCATGGAGGAATACTCCAGCTTAGGGCATATGGTTGAGGTCAGTAATGTAGATACCAATGGCTATTATATTCCGCATCATGCAGTCATAAAATCTACGAGCTTAACTACAAAATGCAGGGTCGTATTTGATGCCAGTTGCCGAACTACAACCGGCTTATCACTTAATGATGTACAGTTTCCGGGGCCATCGTTACAAAATGACGTTTTGATGTGTTATTAAGATTTAGACAGTATAAATATGTAATGACGGCAGACATCTCTAAGATGTATCGACAAATATTAATCAGTCCAGATCAGCGACGTTTTCAAAAAATTTTTTGGCGAAAGGATCCTAATGAGGACATAAAATGCTTTGAATTATGTACAGTAACATATGGGATGGCATCAGCTCCTTATTTAGCAGTCAGATCTTTACTCTATATAGCTGATGAGAATAGAACTTTGTTTCCAGAAGCCTGTAATGCAATTAAAAATCATTTTTATATTGACGATCTGTTGACAGGGGCGGACTCTGCTGAAAATCTTTTAGCGATTCAGCACGATGTATCAAAATTATTATCAAATTATGGGTTCGATTTGCGAAAATGGCTTTGCAACGATAGCGAGCTTTTGTCAAAGTTTAGTGTCAAGGATGATTTAACCGCTAATATCCTAACTATAGGGCCTAATGAGAATAATAAAACACTGGGTGTATACTGGAATGCGACAGCGGACACAATACAATTTTTAGTTGGTTGTTTTGAATCTGATAAAAATAATGAAATAACAAAACGTACGATTTTATCAAACGTGTGTCAAATTTTTGATCCACTAGGGTTGCTTGCTCCCGTAATAATCGTAGCAAAATTGATTATTCAAGAATTATGGAAAGCTCAAATTTCTTGGGATGGCGACGTACCTGATCGAATAAAATCACTGTGGATTAATTTTAAAAGAGATTTGGTTTACATTAATAAATTACGAATACCCAGGCACTGTATGTTATCTGATTATATAGAAATCCAACTGCATGGATTTTCAGATGCGTCGGAAAAGGCCTACGGTTGTTGCCTTTATATAAGAGTAATTTCTAAGAATGGAGGTGTTGTTTCACATTTATTATGTTCAAAATCGAGGGTGGCACCTACCAAACAGATTAGTTTGCCAAGATTAGAGTTGTGCGGGGCAGTCTTGCTAAGTAAGTTAGCAAAGAGGTCATGTGATGCATTGAACATTAGCTTTCATCGTAAATATTTTTGGACTGACTCTACAATCGCGTTGGCTTGGATTAAAAGTGAACCGTATAGGTGGAAAACATTCGTGGCAAATAGAGTGAGTGAGATCCAAAATCTAACAGAGAAAAAAGAGTGGTATCATGTCGGCACACTTGAAAACCCAGCAGATTTAATATCCAGGGGAGCATCGGCAAAGGGCTTTGGTGAATTGAATTTGTGGTGGCACGGCCCAAAATACTTGTTACTTAATAGTTCAGAATGGGAAATAGATCATGATACTGATATAGAAACGATTCCTGAACAACGAACGGTAGTTTCAGTAGCAGTGTTGTCTTCTGATTTAATACAAGGCATTATAGAAAAATATTCCTCATTTTTAAAACTGCGTAGAGTTATGGCGTATATTTTAAGATTTGTACATAACGTACGAGTAAAGGCCAGTGAGAGACGATATGGTGCATTGACGTGCCAGGAGTTAGATTCAGCTTTTTTATTACTAGTGAAAAACGTTCAGCTTGAAGTATTTTATAATGAGTATGACTGTCTACGGAAAGGTAAGGAGTTACACAATAAAAGTAAACTTTTAAGTTTAAAACCATTTATTCATGACGAAGTTATACGCGTCGGAGGTAGATTACAAAATTCTGACTTATGTTTCGATAAAAAACATCAAATTGTGTTACCAAGTAATCATAAATTTACAACTTTGGTTATAGAACACGAGCATCAGCGTCTGTTTCATTGCGGGCTGCAACATTTAATATCTGCTGTCAGAGCTAAATATTGGCCTTTGTCAACGCGAAGTACCTGCAAAAAGGTTATACGTAGCTGTGTTAGATGTTTTAGAGCAAAACCAAAAGAATGCAATTATGTAATGGGGGACTTACCTGCGTGTAGAGTGCGAGACTACTCACCTTTTATTAATGTTGGTGTCGATTATGGAGGTCCATTTTTAATGAAGGACAGACAGTCAAGAGGAGCCAAGGTAATAAAGGTTTATATCGCCCTATTTGTGTGTATGAGTACCAAGGCAATACACTTGGAGCTAGTTACCTCTTTGACTACTGATGGATTTTTGGCAATGCTAAAACGCTTCGTAGCACGCAGAGGTTTACCTAACAATATATTTTCGGACAATGGGCAAAACATGGTTGGTGCTCGTAATGAGTTACAGAAGGTATACACCTTCTTGACTGCAGAAACAGACTCAATTTCTAGTAAATTAAGTGACGACGGAATAAACTGGCATTTTATTCCCAGTCGATCGCCGACCTTTGGAGGTATTTGGGAGGCAGGAATTAAATCTACAAAGTTTCACCTAAAGCGAGTGTTAGGGGATCAATCGGTAACGTATGAGGATATGTATACGATCCTGACGCAGATAGAGAGTATTTTAAATTCGCGTCCCCTTTGTCCTCTATCCCTCGATCCTGACAATCTAGACGCCTTGACGCCTGGACATTTTTTGATTGGACGTCCACTAACGGCAGTACCAGAATATGATGTCACGACAATAAAGCAGAGTCGATTAGATAAATATCAGAGACTTCAACTTATAAAACAACATTTCTGGCGACGTTGGTCCAAAGAGTACCTCACAGAATTGCAAACACGGCAGAAATGGAAGCAGACTTCCTCCGAGTCACTAAAACTTGGAAGTCTAGTTGTAATAAGGGAGAGCAATCTTCCTCCTCAGCGTTGGAAGCTTGGACGAGTCTTAGCAGTTCATCCTGGCAAAGACGGCGTGGTCCGTGTGGCAGATATCAAGACTCAAGGAGGCGTACTACGGCGTGGTGTCACAGAACTGTGTGTGCTTCCCATTGAGTGACTTATTCTGTTGAAGGGAATCCTTCAACGCCGGGCGGGATGTTTCGGACATTATAATATATTGTAAAACATTTTTTATATATTTTTTATTGTATCATTATCTCTGTAAATCATGACAACCTGACAACAGCGCACCGGGGTAAAACGACCGCGTTAACATTGTGAATTATAGACACTTACACTTCCACCAGAGACTTTCGTCTGAGCGGTAGCATATCGCTGTTGGTTGTCAACCATTTTGTAAAACAATAAAGTTTGTGTTTAATTATACACAGTATAAATTATTAAAAGATACAGTCCACTAGGGAATAATTCCCCACCATAACATTGGTCACAACAAAATCTTCAGTGACCATTATCTGTTTTTGGCAAAACTGAAAACAAAACAGTTCACAATGGTTAATAAGATAGATGCAATCAAGCAAAATACACATAAAACCATTAGAAAATAAAAACTAAGAAATCCTGACATTCGCCAGGAGTTTATGGAATTAACTGAAAGCAAGATAGCGTCTATAGAGAACTATATATCAGATTGCAGAAATTCAAGGATATCATGTTGGATTAAGCTGAAAAGGTATGTGGTACGTCCAAAATTTACACAAATATGAAACAGACTGCTTGGTGGACGGCCGAAATCAAACATGAAGTGAAAGAAAATAAAAAGAGATGAAGGGAGTATTTACATAAAAAGACGAACGAGGTATATGAAGAGTACAAGATAATCAGAAACAAGGTGAAGCAGTTGATAAGCGAGGCTAAAAAGAAGAGCTGGGAAAATTTTGGTCAAAAAATGGAACAAGACAACAAGGGAGGCCAAAAACTGTTCTATACCGTTCTAAAATCGTTAAGGGCCGGTTTCTCAATGACCAGTTAAAGTGTCAGATAGGTATCTGCCAGATACCGTTGCTATGGATATAACTGTCAGATAAGATTTACGTGAATTCGTAAGTTTAGCCTTCAATTGTTTAAACAATTTATCTGACAGTTGCTGTTATCTTGCAGATAAATATTTAACTGGACATTGAGAAACCGGTCCTAAGGAAAGGAAAGACACAGAAGCTAGTCACAATTAAAGCAAGTGACGAAGACATCCTTACAGAAGAACACACATAAAAGAAAGATGGAAAAACTACTTTCAAGATCTCCTAACTGTTCCAGGAAATATAAGAGCTACTGAAGAGATGCAGGCTATGCTATAACAGAGCCTGCAGAGGACACCGACATTGAAGAACTACTAGAAGCCATCAAAAAAGTAAAATGCGGCAAGGCAGCAGGCCACGATAATATAAAGCCAGAAATTATAAAAGCAATGGGACGCAAAGATGTGAAAATGCTACTGGAAATATTTTTGAAAGTGTGGGATTCAGGGACTATACCTAAGGACTGGGAAGTTGGAGTCATAGTACCGATACTAAAGAAAGGAAACCCGAAGGACTGCCAGAATTGCAGAGGTATAACGCTACTGAGCGTTGTAACTAAACTTTTTTGAAAAAATTCTGGAATGTAAATCACTCAAGAAAATCGAACCAGGGCTATTAGACTCTCAAATTGGATTCCGTAAAGGACACAGTACCCAAAACCACATTTTCACTATCAAACAGGTGATATAAAAAATTCTTGATCGAAACAGAGGATTATGTAGCATTTTTAGATCTAGAAGAAGCTTTTGACAGAATAGATACAACAGGCATTTGGAATATATTAGAAAAATGGAATGGAATGATGCTGCTGCTAGGGTATATTACGCGCTTAACAAATCATGTTTTTCTAGGAAAGAACTTTCAATAGACACTAAACTGAAGATATACAGGACAGTCTTTTTACCTGTTTTGCTGTGGAGCTCAGAATCATGGGTGCTTACCAAAAAGACTAAGCAACGTTTACAAGCTATAGAGATGAAATTCTTGGGAAGAATAGTAGGAGTCACAAGAGCAGACAAGATAAGAAATGATCAAATAAGATAGGATCTGAAAGTGAAGCTGGGACTGAGATCATTAAGAGAAGTCAGCTAAGATGGTTTAGGCATCTAAATCGTATCCAAGAAGGCAGACAGATAAAGGAAGTATGGCAAGCCAAAATTATATCCAGTTGAACAAGAGGCCAACCTAGGACAACCTGCGACCAAGTAATCTCTGAGTCATTTTTCCAAAGGGGAATTACGCTGACGGAGGCAAACAGGATATCGAGAGATAGGAAACATTGGAGAAATTTTGTGCATTCCTAATTCACGACTCACGACTCATCCTTACACCATTTCGTAGATAGGGTTATGGACAATATATATGATTTTAAACATTTAAACCATTAAACTTTGCATGTCTACCTCCGCTATACTGACCAAATTCGACTGAAACGATGGAGCCCTCTAACTCTAGGGTAACTCTTACACAAAGAGCCATGCCTACTTGACCTATCAACATGACAAGACAGACGATAAGTTCATTCGTCCACACTGCTAACGCTCGCAAAGCTTGTCAAGCGGCTATCCTGGGCGGCACATGTCTTTCTTACCAAAATGTTAGGTTTCATATCTTTCAAATCCTTATACCTGATAATGTTGCTTTCCACATGCTCACGATTTGATAATTGTCGGTTAACATTTGGAAATAGGTAAGTCGCAGCCCTGGGGACCACATACGGCGCTTCGACGATATAAGAACACTGAGTTTAGTCAAACTCGCATGCATGAAACGCATTGCAACTTTTAATTTGGCTCACCTGATGTCCCTACGTGTCATAGCAGCGGCACATTTTACCCGATCTCGATGCAATTTACACTACCGTTTAAAGAAAATTCGGGGTTACATTAATATTTAAACTGTAATTTGATTGAGGATATAGAGCAACCTCGCATCCTCAAGAACTTATAACTCACCCGTAAAATTTAAAACAAAAAACGCACGCTACAAATAACGCATCTAATGCAATCCCCCTATTATAATACTAACAAGTACTGCACCGTGTAATCGATTGCCGTATTCATCAAAATTTTGACTGAATGTTCGCCTGAAAATGCTGTATCAGCGAAACACGTGTTGGGTGGGGTAATGTATGTTATATCATTTAGACAATGAGTAACATTTTAAAAACTTTTTATTATTACAAGCTTGTGTCGCAAATAAAAGTAATATAAAATATATTGCATACATAATGGGCCGCCCAAATTTAAATTTCATAATATAGCCAATTTGAAATGAAAATGTGTTTTTCAGAAAATATTACGACATCGCGCTTTACTGGCTAATAAAACCACTTTAATTAGAATTCAATAATGCTTCTAAGATTGGGCTGCTTCTGTAGTTTTTTTGGAAATACAAATCGAATAAAAATAAATTAAATTTAGTATAACAGTAACGACTGATTAGCTGACCATTGCTGTGGTTCGCGATAAAAATAATGGGTACAGTGCACGCCTATGGCGAAAAGGTGGTGAGTAGTGTGCACTGAGGGGTTAGTCTATCAGTGTCAAACTGACACTGTCAGTCAGTCGGTCCTGGACGTCATAGCTGGACGTGAGATGCGGACAGGTCGACACCGGGTTATCTTTAAGTTTTCCATTTGTTCTGTCGTGTTTAAATTTAAATCAAAGTATTGTTCCTGCCACATGGTTTATCTCCTCAACGAACCCACACCTATTTGGTCCCCGAGAACAGGGACCACTGCACCATGATGACATATTTTGTTCTGTCTTATGAGACAAAAATGTGCATAAAATTATTATTTCAAATATGTTTAGTGTTCAACCAGTTCCTTGTATAGAAAAATGTTGATCGCTTATTAAATTTATAACATACCTAATGGTCCTCTTGGTTCTTCTTGAAATTTGTTTTTGTACTGGCTTATCATTTCTTTTACTCTAGGCATATCACGTCCGTAAATGATCAAATCGTTTCCAGATTCCCGTTGTAAGGCAATCAAATTCGTTTTTTCTTCAGCTGCAAAGAATCAAATATCGAATTATACTAACAGTACAAAAACAGCACCTCTAAATGTTGCCTAAATAATAAATTCACAAACGTACTAAAATTTTTTGATTTATATATAGTATTCATAATTAATGCAGACGGATTTTGTTCTTTTTACTTCCCACACCGATAGGTGAGGGGAGTATTGTGATCGCGAAAATTTTCGATTTTGAGATAATACGCTTTTTGGGCGTTTTATCATGTCTACATAACGAACATCCACGCCACTCATTTCCGTCGGTCTGTCTGTCTGTCTGTCTGTACGCGTTTTTCTAGCCACGTAATCTCGGTAACCGCTGCATGGATTGTGATGAAATTTGGGCAGCGATATGCTGTGGGGTCGTAGTAGGTAATGTTCCTATAATTTTGGAAATCCTTATACGGGGGGCGGAGTAATTAACAAAAAACAAAAAATTTCAAATATTCCTCATACTTTGTTTTTACGCGTTTAAGGGTTCCTGATCATGTTTTTTTTTTGGTGGCGATGAATTTGGGGTGGGGGGTTGTAAAACGGAAAAATTCGTTGTATTCGTAATGAGCTGTCCACTGATATGTGAATAAAAAACCTAGCTGCATAATACACTTTTTTAGGACCATTTGAACATTGCTTTGCTCACTATAGAAACCAGGGGACTTTGAATTTGTGATGTATTGTTTTAGATCGTTCTATATCGCGTAACGCGAAAATTGTTCAATTGATTCTAATGAAATTTTGATACAGTATTACTAACGTGGTGAGGATGGAAAACGCGTATGTTTTGGAAAAATAGTATGAGTGGCGGCGCAGCAATAATGAAAAAACTTAAAATATAAAAGCAGCTCAAACTTTGTTTTTAGGCGTTTTAGGGGTTCCTGATTATTTTAAATTTAAAAACTGTTTCGGGTTTGTTTTGAATTCGATGTAGTTTTAAACTTAACAAGCAGTAAAAAATGCACATTGATACAAAGATAACATCAATATACTCCGAATTGTCTGTGATAGCGGAGCCAATTTCCCAAACAGTGCTAACATGATAACACGTCTTCATTATCTCGCTTTCTTATTTGTTTCTTTTTCTGTTCGATAAAATCTTGAAATCAATGTTAACATAAAATTTGTAATTCGTTCAGAAATGAATCACTAATCAACATATTTAAAAAAATAATTGTCATTATTTTTGTTGTTAGATTGCAGGTTAATATTTATGGAATTGACCATCAAATATGTCATATGGATATTAAAGAACAGAAAACAATCACACAATAAAAAACATTCAATATAGCATGATTTTATGCTCCAAAAGGTATTAAATAAATTAATTACTATATAACTTTCTTACTTAACATGTGTGGGACGCAACAGCTGCCCTCAAACTAAACACTAGGAAATCTCAGTAGAGCAACGTCACAAACTATATCTTATATGCACTATAATGTATTGCATATAAGCCCTATACTTTCGTTTTAAATATTTTATTCTAATTACTCAATACTACACTTTTTAGTGACTTATAAAAACCGGATATATTAAGCATTATTATTTATTGTACAATTATATTGTTATATTTTGCACAAGTTTCACAAATGACAATGCATATAATATGTGATCCGTTTCTATATGGAAGGACAGTCTAACTACCGCATTTTCCATTTACAATGTGAAGTTAACATTAGAAATCATTACTTTTTTGATTTTTCATCCGATAAACTGTCTAAATCAGTATAACCAAATAGTAATAAGGAACAATATAAGGTGTGCGATTCCAAATCAACTCAAAGATGATAAAGGCATTTACCAATTTTTTGATCAGCTTGACGAATTTCTTTGCGTAAACTCTCAACTTCCTCCTGTCTCCTCGATAGATCGGATTTGATTTGAAATAAATCATTTTTAGAAGTTTCAACTTGACTGTCCAGGCCTTTAAGTTTATCCTGCAATGCAGCAACATTTTTTATTTTTTGCATTTTTTCTTGCTCCACCTTGGACATTCTGCAATAGTTCATAAAAATAGTACTAATAAAAAAGGATAAAAACAAACGCGAGACGTTTGTAATAGACACAGCCATCTCCAATACTCATAATTCAACTAATAAACACAATAGAACTTATGAAAGCACACAGACTTCTAATGTGAAACATCATGAGTATGTAAATCTGAGGTTTACATAATCCCTATAGTAATATCCATAGCATGTGTAATACCAGCTAACTTAAAAGCTAATCTAGAGAAATGAGGAATAGACATGCAAAGTGTCCGTCAGATTTTGAAAAGCGCCTTACTAAATCATCCCAAAGAGTTAAAAGAAACTTCTAATCTTCTAAATCAAAATAAATGAAGTGAATAGGACACACTCACATCTTACAAAGCCAGATGAATTCTAAGAAAGGCAGACACTTAAAGACTTAAAGAAAACCTAAGTCCCGTGCTAAAAAAATATGTGTACGTAGATACAACAAGCATCTTTATTTTCAATCAGATAAATTGATAATTTAAATAGACACTTGCAGATGTCACTTAAAAATAAGGCAAACACTTAATATCTGTTACACACTTGGCTCCGGCTCGAGCTGTAAAGCATTCATTTTTTAAAATTCAAATAGATTTAAGGTTTTATTTTGAGATAGTGTAATATGTCTATATATTTGTATAATAATAATTGAACTCGATTATTATACATATTGAATTAGTATTTTAGGGTTAGTAATAGTATTTTGTACATCTTCGGGATTCGCTTCCTTAAATGATGATAAATTGGGTTTATAGCACATACAGGTCACTTAGGTGCAATTTGTAAAAATTTTGATTGATAAATTAAGGGTTCCATGTTCAAATGTTCATGTTATACTTTATGTACATTTTGCACAATTTTGAAATATATTTGACTATATCTGACTAAACGCAGAACAAGCTCATAATCAAATAAGAGGGCATTTGAGACTATAGACAGGGGAAAAGTTGTTAAAGAAATTACATCATTATGGATTCAGGGAACCAGTATATAAAATTACTTAATGATAGAAATCAGATAACTAAAAAAGGAAACACGACAAGCGTCAAGTATATATTTCAGTTGGAGTACCACAGGGAAGTAAATTAGGTCCATTACTATTTATTTTATATACAGGGTGTCCCAGAAGTCAACGTCAAGCCGCTACGGGGTGACAGGATTGGTTGTAACTATCATGAGAAAAATCAGAAAAAAAATCTATCCCATGCAGCTTGAAAATTATGGGCATTTAAAAAAATCTAGAAATTTTCTCAAATTATAACAATTTTTCGGTTATTGTGGTTAACTTTTATTATTTTTGTTCATTTAAACTTTGGAACCGTAACCCTAAATAACATTTCTAGAAGCACAGTCAAAAATAATGACACAATTGCCCCAAGTTTTCTTGAATGAAGACTATTTATTAAACTATGAATTTAAGATTTTCCTTTAAAAAAATGTACTAAAGTACCTTGGCAAGTACCATTAAAAGTTGGCGCATTTAACCAGGATTGTAAAATGGTACAATACTTGTTAGTTTCATACTAAAAAAAACGAGTAAAAAAATAAAAACCTCAAGTAACCCGATTTTTGCTAACCCATTTCACTCTGACCAGATGTCCTTTATTCGCACAAGCTTTTGGTAGATTCTTAATTCTACAGCAAAATTATGAGAGATATGGATAATGAACATATTTGCTAATAGTGAGCGAGACAGATAGTGACGCCACTTTTAGCAAAGTCAACAAAAATAAGTAAAATTGATTAAATAATGAAAAATTTCAACCTAGTTTAGTTTAGGTTTATTGGAATAAAAGTCAGGCAATAAATGTTCAGATTGTTTACCATAAGCCTCAATACACGCCCTACATCTTCTTAAAAAAGATCTACTTATTAGCCAGGCATGCCCTCAAGAGTTGATGCAGCTTGAGAAATTCGTTTACGCAGCTCGGCTACGCTCTTCAATGGCTTTTGAATAAACTTTTTCTTTGAGAACACCCCGATAACAAAATTCCAGGAGATTTAAATCTGGGGAACGGGTTGGCCACTAGATAGTGCCTGAACGTCCACATTCACCTCCCGGATATTTTTTGTTAAGCAAACCTCTTACTTGCACTGCGTAATGCGCTGGGCGGCCATCTTGTTGATACCTCATGTGGCGACGATATGTTAAGCGGTCTACAGACGTTGATGCATGCTGCGATTCAGGCATCGACTTCTACGTTTCATAACGCAAGTAGCAGCGTGTGTGGTACTGAATCACGAATTTGGTATCAGTTGCGGCTTGCAGCGATGCAGATTCTGGAATCCTATTATGGACGGTGAGCCATGTCGCCGAGCCGGTGACGCTGATGCAGTGATGCAGGTTTCAACGTGTATAGTATTGCGTCGATGCAAAGAAATAAGCCCACCCTACTATTCTTGTGTTGCACAAAACGTGCATGAAATATCAAGTCGATTCGGGCATCGCAACAGGTTTCGATTTGAGTAGGAACTTATGCAACTCATGCAAGTTTCCTGAAACCTTGAGTCGATTGAGGAATCGCAGCTTACATCAACGTCTGTAGGTCGCTTTAGTGGTACGTCCTCTAACAAAGTTGGTAAATTTTATCGTAAAAAATGTAGGTAATTCGTGCCATTCAAATTCTCAGGCAGCTCAAAAGGCCCAACAATTTTGCCGTTCAAAAATTCCGGTCCACAGGCTTACTTTAAAGCGATACTGGGATCCGTCTTCTCGCATTAAATGTGCCTGGCTAATAAGTAGATCTTTTTTACGAAAATGTAGGACGTGTATTGAGGCTAATGGTACACAATTTGAACTTTTATTGTAATAAAAACCTAAACCTAAACTAAGCTAGGTCAAGATTTTTCATTATTTTATTAGTTTTACTTATTTTTGTTGACTTTGTTAAAAGTGGCGTCACTATCTGTCGTGCTCACTCATGGCAAACATGTCCACTATCCACCTCTCTCATAATTTTGTCGTAAAATTAAGAACCTACCAGAAGCTTGTGCGAATGAAGAACATCTGACCTGAGTGAAATAGATTAGGAAAAATCGGGTTACTTGAGGTTTTACTTCTTTTACTCGTTTCTTTTAGTATGAAACTAATAAGTATTGTACCATTTTACAATCCTGGTTCAATGCGCCAACTTTTAATGGCACTTGCCAAGGTACTTTAGTACATTTTTTTTAAAGGAGGCTCTTTCAAAGTCGGCAAACTCCGAAAATTTTAAATTCATAGTTTAATAAATAGTCTTCATTCTAGAAAACTTGGGACAATTGTGTCATTATTTTTGACTGTGCTTCTAGAATATTATTTAGGGTTACGGTTCTAAAGTTTAAATGAACAAAAATAATAAAAGTTAACCACAATAACCGAAAAATTGTTATAATTTGAGAAAATGTCTAGGTTTTTTAAATGCCCATAATTTTTAAATTGTATGGGATAGATTTTTTTGTGATTTTTCTCATGATAGTTACAATCAATTCTGTCATCCCGTAGCGGCTTGACGTTGACTTCTGGGACACCCTGTATAAATGACATAGCAGATATTATGGAGCATTGTAAAATTCAAATATTTGCTGACGATATTTTAATATACATGTCGGATACAAAATTAGACATTGCGTTGGAACTTCTAAATGATGATATGAAGAAAATTATTAATTGGTTGAATGTAAATAAACTTAAACTGAATATTAATAAAGCAAAATGTATGATAGACAAACATTTAAACGAAACACCAATTACCCTTTTGGGTAATAACGACCAAATTGGAGTAGTTACATCTATCATATATCTGGACATATACAGGGTGAGTCAAGCTCAACGCCTCGGACTCTTGTGACTAAACGATACCACTTTTCGAAAAATCGACTTTGCAGGTGCATGTAGGTCGAGTTGGACTACATTTTAAAAATAATGACCTTTATACAGGTTCGCTTAAAGTCCCATGTGTGATACATAAAGTCACACTAAAATTCACCCGGGAATCTAAATGTGCAATAATATACAGGGTATTCCATTTAAAAAAACATAACTTTGATATGTCACGGTTTTATTAGACACCCTGTATAAAAGTCATTATTTTTAAAATGTAGTCCAACTCGACCTACATACACCTACAAAGTCGATTTTTCGAAAAGTGGTATCGTTTAGCCATAAGAGTCCGAGGCGTTGAGCTTGACTCACCCTGTATGTAGATAGTAGACTAAAATTTGAATATTACTTTGATTATATTATTTCAACAATATCCAAAAAGATAAATTACTTTTATAGAATTTTCCAAGGCCTCAGTGTTTATTTAAAAAAAAAATTGTGTACAATACTATAATTCTTCCTGTTCAACTATTTTATGTAGTACTGCAAATAATGCCATGTTTTCAAAATTACAAGGCCTGCAAAATAAAGCAATGAGAATAATTTTGAATAAAAATAAGTTCACAAATGTAGCTATATGTTAAAAAAGGACTTCAGTGGTTGAATATGAAGAATTTGATATTGTATCTAGTTCTCATTTTCATATTTAGATTAAAAAATCATTTGTTGCCAGAAATTTTAGATAATTTTATAGAATTAAACAATCACTATCATAACTATTCGACTAGAGGAAATATAGTTTTTCACCTACAAATTTGCAACAGCAATATGACAAATAAATTGGTGTTCCAAAAAGAGTTATACGAATTTAATAAATTAGACAATAATATCAAATCCAGAACAAATTTGGAAGAATTCAAGACAAGATTGAAAAAGTATTTATTGGATGTACAAAATTTATAGTGATGTAATCTTATGAATGCACTCAGCGGATTAAGGTAGTTTGTATTCTTGGTAACTGTTATATTGTAGCAGTTATGCAATATATCTATACTACTACTACTATTTGTTATGAAATTTCTTAATAAAAATGGTACCAAAAAAGTGCAGAGAATTTGAAACTGTATGATACCCTCTCAAATTTAATATTAATTTTTTTGTGGTGAGAATTAAAATGTGAGCCAGCCCGTTTCTTCCATGTAAATATGGTGCGAGTTTATCGTCTCAAGAAATGAAGTTATATTTGTCTCACATGTGAAAAGAACGCACCTTTTGACTGCGTTGACACCAAAAACTTAGATTACGATTTTCTGCTTTTGACAAGTCAATCTGACAGATGTCAACTCCATCATTCGTCTTCTGTGCACCTTTACGCGCAGTTTTTATATCAAATTTAGAGCAATTTCTAAATAATACATCAAAGTTAATCTGAAATATTGGCTCAAAAACCCGTTGACATGTTACGAAATTTCATAACAAATTTGTTCGCAAATTTGATATGAAACTTGATAGCAAATTTAGTGTCGTGTCATATGGCTCTTACTCCAAGGTACAGACTTGAAAAGTTTCATTGAACGACCCTAAACAGCGACTCAGTGAAATACTACGGCTTATACTTACGTTTCACTATGACTAGCGATTTCTTTTTGAATTGTAGCTATATCACTTTTTTTCGACTGAAGCGAAGTTTGCAATTGCGCTTTACGTTTCTTCTTATCGTTGTAATGTCGTGCGATCTGGTCAATTTTAGATTTTACCTCCTGCTGTGATGTTTGTTGAACCTCAATTTGTTTTTTAACTTCAGCGATTTGTTGTTGTAATTCGCTAAAACATCAACGTTTATTCGTCAGTTGCCGAGAACAGTGGTTGCAAAGTTTTTTAATTTACTAACGAAGTTGAGCGCTAAGCTTCGTATTCGTCATAATGAAACTTGGGCCAGTTGAAACAATATTCTAGGCAAAGCAAACCAATTTGGACATAAAATACAAATATAATTTTTAATCAGATATAAATAGCAGAATTATTTGGTGCAATTTTATAAAATGAATGTATGTACTAACAGCGAATTAAGTTACTTTATAGCATTCTTGGTAACAGTTGTATTGTAGCAGTTGAACTAGATAAATCTATACCACTACTACTACTACTACTACTACTACTACTACTACTACTACTAATGACTTATTTTATGTTATGAATAAATCATAGGAGTATTTTCAGACACGTAAGTTTGGTAGTCAGTTATATTAATTATTGCAATGTTTTATGTGATCCTTGGTTGAATAGCGTACACCTTACGCGCATAGAGTGTGTTCAAAAGCTTATTATAGGTTTAGATTTTGTATTGAAAAGAAGGTGAATATCTCACAAACTTAAATACGAACCTAATTATCAATGGCTAGTAGGCTCAAACTTATTAAATTCATCAGCATTCTTTATCTTTTATGTTATCTAATGAATATTTTGTTGATGTTAATTTATATTATATTAGCGGTAACGTATTGAGCCATTTAATAGTGATAACTAGCATTTTCGGTCGGATTGGGGGTGAACTGAAATGAAAATAAATAATTCGTTGGCAAAATATTTTAAAAAATAGTGGATATCTACTACAAGGGGGAAATCAAAAGGAACTGTTCCTGTGTGTGTAACTCAAAAAACATATACTATAATAGTATATGCAACATTATAATAAAAAATAAAAATAAATAAATATTTTATTGCCCAACAGACACGAGGTCCAATTACAGGACAAAATCGCTTCAAACTAATGACAAAAAGAATAACATTTGACATAAACTGAAATTAAAACTCTGTTAGCGCCAAAGACGCCTTCAGATAGTGCCCTAGTTCATAAATAAAACTAATTTGAAAAATATTAATAGTTTAACCGGCAGTTGGTTGAATTAATCAGTTGATTTAGTTGAACATTATTGACATCACAATTCGAGAGGTAAAGGTTAAAATTAGCACACATCACATAAATAGGTGAATTTATCGAAACATTAATTCTATGGGGTTCTGTTATAAAATGTAAGGTTGTGGCGAGTACTTACTTGCGGTACATGGAAATTTATGAGAGACAGTAAATCGATGCAATCGATAAGACCATGTAATATTTTATAAAGAATGACTACACTTGTGGTGATTCTACGTTGATGCAAGGAGTCACAGAAAAACGATTTAGCAATATATTATTATCATATCCTCTATTTGGGTAGTTCCCATCCAATCTGTATGACAAATATTTTAAAAATCGCCGTTGAACCTTCTCAAGCTTATGAATATGTACATTATAATGAGGGTACCAAATGAGCGAGCAGTACTCAAGTTTTGGTCTGACTATCGTAAAATATAAAATTTTCAAAATCTCGACATTATTAAATAAGCGGCAATTCCTTATAATAAAACCTAATAATTTTGAGGATGCATTAACTATTACATCTATATGATTAGTGAATGATAGATTATGTTCGAATAGTATCCCTAAATCCTTTACCTGTGCTTCACAATGTAACGGTGTGTCACTAATGGTATAATCAAAAGATATACGATTATAGTTTAACGTAAATGAGCACAATTTACACTTGCTAGCATTCATATACAATTTATTTCTTTCGCACCATGTCACAACAATGTCTAGTTGCTCTTGCAAATATTGGCAATCAGTTGTAGTCTTTATCGTATGATAAATCTTTAGGTCATCCGCAAATAAAAGTTTACCACATGACAGAATTGAAGCTAAATCATTAATGGAAATTGGGGGACGCCTGACGTGCTCAAGTATTTGTCAGATTTAAAGCCGCTATAATGTATATAGTTCCAACGATCTTTCAGATATAAGTCTAATAAGTTAAATAATGGATCAGTGAAGCCTATGGCCGATGCCTTCTGTAGAAGTAGCGTATGATCAACCTTATCAAATGCCTTAGAGAAGTCCGTGTAAATTACATCCACTTGTTGTTTCTTGTCAAAAGCATCAGCTATGTACCGTTTGATTATGATTAAATTTGATAAGGTTGATCGTTTGTTTATGAATCCGTGTTGTGACTCAGCTATGAGAAGTTTGATTTGAGGAAATATTTTATTGTACAAAAGCATTTCAAAACCCTTAGAGAAATTACACAGAATAGAAATTCCTCTATAGTTTTCGATCCTTGTTGGCTCACAATTTTTGAGATCTTCCATGCTTTGGGAAATCTATGCTGCTGTATAATAGCATTATAAATTTTCACAAGTGGCACAGCAAAGACTCTAGCACAATCCTTGACCAGAAAGCTAGGGATCATATCATGACCAGCAGTCATTTTGTTTGCAAGCTTTTTGAGAACATCGAACACCTGGTCTTCCGTAAAATATTCAACAGAGACGCATGTGCTGTGAACTGTATTGGAGTCTGTAGCAGAGGCTGCCGCATATGCAGAGCCTGGTTCAAAAACTGAGGAGAAAAATTGTGCAAATCCATCAACTATTGCTCGGCCACCCTCAATCTGTTCATCCCTTCTTAGCATGCTGTTAGGTATGAAAGACTTTCCCCTGTTTTTTTGCACAAACGCCCAACAGCTTTGCGTATTAGAGGATATGCTATTTTCCACGCTTAGTATATAATTTCTATGAGCCAAACCTATTTGAGCTTTAACTTTTCTTCGAATCCTACTGAAGTGAGAATAGTTGCGCTCCTCCCCAGATCTCTTATTGTATATAATGTTCTTTTATGACAGGGACTCAAGAAGATATTCTGCATTTATACCGAAAAAAAGAAAAAATGTTATTGAAAACTATGACTTACTCGGCTCTTTATTTTAAAAAAATACTGCTGACAGAAAATCAAAAACAATCAAGGTTTTTTTTGATACACATTTTCATTCTATATAATTTGGGATGTAAATAACATAACTGCTTCGACTTTTACTTTTAAATTCAGATACATCACAAGCTTGCGCCCTTATACTTGTAAAACCAATGGAGTTTTTTTTTATTATAGAGGGTTTAGGAAATCGGCTTGATCGCAAGGACAGAAACACTGACACACCTGGAGGTGTGAGAGAGAGTCTGCCCGCCCGACGCTGAACCAGCTTGAGTCCTCTGATGTCATGTCCAACGGACGCAAACGCGTCCATCCGACATGTCACCATGGCCCGACCGGCTAAAACCCATTCCCTCTTTCCTTATCTCTGCTCGATCTCTATCTGCACCGGGCATCATCGTGAACGATATTCTTCACAGTGCAAGATGAGTTAAATATGTTTTTTCTTCCCCTCCTGCTTCTTCTTGTTACATATCCCGACGTTCCTCTGTCTCTTTCAATTTTAAGATACCTTGAACCATCTTGTGTACTATCTTCCAGCGTTTCTCGCTCGATATCATGATGGGCACCATGTTCTCTGGGGTCAGGTCCTCAGGCAGGTTCGCTCTCGCTTCCTTCTTGTAAAAGGACCATCTGTCGCACTCAAATAGGACGTGCTCGACTGTGTCGCTTTGGCCACAATGTCGACAACGATCATCCGTCGCTCGTCCTATTTTGTTTCTATACACCCGAAAGGGACCGTGACCGGACAACGCCTGTGTTAAGTAATAGCAGGTTGTCCTGGGTTTACATTCTGCCCACTCTTGTATATTTGGAATCAGACGCTTAGTCCATTGCGCCACCTCCGTTGTACTGGACCAGATCCCCTGCCACTCGTCCATGGTTTTCTGCCTGGCAGTCCTCCGCCGCTCTGGCAGAGCACCTTCCGCGATATACATGTATCTCCTCTCCTTGGCCAACAAATGCAGTGGCGGTATCGCTGTTATAACCTGCAGCACTTTGGTAGACACAGTACGATACGCACTGGCCACCCTCAGCAGAGACTTCCTTTGCACCCTGTCTACGGTTTGCTGGTGCTTTTTCCTCCCCATCGCTTTATACCATATTGGAGCTCCGTATAGCTTTCACCGCAGCTTTCTTTATGTGTTCGTTGAAACATCGTTCGTTGTCTACGGTAATCTCCAAGTATACTATCGATTTGCTGGGTACTATTTGCACTCCTCTAAGATGGAAACTCACTTGGTTCCTAGTGATCCTAGAACCCCGGAGAATGACCGCCTCAGTTTTGCTTGGTGCCAGCTGAAGGTGGTGTCTGGACATCCACTGATCTATCCTTCTCAGCGCCTCGTTTGTTGTCTGGACCGAAGTTATCTCGTCTTTGATGGAGGCTACCAGAGCGAGGTCATCCGCGAACGCCACAGTCTTTGTGTTTCGAGGAAGAACTATCCTTAAAACACTATCATACAGGACATTCCAGAGAAGAGGACCCAAAGCTGATCCCTGTGGAGCTCCTGTAGACATCTCCAGCTGTACGTTTGCTAATTTTATAGCTCTATCACTAGCTCCTGTAGACATCTCCAGCTGTATGTTTGCTAATTTTATAGCTCTATCACTAAAGTAGCCGCCAATCAGATTCCGTAAATACCTCGGTATGCCACGGTTATTCAACTCCTCCATTATAATGCCCCACGACGCCGTATTAAAGGCATTTTGTACGTCAAGTGTCACCAGTGCTCCCCATTTATTGGAGGTTCCTTCTACGGAGCATAGAACTGCCTCCAATGCATTGTTCGTTGACTTGCCACTGCGGAAGCCACACTAGTTTGGCGACAAGCCTCCCGCTTCTTCGAGTGCCGCTTCTAACCTCTGCCTGATTAGTATTTCGTACAGCTTTCCCACTGTGTTCAGAAGACAAATGGGACGGTATGACGAAGCAAGCTCTGGGGGTTTACCCCCCCCCCCCCCCCTTAGCAATCAACACTACTCTAGCCTTTTTCCAGATGGCCGGGAAAGTTTGTATTTTCAAAAGACGGTTCAGTAGTCCTAGCAGTAGGCTCGGTGCAGTGGCAATCAATTCTTTGATGACCTCCGGGGGAACTCTATCTGGACCCGGTGCTTTTCTGGTCTTAATTTTTTCTCCCGCTACCCGTAGTTCGTCCATTGTAAATGGTTCCACATCCTCCTCCAAGCTGTCATGTTGCCAGACATCTTGCCGGACTGGGAAGAGTTGCCGCACTACCTCGACCTTCCTTTCGACGCTTAAGATGCACGTGGACGAAATGCCTGTTATTTCCTTTGTTGCGATTCGCTAGCCCTCGCCCCAAATGTCCTCTTCAAGAGAAGAACATAGCTCCTTCCATTTTTCCCTCTTGGCTGCAAGGATGAGGTTTTGCAACCTCTTCCTTCTTTCCTTATACAGGTCGTGGAGGAAATTGCCGTTCGGATCTGCGACGCCTGTTCTGCGCCGAGCGCGTGTTAGGTTGCGTCTTGCTGCATTGCAGACTACAAAAAACCAATGGAGTATTTTCCAACTTACTAACATTATAATCGCTGAAATGGATTGTTTCCATCTAGTTTGTACCGATAGCACTGCCTATTCAAGTTTTTTCTGGCCACGTAGACTAAAAGAGTTTGAAAATCACGCCTTCAAAGGCAACTAATCTAAATCTCTTGGTGCTCCCGGCTAAGAAATTAACCAATGAAAAGTAATTTTTATTCTGGATGCAGAATGTCTCCATATTTTTGCGTTGAGTGTAGCGTAGAGCACGGCTGTCACGTTGGTGAAATTTTGCAGTTTTTTATAAGAGGTGTAAACTGCGTTCTGTTGCTATTTTCCACTTTTATTTATATTGAATGAAAATTTATTTTTGTTGACTAAAAATAATTTACAACACCGTTATTCCATTTTTTACATCATTTTCAATAAAAATTTCACTCATAACTCGTCACTTGAGCATTTTTCCTTGACAATTTTCACGATTTATTCTACTTTATATCATCTGGCAACTCTATCGACCGCCTGTCATTATCGTTCTATCGGAGGTTATGATCCTATCACCCTGTCAGAAGATTTGAAAAAAAATCAGATGTAAACAGATATTTGTCAATATTTGTCAATGCCAATAAAAAGCGGAGGTTATGTTTGTAGACAGAGAAAAGGAGATCTTCCCTCTTAGACGGCAAAGTAGTGTCACATTCTAAGGATGGTTCCACGAAATGCTTATGACGTCAAGCTAAAATTTATTACGTCACAGCTCTGTCGCGAACATTTATGTTTGACCTTCTGTAGGTATCTGTTTTTTTGATATTATTAATTTTAAACGAATCTTGATAAAATATAGAATAGATTAACGATAGGTTGCCTTTTAAAAATTAGCCGCATAGACCTGGCAATCTCTGAGGATGCGGCAGACTGAGAGCTGGCAACCACTTGTTTTTCAATTCTTTACGTAATTTTCTTTCAAATGACATAAAATTGACTGAAAAAACATATAGCTGCAAATTACATCAGCGAATGAGTTACACTAAAATTAGTTACAGGTATTTGCGACTAATTTTTAAAAGGCAACCTATCGTTAATCCATACTAAACTTTCTCAGGATTCATTTAAAATAAATTAATGTTATCAAAAAAAAAAAACAGATATCTACAGGATCGAGCAGTGGGTTCCTGTACTATTTGGAGACATAACATCAATATTCCGTCAGAATATTTTTTTAGATAATACACTATTATACTGAGTGTTCATTTGAAAACTTCCCACCACGGATTTATCGAAAACCACCGAAGAAAAAACACAAGGTCACATAAGAAGATTTATCAAGGGGGCATATTTTTAACCAAAAACTACTTCACCCCCTCCCCCTCCCGGTACCCTCTGCCACCAGTGTCATCCAATTAAAAATTTCAAGTGACAGGAAGTATCGAGTAATATCTTGTTTTCAAGGTATGACGCTGTCCTTTGTTTTGACGTTTGATTTTTAAAATCGGTCGATTCGTTTTCAGCAAAAATTAGAAAAACCTGTATATATCTTAATTTGTACAAATACAACAAAAACACACGAAAACATCACTTCTTATAGCAATAACTATTCAAATTGTTGCCCATTATTGGCCAAACAGTGATATAGGCGATTTTAAAACCCCTGATGGACGGTTGCAAAAACATGTTATGGAATATCATGGCAGCTTCCGATGATGCGTTGACGAAGGTCATCCAAACTTTCAGGTTAGCGACCAAACAATAGATTTTAAATGGCCCCAGAGAAAAAAGTCTAATGGCGTCAAATTAGGAGATCTAGCAGGCCATTTATAGGCCCTCTTCGCCCTATCCATTCATCTGGTCTCAATAAATTTGCTTCCTAAAATGCCTGCCCATACATTAATTTTTTGGGGGTATTGAGTATGCCCTTCTACAAAATCTTAAAGATTTTCATTGTTCCAGTATCTGCAGTTATGCTTATCAACAAATCCAGTTACATAAATAGTGCATTCATCATTGAGGCAGATATTCTTTAAGTGAATGGTATTATCATTAATCTCTGTAGCCATTTGTTCACAAAACTCAACTAGACGATCGAAATTATCTTCGGTTAACTCTTGCACTATTTTCATTTTGAATGGATAAACATTTATGGAGCTTAGTAACTGTGACTATAGAATGAAATCAAATGTCAGTCGCATCCACAATTTTGCGTAATGGAGTAAGTATTATTAGTATTTATGCCAAAATGACCCAAAACTTTCAACTTGAGCAGCTTCATCCAAAACTCTCCGTTTTTTATTAGCAGCAAATCCAGTTTGAGGAAATTTCGTAACAAGGTACAAAACATACCTATGCGAAGTTATCTTCCTCGGAATATGGCGTTAAACGGAATGGCGCGGCGGTTCGCCGACATTGATTTTGGGCTCCATCAATTGGAATCATTTCCACTGTTTCTGCAACTGTCCGTCAGGAATTTGAAAATCACCATTGTTTTGCCAATAATGGACAATATTTTGAATTGCAATAAAAAGTGATATTTTCATGTGTTTTTGTTCTATTTGAACAAATAACGATACAGATTTTTCTAATTTTTTCGAAAACTAATAGACCGATTCTAAAAATCAAACGTCAATAAAGGACTTTGACATACCTTTGCAAGACGAGTAATAGTCGATACCCCTCATTTAAAATTTTTAAGGGAATGACCCTGGAAGGCAGAGGGTACAAGGGGATGAAGTAGTTTTTGGTTGAAAAGTTGTCCCCCTTGTACCCCCTTAACAAATCTTTTGATATGTCTCGGCGTTTTTTCTTTAATCAGCGGTTTTCGATAAATCCGTGGTGTTTTCAAACCAACATCCTGTATGTTTTTTATGAAATTGAAAAAAATAAATAAAGAGGAAAATATCTCATAATATTCACCTGGGGGAACCTTAGAAACCAGGAAAAGTATTTGATCTTGATTGGAGAAAGCCAAAAGATTTCCTCCTTAACGATCCTAAATTCAAGCTTAAATACTCAACATAACAGCTTCATGCGTACCTGATTTTAGAATTGAGCGCATTTTCTTGCTCTGCCCTCTTGTTGGATGCACCTCTGAAATCATCTAATTTCTTCTCTATAGTTTTAACATTTGATTTTTCTTGTTCACACTCCAGCTCGACGTCCCTAACTTTAGCCCATTCTAATTCTATTTGAAGTTGCTTCATCATGTCCTTCAAACTACTCATAGCATTGTGATTTACAATCTTCTTTTCTAATTTTTTCAATTCCTCTTCTAGATTTCTCATATTCTATAAATAAAAGTCTAATTTGGTGACTTCTCTGTCAATACAAAATCCTATGAGCCTATTAGTAATTATTATAAATTCACCAAACTATTAGAATAATTGTGGAAAATCTTTCTGAATTTTCTGAAGACTCTGAACTTTTACTTATAAATTTTAAAAACAGCTTTAAATCAACGATTTTTACTCAAAGCCAAAATACCTCTAATTACCATATTAGTAGCCTGGATGTATACATATCATCGCTGAAAATAGTCTGTTATTCAACGATGCGGTAGTGACTCACCCGTTGAAGTTTTAGGTCAACAAGTGAGTTATTACCATTACCGCGAGTTGAATACTATACTTTATCTACGACCGAATATATGAATAGTACGATTTAAATGCATAATAATTACACAATATTGACAACTTAACCTCACTTCTCTGTCACTTAAATAAATACTGTCAGGGTTCGAGCTAGCGTCTGACGTTTCATAACGACATTTGCAGTTGTTACAGCGTCTATTTAATCCTTAGCATTTCCAAGAGATCAGTACTAGTATCCAGTAGGCGGTGTTCATAACCCACGGCTGAACCCTGAGTTATGAAATATAACCAACGCCGTTTGTTTATAGGTAGTATAACCTGTTCAGAAGTAGTTTGATAATGGCTGATTAGCGTAATGAGAGTAGATAAATACTATAACTAACCATAGATTCGTATCTCTATATTAACAAACATAAATTGTGTTCCAACCTCACAGAGAACCGTAACAGAACGGCCAAGCCTCGGCCATTTCATTAAAGTTGGACCGCCGTTTCTAATATGCGCAAGCGCTTGGGCGTACTGTTACAGCTCTCTACGCGGTTAGAACACAACTACTGTATATTATTAGCACTTCACTAAGAAAAAAATTCGATTTTAACGACAAAGTGAGGGAGAAGCCGAATGCGTTTTTTTAAAATATTTACATGTTGTTTTACGTTTGCTTTTGTTTTTCTGCCTATAGAATAGACATTTTATTTTTATACTATATCAAAAGGACTCCGTTTTTTATGCATATTATGTTTGAATATTTTTTGAGATATTTTTAATTCAGAATATATCCCGAGCATCTCGCGTGCCGCCACTGTCCCTTGTTTACCTGTCTTTTTTCTTTGAGAGTTTGCTCAGATTTTTCTTTATTCTGTACTGTTTGTTTATATTCCATTTCAAGTACATCTAATCTGGTAGCCTTCATGAAGAGAGAGAATTTCTTTTTTGAATCACTACTGTTAAGAAAATTTCTTGAAGTATCCTGGTTAAGGATACATACAGGGTTATCCACTTGTATGTTCAACCCAGTTGTTATATTTTGTACTTCCTTAGCATGTGTAGAGACAACTTCACCTGCGAATGATAAGAAATTCTACTTGAATATTATGGGAGATATTCAAACTATTATGTGTTTGTAAACTAAAAAGTTTCATTTCATAATGGGACAGGCTACAACGACAAACGTTCATGCCTCAAACAGAAAACATGTTAAATAGGTTTATCAGTTTCCAACACTTGATTCAAATACTCCGGAAACGGTTTAGATAAGCTACTTAAGATCCAGGGTATTCGACGGGTCGCTAAATCATGACAATATCTGGGTTCTCTAAGATTTCAGAATAATCGACCTAGTTAAATAGTTCGCAAAAAAACCAGCTGCTTGTTGGTACAGCTGTCAGCTGCTTATTCCGAATAATTTTTTTGTCAAATGTTGTACTTCCAGCATAATTGGATGTTTAGCGGTAGACGGTTAGACCGTATCCCTGTTGATCCTCGTCGGACTGGATAGTACCACCTCGCCCATATTGTCGAGGAGAAATGTCCGCATGTTTCCTCACTTAGGTTGCGGGTCAGGTTCCCCATTGATCCTTTCCCCACCCTTTTTTGAAATCTAGTAGCAACCACGATGATGAACCCTTCGAGTGCAAACATTTTGTCCGGACGTGAAGGCCCTTCTCATTGGGAATGCCTGGGATGAGCGTATCCTCTGGGGAACATGGTCAACGTCAAGCTATCATCTACGGGATCAACAGCAATATCAATGCTATCCATCCCTATTTGCGATCTAATAGACGCGCTATGCTATTTCTTAGGAAACAAAAATTTCCAAGTCGGCGCCAAAAAATCATCTAAAATTTTAATTGTTATGCCTGCCTAGGAAAAAGGAGGAATATTGGCCTTTGTCCGTAGACCTGCTAAAGAGTTCTCGCTCTAGAATCAGGTAGAAATGATATCTTATGGCTTAAGCTGAACCTCAAACTATTTCCAAAGTTCATCTGCTGCCGCTACCGCTCACCCTCAAACATCGACTGAACTAGTCTCCTGGATTATCTGAAAGACAAGATCGGCTTCCTAAACAGTAACTATCCGTCTTCGGAAGTACCTCTCTTGGGTGACTTCAACGTTTATGAAGCCTGGTTGGGCTCCAAAAAGCGGGACGAGCTGTCGAAACATTAGCCATAAGCCATGGACTGAACAGCTAGTTAGAGGCCCCACTTTCGTTCCTCGTGTCCTCACACGCCACCAGCCTGCTTGATCTTATTCTGACGACACATCCTGCCCCTTATGAAAACGACATACTGTCTCCTTTAGACAACCCCGATCATGGTCAAAGTTAAATTCCCTTCTGTGACAGATGTTTCAGCGGAAGTCCGCCCAAACCGCAAAATCTGGCATTACCGCTATGCTGACTGGGATGGTCTGAGAAGACATTTTTCCTAGCTTTACCTGCAGCGACGCAGCGAGGTTTGCTTTTCGAAACACGATGTATCAACTGTCTAATCGGAAATCACAGAGCTTATTCCAGTCGGCATGGAAGCGTACATCCTGCATACAATCAAAATACCTAAGTCAGAATTTAACAACTGGTCTGATAGGTCTTAGATGTGATACAGCTCGACGGCAAAAAGTTCTGGCTCACCGAACTTACAGAACCGCACCGTCGAGAACAGACAGGTTGATGCCGATCCTTGTTGATTCTGGCCAAACAAATAGAGAGAAACTTCTAGAGGAGTAGCTATCCTCCATGTTGCGCATGGAACAGTCGCAACAGCTTCTAAGGACGTTGCCTGAATATTTTCCAAGATATTTGCAACAAACTATATCTCCTAATGTCCAGGTGCCATCGACGCAGACAGTTCCTCAGGCGTGCTAACGTTCAAATGCAAAAGCAAGGTGCTAGTCACTTGACATCAATAAGGCGACTCTCATACTCGCCTCTTTCGGATATCTTACTCCCGCATCTTCCCAAAAGACTGCAAGTCAGCTTGTATCCAGCCGGTGCCAAAAAAATATAGCTCTGCTTTCTCTGATGAGCGAAGTGATGGAAATTCGTCAACCAAGATCTCATGAAATACCTTGAGCTCCATCACTTAATCAACAACAGACAATATGGATTCCGACATCAAAGATCAACTGAAAATCTCCTGGCTCACGTCACACATGTTGCAGAGGCTCACGTCGTTGCTTTCGATATTTCAAAGGGACTCAAGCTGCCATTCTAATGTCTTCCCGTTAAACTGGGCGGTTGGTTAACATGCTTCCTCTCTGGTCGCAAAATGTCTGTCGTGGTAGACGGCTTTTCCTCTTCCACAGTGTCCACGCTGGGGTCCCGCAGAGATCGGTGTTGCCCCCCACATTGTTTCTGCTCCTAAACAATGATCTTCTCTTTTATACTATAAATCCAATCTACAGTTTTGCAGATGATAGGACTGGAACGCAGGCATAAAGATTTTCTGTGGTCCAGCTCGAACGCACAAGTCTGGCAGCGGTTGCTTCGCTGTCAAAGGACCTGGAGACCTTTACCGCTTGGGGACTCAAATATATGGTAACATCAATGCTTCCATCACCCAGTAATGAACATTTTCAAACAAAAGTGCCCAAGCGAGCACCCGATTGTAATGAACAATCAGGAGCTGACATTCTAGCTTTTAGGAGTCAAAATTACAGAAAACATGTTCGGGCACGAACACGTATGTAAAAACAGCTGGAAAAAAGCTCGGCTACCTTTCTAGAGCTAGAAAGTACTTCTCACCATCCAAAGTTCTCACGCTGTTTAAAGTTCGTGTCTGGGGAGCTGCTGCCCCTACTACTCTGACTTGATGCAGAGAAGAACAATCCGACTAATCAAGGCCAAACCCTAAGGAGCCACCTCCAGCCTCTTTTCCACCAGCGTGCGTTGATGACTTCTCATTTTTCTACTGGTATTCAAACGGAGCTGCTCTTCTAAGTTATACTCTGTAATTCCTCCGCTCATTCCAAGGCAGTCGTTCTTCATACGTCAAGAACCGAGCGGTACGATCGCACCGTTGTTCTCAGAGTGTCTAGGGCTTGGAATAAACTGACAGGAGATGCATTTAATGAGCCTACGAGTGTTGACCTTTCCAAGTCCCGCGTCAACAATTACATAACCTTACATAACCTTTTCATAGCAGCCGCAGTATTTAGGCTTTGCCTTCGCGGTCTGCTCGTTTATAAAAAAGTAGTTTTTTATTAATGGACCGGTAAACACCGATGTAACAGTACTACGTCTAGTTGAAGAATGTCAGATTGCATAGAACTAACACACTATTAGCGTTAGCGAAAGAAGCAGCACATTTCACAGATTCTATAGTGGGGAATTTGGGGCTTAGATGTCCGATAGCTGCCATGTTCGCCAACAAAATAGAAACACCAGGTCGTTCCTCAGGACAATTCCAGTACTGTTAGCTGCCGAGCAGTTTCTTCCGTGTTTATCACTATGTAGAAACCTTTGCCCTTGGAAATTATATATTAATTACGAATATATTAACTGATTTTTGATTGTTGAACTTCTGGAATAAATGAATTACATATATCTTAATTCTTGTAATTGCGAGTTTCCTAATATTTGTCAAAGTCGGCTAAATACATTATTCCCCGAACACATGTCAAAAATAACCGCTAAACTGTTCATAACACTCTGGGCGTCAAACATAGAGATTCAAGTTATTATAAACTCTACTATCCTCTGTATCCAAGACTATTCCTTATTCATGCGGAATGCAGATTACACCAAGTACGACTATGGGAACGAATGGACCAGAAGCCATAGGGAACTGTTTTATCTAAATTTAAGTAACATATATGTGCTGTATTTAGCCAATACTATATACAAGGCATTGCCTTCATAGTGGCTCTATTTGTATATTAAATATGTACAAATAAATAGAAATATAAAAATAGAAATTCTGTATAAGATTCGGATGTGATATATTTATAGTAATTAAATGTTGAAATTACTTGAACTTAATTATCAGTACTGCTAGTATTTATCTTGAGCTTGAGCAAAAATTTTAGTGAAAAACCCTTTATTCCAATTTATTGTAGTGTTACTTAATTCTTTCATATCTTACCATTTTCTGATCGAATCTTATAGGAACCACTCCCGCTTGCTGTCAAAGTCCTTCTGATATTTATTCGTTTTCCATACACAGCAGGCTTGTACGCCATTGGGCCTTCATTTGATAGCTCTATTTCTATGCTACCCGACCTTTCACCAGCTTTAAGAAATCCTGTAGATAAATAAACAACTATGACTTCTACTAAAAACGACACATATTATTATGTTGACTTAAGCTTCTCTCTGGACTTAAATATGTTACCGTTGTTACTTCTAGTTAGAGCCCATATATTTTATATTACACAGGGTGTTCAAAAAAAAGTGGTGAAGTATCTAAGATAGGTAAAAAACTGAAAAATAATTGGGGTTTGCTTAGTAAAAAAATTTCGTAACGTTGATATATAGATACAGGGTGTTGAAGAAAAAAGAATTATACACATTTTTTACGATTTTGCCGAAACTACTGGCAACATTGTAATGAAATTTCACACGAATATGTTTTGGACGCTAGTACATCCTATGAATTTGACTCTCACAGAGGGCACTAGTTACACGGTTCATACCAGGTAGTATTGAACAAAACTTTTTTGAGGTTAGATTTATAAATCAAAATTTTAGGTGAACTTGAACATCATTCAATTCTACACCAAAAGGTATTCTTGGTAAAACTCGATACTGTGTAAAGTTGTCGGAATATTTTGATTTGAAAATTATGGAGTAATATCCGATGCGGGTATAAAGTAATGATAAAGTGATTTATTAAACAAAAAACCACAAGAAGAATATTATAATAAAGAATAAGAACATAAAATAAAATACAATTAGAGTAAGTGTTCAAAATGTCCTCCGTTTTCATGAATACACAAGTCTATCCTTTTTTATAAAGATTCCATTAATCTTCTAAACGGTTGCGGATCAGCTATGAGGTTACTAAAGTGACGTTGAATTCTGTCTTACAGTTCTTGAAGTGAATTTGCCTATGTAGCATACACATACTTTTTCCTTAAGATACGACCAAACTGTGTAGTCCAAAGGATTAAAATCGCATGACCGAAGAGGCCGATGAATCGCAGCTTCTGCACCTCTACCAATCCACTAATTCGGAAAGTGGTTACTCAACCAACTACGACACCTTCTATCAAAGTGCGGTGGAGCGCCATCGTGCATAAAAAATAGAGATCTTCGCTGGTTCAGCGTTAAATTTTCTAATATCTCGAATAAGTGGTTGTTTAAAAAATCCAGATACATATCACCACTTAAATTTCCAGATAGACTGTGATAACCTATTAATTTGTTACCTAAAGTTGCTACCCAAATATTAAATTTAAATGAATGTTGGTAATGTAATAGGTACCTTTCTGACATGTGGATTCTCATCATACCAGTAGTGTGCATTATGGGAATTAAACATACTTTGTTACGTAAAGGTGGACTCGTCCGTAAAAAGAATACGTTTTAAAAAATTTGGATGGAGGGCTACCCTTTCTTGTAATGTTTGACAAATATCCATTCTAGCTGGTAGATGGTGTGGCAGGAGCTCTTGGACTTGTCTGTAATGATACGAAAGTAGCTGCTGTTCTTATATGTATTCTCCAAGTACATGAAGAAGCCTTATTTGGTTGTCTTGTCATATTTCTTATGCTAATCGTTGGACCTTGATCAATTAAATGTAAAATAATATTGTCTTTATTGATGGTTCTTGTTGTTCTTGGCCTACCAGAATCCATTCTTTTTTTTTTGGTCACACATTCCCAGTTTCTTGACCACGTCGTTCAACAGCTCTAAGGCTTAGCTCAGATGACGCGCGTAAAACGCGCGTCGACGTGGCGCACGTTTGTTGCGTCTGTGTTCAGATGACACGCGTAGGGCTTTGTACAACTTTTATAAGAGTGAGACTAGGCAATCGAGTGTCAGTTTATTTGTTGTTTAACGAGAATGGATGTAGGAGAAGCTGTTTGTGTTTGGTTAGCATATCGAAGAAGGAAACGAAGTAGGAGGGAAAGGACACACTGGGTCTCCCAACTTTAAGGAATAGACTTTCTACAAGTTTATACTCTACACTGTATCGCAGCCTGCGAAATCACGAACCTAAACTTTTATCATCGGATTTGTAAAACATTAGGACCAGTTCCTCCCAGGCGCTCTTTTTTGCCGTCTTATTTGAATTTAATTTGGAATGCATGTTCCAAATCGTAGGCCTCTTCTCAATTTCATCAATGAAAACATCTGTATTGAATTCTACTGTTTCCATTTCAATAGCATGCGTGAGAAATAAATGTTTGCAAAGAAACACCAGGTATGAGATTCTCTGAGTCTAGTGACGTCGTACGCGCGTACAATTTGTCGTGCGCGCGTCCATGTGAACAGTTTGAATTAATTATGTGTATTTTCAAAACGAGTGTCAAGCGAACGCGCATCATCTGAACTAAGCCTAAATGTATTTTTACTTGGTAAGTTTCTTCTCGGAAACTTATATGCATGACGCTCAACAGCTGCGCTAGAGTTTCCTAAACACTCGCCTAAGGTTAATGGCGTGTCGGTGTATCCAACATTTGAGTACATTTTGATTTACAATATCTAATTTTACAAATAACGGTTTCAAAAGTCTAATTATTGTTGTCTTATTGTCATACTATCAATAAATGTCAGTTTTCCATGGCAATCTTAGACAAAATCAAGATATACCCATTAGAATGGATCTTTGTGAAACGTTACAAGAAAGAAAAGCCCTCAATCCACTTTCTTTTAAATGTATCCGTTTGATCGATGACCTGACAAAAATTTTTTATTCACATAATGCATACTAATTAATCTATCTCTATATATAAAAATGAATCCCTTTTTCTCTTAGTCACGGCATCACGTGAGAACGGCTTTACCAATTACGTCCATATTTTTTTATAAGTTTTCTGTTACTTCGTAGAAGGTTCTTACGAAAAGAAATCTAAGGAACATTATACAGAATATTAGAAAATTTAGAAAAATGTGTGAAAACTTGAGGACTACGAATGGTGTTAGTGATTTGTTTGTTATTGTTGTCATGTATGACGTTGCAGTCAAAAATACAGGTTAGATATTTAAACGTCAAGAAATTATCTGGAAATTTCGAGTCTGTCAAGTGTGAGTCGGGGAGATAATGACGAATACGTATATAAGGTTTTCTTTAATGACAGACCATAATTTCAACGGCATATTTGTGACTCAAATTCGAATAGAAAAGCTCATACAGGGTGTCCAGATAATCGAGCGACAACGCTTGACAGGTTATAGACCTCGCATTTTTATGAACATTGAGATAAGAACATGAAGCCTTGAAATGCTTACATAATTGTGTCAGGGTATCAAAGTTTTACTTTTATTTTCGTTTTTTCTCAATTATTTCGCAATAAAATGGTACAACGATCTAAAATTGCGTATCGGGGGGTTTTTCAAGGAGACAAATTCAAATTCAACCACAGTTTTGCTATCATGAATAGAGGGCGCCACCCAAAGCACATTGATTCATTTAAATGATCGACACATGCATCAATGTGATTATCAAAGAAATCGTTTCCTCAATATGTTTTACGTAAAAAAGTATAATTTGAGTTCCTAGAGGTAACCGTTTCTGAGATAACCTTCATTGAAATTTCCAATGCAACTGAACTGTACATTGGGATCGAAAGAATTATCGGTATTTTCGCATGACTGAATATTAGGCTCATACTTTTACATACCATTTACGAAGTATTCTCAAACTTCAACACCACCTATTTTAAAAATTAGATATATTTGAAACATGTTTTTTGATCTACCTAATATTAATTCGTGCCAGGAAATCAACAATCCTTTCAATCACATGTTACAAGTAATGGAGGTGCCTTGCAAATTTTAATAAAGGTTATTTCGAAAACGGTTACCTCTAACGACTCAAGCAAAATATACCTACATTTTTTACGTAACACATATTGAGGAAACGATTTTTTTAATATTCACGTTGGTGCATCAAAACGAAAAAATAGTTTTGTTAATTTAAAAGAGTTCGATGTGCCGTAGGTTGCGCCCCCATTCATGTTAGAAAAACCGTAGTTGAATTTGGATTTCTCGCCTTAAAAAACCACTCGATGCGTAATTTTAGATCGTAATTGAGAAAAAAACAAAATAGAAGTGAAACTATGACACCTTGTATCTTGAAAATTAAGCATGCTTCATGTTCCTATCTCAATGTCCATAAGATTGGTAGTAAAATTGGTTTTTTATCAATGTCTTAAAGATTAATGAGCCGTTTTTTTAATTTGTCACTGTTTTTCACTGCATTAAAAATTTAAGTCACTACTGACTAGAAGATAATTTAATTATACTTTCCAGACAGTCCCACAAAAATAGCAAAAAGATGTACGTCACTGACCTTGAAAAAAATTAAATATTGTTTTTGAGATTGAACAGATAAAAACACATATTTTTAATGTCTCTTCGTATCTCACTTTGGTTTGGATCAAATAAATAAAAACCACTTCATTTCATAGTTCCACTTTTTCGATATTTTCCAAACACCATGTACTTGAAACCCAGACTTTAGGACACATGTTTAAGTGAACTTTTCTACTTGAATTTGTGTCAGAAATACGCCCTCGAATTTACGGCCTATCATTAATTAACGGTCGAAGATAACGTTCAGAGAAGAAACGTAAAATTTATTAAAAAAACGTGGGAATACAAAAGCGAAGACGTCTTGATTTCACGCATCCCTACGATTCCAAACAACTAAATCGCAAGGGCGGTCGTTGGACGTTTGTGGGATCACTCTTGATAATCCATGTTTTCCACATGGTCATGTAGCCTGTTCCGTATTGACAAAATCATCATTATTTATTTATGTAACCGAAAACAAACAAAAAAAAGTTGGATATCAAAAAGTATTTCAATGACCACCATATTTTAGATAATTTTTATTTATTGCAGATTTAAGTTCAATTTAAATATTCATAGCTAAGACATGACAGCGTCTGTTGGGTCAGCTAGTAATAATAATAATTAATAACTTTAACATTATGTACTTCGTACCAGCATCGGTTATTACTCCATAATTTTCAAATTTCGAAAACGGAGCACAGTATCGATTTTTACCAAGAGTACCTTTTTGGTGTAGAATTGAATGATGTGAAGTTCATCTAAAATTTTAATTTATAAATTTAACCTCAAAAAAGTTATGTTGGTACTTGGTGTGAACCGTGTAACTAGCGGCCTCTATGAGAGTCAGGTATAAAAACAAATTCATAGGATGTACTAGCTTCCAAAACATATTCGTGTGAAATTTCATTACAATGTTGCCAGTAGTTTCGGCTAAATCGTAAAAAAGGAGTATATTTCTTTTTCTTCAACGCCCTATATCTTGAATACGGATGGCGTTACGATTTTTTTTTACTAAGCAAACACGAATTATTTTTTAGATTTCTATCTATCCTAGAGACGAGGTCACCTTTTTGGAACACCCTGTATACTATAAAACACGTTTTTATCATCTCGAAAAGAAGTTCAAATCATTTGGTTCACAGAAAAGTCGGAAAAAGGAAGGTTTCCGGCTGGATTCCAACCAGCGTCTCCGGCATTCTAGGCCGACGCGTTTACCAACTACACTACGGTGCCCCGTGGTATAGCTGATACACTGCGCCGACGACAAGGTATCGACTCCGCCGACACCCCCCACTCCTCCGCGTATCTCTGAGAACCATGTGTTTCGGTCATCCAGAATGATCTAGTCGGCTGTTGGGTGAGTGAGAATCTCCCACCGCGATTTGCACGACAGCTCTCTTTGTACTTTGTTACTGAAGTACGACTTATCAGTCGGCCAGGATGAAATGGTTCGAATCCAGCCGGTACCCTTCATTTTTCCGATGTTTCTGTGAACCAGATGATTTGAATTATCTCCCTCTTGCGGAGTAAGCAAGCACCTTTCATTCCATCGAAAAGAAGATCGTGTAATCTAAACTAACGAAATGGTGATTTCCGTCTAAATGATTCGATTGAAGTCCCAATTCAGGTCACTTGTTTTACAGAAGGTTTAAATAATAGTTCAATACCATTCTTATATAAATCTTTTAATCGCTATTTGGATCAAACAACCTGTGGGAGACTGTTGTTGAAGACATCTGTATTTGTTGGACTGTTTGCGCACCATTACTTGGCTGATGTTTCCTATCTCAGCTGATTTTTATGATTTAGTTTTTGTATACTCTATAGTTTACATCTTACTATCAATATTATTTTTTATCTAATTTATTATAACTACGTCTACCAAACTACTTAGGAATATAAGTGTATGTAACTAGAAAAATTTATCGAACATTGCACTTTTTAGAAAAAAAAATGTCTATTGCTGAAAGTAGTCTATCACCACAATGAGTTCTTTGATCGTGTTTTTACATACTTATTATGTACATACATACTGTACTTTTACACGTCAAAAAGAAACGAAAATAATAACGCAAAACTGTTTGGTTGTCAAACATATAACATACAGTTTACAGATAAACAGTTCACAAACATTATGATATACATGTAAAAACACAATCAAAGAACTCATTGTGGTGATAGAATACCTTCAGCAATACACTTTTTTTGGTTCTAAAAAGTGCAATGTACGATAAATTATTCTGGTTACATATACTTATATTCCTAAACAGAGTTTGGTAGATGCAGTTATAATAAATTAGATACAATGAATAAAATAAACTATAAAAAATAATAGTGATAGTAAGACGTAACCTGTATAGTATACAAAAACTAAATCATAAAAATTAGCTGAGATAGGAAACATCAGCCACGCAATGGTGCGCAAACAGTTCAACTAATACAGATGTTTTCAACAACAGTCTTCCACAGGTTGTTTGATCCAAACAGCGATTAAGATTTATATAAAAATGGTATTGAACTATTATTTAAATCTTCTGTAAAACAGGTGACTTGAAATGAGACTTAAATCGAATCATTTAGACGGCAGTCACCATTTTTGGTATAAGTAGGTAGATATTGTCAAGCAAGCTATGCAGACCATGGTGTTTTTTGGGCTATGTGATATTATAAATTATACAACGTTATACAACAAAAGTTGCATCTTTTCTTGTTATTGTGTTACCCAATGGGGTATTTGTTTTTGGCCACGTGACGTCCGATTCAAAATTGTATATTTGTGCCTTTCATGTGTTCCTCCCTATAAAACAGTTCCAACAAACGAGCACACGAGGGATTTAAAGTGATTAATTTAAGAGCTACAGGTACTTAAAAATTCTACAAATATACAGGTTTTCCGAGTAATAATTTTTAGTAGGACGTCAAGTAACCAAAAACAAATACCTCATTGGGTAACAAGAAAAGATACATTTGCTCCTCGATTTGCTCTAATTTAAACCTACAAAATTATAAGCGCCGCCATAGATGGGCAGCTCCAAGCAGCCAAGTTCGAAAGCTCATGTGCAGTTGGCTTGCGGCTGTGGCCAACTGCAACAAGTCTGCTTTAAGCAGTTATGTTGCAGCTAGTTTCGACTGCATTGGGACTACTCCAAGCGGTCGCTGTTCATTCTATTGCAATATGGCCCTTGAACAGAAAACACTACTCTTGCTATTATTAGTGCGTAAACGAAAAAGAAGAAAACGCCGTAGGATATGGGTGTAACCATGTAAGAGATCAGTATGGAATATTTCATATTTTGTTCCCCCAGTTAAGAGATGATTTCACTGACCAAACTGTACAAGCCCCTCAAATCAACTGACACGTGGATCGGAAATAGGATTATGTTACACGTGGCTTTTTGATAAGGACTGCAACTATTACTGCTCGAAGCAGTGAGTGTATGGCGAGCACTGACAGCGCTGCTGCCATTTTTGAGCTGCGATAGCTAGCGAACTGTTCAAGCAGTCCGTGTGTTGACTACGATAGGAAACTGTGTATCGCCAAACTGCGACAGCTTCAAGAGGTTGACCCCGACTACTTCGAGCTGCCCATCTATGGCGACTCAGTTCCGATATACTGCTTGTCTTAATTGTAGTGGGAGACCCCCTGTATATCATATAATTATAGTGATTGTACTGTCACAGATTGAACGTCAAAACAAAAAATGTATAACTTACCTTTGACATTGTTGCCTCTATTTGTAAATGTGGCTTTTCCACCAAGCCCTAGTACTAAAGCCGTTAAAATGGCGCTCTTGCCACTACCATTCTTGCCAATCATAATGCTAATATTATTATTAAACTTAACTTCCAATAGAGAATGACACATAAAGTTTTTCAGTATCATGTGATTGATTGTTCCAGCTCTTTTCTGAAAAAAAGTGATACAATCTTAACCCCAACGAAACAAACAATAGAATATGCTTGTAAATCCTAAGGAGAAATACAAGACACATTATTTGTATTATACATGCAGTGTAACCATCAAACTTATCTAAACACAATCCGGAATTTAAACAATTTACAAGAAATTTTCTGAGTAGCAATCATCAAAAAATGACTAAGTATTGGGCGTTCTATTATTCCGACAACAACTTGAAAGAAACCTTCAATAAACTATCAATATAGATACCTACACGGGCAACGACAAAAAAGTTATATAGTTTTTAGAAATATATCCAATCAATGGCAGAGATGGAAGTATCCCTGACATAACAAACATTTTTACAAATAATATTGTTCCACCTTCTACGTTATTCTTTTATTTTTTTATATTCATTTACAGCACTGTACTTAGACGGTGACAATGGGGATGAACTTAAAAAAACAATGAAAGAAAGTAGTAGTAGTAGATACCTAATGACTTGCTTGATTTTTATTAAATTGCTTATTCTTATTGTAAACATATTTTAATCACAGCAAAATGTATATAGTTCACATTCAAAAAGTTGGTCTAATAATAATATTTATATGTTTCTTAGAGCTTCTGCAACTGCTCTATAGATTGAAGTATAACGCTTACCGAATATATATATATATGGCAGAGAAGGAGTATTTATTAAAAAAAAGTAAATATGTCAGAAGTGAATGGACTACAGAGTTGCAATCAATGTTGCTTATTCAAAACTAATTTGTATGTCAAACAATTTGTTAGTTGATAAAGGCTACAGAGATGGATTAAATATTAGTAAAAAGGTTTACTTTCAACATATGTGGTTTAATTAAGGGCCAGTAATGATGACGCAATACATCATAAAGCAATCTATAAATAAGTTTACTAGGTTCAAATCTTTTGGATATAAAAAGTGAGACTACAGAAGTCTATGATACCTGATATTGGAAAATAGGGCTGGTTACACAATTAGTGACAGCAAGCACGCCTAACACCAGAAGCATGTTATTTCATGACGTCAAAATCTTGAATTGTGCATGTATACGAGACAATATTCTTCTCCTTCTATCTTTTGGGTCTCTGCGCTTTGTTATCGATAAGGGTGGGTTATTTTTATAGTCATGAGGGTGTTAGAGTTCAGTTACCCTAACGGTTGCCGCTCAGCCTTAAGGCTTATTGTGTACCCCCGGGTAAAGTTCTTTGCGAACCTTGAGATGCACTGGACTATGCTCTCCTGTCTTCTCTGCTGGTGACAGGAGTTCCTGCTTCCACTCAAGGCAAGAGAATCAAAGATAACGTGCTCGGCTGTTTCCTCTGCCTCTCCACACTTCCTGGTGTGCACTGAACGTCCTATATGGCCAGTTATAAATCCAACCACCTTTCGTAGTTCTTTCCTGCTCAGTCTAAGAGCGTCTGCGGTATTAGAATACGAGGGTCCCCTCAGCATCCTTTTAGACTGAACATTTTCAACCACTCTGTCCCAGCGCTTCTGGTGCTCATTTGACACCCAACTGGTGACAGCTGTCCGTACTATGTTGTATGATATACCACAAGCTGTTTCTGACCCGATCAGAGGGAGTTCTGCACCTTCCTTGGCATACCTGTTGGTCCTCTTATTTACACCTACTCCTATATGACTGGACATCCAAGATAATGTTACCTTGTTGGTCTTCGCCAGTGTCTTTAGGGTATTATGGCATTCCCACACTATTTTTGAAGTCTAGTGGTTACTTGTCTACGCCATCAGAGCCGCCCGGCTGTCTGTTTTTACATGGATAGTCTTTTTGATTTATTTTTTATTTATGCACAATCTGAATAAATGACAATGAATGAAAAGAGGGAGAGAGGCTTTCTGGTGTACAGAACCACCAGTGCATAGGCCTACAAACGAGCCCTTATACACCTCTCCTTACCCTAGTTCCCAAGTCCAGCCCTCATCGCAAAGGTGAGGATGGCCTAGGGTCCTGCCCATCTTATATACTCAAGTTCAAGAACTCTTGAACCTAGTACAGTCCGCCTGTGATACCCAAAGGCTTCACAGCGATATAGAATTTGTGCTGAGGATTCTTCCTCATCGCCAGCCACAGCCAACGAATTCGAATAGGTTAGAAGAAGTAAACAAGGGTTTTGTTTGTCCCCACAGTCCTAAAGCGGCAGCTTGGTAATGCTGGTGCACTGACCACTGAATTGTCGTATACCCTAAAAATACCCTAAAAATAACAGCACTATTGTAGTGGCATAATATAAATGGCAACTTTGTTTTGGTTAATCGTTTCGGGTTAATTGTTATAGTTTTGAGTGAATTTTGGATTTTAACAGTGTATAAGTGTTAAAGGATCATTTTAAACAATTCCACAAAATTTAAATCCTGCGGATTTCTGTAAAAAATAACATCGTGTTTCTGAACACAGTAAATAATAACAACGGAATCTTGGGAACACTCACATGCCTGTTAGAGCATTGGCGTTGCTTTTTCTAACCTATTCGAATTCGTTGGCCACAGCATGTACACATCGGATTACTTGCCACCCCCATCAGATACAAGTGACGATTGAAGGTGTTATAGCCAGATAGAAAGCCGACAAGTAACCTTAGCCTCAGTTCTCTAGCTTGACGGAGATGTCCACAGATTCCCCTTCATCTCATAAAATGCTGATTTTACAACCAAACCTCTGTTTTCCTTCTGATGGTACCTGCTGCCAGCATTATAGCCAGCTCAGGACCCAGGAAATTATTCCTCGACCCTATCCTTGCGAGCGCGTCCGCCATTTCATTGCCTCCACCTACAGCAAGACTCGGCACCCACAAAAGTGACAGCCAATGTCTTGCCGAAATGTCATCCAAGACCTTTCTACTTTGCAGAAGGAGCCTTGATGTGAACCTACAAGCACTTAAGGACGTTAGTTCGGTACACCGACTCAATGAGTGTTATTCATTATGAAATTTATTCTTGTGACTTGTGTTAGTTGACGCGACTCCGCGAGTATGCGTATGCATGTGGATCACAAAATATTTGGTAACAATTTCATTGGAACATCGGATTTGCTTCCAGTGTTTTTGACAATAATACATCAATGAGAGCCAGATTATTTGTTTTTTATATTACCAATACAGTTTTATCCCACAGTTAATTCGCTGAATAATACTAATGGTTTACTTTTTTTTAACAGAATAAACAGGATGACATTTTGAATCACATACGACCTAACACTAGGAAGGTATTAGAAGACACTGCTAACGTTTGTATAAAAAGCGGTTGGTCATCTTATCAAAAAAAAAAAAATAATTGCACCGCTGTTATTCATATATACGAGTATCATTTGAGCTTAAATGTCAAAAAGCTAAGCCGAAGATTTCTTTGGCTTAAGTAACACTAAACCTATAATAATTATTTTATTCACATGTCAGTTTGTGACGTGTCTTTGAAGGGAAAAAAATTGATAACCTGATTTTTCGAATGTTATTAGAACTAAAATCTCATTAAATATGGGATTTAGAGCATACTATACCAAAAATGAAGACACGACAAGATTATTTTCACGGTTCCGAGTGACTATAGAAACAAACTTAATTATATTGCATCAAATAGAAAAAAGTCTTGAATATCCATTCTTCCGTTCTTGGACCACTCTTTGGCGTCCTAGAGTTAAATATGTTTGCTATCTTCCCCTAAATTTATCTCACAGCCATTTAACATTAGAGAAGAGCCTTAATATTTTTCTAGAAGGCCCAAGAGTTTTATCAATGATTTATCTGTTTTTCGCCATGTAACAGCATCCTTTTTTATTTAAAGCGCAGCTAACGGATTTAATCACAGCCGCGTATCAGTTAACAATTATTTTCATAGTTTTCATACCTTAGATAAGGAAAGAGAGGGGATACCGCGCGCCAGTCTGTTGCTATATGAATTAGCTGTGACAAAAAACGATTAGCTGTCAAAACTTTGGTGGAAAACAAATAATTTGGTACGGTAGTATTTTTTGTGATATTTAGCGTTTTTAAAACCAATATTCTAAATTTTGGTAAAATATCGTGGTGTGCATAATGGTCATCATTATTTTTGACTGTGCTTCTAGAAATGATATTTAGGGTTACGGTTCCAAAGTTTAAATGAATAAAAATAATAAAAGCTAACCAGAATATCCGAAAAATTTGTATAATTTGACCAAGTATCTAAGTTTTTTTGAATGCCCATAATTTTCAAGCTGCATGGGATAGATTTTTTTCTGATTTTTCTCATGACAGTTACAACTTGTGACTTGTGTTAGTTGACGCGACTCCGCGAGTATGCGTATGCATGTGGATCACAAAATATTTGGTAACAATTTCATTGGAACATCGGATTTGCTTCCAGTGTTTTTGACAATAATACATCAATGAGAGCCAGATTATTTGTTTTTTATATTACCAATACAGTTTTATCCCACAGTTAATTCGCTGAATAATACTAATGGTTTACTTTTTTTTAACAGAATAAACAGGATGACATTTTGAATCACATACGACCTAACACTAGGAAGGTATTAGAAGACACTGCTAACGTTTGTATAAAAAGCGGTTGGTCATCTTATCAAAAAAAAAAAAATAATTGCACCGCTGTTATTCATATATACGAGTATCATTTGAGCTTAAATGTCAAAAAGCTAAGCCGAAGATTTCTTTGGCTTAAGTAACACTAAACCTATAATAATTATTTTATTCACATGTCAGTTTGTGACGTGTCTTTGAAGGGAAAAAAATTGATAACCTGATTTTTCGAATGTTATTAGAACTAAAATCTCATTAAATATGGGATTTAGAGCATACTATACCAAAAATGAAGACACGACAAGATTATTTTCACGGTTCCGAGTGACTATAGAAACAAACTTAATTATATTGCATCAAATAGAAAAAAGTCTTGAATATCCATTCTTCCGTTCTTGGACCACTCTTTGGCGTCCTAGAGTTAAATATGTTTGCTATCTTCCCCTAAATTTATCTCACAGCCATTTAACATTAGAGAAGAGCCTTAATATTTTTCTAGAAGGCCCAAGAGTTTTATCAATGATTTATCTGTTTTTCGCCATGTAACAGCATCCTTTTTTATTTAAAGCGCAGCTAACGGATTTAATCACAGCCGCGTATCAGTTAACAATTATTTTCATAGTTTTCATACCTTAGATAAGGAAAGAGAGGGGATACCGCGCGCCAGTCTGTTGCTATATGAATTAGCTGTGACAAAAAACGATTAGCTGTCAAAACTTTGGTGGAAAACAAATAATTTGGTACGGTAGTATTTTTTGTGATATTTAGCGTTTTTAAAACCAATATTCTAAATTTTGGTAAAATATCGTGGTGTGCATAATGGTCATCATTATTTTTGACTGTGCTTCTAGAAATGATATTTAGGGTTACGGTTCCAAAGTTTAAATGAATAAAAATAATAAAAGCTAACCAGAATATCCGAAAAATTTGTATAATTTGACCAAGTATCTAAGTTTTTTTGAATGCCCATAATTTTCAAGCTGCATGGGATAGATTTTTTTCTGATTTTTCTCATGACAGTTACAACCAATCCATGCATGTTTTGGTTCAAATACAATCAGTTTTCCAGTGACGTATCTGGTATAGCTTACATTTTGAATAGAGATAAAAAGCCTTGTTGGAGAATTTCATTAGTCATATGCTGCAAATGAACAAGTTATTTCGAATATAGTATATATATACATTATCAATTTTTATATATTATTGGCCACAAGATATCGGTCGAATAGTAATTCACGGTTAAGGTAATGTTTTAATCACTTAAATTTGAACCGTGGATGGTGAAATTGGCCATACAGAACTCACGAATAACAATATTTTAATAAATTTTATTTCAAAATAGACGATTTCCCCAAATAGCTTATCCATTATGTTAATCCCATTAGCTACGCCACTGGGACTAGCGCTTTGGTACTTTTTGGTAACAGAGATGTCAGCCGCGCGTTCTGTCCTCTCTCTTTCCTTGTCTAAGTTTTATACCATTAATTATCATATAAATGAGTTTGAGCCTCAGTAAAATAGTCCGATTTTTCCATATTCTCATAAATGATCATGTACGCAGCTATACATATCATTAAGTCACACAGATTTTGCAGCTAACATATTTTTTGTGATGAAAATATCAACTATCTATTTGTAAATTTTCGACTTCAATAAAATACACCGATTTTTTTGCGAAATACGCACACTCTCAAAATCTCAAAGTCTCAAATGTCAGGAATCAATCAATCAGGACCAGCTAACATAGACCTTTTTTATCATCAACATCACGAAACCGTATACTAAAAAAACCAACCAGTATAGTGGTCCGACGGAACTTCACCTCAGCTTCTAGACTAACACACAAACAATGATCAACAAAGTAACCTAACCGACGTTGTACGTGACAAGTTATGGTTGCTGTGAAGAGAGGGAAGCGCTGTTGCCAGATGGCAATATGGTGATTAACAGTTGTAACTACCATGACTAAAATAATTAATAACTAATTCAAACGGTCGTCAACCCTGTTTTTTTTTGAAATAACATAAACTACACATTCCAAGGAATATTTCTAAACGTTATTTTTTTGTCTAATCTTAAAATATGTTTATTCTGACTTGAATTGTTAATAACTTTCTGAAATGATTGATAAAAGGTGTTGATTTTTTTAGGGTAGATACCTATGTGAATAAACTTTTCAAAAATGAAAAAAGAATTAATTTCATCTAATAATCACGTGAAAGAACGTCCTTAATGCTTTTACTGCTGCCTACCTGTCAGAGCAGATGATGATCCGCCTGCTAGGCCCCTGAATTTCGTGAATACGAAAGGCACAAGCTAAAATCGCATATATCTCTGCTTGAAACACCGTGGTGTATCCCCCAAGAAAGAGGGAGAGTTTTGTTTATGGCCCATAGACCCCAGCGTTGGAGTAGTCTTCGTCGGTAAGTGAGTCGTCCGTGTACCGCCTGCCGTTTGGCCCCCACTCTTCCCATGTAGGATACTTCACCATAAATTTGCAGTCAAAGCGGTATGTAGGAGAAACTATATCACTCCTCATATGTAGAATCTTGCAGTTCCGAGAGGATGGCGGTGTCACCTGCCAGGATTTACGAAGGACCAACTGCCTTGATTCCACAATCGGAACAGAGACGTCCTTGCCTTCCCTTGAACTGCACGTTCTGCCACATTCCACAATTGCGGCTATTTCTGTGTGGAAAACGTTTTTAAAATGGCGGATACTTATGTTCCGCCTGGGCCTCCTCCTGCACCTGATGAACTTTCGGGGCCATCAGTGTACCAGGTTATACCATTTGACATATATCGAGGTTCTCCTAGAGACGGTTTCGACCTGTGTTTAATGGCGAGGTTGTAAAACCAGTTGCCATGGCACTGCAACCATTTTTACTACTCCCTTTATGTAAATATCAAGAGGTGAGATTCTCAGCAGTACCTCCAATGCAGCAATTGTTGTACCTTTCATGGCGCCCACTACACTCATACAAGCAGCCTGCTGCACTTTTGTGAGCGCTTTAGATACTTGATGAACCTCTGGCCGCCACCATACAATAGCACTGTACACCATCGTGGGTTTGATTACCTTGGTGGCCAGTTCATCATTGGGCGGTTAAACTGCAAATACATCCGATCGCTCGTCTCATTATCGTTAAGGGTCTACGAGGAGGCGTGGCCGCTTGTTCACTTTCTTCAGTATGTATATCTAGTAAACGAGAGGAAGTGAAGTCCAAAGACACCCACCGTGTGTCCGCCGATTGAGCCGATACAGATATGTAATTTGCTACAAAGCTGCATCAAATACAATAAAATAACAATTTTTCCATTTTACTTCGCGAAAAGTTTCGAAATTGAGATCATAAGTTTTTTTATGTTTCATGAACATGAAAAACTATGCCACTCCAACTGTCCAAATTCAAAGCCCCTCTATAACCCTGTAGGAGTCTGACTTTTTTTCAATCTATATACCCCTTAAAGACATTCGTTAAATGTGAACATTTAATGGTGGTGGTAATGGTGGTTCAAATTTCCATTTGCTTTGGAGATTTTTTCATGTTTCAGGTGTTTATCTCTTGGGCGGACAGAATCGCCTTGTAGGACTCGGAAAGTTTGCTAATATATAAGAAGGTTATGTAGTTCTATAGGGTGTCTATAAAGTTTATAAATATGTAGTTACCTTTGGGGGTAAGATTCACCTTGTAGGACCCTAAATGTTTGTGAATCTAGAGCACAGCTATGTACCCCTTCTAGATGTATATGAAGTGTAAAAGTTTATTGGTGTACAAATTTCAGTTTTGCTTTTTATAAGTTACAGGTGTCAATGTCCTGGTTGGTCAGATTCACCCTATAGAACCTTGATTTTTTACAAACCTATAGCACAGCTATGTATGTCTTCTAGATATTCATGAAAAGTGAAAGTTTGTTGGTGGTACAAATTTCCATTAGACTTACATTTTTTAAGCTTTAGGTGTGTATCTTTTCAACAGCACGAATCTTGCTGTAGAACTCTGAATATTTACCACAGCTATGTAGTTGTAGAGCGTGTCTATAAAGTTGATAAGTCTGCTGGTGGTACAAATTTCCATTTGGCTTATATGATTTTTTTAAATGTCAGGTATTAATCTCTTTTGCGGTGAGATGTGCCCTGTAGGACCCTGAATTTTTGCAAAGCTATAGCACAGCTATGTACCCCTTCAAGATATTAATGAAGTGTGAAAGTTTATTGGTGAGCAGGGATTGAAGCTTAAATGTCTGATGAAAAATCACATAAAAATGCATTTCGCATTTTGAACTTGCTGACGTTACCTTTGAAGTTACAGATTCAAAAAGCAGATTAAAGAAGAAAGCCCGCTCTAAGCGAGTTTGGTTAATAAATTACAGACATTTGAAAAAAATATGATTTTATATTGTGAGGTTTTGCACACTAACATAATTTTTTGACTGTACTGTCAGTTTTATCAAGGATTGTAATTAAATACAGGTCAATCTGACAATTCTAGTCTCATTCTATGATAAAAAATTCTAGAGTCTAAATTTGAACAAATGTAAAGTAATGTGTTTTTCTAAATATAAGCATCCATTGTATCAATATTTCATGAATAATTGTCCTCTGGAAATTGTTGCAGATTTCTGTGATTTAGATGAAACTTTTAGCAGCAATCTTCGTTTTAGTAAGCAGATTGATAATATTTTGATGAAAGGTTTTATAATGCTCAGTTTTATATGTTGTACATGTTCAGTCTTTTATGGTACTTTAATAATCATGTACTTATACAACATATTTACTATTAAGTGTTTTAGAATGCAACAGTATTATCTGTTATAAGCTCTAATTCTTATAATCAGCCAACTTTCCATTCAAATTAGTTAATAAATATATTAACTGTGCACAAAATATATGCTATTGTGTTCTATAGAGAGACACAAGTAGAGTATATATATCACACTTTCAGGTAGGCATATATTTAGGGGGGATCTGGACTCCCCATCCTGAAACAATACATAATGCTGCTGAAGATGTAATATCCACAATCATGCATATGTCTAATGGCACCCCTAATGTGCACCCCCCCTCCCCTCCACCCGCCAGTAACGAAATTTTGTTTTCCTTTTCCTGATCAAGTATCAGTTAAACAAAATTAAAAGATCCCTTTCCCTAATCTGGATCCCTCCCCGAAGCTAAATCCTGGATGAGATTATGAGATTAATGAAGAGGATTAAACCAAGTGAATTTGTTTAGCTGTAATTTAGAAACTTTTAGAATGAACAAACATGTAAAATAGTCTAGATTATTATTTATGGCTTTATAGTTGGTGCTATACTGCCATCGTAACAAAGAGTGCCGTATCTGCATTTTTTAATGTTTTGTTAGATATGTTTATTTCTACTATTTAGAGCGATCTGAGTTCATTTCTTTATCATAAAACGCCGTATCGACAATGTAAATGCTTCAAATGCACATACGTTTCTGATAATATGACATAATAGCCGATGTTTTTTGCTAAGAAAGCCTTAACTGACAAACCTTACCTATAAAGACCTATCTACATTTTCACGGAATATAGAATAAAATTGAATGATCAACGCGTGATGCGAATGTCACTTAGAAACCTGTATCCGACAATGCAAACTTATGGAGCCGTAACTATTTTTGCTACCGGGTTACTTACAGTTTTTTAAGCTGGTAATTTACGTGATTTAAGATGCACCGGTGGGTGTTTGTCTTTAGATCATGTTCCATCACCAAGTGGAGATGTCATTAAAAAATAAAAAAAAGGTTTATGACTTTTTGGACTTTAAAAATTCTGTTTCATGTGCAAACTCGGGTAAGGTAGTGGTAAATCAATGACTTTCTCAGAATTCTATCACTGGAAGAACCGCTCATGGAAAGCTGTTTTAAGCAGATCAAAACCCAAAGTCTATTTGTCACATGTAGTAGAAGTTACTGCCAAACGAGGGTCGCTCTGTTTAGATAAAACTGATTTTATGGAGAGTGACCTTGAGACACTGAATTTTTAAAAAGTTTCTCTTGTGAACAAAATACATTAAATGTCACACCCTGAAAAACAATCTGAAAATAGAGGGATACCTGTCATCAAACGTGATGGTATATTAAAGAACTTATCCTCAATTATGCCGAAAGCCAGGTTGAGGTTTTGGGAAAATATTCCTGTATCTGATCAATCGACTTAGTGCAGCATTTGAATGAAAATTTGTGTAGTAGTAGTGGTTGTTAGATCCATTCTGTTTACTCATAAAACAATATTATAACTTCAGCCTATTTATTTATTCCCAAAATTGCAGTTATTTGAAAGCAGAGTTAGTTGGTGAGTATAAATATACATAAAAGTTTTAGCTTAAAATACCGTAAATACTCCCGAATCCAGTTACAATATTTTTGCTCAAAGAAGCCCTTGCAATATTATCACAGTTGTAACTTTAAAAGCTGCAAATGGAATTTCTGTATTATTTGGACGTCTGAGACTATTTCAGTGAGTTTTTGTAGGTAGAAGTTTACAAATGTTCACCATTTTTATAAACTTATTGAGCATGGCAGAGATCAAAACCCTTTTCCTTGACTTTATCCAAACTAAGATTTTGCAAGTACAGCACTCTTTGTTATGACAGAAGTATACTACTGTACTATTTTAAGTTTATCTCTGTATGTACTACTTTACAAATAAGCCACCTGAACTGTCTTGATATTGTCAAGATTGAGATTGAAAATATCCTGTGCTAATTACAGAAACTGTCCGCGTAGTTTTGTTTATATCAATTATATCCTCTATATCTGTTTGTGATAGGGTGTTGCATGATGGTGTTAATTTCTTCTCACAATATGGGGCTGTACCCAACGAGCTGTACCCCTCCCCATCTCCATGTAGCCTCTTCATAACCAGCAATCTGCATAATATGCCATATGAACCAAAAGTTCCTGAGACAGTATTATTACATTCTTTTGATGGTCATTTGGTATAGTTCAGTCATTTATTCTAGTGTCTGGAATAAATTGATCCTAGATTTGTTAGCGACTATAATTTTACCTCAAAGTTATTGTTATCCTCATCTCGTGATCTTTTGCAATTGATTGTCGGTTCCTCTGCTGGAATCTGTGAGAAAGGTTTACGCTTGCGGCTCTGAAATCAAAAGCATTGCGAATAAGTATTTTGATAGTTCATGATTTGTTAATATTTGTATGGCAATATTAACACTGTGATATAGTAAATACAGTTCGATGTTTGAAAATCTTACCATTATGTGTACACGATGAGTCGATGTATCCAAATTTTAAAAGCGGATTATTCAAACAGAAATTTATAATTTCCTTTTAATGTAACCTCTCGCTTATCACAACAAACATCACGAACCGCCACCATGAACCGCCAATTTTCAACTTGTCTACTTGTCAGCAATGTCAGCAGCACAAAACGTCAGCAGTGTCAGAACACTCAGCACAGACCACAAAAGAAAAGGAGAGGGAGAAAGTACTTCTCAAAAGGCATGACCGACGGTAAGGTAACAGGTTGTGGTAACAGGCATAGATACTTTAGACCACCGACCATGGCCGACTCTACACTAGGCCGGAGCCTTAGATGTGGCAACGTGGCTTAGCTGTCAAATAGTGGCCCTATAGTTTCAGAATAATTATTACATTTTATATGTATGTATTAGAGTTCATCTCGGTTAATAAATTAAGAAAAATACTTTTTAGAACTACTACTACTAATACCACTTACATCTGATGTCTGTTTCATCACAGTCAGACACTACAAAATAAAAATAAACGCAACCTGTTTCCTGCCGCCACTTCCATTTCCACTTAAATGAACACTCAATTTACTTTGTAAATTATCACTTGAGCTAGAAAAAATCACTATTAGGTCACTGTGAAGCCATTCTTGCTGGTCTTGATTTCCCTTTCACTATCAAATGCTTTCGTAGGTATGCCCGAGGCCATGCCCAGATGAGTTCTATTAACTGTATTTTTCTGTGATATTTGGGAGGTCCAGAAAACATTATAGGTACCACATTGTGCTTTAAAATAGGTCTTAACCTTTGAAATGTTTGACAATTATTGTCTTTATCCTTATAAATATAACCAGCCCTTCCGAGGAATACCTTTCACCCACTTCTGTTTATGTCCCTTATCGGACGCACAATTGATAGTGCAACCTGGTACTACACACTTTGCAGGCATCTTTTCATCTTTATAGTTTCGTTTGTGCAGGTAAATAAGTAGAAACCCATTAAAAATCACCTTGTAACGTTCTTTTTAATCTGGAATAAGGTGATGTTGGGCCATGGTTTGGTAGTCCTCTACTGGGCTACAACCTGGTACTACACGCTTCGCAGGCATCTTGTTATCTTTATAGTTTCGTTTGTGCAGGTAAATAATTAGAAACAAATTAATAATCACCTTCCAACCATATTTTCTGCACCTGGAAAAATACACATGACATAACCAAAGAGTAGGTACATAACAACAAATGAAAATACGGCCTGATCTCCAACGTTGCCATATTTCAATGCTCCGGCCTAGTGAGTAGAGACGGCCATGCACCGATCCATGGCCGACTCACCGACCTTAGATAGGGAAAGAGAGGGGATACCGCACTCCCGTATGACGATGAATTAGCTGTGACCGAAAATGAATAGCTATTTGGCAACTGTCAAAATATTTTTTATAGCATTTTTAAGACCAATCATTATAAAATATTGTGGTGTGCATAATGGTAGAGCAGCTTACGATTGTGAAAGCCACAGCACCAGGAAGGAGCCAGGAATCATGTATCACAGGTAAATTTAATAGCGCTTTGGTACATTTTTGGTGCTATTTGGTGACAGAAATGTCAGTCGCACGTTCCGTCCTCTCTCTTTCCTTGTCTAAGACCCACCTCTTGTGTGAACGTGGTCGTGGCTGACCGTACACGAGCGTCTCGCGACAGTAAAAGTTTGGCTGTATGGATCATGCCATATCATGCGCACAAAAACTTTTACGTCAGGGAGAGGCAACGTTGCCATATTTGGTGCTACTCGTATATGCATAGATCAATTTGATAAACACTGATCAACCATGGCCGACTAGTGAGTAGAGTCGGCCATGGATCAACTGATCACAAAATCACAGAGTATGCAATGATTGCAATGCTTCATTGTGCCGAACATTTCCAGATTTCAACGTCGGTAGCTTTTTACTTTGCAAAGTAATACTACTTGCTAATTACATATATCTATCCATTTCCATACTATGTATAGTGCCATTAATCCACAGTTAAATTCATAGTGGATTTCTAGTACCTTACAAAATAATTAGGTACGGTTTATTTCTACCACCCTGGTCACATTTCTAGTTGCATTACGCATAAGGTTTTAAAATGTTGCTTATTTGAATTGGAAAAAAAGTGTGGGTCCAAGACTAAAAATTATATGGGATTGACAAGAGTGTGCAAATATGTATCTCCATTTCCAATAAAGTCTTTCTAGTTGTATTTATTGATTCACAATAAGAGTCACAGTCCTAGCAGGTACCAGGTAACATGCTTTGTCTGCAAGTTATTTAGAGGTTAGTGGATTATTATACAACTATTACAATTAACTTCATAAAAAACAAAATGGATAGAATTGATTGAAACAATTATTCCTCCAGCTCAATTTCAACAGAATGATCCTTCAGATGCAAATATAGATTTCTATAATTCGGAAAAAATTCAAACCAGCCATGATAAGGGCATTTTAGTTTAGAATTTCTAGATGAAGGTGCAGAATAATTATGGAGATCTGAATACGAATTTTGCTCCTCAGGGTGTTCTTTTTCCTCGATTTTATTTTTATTAGCGGTAGCATCATTTTCGAGAGGCTATCTGTTATGCACTTTGCGAATATGAGCATACAAATTTTTCCTCTCTTGAAAGAAAGAGGGGCACTCTGTACAACGGATCCGTTCCATGTTTGCTTTAATAGCGTAAATTCAAATACGATGAAAAATCAAAACAAAAATCACATCTGATAACTGATCACAACAAAACCAAAAAGGAAAGGCTTGGCTTGGGTTAGTTCACAAGTTCATAATGGTGGTGAGGTCAACCGTGGCTGACGGTCAACACAGTCCACAGTGTTCACACATATACGAGGTACGGCAACATCGCAATATAAGGAGCAGATGGGATGACGCGTTCTGCGCATGATCCACGCAGCCGAGCTTTTACTGTCGCGAGACAATCGTGACCGTACCTGTTTTGTGCTGACCATGGCCGACTCTACACTAGGCCGGAGCCTTAGATGTGGCAACGTGGCTTAGCTGTCAAATAGGGGTCCGGTTACCGTAAATTGTTTTATAGTTTCATAACAATAATTATTATATTTTATATGTATTAAGTGTTCATCTCGGTTGATAAATTAAGAAAAATACTTTTTAGAACTTCTACTACTAATACCACTTACATCTGATGTCTGGTTCATCATAGTCAAACACTACAAAATAAAAATAAACGCAACCTGTTTCCTGCTGCCACTTCCACTTAAATGAACACTCAATTTACTTTGTAAATTTTTACTTGAGCTAGAAAAATTCACTATTAGGTCACTTTGAAGCCATTCTTGCTGGTCTTGATTCCCTTTCACTATCAAATCTTTTCGTAGGTATGCCCAGATGCATGCCCAGATGAGTTCCAGTAACTGTCTTTTTCTGTGATATTTGGGAGGTCCAGAAAACATTGTAGGTACCACATTGCGCTTTAAAATACATAGGTCTTATCCTTTGAAATGTTTGTAAATTATGGTCTTCATTCTTATAAATACAGGGTGTCCCAAAAAATAGTGTCAAGCGGAAGTCCAGAGATAGAGCACACCTAGAGGTATCTGAATCACCCCATATATGTTATGCAATTTTTTGTAGTTTCCGAGTTATGAATTTTTTTCTGAATTTCAGAGAATCCTCTACCTCGACAACTTAAAACTGTTCCAAAAGAAAAATTAAAAGACTTTTCCAAATTATCTTTTTTTGGTAATTAATCTCCAAGAGTTTAATGTTCATACGTAAAATAATCGGCTTCGTAACTTTGATGAAAGTTATAAAAATTTTAGTGTAAAGTGAAAAATTTACGATCTGATAATTATGACTTAAATCTTCGACTCGCAATTAAAAATCCAAAGAGGTGATTTCGTAATTTCTAAGCAGGTCTAAAAACTTCTTCAGACTCTCAGCTATCACAATCATTGAAAAAAACTAGTACTTAATGGGGCTACTTTCGCTCCAATTGACCTCCAAAGACAAGAGGCGAAGATTTCTTGAAATTAGCGATGTGTTTTTCAATTCATCAATAACTTATGTTAACGCGTTAATAGCAGATTGATTGTCAGTTCCATAATAATAAACGTTAAAAACGTTGCATGAATAAAACATTTATTAAAAAAGATCCTATTTCTTGCTAAAAAACCACAAGGAGCGCATTCTTCAAAACCGGTTTTTACCTGAGCGCCAACTTACAAAAAAGGAGTAGTACACGTAAAAAAAATCTTAGCAAAGTGACACAGGTGGTCATCTATCGATATTCTGTTCGCACTGAATGTGTTTTATTGCGGCACTGACGATCGTTCGACCTATTAGCGCCCTAAACATAGTTATTGTTTCATTTAAAATCCCATCGCTAATTTCAAGAAAACGCCACCTCTTATCGTTGAAGGTCGATTGGAGATAAAGTAGCTCAATTGAGTACTCCTTTTTTTTAATGATTATAATAGCTGAGAGCCTGAGGAAGTTTTTAGACCTGCATAGAAATCATGAAATCACCTCTTTAGATTTTTAATTGCAAGTCGAAGATCTAAGTCATAATTAACAGAACGTAAATTTTTCACTTTACACTATAATTTTCATGACTTTCATCAGATGTGCTAAGCCGATTCCTTTATGTAATGAACAGTAAACTCTTAAAGATTAATCAGCAAAAAAGATAATTTGGAAAAGTCTTTTAATTTTTCTTTTGGAACAGTTTTAAGTTGTCGAGGTAGAGAATCCTCTAAAATTCAGAAAAAAATTCATAACTCGGAAACTACAAAAAATTGCATAACATATATGGGGATGATTCAGATACTCCTAGGTGTGCTCTATCTCTGGACTTCCGCTTGACACTATTAGAGACAATAATTTACAAACATTTCAAAGGGTAAGACCTATTTTAAAGCACAATGTGGTACCTATAATGTTTTCTGGACCTCCCAAATATCACAGAAAAATACAGTTAATAGAACTCATCTGGGCATGGCCTGGGGTATACCTACGAAAGGATTTGATAGTGAAAGGGAAATCAAGACCAGCAAGAATGGCTTCACAGTGACCTAATAGTGAATTTTTCTAGCTCAAGTGACAATTTACAAAGTAAATTGAGTGTTCATTTAAGTGGAAGTGGAAGTGGCAGCAGGAAACAGGTTGCGTTTATTTTTATTTTGTAGTGTCTGACTGTGATGAAACAGACATCAGATGTAAGTGGTATTAGCAGTAGTAGTTCTAAAAAGTGTTTTTCTTAATTTATTAACCGAGATGAACTCTAAGGCCCGGTTGTACAGTCTCAGTTCAAGCCACAGTTCTATTAAACTATGCTCAACGATGAACTTGGTTCAAAAATTCATTTCCGTTATACGACCTAGTTATGATCCCAGCTCTACAAAACTAGGTTCAAGAAAGAAGTAGTTAGGTTGGTAACATTAACGCATGCGTTATATGTATATAGTTGGTCTGTTCTGTCAAAAATTAGTTGTTTGAATCAAGTTTGAATGCTGTTTTGTTGGTTATGGGTTGATGGTAATTGTAATAAACAATAGTTTTTCAGGTAAAGATATGTATAAAACGAAGTTTCCAGTCGCATTCTGTGTATATGTTTTGTGAGTCGCATATTACCTCAATGTGACAAGAACCATTTGTTCAGCAGTTACAGCACAGTTCCTGAAAAACAGTAGGATTACAAAATACTTTTGATTCATTACATGAACAAAGAAGTAGTCGCCATTCTGTTCGAGACTTTATTTGTGCTTTAACCTGGTTTATAACAAATGGAACACCTTGTTTAGAAAGTCGAAACCTTTGAATGAATTCATCGTCATTCCACACCAAGAAAAGATCAACTCTATCTCTGTATTTCTTTTGATGCCTTGCGTTTCTTAATATTTCTACTGCTTCAACGAAGTCCTCATGATCTGTTAGTTCCAGTAGATTTTCTCTGAGCTGCTGAGCAATTACGAACTTTAATTTACAACAAATGATTTTGCAAAATTTTATCTAAATCAAATTATTAAATTAGGTTACGACACATTAGGTCCTTACTCCTTAGAACTCGGTTTAAGCGCCCAAATTCGAGCGCTCAGCTGAACCTTAAAAATATAAATTAGTGAACCGAGCTTAGAGTTGAACTGACCTTGTACAACTGGACTTCCATATTTGAACTGAGTTCAACCTTGAACTGTGCCTAAACTGAGACTGTACAACCGGGCCTAATACATATAAAATGTAATAATTATTCTAAAACTATAGGGCCACTATTTTACAGCTAAGCCACGTTGCCACATCTAAGGCTCCGGCCTAGTGTAGAGTCGGCCATGAGCCAACGCAACGTGCCAACCTATTTACCTATTTTGTGGTGTCAACGTGTCAACGTTTTGTGATTTGTGTGAATGAGTGAAATCTGAGTGAATCTGTGGTGAGGGCGGTGAGGCTGAACCTAGTGTATATGTTTTGTGGTTGTGGTATATGTTTTGTGGTGAACCTCACCTACATACATAGATAAAAAATTTTTGGGTTGGGTTAACCTACATATTTTTCGCCTCGAAAGTAAAAAGTATATTGCATCATTTTCAATTAAAATAAACAATAAAATTAAAATAAAAAATGTCCGGTGAAAACAAAGCTCGTAAGTATAAACCATCACCTGTGATCCAAATTAATTAAACCGCTTATATCAAATTCTAGCGATCTACACATCAGAAAGTCGTGGAGATGACACTACTGGGGATGGCTCTGAAGAAAAACCCTTTAAGACCATCCTCCAGGCTATGCGAAAGGCAGGCTGTGAGCCTTTTCCGGTCATCTACGTAGACAGCAAAGAGGATGGATCTAAATATGATATAGCTGCTAAGTCACAAATAAAAAAACAGCAAAATATGTGGGTAAGAGAATGCTACAAGAAAGAGGCAAAGTTAAAAAATGAAAATGAGGATGCAGAAAAACGTATGAAAAATTTGGAAGAGGCAAAAAAAATTGTTATTGAAGAAAATAAGTCATTGCCACAGGCAAAGAAAATCAAAATTTATGATGGTAAGTATGGGTAAGACGTTGTTTTAGCTGAACCCAAAATGAGGGTTGAAAGTGGTGACAAACAATTCGGTTTTACGTCATGGGTAGAACGAGGTCACTTCCAGACTGAGGAAGTGTTCTGGTGAAAAACTACCCGTGAACTACCCTTTTGAAGTTCCATTATGTGACCTAACTTATCCAAACTGGTTGAGTTATTGAGGTCAAAATGGGTGTTAATCAAGTCATAATCAAGTGTTAATAATTGATTTGACTTGACATCTTGAGGTGAACTCAAGAATTCCCAAACTGAGGTAACATTTAGGTAAAAATCTTTGTTCTTGAAGTTTGGTTTATCTAAAAACCCAATCAAATTGGTTGAGGTAAAAAGAAACCCGATCTGGGGGTCTGTTCCTTAGAATATTTAAGGTCCCCAACATCTGGCGGGTGCAGGGCTGGTTTCTCAATGTCCAGTTAAATATAAGTTTTTTTTTTATTTTTTTTATTTATCAGCAGGCCATTGCCCAATAAAAAGACTGCTTACAATAATTTTATTTTAATAATAACACTAAATCTTAACCTATCTAGTTACAATAGTTATAGACATTTAATATTCATATTTGGTAGATTGACTAATAAAAAGGAAGAAAGAAACATTATACTATCCCATATACAATCCCATTATACATCGCACCTGAACTATAATAAAGATGTAAAAGGATATAACTGGTAACAGTGGTTAGAACAAATGTGCTGTTTCACTAAATTTACTGAATACAACAAACAAATTTCTGTGTATAATCTAGAGCTCAAACTTCACAGACAGCCTTTAAGTTCTTTTTGAATATTTTTGGATTTTCAAAGCAGTCCAATTCATCAGAGGATTTATTTGCAAGTCTGGTAGACCTAGACAAAAATGATTTTTGTCCATAATTAGTGTGATGGGAATTCTCATGAAAAGAATGGTTTTGTCTCATTTGGCGAGAGGGAACATGAAGCAAGATTTTATTTGTGAGCTGAGGACTATGAGAATAAGAGTGTAATAGATTATAGAACATCATGAGATCTCTGTGCCAATAGCCAGTATATGGACATTAAATGATGGGGAACAGTTGTCCAAGTGCAGTCGCACCAGGGAGCAAAATAGCAATTTGAGGGATGGAATACTTACAGTCCTTAGTGCAGCCCTTGATAAAGCGCAGAATTTGTAGTGTTTTAGTAATAATCATTGCTAAGTGATTTAAAAATGTTATTCATCTGGAACTTAACAGGTAACTGTTAGATAAATTGTTACGAATTTACATGAATCCTAGAAACGCTAACTAGCAGCGCTTTTAACTGGACATTGAGAAACCGGCCCTCATTCAGGCATCCTTATCTAGGCTAAAGTGACCATTCGTCCCAGATTTTGCAGGATTGTCCCATTTTCAGACGAGCCATCCCGCGTTTACACTGTCCCAGAAAATGTCTCAGATTTTGTATATTTTTTATATATATTTTTTTATTTATAAAGCAATTTCATCCTCACTTCACGGCTGACGTCACAGAAGAAAGCTAAATTCAGATGCACACGACAACCGACACACGACACACGACGAACTGACTCTGTCATATAATCTAAAATGTATCCATTCGCATGAGTCCGAAATATTTGTACGAAATTTGGAAAATTTGTATTTTCATAGTTGGTGCCTATTAAAGTTAAAGCAAGTCTTTGCCATGAAGAGCCGTGGACCAATAATTTGAAGCTAACATTTGAATGCATTACTTGACCTTTGCAAATAATTAAAATATTTTTCAATATTTTTCTCTGTCAGTTAGCTTCATCTCCTGCAACATATTATGGTGCGCGCCTTGCTTCTTTCTATTTTTAAAAATGTCTCGAACCCAAATTCTTCGCGTTCTTTCTCTTTTCTTCATTTGTATCCATAAGAGGGATAAAAGTAAAATATATATTGAATTTACGTATTGCGCTCGCTGAATTATCATTTTTGAATACAAATTAATGGAGATTGTCAGCTGTCAAATTACATATGACATCGGATAAAAAGTTAAAATTTTCAACTTATCCGACCGTCGTATAAAAGTTAAAATCATCGGACATTTAGTTTGGCGCCAATCCATTTTGAATATTTCAACCAATAGGAGCAGTTTCGTACCACAGCATAGTAAAGAACCAGCACAATAACTCAGGTTGGCGGCAATTGCACGCGCGTCCCCACTTTTGGATGATTTTTTTGTAGGGATGCTAACGATACTTCGATACCTGTACTTCTGCACTAATATAGAGTATTTTTATCTTAGATACTTTTTGAGCGATTCCAAGCTGGTATCGATACTTTTGTAGGGGTATCGGTATCGAAAATAATTATATAATCATTGAGAGGTGTAAGCAATTGCACAAAATTCTCTTTACGAACCAAACGCGCCTATTTGGCTAAAAAATATCGAGTTGGTACCGGTATCGATATTTTCATTTTCGCATCTCTACCCAAACTTCACAGCCGTAAAATCATCCATAAATCATCCCAAGATTAAATTTCGTGGGAACCATTTTTATATAGGAAATCGTCAGAGATATTGTGCTGGTTGTTTACTATGCTGTGTTCGTACCCTCGTATTGTCGGATGTCGTGTGCATCTGAATTTAGCTTAAGATGGAAACACCGCCGCTGACGCGTCATTTTGACGTCACATAACCCAAAGTGACATAAATTTTGACATGTGACGTCAAAATAACGCATTGGCGGCGATTCTTATATCCTTAGACAAGGAAAGAGAGAGGACGGAACCCGCGACTGACATTTCTGATACCAAATGGCACCAAAGCGCTATTCCCAGTGGCGTAACTAATGGGATTAACGTTATGGTTGAGCTATTTGTAGAAATAATCTTTTTCAAATAAAATTTAATGAAATATTGTTATTCAGGGTTTCTATATGGCCAATTTCGCCATCCACAATTAAAATTTAAGTGACTAACATTACCGTAACCGTGATTTTCATTCGACTGCTGTTTTGTGGCCAATAATATATAAAAATTGATAATGTATATATTTTATTCAGTCATGAACATGTTATGTTCATTTGCAGTATATGACTGATGAAAGACACGATTATACTTCTACCCAGAAAGAAAAAAACTGCTTGTAGTTTGTAGTAAATCAATTTTTTATTATTAAAGAACACATAATACCTATAGTATATTTATATTTATTGACATTATGTTTATATATAAAATACTGTCTATTACATACTGTAAACAAAAGCAGCAATAAAACATTTTTATTATTATAGATTAGCTTACGAGATTGAGGAATTTGATGCCTTCAATCTCGAAGTCCCCATATGCAGTAAAAAAATCTACTTGCTGTTACGCTGTTACTTGCTGTTTGTAGTGTGTAATGAAGAGCAGTATTTTTAATTACTCCAACGAGGCTTTTTTATACTTAACTTCTTTTTGCGACGGTGGCAATAATTAATGAAAAAGCTGGAGGGTTAAACATAAAAATTATCTCAGACATGAAATAAAGTAAGTTTTGGGCTAGAAATACAAAGGTCCTTTAATCTTATCCAAAATCAAAACATTTACAAAATTAGAAAATGACCCCTAGATTAGTTAGTAGTAAATAAAAACGAACAATTCATTCAATATAGGTGAGGTCCTATAACTTACATAGAATTTACAACTCTATTTTATCACTTAACCCCTTGCTTCCAGTAAGTTCTAATTTATTGCAGTTATGTATTTACTTATGGGGAAGTTTGGGTGAAACTCAGTATTGTGTGCCTCAACAAAAATAAATTTTTTGTAGGAACGTGGCATTTCGCTTGCTCCTACAATTGATGGCAGTCAATGTTACAGTCATGAAGGTCAAAAACTACCAATATTTTACTGCCCTTTAAACAGAATCATTTTTGTTAAGTGGCTCCGAACTGGATTGTCCTGTTGTGATCGAGATTTTACAATAAAATGGATTCTGATATTTAAGTATTTTGTGCATACAGCTTTTATTAAAAAATATATATGATTTACATCATTTTCTAATACGTGACGTTCTAAGCAGCTGAAAATAGGGGTGCCTAGAAAACTTGATATTATTTTGCTTATCAGCAAAGGTACAAAATGTTTGGTGTGAATACAATTTTCATTAACTCCCAGAAAATGTTCCGATTTCAAACATATCTTGATAACATCATTTGATGGGTAAGTCAGACCGTCGTGGCTTTTAAATTCAATTAGGGAATTGAGAAACCGATCTCTAGTACCAATCAATGCTGTGACACATGTTTCACATTTTATTGTTTTTTGTAATTGGTGCGAAACATAACCAGCAATATATTGCACAATTTGGGAAGAACATTCACTTATCACAGGTGCATTCATGATGTAGTCATGATCCTTCCAAATAGTTTCTAGATCATCAGAAGGCTCATTTATGTCTATTAAACTATGGTTCGATAAACTACTATTAATTACATCTTCAGACCTTACATTTTTTGTAGAACTACTTAGAATAGGGATTTGATCTAATGGAATACAGTTACCCATACCGCCCTCTCTAATTTCTGCTCGAACCAGAAGCCTTTTGTAAGCAGCTAGAAACTGTCGAGCGGTTGGGTTATTATTCCAGCCACCTCTTGATCTAATTGACGAAAAGAACAATTCTAAATGATCTTGACTAATCTTATACAACGGAAGGTACAGTAATGTTTTTCTCTCAGAAACAAGTTCTTTGTACAATCCTAAAGAACTTGATAATGAAGTTATTAATCCAATAAACCCAGTTTTTCTGTTAGACATGATTACTTGCTCATTATTAGATAATTTCAACTTTGAAAGATAAAAAATTGCACTATTGATAAATTCCGCAGATCGATCTATATTTTTTTGACATAATGCTTTTTTATAACCTGGTGCTACTAGGTTTCTGCTGTTTAAAATATCGAAAATGCTATTTACAATTCTAATAAATTTAACTGTTGCCTGACTACCTTTAAAATCCTCAAGATTCAGCTTTTTTTCGCAATACTCAATAGCATCGGCTACTGATGCACTAAGTAACTGAACTGCAAGCCGAACCTTCATTTTTTGTTTGAAAAAAATAATATGAGCGCGACGTAACTTATTCCCTAAATGTAAGCCCTCGCTAGTTTGCAGCTTCTCTAGAAGCGCTATGTATTTCCATTGAATAAAATTGTTATCACAATCAATTAGGATTTTCTTTTCACCGAATGCATTGCGAACAAGTTTTATCATATGACATGGATCATAAAAAATATATACATTGTGATCTGTAACTCTGAAACTTGTCTGTATATTTGAAATGTTAAATAAGAATCCAAAGTTATGACACATAGCGGTATTAGATGGAGCACCATCGAATGTGATTGACATAACTTTGGCTCCCGTATCTTCAGTCAGATGGATGCATTGAGATACAATTGAATGTTTTTGACTGCCATTCAAAGAATCTGTAAGAAAGTAACCGACAGGTAATTTCCAAGTTCCATTGATGCAAACCAACATTATAACAAAAGCTTCTTTGGCTAAAGCATTAGAGTCATCGTTTAAATTTGTACCACAGTTCACATAACCATGGAATTTTTTTCCATCCCATTCTAAATGTTTCCGTATGGCTATTTCATCGATAATTAATGAACAAATTATTGGTCTGTCAGATGATTGAACCTTATTTCTTAAGGTATTTATTGATTCCTTGGTAAAACCAGGCTCAGCATCCACATTCTGAAACCATTTAGCAATAGTTTTGCTATGCGGGAGACAAGTGTCAAAAACATCTCTCACATAGTTGTATGCCTTTGGTGAAAAAAAATTTAATGTCAGGGCAAATTTCCTAAGTTCAGGTGAATATTGAACATTTCTCCCCATTTTTCTGTTCAATATTTCTATATTAACCTTGCTCATATTTTGAACTAAAACTAAATTTTCTTGAGATAGTAAATTTTATCGCTCTAATTCCTCAGCAATTATTTTTAAAGAGGCTACTTTTTTGTGTGCTCTTTTCAGTGACTGACCAAGGGCACGGATTTTTTTCGTTTTTTCCTTATTCTTATCTTTTTGCAGCAGCAGCTCTCTTCTAAGTTTCTTTTTCCGGGGAGAGTCGTCCTGTGCAGCCAGAGCTGAGGTTGATGGCGATGGTTCTGGATGAACATCACGTTCACGGGCTCTTTTTCTTTCTTTTGCCTAAAATAACAGAGCTGTATATTAGACAATGTTTGAAACATTATTTCCGAAAGAAAGACAGAACAAATTAATTTATGATTTAAGTAGATGTGAATGAGTGACTGAATCTTATAGGAAAAGTGACAGTAACATTTTGTTTTGATTTCGTATCGAGTAAACACACCTTAATATAGTTGTTTAATAATGTAACTGTAACACAAGAAATTATTACATTTTTGAGGTTAGCTGCCTTTTGATTTTCATAGGTATCAATTTTTAAATGGTTATTCAGCCATTCGTAATCGTATTTCTCCTTACTTTATTGCACTGTTTATTTTGGAAACGTCATCACTAATACTCAAATATAAAACCAAATTTGAGACCATAAATATAGAATATAGGCATAAGGGATAAGAATGATTTTAAATTAATGTCACACCCAAATCATAACTCATTAATGATCCAATTATATACAATGGAGTGAAGATTTATAACAAACTTCCTCCTCACAGGTTTTAGTGAATATCCCAAAAGTTTTGTTTGTTATTATATAGCTTTGTCAATAAGAATCTTGTAAATTCTTAGACTATAAAGTATATCTATCTATCTATCTATCCATCTATCCATCTATCCATCTATCCATCTATCCCTCTATCCATCTATCCATCTATCCAACTATCCATCTATCCATCTATCCATCTATCCATCTATCCATCTATCCATCTATCCATCTATCCATCTATCCATCTATCATAATCCTAGGATGTTTATTATTTTAATATTGATTAAGCGTAGACAATGTAAGCTAGGAATTATAACTTACAATTTTTGGACGTAAGTATTCCGGAAGCTCGTCAAATATGGTGGGGACTGCTCCTTTCAGAAGATATACTTTTTGATTTGTTTGATGAAGGAAATTCTGTTCAAAATGCTTAGAACAAAGCCTATCGTTGCTTGTAGGCTTCCAACTTTCGATCCTCGATATTTTTGATCCATAAATCATGTCTAGGAAGATCTTTAGGAAACCTGTCGAGGAAGAAAGAAAATTAATTTTATTATTCATACAACTACAAATAAAGGCCACCCTTGAAATGCACACCTTGTATAAGGGTATTGGTATATTATATATTACAATGCAAAGTCATAATATTTCTATTCAAAATGTAAGCTATAATAGATACGCCACTGGAAAACTGATTGTATTTGAACCAAAAAATCCCTTAAAAACATAATTTTTAGACTTTACGTGCTCAAAAACATTATGATTCGCATGTTAGTGGTACATTCCAAATTATATTTCGGATACACATATATCTTTGAACTAGATATCGAGATATTTGCATGAATTTCGGATACACCAAAAAAATAAGATCATAAATTTACCTGTGAAAAGTGATTCCTGGCTCCTTCCTGCTGCTGTGGCTTTTACAACGGTAAGCTGCACACCCCACCATTACGCTCACCACAATATTTCTTATTTCACAATTATTGGTCTTAAAAACGTTAAATATCGCAAAAAACACCACCTTGACACTACCGTCAGTTTTCCACCAGCATTTTGACAGCTATTCATTTTCGGTATCAGCTAATCCATATAGCATCAAATGGGCGTGCGGTATCCCCTCTCTTTCCTTATCTAAGCTTATATCTTTAGCTGTGACGTCACACAAGCAGTGTCCAGGCTAGAGATCTCTTGTTAGGCTACGCGCCGCGCCGCACCGTCCCGCATTGGCGTTAGAAAAAAATGTCACTTTAATCTAGGCGCATGTACAGGATGTATCAATGATGTGTGCGTAGATGATAACTGCTTCTCTATTTGAGATAGAAAAAAGTTTCAAATAAAAAATGTAGGGAGCAATGAAGTCTATGTCCCAAAAATATTCACCATTATACAGGGTGTCTAATAAATGTGTGACTTATCAAAGTTAATTTTTTTAAATAGAATCTCAATCTCAAATGCTTTATTTGTTGAAGAAATACAATTATTTCTGGAACAATACACGTCAGTAAATTACAAAAAAATAGTCCTATACTTAAAAATTAAAATAGCTTATAGTTTGACACTAGGAACATACATTATACAGAAGATAACGTTACATTATAACACTGGACCAAAACAAAACAATAGAACTTTAAAATCACTAGTTGGAAAAAGCTGTAACATAGTGAGTCTCAAATTATTCTGGGCAGTGGCCTCTGCAACAGTATAAGGTTCCATGTTTATAAATAAATCCTTAACTCTATGTTTGAACTTCCTCTCAGATGTTGTGTTTTAACTCAGTTGGCGAAGAATTAAGAACTCATAAACAGGAGTAGCCAGGATTGTGTTCAGTTGAGGTCAGTCTATGACCTGGTAGATTATAATTTATGGATCTTGAATCATATCACACACTCATATGCATAGAGGCCTGATAGGGTCAGTAAGCCTAGAAAAAAGTTGTATATAAAAGTTGTAGCCACGGATATGCTCCTTGCTCAGAAAATATTTAGATTTATACAGGGTGATCCATAACTACGCGGTGATGCAAACATGCATTTTTTAAATGAGACACCCTATATGTTATTCCATATTCAAATTCTACTAATGATTTCCGTTCTTCGAATATAGGGTATTGTTACATTATAAAGGGTATTTCAAAAGTTATGACCATTTGAAATCCAAATCACTGCCAAACGCTCTCAAACTATAAGCTCCTTGAAAGACTTTTCTATAAAAGAATCGGAAGCAAAATTCTGGAGAAGGCTCCCATCGAACAGGCCGGCTTTAGACCAGAGAGAAGCTACACAGATCAGATCATATCAATCACAACCCATATTGGAGCAGGCTTCCAAGATAACCAGAAAACATCGGCCGTTTTCGTGGACCTCTCTGCAGTGTACGAAACTGTAGGGAGACACGGACTACTCAAATTTTATCAACAGTCGCATTCAAATAAACCCTGCAACTTAAGTCCTGGCCCCACTGCTTTTCAACCTTTACATTTCCGATATGCCTGAAATTAGATTTTGGAAGTTCGGCTACGCGGATGACTGGTTGCTAGCCACGCAACACCGTTCCTTTGAAGAAACAGAAACTGCCCTACCTTTAGACTTGGCGAACTTGGGAACGTATTTCCGTAAATGGAGACTGAGGCCAACAAAACTGAGACGGCGTGCTTCCATCTCTCTAACAAAGCAGCGAATAGACAGCTCCTACTTCGAGGATGCCTTACTGCGCCACAATACGCACCCAAAATATCTTGGTGTCACCCTAGATAGGACACTGACTTACAAGAGGCACCTGCAGAACACGACTGCGAAGCTGCGGACTCGGAACAACATCCATAAGCTATGTTGTACTACATGGGGCTCTACCACCGAAATACTAAGAACCTCACCACTTGGGCTGTTTTACTCGACTGCAGAATACGGAGCTCCGATCTGGCTCAACAGTGCACATACCCAAAAGGTAGACACACGCTAAAATCAACTCCTACCGAATGGTTACCTGTTTTGAGCCATATAACGCCTCCAGATCTCCGGCGCAAAGCAGCTCTCCTCCGAGAATTTAAACGTATACAAGGCAACCCTCAACTTCTCATACACCAAGATACGGATAAATCATGCAAAAACAGACTACGATCCAGAAGACCAACCATAAGAACTGCCAGAGAACTGCACACGTCACAGTTCGATCCCATAGACTCTTGGAGCAAAAATGGACAGATAACTGCCCCCCTCAGGGCAGAAATCTTCCGTGTATAAGAATGAAACCTCCCGATTTCGATCAGCCCCGTAAAATATGGACATCACTGAATAGAATATGCACCAACCATGGCATATAATAATACAATATTTTTTTAATAATAATGTTTATTTATTCTCAAAGTACATAAAACCAAATCGTTGAAAAAATGAGTAAATAAATATGTTAACATCCATAGGACTAGGCCTGTACATGGTCGAATCAGTGTTACAATGTACATATCATTATACCTATATAAATATTGCATATACTTACGTATATGTATAAGATAAATATGCGCGAACTCATTACACAAATGGAGGAGGGTACAATCTGCGAGGTGTGACTGCGGGCCGGAAAAGCAAACGGTTCAACATATAGTGATGGAATGCCCAAATACAGCATATGGGGGAAACTTTGATGACTTCCTAATGGCAACTGATGCCGCGATTGATTATGAGCCGAGATTAAATGTGTGTTTGTGAATTGGACTAACTTTCTAATTTAATTTCTTTTAGGTACTTTTATGTGTTTTGTATCATATGAAGCCATACGATAAATAAATAAATAGCGCGGGGCTGTCCGCAAGGCGGAATCATTATCTCCCTTATTGTGGTGTTTGGTAGTGAATGAACTTCTGGTCAGGCTGAGCAATATAGGTGTTTACGTGCAGGCCTATGCAGATGATCTTAGCATAGTAGTCAGAGGTCGATTCATGGGTACCGTTTTGGAGATAATGCAAAACGCTTTGCGCATTGTGGAATCGTGGTGCAACGAGGTAGATCTATCGGTTAATGCCGAGCTAGTTATGTTTATTAGAAGAAAGAAACTGGATGGATATATCGGACCAACCTTCTTTAGAACATCACTTGAACTTTCCCAATCAGTAAAATATCTAGGCGCAATTCTAGACTCGAAGCTGAATTGGAGACAATATGTAGAACAGAAAGCCAATAAGGCACGTAATTCGTATGGGCATGCAGAAGTGTTGTAGGAGCTACTTGGGGCTTGACTCCCAAGGTGATGTTCTGGCTCTGTATTGTATGCATCACTGGTATGGTGGCCATAAGTAAGGATGGAAACAATCAAAGCAAAGCTAAATTAAATTCAACGCTTGGCTTGTGTTAGTATAACAAGTGCAGTACGCACAACTCCGTTGAGTGCGCTAGAAGCACTGCTGCATCTCCTTCCACTTGACTTGGGGAGGCAAGGGCGTCTGCGTTCCGATTGCGGGGTGATAGCGGTTGGTCCTTTGTGAAAGTTGACAGAGGACGCCCTGCAATCCTCTCGGAACTGCGAAGGAATGACCCTATCCTACATATTAGTAGCGATATAATTTCTCCTACATATCGCCTTGACTGCAAATTTACAGTAAAGTATGCTACAAGGGAAGAGTGGGGGCCAAGCGGCAGGCGTCCTTTTGAGGGGAGAGGGCCAGTCTGGTACACGGACGGCTGATTTACCTACGAAGGCTCCGGCGCTAGTGTCTATGGGCCAAAAACAAAGCTCTCCTTCTCTCTTAGGGGTACAGCACGGTATTCCAAGCACAGATATATGCGATTTTAGCTTGTGCCTTTCGTATTCACGAATTTCAGGGGCCTAGTATGCGGATCACCATGTGCTATGTCAGCCAGGCAGCATTAAAAGCATTAAGTGCTTGCAGGTTTACATCAAGGCTCGTTCTACAATGTAGAAAGGTCTTGGATGACATTTCGGCAAGACATCAGGTGTCACTTACGTGGGTGCACAGTCATGTTGGAGTTGGTGGCAAAGGAATAATTTTCTGGGTCCTGAGTCGGCTGTGGAGCTGGCAGCAGGTGCAATTAGAAGGAAAGCAGAGGTGTGGTTGCAAACCACAACCAAAATTCTTATGAGATGGAGAGGAATCTCTGAACAGCTCCGTCAAGCTAGAAAACTTATTTTAGGATCTCTGGCCAAGGTGGGGCGGTTCTGTCTCTCACTGGAGAGAAGCCGGCTAAGGTTACTTGTCGGCCTGCTATCTGGCCATAACACCTTCAAATGTCACTTGTATGCGATGGGAGAGGCAAGTGTTCCGACGTGTACACGCTGTGGCGAGGAGGAAGAATCCTCGGCACACATTCTATATCGCTGTGAAGCCCTTGGGTGTCATAGGCAGACTATACTTGGTTCAATGGTTCTTGAACCTGAGGATATAAGATGGGCAGGATCCAAGGCCATCCTCACCTTTGCGATGAAGGCTGGACTTGGGAACTAGGGTAAGGAGAGGTACAAAAGTACCCGTTTGTAGGCCTATGCACTGGTGGTTCTGGTCAACAGAAAGCCTTTCTCCCTCTTTTATTCGTTCATATCAAAATAAGTAGATAAAATATTTTATTAGTACCTTTGTAATTTAAAAATGTCTCGGGATACAGACGTGCTTGATCACCGGTCATATATTTTTAACTAAACAAACACTTTGATTTTAGGGAATAAATTTAGAAACGAGAGAGTTAAAATATTTGGCTGGGCTCATAGAATCCGGAGACAAGGAAAAAATTTAATGTTTATTACTTTGAGAGATGGTACAGGATTTTTACAAGCTGTATTAAATGACAAACTTTGTCAGACATATAATGCTGTATTACTACAAACTGAGTCTTCTATTATTTTATATGGAACCTTAAAGGAGTTGCCAGAAGGCAAGACAGTAAGTTTAATGTTATCAATTTTGTTAAAGTTATTTCACAAATGCATTTGATGATAGTTTGCTGCACATCCATGTATCTACATAATGATAATAATAAGAACGCACTCAGTATGGAATAGTAATTTGCTATTCATCAATCAATACAAAAATGGGACAGGTTATATATATTTTAACATTTATCTGTAAAAAAAACCATTAAAATTATTACTTCAGTTGTTAGTGGTGCTTATCAATATTACCTAAAAACAGTGACTGTTTTTTCATGTTTTTCGAAGTTTGTACCTTGGCATGTCTTGCGCTTGGGGTAATTTTATGCTCATCAAGGAGTATACTTTTATTAATTTCAATATCTACCATGAGTTTGCTATCATTCATAATTTTGTTATATTAACATCTCTCTCACTCTGCTAGCCCTGAGATTTGCATTTTTTTTTAAAGGCACCAGGAGGACATGAGTTGATTGTTGACTATTGGGAACTCATTGGTCTAGCACCACCAGGTGGTGCTGATGCCATTTTGAATGAACAAGCTCTCCCAGATGTTCAGGCTGAAAATCGTCACATCATGATCAGAGGAGAAAATACATCAAAGGTTCTAAGAATGCGTTCTGTACTTCTCCAGGCATTCAGGTTAGCTCTTTTGATTGGGTCATCATAGAGAGATAGATGAATCTTTATTCTTTTGTTCATCACATATAATATAGAACATGCCATAAATTGAGAGTTAGGTTTATTCGAATAAATAATGGATGATATTAAATATATAAAATAATTAAAAACGTCATAAAACACTTAACCCTTTATATACACGATAACAATAATGAAAAACTAGTAATATTTAAAACTTGTACATGTACATATATAAAAAAATATTAAAAAATTGAGTGGTATTAATACCTGGATTGGTCACTTTTACATTTTGAAGTATACATTTTCTAGTTGCTATAGTACCTGTTGACTTAGATTGATAAGTCACACAAATATGAAATTTCTTGTCTAGTGTGTTAGTCTTTCTTTTTATTTTCTAGAGATCACTATCTTGCAAGAGGTTACTGTGAAGTAACTCCACCGTCAATAGTTCAAACACAAGTAGAAGGTGGTTCTACTTTGTTCAAGTTAGATTATTTCGGGTAAGATAATCAGCCTTTCTGTGTATTCAGTTATGTAGTATTGTTCCAATTGGCTTACTCTTCACGATCATTTCAGTGAAGAAGCCTATCTAACACAAAGCTCTCAATTGTACTTAGAAACATGCTTGCCATCAATGGGTGATGTTTACTGTATAGCAGAAAGTTTCAGAGCTGAACAAAGCAGGACTAGGAGACATTTAGCAGAGTGAGTAAAACTGTTGTGATAAAATTCATTGTAATACATTGCTTGAAAATTGTTTTCAATTAATTGTAGTTATGTATCTTCTCATAGTCTTTCTGTAAAGTGTGAATCATGCTTTTTCCTGTACTATCCCCTAAAACCACCATAAAATCAGATTAGCAGCTGTTATTGCTCCGGCACTCGTAGTGAACGGACGTGTTTAGTATTGCTCCGAATTTAATTAATATGTAAATGTAACATCAATATGCCCACTGTACGATCAAACAGAAATAAAGGTGGTGGTGAATCAGATCCAGAAACACCGGATAACTTGAGGGATATATTACTTAGTGATGCATTCAAGGATCTAATTAGTGAAATTGTGCGCAGCGAAACTGCATTACTTCAAGATACAATTGCTGAACTACGATCGGAAGTGACAGCTCTAAGAGAATCTAACAAGGAATTGATTGCATTGCTAGTTAATAATGGATCCTCAACCAAAAGTGTTATAAATGCTGAATCTACCATGGAATGTGGTGCGGCATCGGAAACATGGTCGACTGTTGTAAACAAGAAACCGAGAAATCCTATAAGAACTAATACCGTTGTGGAAAACAAAAATCCTGTCTACAAAAACAGACAACAAAATTATGAATCATCACCTGAACAAATACCAGATGATAATATAAATATAAATGAGGAAACTACCAAGGAAAGCAATGTTTACCGTCATCCTAGAAATCAGCGTAAACCTAAGGCAGTTTACGGGAGCGGAAAGGATTGCAGTGCATTCAAGGCGGCGCAGAGGCGTACATGGATATATGTAGGTCGGGCTACACCAGGTACATCGGAAGGTGATATTAAAAAGATGCTTCAGAACAAATTTAAGGAAAGAGAATTCATAGTTGAAAAATTACCAAAATGGAAGAATGCGCAGACGGAGTCCTTCAAAGTCGGTGCGGATAAAGATCTGGAAAGTAATCTTTTTGATAGCAGTATGTGGCCACTGGGTACGCTGGTTAAAAAGTATATGTTTTTTCGAGAACAAAGAGATGCACACGAGCAGACATCAGGAAGATCATAAATGTAGAATGCAGAACAAAAAAAGTGAAAAAAAAAGAAATACCGTTAACCATCTATCATCAAAATATGCAGTGTTTGAGAAACAAGACAGAAGTAGTGGAAATTGAATTGGAAAAATATAAAGTTGACATTTTCTGTGTAACTGAACACTGGCTTACTGAGGACCAAATCCAAGCATGTACCATTCAGGGGTATCAACTTGCAAGTATGTATTACAGGTCAAGTTGTAAAAACGGAGGCGTAGGTATATTTTGTAGAAATGAACTGGAAAAATACGTCACAAAAATCGACGTTATTAAATCGCTCACCGAAAAAACTTTTGAAATCTGTGGTATCGAATTGAAAGCTAATGAACAGAAACTTCATATATTTTGCTTGTACAGAACACCATCTAGTGATTTTAAAAAATTCATAGAAGTATTCAGTTCATTTCTGGAATATAACTACAAATCCAAACATACTAGAGATGTTATACTTGTAGGCGACTGGAATGTAGACTTTTTATCAAATAGCTTAGAAAGTAATATTTTAAAAGATACTTTGTCCTCATTTGGCTTTCAGAATATTGTAAATGAATCTACCAGGGTATCACAGACCTCGGCAACTGCCATAGATTATGTATGTTTGAATGTGGAACAAAGTAATTATGATATAAGTGTAATTTTCAACGGTATTTCAGATCATTCTTGTCAACTATTGACCTTACGTAATTTTAAAAATGTTAGGCCTGGTACATGTGAAACAAAGTATAGTAGAATATTTAGCCAAACAAATTTTAAGAACTTCAGTGACTCATTACAACAAGAAAATTGGGAAGATGTGTATACAGCTAAAGATGTAAATGAAAGTTTTGAAACGTTTTTGAATATTTTTCGGTATCATGTAGATAGCTCATTTCCACTAAAGAAAGTTAAAACTGGGATACATCACAATAAGCCATGGTTGACCAAAGGAATTAGAATATCTAGCCAACGATTGAAAGATCTTCACTTTTATTTACGACAAGGGTGGGTTAACAATCAATACTACAACTCTTATAAGAAGACATATAAAATGATAGTTGTTGCAGCCAAAAGAATGTACAATGACAATTTATATCAAAATTCCTCAAACAAAAGTAGAACTGCGTGGCGCATTATTAAGGCATGTAGTAATCAAAATACAAAACAGAAAATAGACAGTCTCAGATTAAGTGAAAATAGTAAGGTTACTAATGACAAGAAAAGCATTGCAGATGAGTTCAATAGTTATTTTGTTAATATCCCATATTCCCTTATGGCGGATAATAACGTAACAGGTCAAACTAATGACTATGAACTTAGATCAAATAATATTTATGGCACCATGTTCTTAACACCTACAACAGAAATGGACATATTTAATATCATTCTGAACTTAAAAACATCAAATAGTATGGGATTTGATAACACTTCAAACAACTTAATAAAAGCGGCAGCTCACTTTATTGTGATCCCCCTTACATATTTGATAAACATGTTGCTCGTTGAAGGAATATTCCCTGAATGCCTAAAAACAGCAAAAGTAATACCGATTTTTAAGAAGGGAGATAAACAGCAAGTTAGCAATTATAGACCAATTTCAATTCTATCATCTATTTCTAAAGTTGTTGAAAGGGTAATATTTAACAAAATAGTGGATTTTTTGAACATAAATAGAGTACTAACAGACAACCAGCATGGATTCAGGAAAAACAGAAGCACTCAGTCTGCAATACTACAGTTTCTCACTAAACTTTATAAAGAAATGGACCAAGGTCATAAATGTACAGCACTATTTATGGATTTGAGTAAAGCGTTTGATTTGGTGAGCCATGATCTTCTGCAGAATAAATTGTATAGATATGGTTTGCGGGGTAAAGTTAAAGACTTGATAACATCATTTTTAAGCAACAGAAAACAAGTTGTTGATGTCTGTGGTGCACATTCTGAGGCTCTCCAGGTTGAGGTAGGTGTACCGCAAGGTTCTATATTAGGTCCCTTGATATTTCTTATATTTGTTAATGATCTTTCTTACGTTACTGATGATTTAGTGATGTATGCAGATGACAACAGTTTCCAATGCCATGGTAAAACTCATAACGAATGTGTGCAAAAATTAAAATTGATGATAGATAAATTCAAACTTTGGTTCTCGTCCAACCATTTATGTTTAAATACTTCAAAAACAGTCTTTATGAATTTCACGCCACGTATCAGTAGTAGACAAGAAAGCTTTCTAGTTACTGTTAATAACAAATCGATACAGCAGGTTGATGCAGTAAAATTCCTAGGGCTTAATCTGGATAATTCTCTGAATTATACTAATCATGTAAATAGTTTATGTACTAAGTTATCTTCTATTTGTTATGTTGCTAAAAGGCTTACAGAAACATGTAATAGAAACATAGTTTTAGCATTTTATTATGGTCAATTTGTTTCAAGGGTAAAATATGGTATTATTTTCTGGGGTAGCTCAAGTCTTATTTCTAGAATATTTATAATACAGAAGAGAATTATAAGATCAATTGCAGGTGCGTCTTCAAGATCACCATGTAGGCAACTTTTCAAAAAATACAAAATATTAACGGTTCCGTGTCTTTACATGCTAGAACTACTACCTTACGTCAAGAACAATGTCAGCACATTTCCTAAAAACTCTGATTTTCACAAACACAACACACGCAACTGTTCTGCTCTGACAGTTCCAGCACATAAATTAAGCATGTATGAAAAAAACCCTAATTACATTGGTTTAAAATTATATAATAAAATTGACCCTAGTATAAGAAATGTTAATTCTTTGAACTGCTTTAAGTCAAAATTGAAAGAATTCTTCATAAGCAAATGTTTTTATAATGTATGTGAATTTTTAGAAAGTGGACAAAGTGAATAATGTAAATAATTTTATTGTGTATGTGTATAGCTTATATTGCCGTTTGAAATTTTGTAGCATATTTGACGCTTCCTATACCATGTTTTTGGTCTCCTGGAATAAAGAACATTATTATTATTATTATTATTGCTTAACGTGCCTTGATAATAGTGGAAGCAAATAGAGCATTGTTTAAAATAACTCCTTAGAAGTATCTCCAGATATTTTGCTGCTAGCTGTTAGAACATTAATGGAATACACTTTTATCAATCATACGTTATATTTTTAGATATACTCATGTTGAAGCTGAATGTCCCTTTATCACATTTGAAGACCTGCTTGACCGCTTAGAAGATCTTATATGTGATGTAGTTGATAGAGTGCTGAAGTCTCCTTATGGCAGTATAGTTTATGAATTAAACCCTGACTTCAAGGTGCCAGAACGGCCATTCATGAGAATGAACTACAGTGATGCTATTAAGTATTTGAAAGAGAACAATATCACTAAGGAAGATGGAAGTTTTTATGAATTTGGTGAGGTATGGTACAAACCAGAATGATGGAACAATGTCCTTTTGTTTTGTCAGCGCCAGCAAAACTAGTTTTTTCTTTTAGTGTATAGTATAATAGGTGTGGGAAGGGAAAAGAAAAAATCATTGATTGGATTTCAGTCCCTTTTCAAGAGTAAATCGTGTGTTGGTAGCCTGTACGTTCAGTGTTTTATAAGCTTTATTCAACCAAAGAAATAAACTAAACGCAGCTAAGTAAACATACATTGTTCTTCTTAAAAGAGAAAATACTGTTGTAATTAAACTTCCGAACCTCTTTGTCTATAGGATGGGAAGTAAAAATACTACTTAATCTTGAAGGACTGAAGGTGTCTCTTGCAGCATATTTTATAGATGCAATTTTATATGTTATATAAAACTATTGAATTATCTGAAATTTCATTTTGTAGGACATTCCAGAAATGCCAGAGAGGAAAATGACTGATCAAATCAATAAACCAATCATGTTGTGCAGATTTCCAGCTAATATTAAATCGTTCTATATGAGCAAGTGTCCTGAAGACAACAGGTTAACTGAAAGTGTTGATGTACTATTGCCTAATGTAGGAGAAATTGTTGGAGGCTCGATGAGGATTTGGGATTTGGAGGAATTAATGGAAGGGTGAGTTAAGTTTTGGATCAACTATATACGTCTCAATAATAACTAACTATATTTTCAGATACAAACGTGAAGGCATTAGTCCAGACCCATATTTCTGGTACAATGATCAAAGAAAATATGGATCATGTCCACATGGAGGCTATGGCCTTGGATTGGAGAGGTTTTGTTGCTGGCTGTTGAACAGATACCACATCAGAGAAGTTTGTCTCTATCCAAGGTATCTTCATCACTGTAAACCATAGTTTAAATGGAGATTCCCAGATGCTGCATTTATAATATTAATAATTAAAATATTTTTCATTTGATTTATACTAATTATGCTTCTGTCATACAACATTATTAAATATGTATGAATGCTTTAAACATTTGTTTTATTGCTAAATGCAAGATTGTACATCACTGCAAGATATACAGGTATTTTCTGTAGATGGTAGGTATGGTTATAAAGGACATTGAATGAGCACTGTATCATAATCAGCTTGGAAAATGAATGTACAGGGTGTCCGGATATTCGACCAACAACGCTTGACAGGTGATAGGCCTCACATTTCTATGAACATTGAGATGAAGCCATAAAATGCTCAATTTTTAAGGTACAGGGTGTTAAGGTTTTACTTTTATTTTCGTTTTTTCTCAAGTATTCCGCAATAAAATGTCCAACGATCTGAAATTACGTATCGGGTGGTTTTTTAAGGCAAGAAATCCAAATTCAACAACGGTTTTTCTATCGTAGGGGGCGCCAGCTATGGCACATTGAACTCATTTAAATAAATTATCAAAACATTTTTCTGTTTTGGCGCATCAATTTTAGTATTTAAAGAATCGTGTCCTCGATATGTTTTACGTGAAAAACTTCAACACCACCTGTTTTAAAATCGATTGATCACATTTTACAACTAACTGGGGTGGCCGAGAAATTTCAATAAAGGTTATCTCGAAAACGGTTACTTCTAGTGGCTTAAACAAAGTATACCTTTTTTACGTAAAACATATTGCGGAAACGATTTTTTTAATATTCATATTGAAAACCGGCAAAAAGCGCCCTCTATTCATGGTAGCAAAACATGTAGCAAAACCGTTGTTGAATTTGGATTAACCCCAGATACGTAATTTTAGATCGTTGTGCCATTTTATTGCGGAATAATTAAAAAAAAAACTGAATAAAACTTTGATACTCTCACTTACAAATTTTGATCGACAACACTCCGTCAATTATAAAAATATTAATGTACAGTGTGATCAGATAAGTAGCATTCTGCAAAATTAATTTATTTGTCCGTAGGAGTTGCAGCAGCTTTAGCTGCTGCTATTTTTTTCCAGGACAAGGGTGAAGATGGGATCACAGAGAAGGTTATGGGTGGGGGAACACATTTTTATGTGCGGTGTTATAGCCTTCTACTTTCTACCTGTGTAAAAACACATTTCTAATTTTGCCGCATGTAAGGAAACATTGCATAGATCGAGCATCCTCTAATGCCAGCACTTCAGTTGGCGTAGCGTATTCGTGTAGCGGCATCGATGTATTTGTCCAAATATTTGATGTATTCGCAAATATCAAATATGCCTTTCCTCATTGTCGGTCAGCATAAGTATTCATCTTGAGTCCTTTGATGCGTAATTAGAAACCGAAAAGTGGACGGAAACGCGTATATGCATTATCTGTCTTGTTTAGCAAATAAGGCAAATAACCCAAATAGGCTCACGCCACATCGCCGTGTTTTGGCAAATCAAACAAATACACGAATACGGTACGCCAAGTGAAGTGCCGGCATGGCATAAGCATTGTCGCATCCGCTAAGAATTGTTGCTCTCGCAGCCGCTATACAGGGTGTTTCCTAATTGAATGTCAATATTTATGGGGGCGGTTTTTGGGTTCATTTTAAGAAGAAAACTTCATATGAACATATGCCCTAAACGTCTTACCTTTTGAGATACAGGATTGTAAAGTTTTCAAAAATAAATAATGTATTATTAATATCTACAATACCACTTCATATATTTTAATGAAATTCGTCATACATGTACTATGAATCAAGAGTCATTTTTTAATGTATCACTTTTTCTTAAATTTCCACCAGTGGCGTTCGTACGTAATTTGACCTGCCTACTTTGGCAGACATTGATGGTGAGCCACTAATTTCTCCTGAAATAAAAATTATTTTTGAAATCCCCACTCATTTATAACCAAAGTTGAACACTTGATTTTTTCAATCTGATGCACGGTTTTCGCTTAAAAAAATAAAAACCGTTTCTCTGCATGATGGCAACAATATCGTTAATATGACAATATCACCATGCAGAGACATACAGGGTGGGCCAATAGTGCGTGGACGGAGGATTGTGGGCTTACTAAAAAATATTTCAAAAATCACTTGATCATGGTAGGGACCCTTGGGGGCTATAATATAAAAATATTTTCACGTTTATACAGGGTGATTCATATCAAACTTACTTTTTTTTGAATGGAACCCCCTATATATTATTGCATATTTGGATTTCTTGGTCAATTCTAGTGTGACTTTATGTATCACACATGGAACTTTAAACGAACCGTTTAGGCGCAAATCACCATTCTTGGTATAAGTAGGTATCAGAAAAAAATTGAATATCGCAGCGATTATAAAACGTGACTTTGCGGTTCTCCAATTACAAATGTAATTCGAACTCGACCGGCTAACGTAAGTTGACACATTTCATGGTTAGTAACACTGCAAAGTCACAGCCCTCTAAGATTTTTATGAATAGCTGCGATATTCAATTTTTTTCTGACATCTACCTACCTGTGATTTGCACCTAAACGGTTCGCTTAAAGTCCCATGTGTGATACATAAAGTCACATTAAAATGCACCCACAAATATAGATATGCAATAATATACACGGTCTTCCATTTAAAAAAACATAACTTTGATATGTCACCCTGTATAAAAGTTATTATTTTTAAAATGTAGCCCAACTAGACCTACATACACTTGAAAAGTCGATTTTTCGAAAAGTGGTATCGTTTGGTCACAAGAGTCCGAGGCGTTGAGCTTGACTCACCCTATATACGTCTTCGGAAGCGGTGCCACTTCTTTTAGAGTCGTTCACTTTATTTGACCCTTTCCGGAATGCAGCTCGAATATATTGTATTTTTTTGGTACAAAAGCACGATCAGCATTCGGGAAGTGGGGCTACCAACTCATCGTATGCCCGATTTTTCAAGTTCTTGTTCCTATATTCATTAGCTTTAATTTGCCATAAACAAGTATGACTCCTATACAGGGTGGGCCAATAGTGCGAGGACGAAAGATTGTGGTCTTACTAAAATATATTTTAGAAATCTGTCACTTGATCATGGTAGGGAACCTTAAGGGCTATAATGTAAAAATATGTTCACTTAAATTTTGACGTTTATACAGGGTGATTCATAATATCATACTTACATTTTTTAGAATGGAACCCCCTGTATATTATTGCATATTTGGATTCCTTGGTCAATTCTAGTGTGACTTTATGTATCATATATGGAACTTTAAACGAACCGCTTAGGCGCAAATCACCATTTTTCGTATAAGAGTAGGTATCAGAAAAAAATTGAAATCGCAGGGAGTATCAAACCTAGAATGCTGTGACTTTGCGGTATGATCAAGCATGAAACGCGTCACCTTAGGTTAGACGGATAAACTTGAATTCTTTTTATAGTTGGAGAAATCAGTAGAATAATTAGGGAAACTTCAATCGCAGTGTGGTGATCCGGAACGCGCTCCTGGCTGCCAGACGTTAGAACGCACCTTTAGCAGTCACGTGACCGAAGTTTGACATTGAAGTCGTCGACGGATGATTTTTATAAAAAAATGTAAGATCTAAGTGTATGAGTGTATAGTCATGAAGTGACTTGATGAAGTTCAGATAAGTAATGTATTTGATTATTACTACATTCTATATTGTTCAGATATTTTGATACTTGTCAGACCATGAGTGACTTTCTATATTAATTTTCCATCTGTGATTCTGTACTACTGTTCTGTAATGCTTCCTTCCTTTTCTTTCATTCTCTGACTAAAGCTACTGTTCTGTGATGCTTTTGGTTGTTGTGTTTGGTCACTGGAATAAACTAAAAACTAGTGGCTTGTGATATTCGTTGCCATAGTTTTGTTGATAGTTTGTTTAATAATTACGAGAGGGGATTGTTTTTGAAAAAGGTAACAAGCTGGAGACCAAAATTTCAACAGAAGGGTTTTTGAGTCTTTTTCACGAATATTTGCAGGTATGTTGTCTTTTGAGTTTGTATTATTAACTAATGTGGTCTGGCTACTATTTTTGGAGTGTTTCACAAAGTATATACTATACATCCTGTTTTTGAGACGATACTATATGGCGTTGGGTCTCTGATTTCCGTCTACTCTAGGTATTTCAGGCTAATGGTGAATAGAGATAACTCTGTCTTATTTATCTGTATCTATTTCAACCTTTACTGATTTCTCTTTATTTATATATGATATTTATTTACGGAGGGTTGATAGCCTGGTAATCACCCAGGCTGGACCTATTCCAATTATCTCCTTTATTTACTCCTTTATATGGTTGGTTATATTTATTTATATATGCTGATATTTTACATTTTTCCACATTCTATCCATATTTCTCTCCCTGACGTTAAACAGAGATCTAGCCCACCATGTATTATTATTATTATTATTTATCATTTAGACTGTGTATGTTTATAACAATTTCTTTATTATACAATATTAATAACAAGAGCCAGTTTACCACTATTATTAAGACATTTTGAATCTTATATTTCAACATATCAATATAAATACTTCACCAATAAAATATATGAAATACAAAGCACTCATGGTTTGATAAATACAAGAATCAAGTAATAAAATCATACCAGAAACACTCAGCACTCATGATTAATGAAATCAAAACAAATGTTAAGAAACAAATAATAAAAAAAACCATATCATAACATTTCTGTGTTTGATTTCATTCTCTCTGAGTTGGTACACATGCATGCTAAAAGAATCTGGTTACCATGGGCACACATACAACATTGGGTTCTAAATTCCACCACTAGACGTCTTGATCACTTTGGCTATTTCTAAATTTGGTATCGGTTTTGACAGTGACTAGTTGCTCACTACAAAATTGGTGCCGTGACCAGGATGACTGTCTCAAGGGCCCGGAGATGGTTGTTCTGGTCAAAATTGTTGCTGTTGCGAAGGAGGCATGTCACTGTGTACTAATTTCAGACGAGGTATGGTTTATTAATCATGAAAGATCTTTTGTTGTTGTCAAGTGTGATACTGCGTAGCAATGTTTACAGGGTGATCTATACTGAACGATGGAGAACCAAGATTCTACACCAAGAACCAGTAAGAATCTGAGCGAGTTAGATGAAACCCAAATTTCTCAAGTCTTATCTAGAGATGGTACGCCTGTTCCTGATCAATCAGACAGTATGACAGCAAGAAAGCCCTTGTCCCTTGTGAAGAATGTCAACCAGTTGAAAAATCTTCTAAGACAACCATCGGTGATGTTACAGCCTTTTGCAGACACTTTGGCAGGTCAGTTTCATTTTTAATATCCTATCAGCCATTTTACTTCTGTTTTTTATATTATTGTTTGTTCTCTGAGAAACAAGAAAGTTTCAAATCTTATGTTTGGAATGTTGCTATTTCCCTATGAGAAATTTTACTATGATAACTTATTTCTTATTTTCTTAGCTATGGACAGGCTAGTTTGCTGAAACCATTGCAGCCACATATGAATGTGTCAGCTGATCGAAGTATTCAGGGATCTTTAAATTTTCTTATAAGATATCCATCTACTGTTTTGCTTTTTGCTTCATGTATGTCAATCAGTACTCCTCTTCAATCAGAATTTCTTCCTCTGCTGCCAACTATGTTTAACATTCCTCTACCTCACTTTTTGGTGAATGCACTGCAAGTGAAGTGATGTGGGGTCCTCGCTTTCTCACAAAACTATTTGTTCACTCTTCCTATTCTATATCTGATACATTTTTCCTTGGTGTCTGTGAAGCTTTCTTTTTCAGCATGGTCTCACCTCTAGGGGCATGGAGCTTGATTAAGAATATGTAAGTGTTATTTTCAGGTAGCCTACAGCCGAAAATATAAACAGTTTGGAACTTTCTTAGGATTGTGTGTTCTTTATCCTCATTTTATCCAGGGTTATAGTGATTTGCTATTAAATCCTGACATTTGTCTGGTGATGTTTTTTTTTGTTTCTTTCCCTCATGCATTAGTTACAATAATAATCATTGTTATGATTTTATAATACATTATACATTGGGATATGTTAGGTCAAGAATGACATTTGTGAAGTCTACCTTGACAGCTGACGGCTGGCCTCTTTCGAACTGTGCTGTCTAGCCCACGAGTAACCAATGTTGCCAGATCGTAACACATGAGACTGGTTTTACCTGAGGCGTGAGGTCCAATGTTGCCAGGTCGTAACACATGTTTGGTTTTACCTGAGGGGCGAGCTCCAATGTTGCCAGATCATAACCGATGTGATTGCTTGGTCTTTTACATTAGGGGCGAGGTAAAGTCAAGTACATTTCTGACTTTGAGTTCTATTATGGTCCACACTGTGTGTCAAGCCTATCTTATTCTAATGTTTACACTTTGTGGATCCCACACACAGGTGAAAGTTGTGGAAACTTAATATTTCCAACTTGAAGTTTTTCATTTTTGGTTGAAGTTTTCAATTGTTTGAATTGTTATCAAGTATTGTGACTTAAAAGAAATACATATGTGTTCTTTGAAGTCGTTGGTTATTCCTCGTTTCTAGTTTTAGAAGATTATTTACTATTTGATTTCATAAATCTGCTGATTGAATTTTTCTTGTTGCATGTATCGACGCGGCGGTGCTCATGAGGCCATGGAACTACAAGAAAATTTTTCCAGCCAGGAACTAAGGGATGTTGGAAAGCTACCCAGCCTCCTTCGTCTTTGGATACCTTTCCAAAGGGGCGTTTGTGGTGATCCGGAACGCGCTCCTGGCTGCCAGACGTTAGAACGCACCTTTAGCAGTCACGTGACCGAAGTTTGACATTGAAGTCGTCGACGGATGATTTTTATAAAAAAATGTAAGATCTAAGTGTATGAGTGTATAGTCATGAAGTGACTTGATGAAGTTCAGATAAGTAATGTATTTGATTATTACTACATTCTATATTGTTCAGATATTTTGATACTTGTCAGACCATGAGTGACTTTCTATATTAATTTTCCATCTGTGATTCTGTACTACTGTTCTGTAATGCTTCCTTCCTTTTCTTTCATTCTCTGACTAAAGCTACTGTTCTGTGATGCTTTTGGTTGTTGTGTTTGGTCACTGGAATAAACTAAAAACTAGTGGCTTGTGATATTCGTTGCCATAGTTTTGTTGATAGTTTGTTTAATAATTACGAGAGGGGATTGTTTTTGAAAAAGGTAACAAGCTGGAGACCAAAATTTCAACAGAAGGGTTTTTGAGTCTTTTTCACGAATATTTGCAGGTATGTTGTCTTTTGAGTTTGTATTATTAACTAATGTGGTCTGGCTACTATTTTTGGAGTGTTTCACAAAGTATATACTATACATCCTGTTTTTGAGACGATACTATATGGCGTTGGGTCTCTGATTTCCGTCTACTCTAGGTATTTCAGGCTAATGGTGAACAGAGATAACTCTGTCTTATTTATCTGTATCTATTTCAACCTTTACTGATTTCTCTTTATTTATATATGATATTTATTTACGGAGGGTTGATAGCCTGGTAATCACCCAGGCTGGACCTATTCCAATTATCTCCTTTATTTACTCCTTTATATGGTTGGTTATATTTATTTATATATGCTGATATTTTACATTTTTCCACATTCTATCCATATTTCTCTCCCTGACGTTAAACAGAGATCTAGCCCACCATGTATTATTATTATTATTATTTATCATTTAGACTGTGTATGTTTATAACAATTTCTTTATTATACAATATTAATAACAAGAGCCAGTTTACCACTATTATTAAGACATTTTGAATCTTATATTTCAACATATCAATATAAATACTTCACCAATAAAATATATGAAATACAAAGCACTCATGGTTTGATAAATACAAGAATCAAGTAATAAAATCATACCAGAAACACTCAGCACTCATGATTAATAAAATCAAAACAAATGTTAAGAAACAAATAATAAAAAAAACCATATCATAACATTTCTGTGTTTGATTTCATTCTCTCTGAGTTGGTACACATGCATGCTAAAAGAATCTGGTTACCATGGGCACACATACAACATTGGGTTCTAAATTCCACCACTAGACGTCTTGATCACTTTGGCTATTTCTAAATTTGGTATCGGTTTTGACAGTGACTAGTTGCTCACTACAGCAGATAACTTGATTTTTTCAAATGGGAATGCCTATTTTGGTTTATCTAATCAAATGTAAAATTTGATTACCTTTCTAACGATATAGGACTCTCGATATCAATCTTTTTTGATTTTCATTTATTTCAAATTTTCTGTCAAATCGGTGTTTTTCAATTTTCCTGCGTGCAAGCAACCTCTAGCAGGCCATGAAAAATAAACAAAAGCCCGTTAATATGGAAGAAACCAACTAACTTAGTAGAAAGATGCAAACGAACTAGAGTAGCGAGGCAAGATCATGAAAATTCCTTACAACACATCAGCTATGAGAAGCGGGTATGACAGAAATGTTTGTTTTCACAGCCTACTAGCTATTGAGGTCTATTAGAGCTTGACAACTTTCTAAAGCGACTAAAATTTTCTAAACAAAATGATAACTACCACCGATTTTTGTTTATAATCGAACATCTTTAGAATGAAATTTCACATTTAATGGGATAAAAAAATAGTAATTTCCGTTTAGTTAAGTCAAAAGTGAAGATATCTCTAACTGGAGCATTTTGAACATCTACTGAAATGATTGCTAGAATTTTTCAATTACGCTATGTTGTAATTGTGTTCATTTCATGCAGTTTTCTACAAACTAAATTATGTTTTACAGTTCAAACAGACTGCAATTGAAGTTTCATTTTCCGCGATTTTGCTAATAAGTAGAAGTACCGACTGAAAAATTTGAAGGGTTCTAGTCAGAGGTATCATTACTTTTGACTTATGGAAATGGCTACCTTTTATGGTATTAAATGTGAAAATTTATTCCAAAGACATAGATGTTCTGCTGCCAGCAACAATCACTAGTAGTTTTCAGTTGGTTAAATATGTTTTTACTGACTTTGGAAATTGGCTAATAGCTATAATATGCTGTGAAAAGTTAGCGTTCTTTTTACCGCTATTGTTTCTGGTTAGAGCCAATATCTTGTAAGGAATTTCCATAATCTTGCCTCGTTGCTCTAGTTAGTTTGCATCTTTCTACTAAGTTAGTTGATTTCTTCCATATTAACGAGCTTTTGTTTATTTTTCATGGCTTGCTAGGTTGCTTGCACGCAGGAAAGTTGAAAAACACCGATTTGACTGAAAATTTGGAATAAAATGTAAACCAAAAAAGACTGGTATCGAGAATGCTATATCGTTTTTTTCCCCTGGGAGCCGTCAGCACTTAAGCCTTTAAGGCCTATTGTGCTATGACTTCCCAGAGGGGGGACGGTGGACGGCCAGCACCATTGGAATCATCCCGGATGGTTCAGGCCCCGGACGGTCCGACGGGGGTCCCCCGTCCGGGCCATCCGGTCGATCATCCAAAGTGCCGGCCGCGTAGGATGCTCCGCTCAGCGCTCGTGTGGGCGACACCAACACGGTCGAAACTGAATGCCCTGTGTATATACAGTCACCCACCCAAGCGCTAACCGCGCTATATCGTTAGAAAGGTAATAAAATTTTACATTTGATTCTTTAAACCAAAGTAGGCATTCCCATTTGAAAGAATCAAGTTAGCTGTGATTGAAGTATCCTTAATTAATCTACTGATTTCTCAAAGTACAAAAAGAATTCAAATTTAGCCGTCTGACCTAATAGATTTAATGCTTAGTCGTACCGCAAAGTCACGGCCTTCTAGGTTTTATAATCCCTGCGATATTCAATTTTTTTCTTATACCTACTTATACCAAAAAATGATGATTTGCGCCTAAACGGATAGTTTAAAGTTCCATATATGATACATAAAGTCACACTATAATTCACCTAGGAATTCAAATATGAAATAATATATAGGGGGTTCCATTCAAAAAAATGTAAGTTTGATATTATAGTCCTCAAGGATCCCTACCATGATCAAGTAACAGATTTTTGAAATATTTTTTAGTAAGCCCACAATCTTCCATCCACGCACTATTGGCCCACCCTTTATAATTCGATGAAGTTGCTTAAAATTTCCCTTGTCCAGTCAGCCATGATGTTAACAAACAAATAGTATTTTTATGCAATGTTCGCGCGATCCTACGGGCACATTAACGGCAGATTTGGAGCACAAGTCAAGACCGGCAAAAAATATGTGCGAAATTCGCGCCATACCTGGCTCGTGGTTAACCTTGACGGGCGGAGATCTGTACGAATTTTATTCGCCACGCATTGGATATGACGGATTATCCGCTCGTGTATGGGGCGCTTATGTTACCGTCAAACAAGGGATTATGCGCAATTTTGTCCAAAAACCATTGACAAAAATTAACGCGCAAGGGCAAGTCTCGGGGAAGTAACGCTTGGACCCGTTGAATATCATACGGGTACAATAGAAAATCGTGCAAAATTTTCCAAACCAGGGCGTGCGGATATCCAGATTATTTTTCGAGTACTAAATTTTAGGACGTTCATATGTTTAGATGATTTCGCGGAGCTAATCCCGAATATGCGACTCAAATGTGTCTATTGTGGCTCACACCTGTTTAAGAGTTCACCGTAAAGTCCACACCTCTTAGCGAAGGCGATTATCGTGAAGGGTGAAACTTCCTTGAAGTCATAAGGTTCCAGTTGGGCAAATCCACCGAATATTAAAACAAAGGCAAATCCATCCAATGTCTGGAACCTAGCTCTCTCCAGTATTGGACATGAGCAAAGAAAATGCAGGTCTGTATGGAGTGCAAGTACCTATTTGCTGTAACCGGTTGCCTGATCTGTTGGCAGCACACTTTGCTATACGACATAAGAATTTTTATTATCATGTGGTAACGTATAATTATGAGCTGTTAAAGATTTTAGGGGGGCTATGCCCATCCGGCCCATCCCACCTGCATGACCGCCGGTGATGTGAAGCTAGACAATATGCACTCTACTTGCCTGAGCTGATCCCACTAACCTAGCTGTCGCCAGTTCATTGCAGGTCCACTTATGCAGGACAGCCAATGCTTTTTGAGTAACAGGAAATACATGTTGTTTCATATAATGGAATATACATACTAAGGTGTGTATATATAAATAAACGCCGAAACATCGCGGCTTTTTGAGTAAAAAACCTCTGCATTATTTATATCCCAAAATCCGAAGAACCTTTTCTACGAAATAGTATACATATTGCTGGAAATAAAGAGAATTAATTGACTTCTTACAAAATTTACATTCGATAAAATAATAAAGATATAACTTCAATTCTGTTGAATATGTCAGATGAATTCGCACCTTGTGATTAATTTAAAACTGAACAAATTGCTTTGGGATCTATTAAAATACAGATGTATGTAGTAAGCACTGCACGGTGTTTTACGTTGAAGAAACTGACCGAATATTTTAGGCAATATACAGGGTTATTCACGTTATTCGACACGGAGCATTATGGCTAAATTATTTGATGGAAAAGAAAATAATAATTTCGGATGGATAGAGACCCATAAAGGCTACATTTTAAAAATATTTTCATGTTATACAGGGTGTCCCAAAAACACGAAATGTATTAAAGTTATGTTTTTTTTTAAATGGAACACCCCATATATTATTGCATATTCAGATTCCTTGGTGAATTCTAGTGTGACTATATGTATGGGACTTAAAGCGAACCGTTTAGGTGTAAATCACCATTTCCGGTATAAGTAGATATCAGGAAAAAATTGAATATCGCAGAGGTTATAAAATTTGGAAGGCTGTGACTTTGCCGTATTACTAAGCATAAAATGGGTCAGCTTTGGTAAGACTGTCAAATTTCAATTACGTTTATGCTTTGAGAAATCGGTCGATTAATTAAGGAAACTTCGATCAGCGATAACTTGATTTTTTCAAATGGGAATGCCTAATTTTTTTTCCACGGTTAACCGTAGAATTTGATAACCTTTCTAATCAATCTCTAGTAGCTTTCATTTAATTTTAAAATTTCGAACAAATCGGCGTTTTTCAATTTTCCTACCTATAAGCAACGTAGCAGGCCATGAAATATGAACAAAAACCTGTTCAGGTTCAGGTAGAAGAAAACAACTAACTTAGCAGAAAAATACACACGAACTAGACTAAGGGGACAAGATTATAAAAATTATTCACAACAAAACAAAGTCTAACCTGAAAGAACGGCGGTAACATCTCTAAGGTCAAAGAAAAGCTGGAGTATGGCAGTAATAGATATTTTTTACAGTCTACTGGCTACCGCAATTTACTAGAGGTTAAAAATATCCAAGATAATTAAAAACCCTAAATTGCAACAGAAACAACCAGGGACTATTGCTCCAGCACGCAATTGCCAATGATATGTAATGGTATAAAAAAGTAGTAATTTGCGTCGAAGTGGATACCTCTGACTGGAGCCCTTCTATTTTTCAATATCTATTAGCAATATTGCAAAAAACGAATAATGACAAATCAGAATTAAATTTTCTGCCATTGCCATGTTTTATAATTTGAACAAATATTAGTTCATTCTTCATTTTCTGCGATCTTGCTAATAGGTACTGGAGAATTTTCAGAACTCAGAGGTACTTTTGACAGAATTGCATACTTTTTTATATCATTAAATGTGAAATTTTATTATGAAAATAATAAACTGCCTACAAGATTGTCTAGTAGTTTCCGTTTCATTTCAAAATTTTTAATGGTTTTGGAAATTGCCAATCTCTATAGTACATTGCAGTAGCTAGTAGGCCGTGAAAAAATCGATTTCTGCCATACTCCAGCTTCTCTTTGACAAAACATATGTTACGGCCGATGTTTCTGGTTAGACTTTGTTTGTTGTAATTTTTATAATCTTGTCCCTTTAGTTTAGTTCGTGTGTATTTTTCTGCTAGGTTGATTGTTTTCTTCTGCCTGAACAGGTTTTTGTTTATATTTCATGGCCCGCTACATTGCTTATTTCCTTTCCCAATTTTCGTACCTAGGAAAATTGAAAAACGCCGATTTGTTTGAAAATTAAAAATTGAATGAAAGCTACCAGAGATTGATATTCACAACCTTATATCATTAGAAAGGTTATCAAATTCTACGTTTAACCGTATAAAAAAAATTAGGCATTCCCATTTGAAAAAATCAAGTTACGCTGATCGAAGTTTCCTTAATTAATCGACCGATTTCTCCAAGCATAAACGTAATTGAAATTTGACAGTCTTATCAAAGCTGACCCATTTTATGCTTAGTAATACGGCAAAGTCACAGCCTTCCAAATTTTATAATCTCTACGATATTCAATTTTTTCCTGATTTCTACTTATACCGAAAATGGTGATTTACACCTAAACGGTTCGCTTTAAGTCCCATGTGTGATACAAAAGGTCAAACTAGAATTCATCAAGGAATCTGAATATGCAATAATATATGGGGTGTTCCATTTAAAAAACATAACTTTGATACATTTCGTGTTTTTGGGACACCCTGTATAACATGAAAATATTTTTAAAATGTAGCCTTTATGGGTCTCTATCCATCCGAAATTGTTATTTTCCTTTTTATAAAATACTTTAGCCATAATGCTCCGTGTCGAATAACGTGAATAACCCTGTATATGTACTCCTGGTAGGGTTGTCACCTGTCCGGCTTCATATAGTGCCTCGGGTAGGACTCGCAAAATGCTCTCCAAATCATCGTTGTGACGCACTGCTTCTCATTGATGCTTGAGAAATGGAAACCTTTTATGCTCCTCAAAAATGGTGTTACCTGGTTGCTTCCGGAGTTTTAGGAACGAAGTTGGGCCCCAGGCCCGTCTCTGGTCAGGTGGCTAGTTACGCTAGTGTTCTGGTCATTGATTTTGACCAGTTGTTCTGTTGTAGGCGTTATAGTCAGGCACATAGCCAGGTACGAAGTTACAAAATATCTTAGCGATTTATATATTTCCAACCTGTTAAAACTTTTATGCTACAATTACTAGGCTACGGAGCTTAGAAGAAACCGTCTCAATAAAGTTTGGAGATAAGGGCAAAATATCCAAGGATCGAAACAAATTTAAACAAAAATTTTAGGGTGTTGCTCATAAAATAATTGACAAATAAACAATATTAACAATTATTTCTAATAGTACTACTACTATAGCGACACGTTAAAAGCTAGATGTTCCAATTTGCAATTTATGGCAAATACCCTTGTTTTGGGCTGATGAAAACAAGAAAATTCTGAAACAGTTGAATTTATGTACAGATACGAGTGTTATGTTGCATACAGTTTTTGCTTAGAATTCAAAGAAAAAATATTTTTGTTTTACCTTTACACCCAAGTAGGGTATAATGAATATCTTTTGAGTTAAGTTCCTTGATAATGTAAAATATTAACACCAACGACGTTCAGTAGGACGTCGTTGATAAACACCTTTAAAACATGCAACATTATATTCATATCGTTTGGTTATTTTATATTTGTTTATTTTTTGATATCAAAGAATGGATAATAGACAGCAAAAAATATATAGATAGGGTAAATGAAAACAGGGTTTGAATATTTCGAATACTCAACAGGTCCCCCCTAAGTAGGGCCCTCACCTGTTCGGTGTTTTCGTAGCGGGTAGCCACAAAACCTTTTTTGCTCTAACGGTGACACTTCTATAATGCCCCTCCAGGATGTTTGAGACACGGAAACCTAACCACCCCCATTTTTTGCTCGCCAAAAATGGCGATACCCAACCACGTCCTACTCCTGATACCCAAGACGTCCTTCAGGAAGACGTTGGTGATACCTGACTGCTCCCGGTCTCTACACCCGCCCCCCCCTCCCAGGTCAGATGATTAAGGTAGTGTTGTTAAGTTAGCTATAATTTTATTGTAGTAGCTTAAAGGAATTTTTGGCTGAAAGGCGGATTAAAGAGCTATTACTCAAATAAGTATTCACATTCAATACATTTTTAAACGACATTGAAAACGATTGTAGAACTTTAATATATTTCATGGATATATTGGGATTAACGGTGACGCTTCTTTATTGCTCCTCCAGAATGTTTGAGAAACGGAAACCTAACCACCCCCATTTTTTGCTCGCCAAAAATGGTGATACCTAACAACGTCCTACTAATGATACCCAAGACGTCCTTCAGGAAGACGTTGTTGGTGATAACTGACTGCTCCCAGTTTCTATCCCCCCCCCCCCCCCCCCCAGGTCATATGATTAAGCTAGTGTTGTTGTTAAGTTGGCTATAATTGTGGTAGCTTAAAGGAGTTTTTGGCGGAAAGGCGGATAAAAACCTATTACTCAAATAAGTATTCACATTCAATACATTTTTAAACGACATTGAAAACGATTGTAGAACTTGAATATAGTTCATGGATATATTGGGATTAATGAATTTTTGCGAAAGGCATAATCGTAGGTCTACTATGCGCCGATGATATTTGAAAAGTATCTTCAGTATTTCTGAAAAATAATTTTCTAGTACTTGGGCGGACGAGATACCTTGAGAAATTAAATTCATGTGATAAGTCGCTGTGTTTTATCTGCCAAACCAGGTATATCGAATTTATTGGTTAAGAAGTTGTTTCGCAGAACATTTTTCGGCACATCTAACAACCATTGAAATTTCCTCATTTTGTATGATATCGATTTTCATCCAATGAAATCCAAATTACACTGGTAATTGCATTAAGTGCAATTATCGGTCGCTATGACTACACAATTGAGTGTGATAATTTCATCCGAAATTAATTTTATAATATTAAATTTCAATGATTATTGTACTTTCAATAAATGAAAATTCCGTTGTGTTGAGTTCAGTTTCTTTTCAAAAAAATTCGGTTCAATATCCCTTGGACATTGACGAATGCTTCATAATTTTCAGAAAAATTGCTTCGGACTGTTACCAAGTAACGAGCTTTCGATTTTCATAAAAGTATCTCGTCCATTTTCAATGTCCTAGGAATATTACTACTGAAAACATCTTGGAACCAATTTCTTATGAAACAAAATTCTTCGTAATTACCACTGATGCTGATTAGATTAAGTCAGGTTGATTATATGATATGGAATAACCTAATAACTTGAGGCATGGATGGGAATGCTGTTTTGTAAATTTTTAATTATTTGATGCACAGATTGTTGTCGGTGATTTAATGCGAGGTATATCTGGTAGTCGTACGTATTGCTTTTTTAGGTTGACCTAGTTGGCTTGAAAAAGTTTTTTTTTAATATTTGATCTATATAGATTCGAGTAATTTGGTTGAAACTTCCTCACCTAGTTTAACTGTCTTGGCAAGAGTGATTTAAGTGAAATACTATTATCAGTTTATGGTGGTCAGTAATTCTAAACTATTCCGCTATTTATGGGAGGGGAGGGGGACGCAATTCGAATTCCATTGGCCTTGGATTATTGATACGTCTGTATAGCAAGTCGACGCTCTCCATTACTAAAAATTATTCATTGAGGGTCATATTCATACTTGCTACTTCAGTGTTACGTAATACTTGAGTATCTCTCCAGTAGTTTTGTGTTTCACCGTCGTTCGATACTCAAGACACAAAGTGTTAATATGACATCGTTACAAGTCAAGGCGATTTTGTAGGTTAATTCGCCAGTTTGTCACACCCGGAAAAGTCCGGCAAAAAAGACGAAACACTGGCACAAAACAAAAACAGATAACAGAAAACATCAAAATGCGTAGGCATAGCATAACAAATTGACTTATAATATTTGAAATATGACGTCACAAAATTTTTCCCTTCGTCTCGTAGGTGTTGTTTAGAAAACAGATGCACAAGGATACACATGACTATTACTCAAAAGAACACTTGAGCGCTTGAGAGACGACTATGAATACGACCCCAAAATTTCAAGAGAGCTTCATTCAAGTCAAGTGACTTTTCTGTTATACTGACTTTCAAAACTATCACTAAATATTCTTACGAAGTTAGTACCAAATTTGTAGTTCCAGTAAGTCCAGTACCGTTTGTTAGTCTACAATTATTATTCTAAAAAGTCGAAGCGTTGCGTTTCGCAAGCGGTAAAAATAAACATGTATTTTTCATTTAATTCTTACAACATTCCTGTTTACATAAAGTAAAAGCTCTTAAATGTATGATCATGCAGCCACTAGAATACAATTACAATGAATTTGTACATTTTATTTCCTTTATTTCCTACAGTTCTGACAAATATGATGATTCAACAGCTATGCAAAAGAAAACGATATATCAAAAGCGGTTCTCTACTGTTAGGTTGCGAAAATCACTAAAGCCATGCTCAGTCTAGTTGCATCTCTTCATCATCGTCTTTTTTATCGTCCTTTTTGGTACTTTTGTCTGCATCCTTGTCCTTTTCACTTTGAGCAGAAGTAGAAGTAGACGAATTGCTTTTTTCTAAAGCCTTCACGAAATCTTGCATATTTCCTTGAGCTGCAGCCGCCACGGCTTCCGGATTCACAGCTAACTGGGATACAATGGGGCCTAGCTGGCCTGATTCCAAGGCGCTTGAGAATTGGGAGACAGCCTAAAGAAATGAATAATACAAATAATAGATAAAAAGCACTGTTATCATAATATAATATCTTGAATATATTGGCTGACCTAACTAGAGCATTTTTTTCGTAACTGAAGAGGTGCGTCTACTTATATACAAAGTTTCACGGATATTAACTGTGATATATGTATAATAACATCAAAAAACGTCGAGTGTATGCTCTTATTAATAATAATGCTATTATTAATTTTAAGTAACGTGAAATCCCATGTGCAGAAATTGATTATGGTTGATTATAATCCATAACTATTTAATTTTAACGATTTTAAAGTTTCAACATCTGGTTCCTGTAAGCGTCATTCCAGTCGATGGACTCCCCCTTATATTTCTATTGCATTGTGGAAGTAGTAACTCGCAATTTGGAAACATTTCAAACAAAACTGCTGTGAAATTATGTTTTGATCCCTTCTATCACACATCTTAGTTGTATGGATTTTTAGGATAATCATTTTCAAGGGTGTGGGCAAAGAATGACATTTGTTTTAGTGGACTTGGTCTGACCTCTGAAGTACCCGTTTAAGTATAATTTCCCGTTGAATTTCAAAGGTTTCTCCTGCTCTGTAAAATTCAGGTTGAAACCTTCTGGGTTTACACATTTTCCAGTATAAAAATATAATTATTAACCACAGATGTCATGTAGTCGACGTACTCACTCTATAAAAAAAGTAGTTTTTTTAACAAATTTCGAGAAGCACATTTTTGTCATCGATGTATTTTGAGTTTTCTGATCGTCCTAACGATAAATTTTGCAAATTAACATATTTTTTTGTCATTGTCAGTTATCAGAATGGACGTTTTGGAGTGTCGTTAGTCCTTACAGCATATATGTGTATTTCAATAGGAGTTGAATGCTTTTTAAGGTTATGATGTATATACGAGGGTGTTTTGAGTCTGTGAGTCTTTGACAAACACCTTTTTCGACAAAAAAAAAAAAAACATTTATTTTCATATATAATCTTAATTTAGCTCTATACATTTAATCCAACAATGATTTCTATACCTTCTACTATATGTATATCTATCTATAATTGGTTTCAACGATGGCTTCTCATTCAACCCGAATCTCCTAGCACCTCGCCGTTGTTTCTAGTTTAGAAATAGTCGAAAGGGGGCTAAAACTGGCATGTTATCACTATTATTATGCATTTTTTGTTTTAATCGCATGGTTGCGGTAGTAACAAGCATTGATGGGCTGTGCCAAGTGAACACCTAACGTATTATTATTCTGAATTCAGAAAGGACAATGTATGTAATGTACAATGCTACAGGTCTTGAGAATTTCAGACTTTGGAAGCCTTTGTGTAACTTTTCGTCAAGACCTAACTGTTGTAGGTGTGGTGTAAATGTGTTTGGTGTAAGGCTTGAGAGCAACATAATGTTTTGTTTCCAGAGTCGTTGTATTTCTATGGCAAGATTTTGGTGTTCATATCATTGGGAATCGCAATATCTATCAAATAGGTCACCTTGTCTGCCTTTGACCAAAAAATACTATCGGTCTATTGCCTGAGATGGTTCTGCCTGTATGTATTTCAATGTTCCAGTATAGCTTGAATTAATTGGTTCCGAGTACTGAGGTCGGTGTGTAATTATAATATAGATCTGTTTTCAGTTAGTTTGTTTGTTGTGGCTAGTGCTGGGAGCATGGCGTTGGCTGCAGAATTATGTCTGGCTGTGTACTCGGTTTCAGTAAGAGTTTTGTATGTACTTGTTATGTGTTCTATTGTTTCCTTCTTTTGGTGGCATTTTCTGCAATTATCGTCGGTGATGGATGGATCTTTCATTATACAGGGTGATTGGTAATTCGAATCAGATATTTGCGATGGTGATAGTAGAGGTGGTAAGCTATAAAATTGACCATGTCCAATTCCTAATAGTTTGCGATATACATTGAATTTTGAAGTTTTCATTAAAATGCAGACCTCTAAATGAAAACCCTAATAAAACAAAAAATGCTATTACGTCATTAACGAGTAAAAGAAATTGATCATGTATCAAACACTTCGCGAGATGTTGTCAAAATCAGCATGTGTTGAAAAGTGACTTGAAAAAGCGTTACAAAAAAAAAAGAATTTATCTTAAAAAGTCACCAAATAAAAACATCCACATTACCCCATCTTTCTACATTGTTATCCATTGGTAATACAAACTTGTTGTAAATGTGGTACGCACAGGCAAGAAGATTCCATTTAAGAGGCTAGATCAGCCGTTGAAAACGAGATTACAAACTACAGCTAAACGATGACAAATATAAAAAAAAAATGCCAAGAACAATTTTCTCTTAAAATATAACCCAGAAGGGGGGACCATTCCCGCTGCAAAAATTTTAAAAAAAGTTTTCCAAAATTTGAGCTACTTAATTTTACCTAATATAAGTTATCATCCCCCTTTCTAATCACTTTATAAACAACTTTTATTCTTTACGTTTTTTCAATATCTGCAACTGTTTAGCTGTAGAATGTAATCTCTGCAAATATGGTTAATTTTGATGAACATCAGGAAGATCCAAGATCCCGATGAATAGACAACATCGTGCGGACGCCCGATGCCTACGCGTACCCAGTAGTCGAGTAGTCTGCGTCACCATCGCCTTCGAGTGTTAGGAGTATTAGACAGAATTGAAAATACGTTCAATACCAACAGGCGCTCAGTTTATGTTCGGTGTCACTGTTTAGCGAGGAGTCAAGTTGATTGACTCAGTACTTCCCACACATGATTGTGATACCATTTTATTATTATCCCATTGCATGAAGCTATAGTCTGAAATCCCCTTGCAATCAAATCATCGCACACCCACCCACAAAAAAGCATCCATCACAAAAACTCTTGTAAATAGTTTCTTGCGTCTCTCTCTCCTTAGAAGATAGGACGCCATAGTTGTCTTCTGCATGTTTCAACTGGATGATGCTAAACGATCAGTAGCCTCCAAACCGTCTAAAAACGAAGTTAGACCTCTTTTATATTTTTAATTTTTTTATTATTGCTGCGCCGCCACTTATACGATTTTCCAAAACATACGCGTTTTCCATCCTTGACGCGGTAGTAATACTGTGTCAAAATTTCATTAAAATCAATTCAATAATCTTCGCGTTGCGCAATATAGAACGATCTAAAACAATACTCGTATGTATACATGTATACACAAATTCCAAGTCCCTTGGCTTCTATAATAAGCAAGGCAATGTTCGGATGGACCTAAAAAAGTGTATTATGCCGCTAGGTTTTACTTCCCACACCTATAGGTGAGGAGAGTACTGTATTTGCGAAAATTTTCGATTTTGAGATAATACACTTTTTGGGCGTTTTATGATGTCTACATAACGAAAATCCACGTCACTCATTCCCGTGGGTCGGTCCGTCTGTCTGTCTGTCGGTCTGTCTGTTGGCGTTTTTCTAACGTCGTAATCATAGTAAGCGCTGCATGGCTTCTGATGAAATTTGCGTAGCGATATGTTGTGGGGTCGTAGTAGGTAATGTTCCTATAATTTGGGCTGGTTGGGGGGTGGGAGGTTGTAAAACTGAATAATTTGTTGTATTCATAATCAGCTGTCCCTTGACCTGTGAATGGAAAGCCTAGCGGCATAATACACTTTTTTAGGTCCATCCGAACATTGCCTTGCTTATTATAGAAACCAAGGAACTTGGAATTTGTGATGTATTCATACGAGTATTGTTTCAGATAGTTCTGTATTGCGTAATGCGAAAATGATTGAACTGATTTTAATGAAATTTTGACATAGTACACGAAAAAAAAGGTTTTGGAAAAATCGTGTCAGTGGCGGCGCAGCAATAATAAAAAAAAACTAAAAATATAAAGAGCTCTAACTTCGTTTTTAGAGGGTTGGGAGGCTACTGATCGTTTAGCATCGTCCAGTTGAAGCATGCAGAAAAAAACTGTGGCGTCCTACCTTCTAAGGGCGTAAACACAGTGGAGCAGGTTAGCCTGCTTAGAGGTACCTGAAGCCGGAAACCGCAAAGCAGGCTATTAGCAGGCAGGTACCGGAAGCCCGCGTGAACACTTTTATAGTAACATAAATTTAGTTTATGTCTATGCGAGAAATCACTTGGAACACGGAGATACACGAGGTGCTATCGATTCCCGTGTATTTGCCGTGCTATCCTACTAGTAAAATACCCGAATTAGGAGCATATATCCCTGGTATACATTTAGAAGTGACCGACATACAGTCAACGTGGACTTGAAGAGATTCTATTCGAGAAGACTTTTTTCACAGGGATTTGAAAGAACAGACACAAAGAGTGATATTAAATAGTTACGATTGTCTAAAAAATAAAAACAGTGATGCCGCAACAAATCAGATCGTGAACAGAATTTGTTCCTTGACAAAAAATAGTCGTTCCGGTGTTTACAGAGTTATAAATGAGGGCAATATAATTAATCATTCTTTATAGAGGAAAAGAGTAGGATAGAAACTTAAAAAAAGTGGATGTGGCTTTGCAGGAAGATATCTCAAAAATAATTTACACATTTAACAGGGATAATGTGGTGCCAACGTTAGAAAAGATTCGTGATAAATTACGGGATTTTCCAAATTATGCCTCTGGTTACAAATCCTTGGATATTCTACAGTATCTTGTCAAACGATGTCGGTTTCGATATGGAAAAATCAACAAGCGGATGGGAATTATAGAGTTGAATATTCTGCAAGAATATTTGTAAAATTGTATAATTTTAGAAGAAAACTTCAAATTGTAATTTAAAATGGATTCGTCTTAAAAAGTCGCTAGACAAGGAAGCAAAAAACATGCAGCCCACATTATAAAGTATCTTGTATCCATAGATTTTCAGTTATGTATGGACTTATTCATCCAAAGAATGAACTCTTCCGTCCAAAGATTCCTACTTAAAAAAGTTGCATCTTCGGCATCCACATGAAGCATAAGTCGACAAAAATCCATTCGTCTCGACAGGATCGTCTTTCTACAAAATATGTTCCGGCATATAATGGAACGGATATAGACCAGTCGTGTGCACAGTGAACCACACCTTCCAATGCCAAATACCGTATTGAGGCGATTTGCAACAATGTAGGTGGCTGTATCTTGTTCACCATTTCGAAGAATCTGGTCCTAATCTTCGGGATCATATAGACGAGGCCTACCGACATCAATGAGGCGTCGAAAGGTCTTGCGTAGACATCGAAAGGTCCCAGAAAAAAAACTTTAGTTGGGCGGACTGCGATTAGGGTATTGCTGTTTGTATTCCGAGCAACCGCCCCACTTCCACTGCATAAGCCGTATATTAATACAATGTCCGCATATTCTTAATTTGTAAACATAATGACCACTGGTGAGTACGCCCCAGATCGATCATGAAGGTACGCGCGCTAAAGCTGAAACTGTAGATGATTTGCGTGCACGCGTGAACACCGGGGACGTAACCCGTACTAAAAGTAGAGACGCAGCTATCACAGCCCACTGGATCTTAACTTGCGCAGGCGTACGTACATCATTGTCGATCTACAGCACAAAATCTACAGTTTCAGCTTTAGCGAACGTACGTTTATGATCGATCCATAGTGTGCTCACAAAATATCAACTTAATTTTAGATCTACTTTGTTCTGGATAATTTGCGACTTCTCATTAGTCCATGAGTGAAAATCTACGGATACACGATACTTTATAACGTGGCTTGCATGTTCTTCTTGATTACCTAGCAACTTTTGAGAACCTAGCGAATTTTTAAGACGAATCCATTTTAAATTACAACTTCCATATTTCTCAATCATACAATTTTGAGACCCTATAACAAATTTTTGGTTAACCGATCACTTTTTATGAGTAATAATGATATAATAGAGCATTATTCAAGTATTCATAATAAAAATTAGAAATCCGATGACATGTTTTTGACAAACGGTCTGTTGAAACTTTGTACATTCACAGATCCATTGCGCTTTTAGAGCTTAAATGCAATCGTATTGCCTGTGTGCCACATTTACAACAAGTTTATGACGTTTTTACCGTAAAGTGCACAGTAATTGTACGGCGACTTTTTAAAATAAGTCACTTCTCAACATATGCTGATTTTGACACTATCTCGCAAAGTGTTTGATACATAAAACAAAATAATAAATATAGTTCCATCATTCCACTAAGGAACATAGGGTCTCTACAAACTGACGCCAGTCTGATCTATTCTTTGCAAGCGCTTTTATCTCTCTCCATGTCTTGCCCATTCTTCTTGCCTCATCTGTAACCGTTCTTCTCCAGGTCACCGTTGGTCTTCCTATGTGTCTCCTACCATGGGGGTTCCAGTTTGACGCCGTTCTAGCTACAGATTCTTCCGTTCTTCTTCGCAGAATGTGACCTATTCAATTCCACTTTCTCTGTCTGATTTCTGTCCCTACTTTCTTCAACCCTGATATTTTCCACAAGTCCTGGTTCGAGATTGTCCTTGGCCAAAAAATCCGTAGGACCCTTCTTAGACATCTATTAATGAAAACCTGGAGTTTTTGCTCATTGGCTTTTGTGCTTTTCCATGTTTCGCATCCATACAATAACACTGATTTCACGTTGCTATTGAAAATGCGCAATTTAGTTCTGATTGAGTACGTGGTAGATTTCCAGACTTTGTTAAGGGAGCCAAATGCTCTTCTTGCTTTTAGTAGACGCTGCTGAATATCTTGATCTGTCCCTCCTGTGTTATTAACTATGCTGCCTAGATATTCAAAGTAGTCAACTCTTTCTATCGCTTCGTCGTAGAGCAGAAGAGGTTCTTGGTTGACTATATTAATCCGCATTTCTTTGGTCTTCTTCACATTTACTCTTAGTCCCATTCTTGCTGCCCCTGTTTTAAGGACTTCAATCTTTCTTTTCGTGTATTGGATATTGTGCGATATTAGGCAGATGTCATCTGCGTCATCCAGATCTTGAAGGCTGCCCATCAGCCCCCATCTAATGCCTCCTCGGCCATCACATACCTTTCTCATTAAGCAGTCTAGCACTATGTTAAATAGCAAAGGCGAAAGTACACATCCCTGCTTCACACCACGCTTGATACTAATTCTTTCACCTTTATGTCCCTTGTGAAGAACCTGGCTTGTGGCATCCTTGTATAGCTCTTTCACGATGTTTATAATCTTCTGGGTATGCCTTTCTGTATCATGCATTCCCATACACTTGTACGTGTTACATTTATCGAAAGCCCTTTCAAAATCAATGAACACTAAATGCAGAGGGGAGTTCCACTCATACGACTGCTCTATTATAATTCTCAATGTATTCATTTGGTCGACGCAAGACTTACCTGGGCGGCAGCCGGCTTGTTCAATTCGCAAAGTATTCTCTATGTAAGGTTTAAATCGTTCCAGTACTATTATCGCTAGTATTTTATACACCGTGTTTAGCAGAGTTATACCTCTCCAATTCCTGCATTCCGTGAGGCCTCCTTTTTTTGGCAAGTTGATAATCAGTCCTTCTTTCCAGTCCTCGGGTATTTTTTCTTCTTGCCACATTGCTGTTGTTATGGGAAGCAAAACATTTGAAATGGGATCGATACTGGCTTAAAGTGCACAGTAATTATTCTGCGGCTTTTTAAAATAAGTCACTTCTCAACATATGCTGATTTTGACACTATCTCGCAAAGTGTTTAAAACATGATCACATTTTTTTAGTCGATAATGACGTATTTTAATGAAAATCTCTAAAATTCAATTTATCTCAGAAACTATTAGGAATTGGACATAATGCTATATGGTCAATTTTATAGCTTACCACCTCTACTTTCGCGTCCACAAATATATGTATAGAATTACCAATCCCCCTGTATACTTCTTGTAGTTTCGTGTCGCAATCACTTGATCCTGGATAGAAGGCATAAAACCCTCAGTTTCTAGAAAGAGCTGACTATCCTACAGCCAGGTGTATGACTACCTTTCATTGGTGTGCTCTTGTGTAATACGGTATCTGTGATTAGCATGAAGTGCTTTCTGCTACCAGCTGTTTTTCATTTCTTATTGCTGTGATTATGTGCGTCTGCTGCGTTGTCTGGGCAGGGCTGTTTGCTTTGGAAAAAATCTCTTAAGTGTTTTTATTTGTCTTGTCTGAAGTAACTGTATGTCTATACTTTCTCTGGCCCCTTGTTTTATGTCTTTGGTAAGCCTAAGCCTTGACTTGCATGCTTTCAGATGTGACATTCTGAATTCTTTGAGTTACGTTCGTATGAGTATGTTGATATTGTCAATGTCAGTGTGCGACCACTTGATGATGCCAAAGGAATATGTTAGGACCGGTATCGCAAACGTGTTAAATGTGTTTTGTAAGATTTCTGGAATCTAATTTTGTTCATCGGTAGTCTAACGAGGGGGTATTTACAGACAAAATCTAGATTGCTTCCACCACTTACTGTTACAAATTTGTATCCAGTATACACAGTCAAAAAAAGGTAATTCAGATTAAATTATAGTATGTGATAAATATATGTTAGTAGAAGTATAGTATGTTATATATGTTAAGAGAAGTTAGTATTTTACATTATTTAAGTCCATGGTATTAAAAATGGATGTTTCATAGTAAGTGACTTGCGACTGATATGAATAATATCTAGGTTACAAAATTCATTGTGATTTCGGGCTCTAAACAGTAGCGTATTAGTTCCGACATTTGAAGTTTAGATAATATTTCATTACAATCCGTATTATTATTTGCAATTTCATACAAAAAACGTATATCTAATATAATCCCTTTTTGCTATGATGGATAAAATTTGAAAAGCTTTCATTATTAGTAAATAATGTCGTTCCATTATCGGCTGTCCAATTTTATATCCTTCCACTCGTAAAATGTATGTTGAACCCTTTTCATGCGAACTGTATGCACGGTATAGTAGGGATTCCACATTATGGGGCCAAACATTAATTTACTATGTACATAGGCGTAATATAGCGAAATCATTGTTTTTGCACTACGAAAAGCAACACAACATCGATTAAAAAATCCTTGTACCTTATTTGCTTCATTTATCATTGTCAATATGAATAGAAAATGACAGTCTGTCATCCATGTAAACCCCGAGATATTTAACAACATGAAGCTGGTCTAGGTCATGTAATGGATAACATGTTTTACTTGTTTATATAGACAGACAACGAGTTTGTCATGTTAAATATTTAAACTGTCGTGGTAATCATCTGCATACAATACACAATTGTAAAACTTAACCACTTATTCTATATCATTTACATAGATAACTAAAAATAATGGACCTAAATGGCTACCCTGTGACACACCGGATATCACCGTGATCGTTTCAGAAGTGAAACCATTCACGGTCACTACCTGTTGACGTGTTAAGTTAGCTCTGAATTTGGACTGAAGAATCTTTTTCGTAGTATATGCTCCCATGCAAGTGTCCCGATAAAACAACTTTTTTCTTCTCTACACGCTGTCGTTTCTGTTTCAGCTGTTATTAATATTCTAATATCTAGATATTAATGTAAAATGTCATACACCCGATCAGATCAGATTCTTACAGCCTCAGATAGCTGACGGACTTTTTAATGTATCGGGCAGTATAATTCCAAGAATTTTGTCGATGATATGCGGCGTAACAACGCCTTTTGGACATGAGGAATGAATGAATGAAGACAGTTGAAATTTCAGACTTATATGTCTGGGCACGAAAAAAAAATATGCGTGCATTTGCCGTGATGAGTGCCAACAACTATATTTTCATATTATATCAAAACTAATTAATTAAATTACCACTGAATATGAAACCGTTGTGTGGTCGATCAGACGAACCACCCAACGCGACCAGATCAGTCCCTCTGGTCTTTCTCAAGAAAATCCCATATGTATTACGAAAGCTGTTGGTCCCAATGTGTGGGGCCGGCATAAGGCTGTTAAATGCATAATAGAGGTTATAGTTGTCTCACCTGCTGGAACTGCGGTGAAGCCAGAGTAGATCTTAGTGCCTCCTGGGTATTCTCGTCGACAGCAGGTAGATGACTCTGCAGCTGCTGTAGAGTCTCTGGATTGTTCAACATTCCTGCCAGCGCGTCGCCGGTCAAAGCTGTAGATAAATCCACTAAAATTGTAAAACAGTTTAATGAAGTTATGTGTTGAACACACATCTCTTCACTATCTATAAATATCAGAAGTCTCATATCCAAAGTAATGGCGTCCAATGGCTTGGCTCAGTATTTCCCACAAATAAGTAAATTTTGGAGTCAATACATTGTTCTTTCTCCATAAAAATTAATTTTGACAAATTTTGTTCTTTGTCAAAAAAAAAATTGTTGAATTTGTACTTTGAAGGCCAAAGAGGGTGCCGCAACGTCAGTGATAAAGTTTATCTTCCAGCATATATCGTTTTAAAATTAAGGGGAAGCGTTTTCGAAACTACATTACCACTGAAAATTGTTTTACGAAATTGTGAATAAGAGAAGTGGCAACAGCCAGCAAAAGTGAGACGCCGCACTGCACCGGAGAGGTAACTAAATGTTCAAAAGTATAGGTATTTATCTACTCCCATTAAGTTATACACACAACTACTTTTAAACAGGTAAGACTCTTTGTAAACAAACGGCGTGAGTTATTTTTCATAACTTACGCTCCAGCCTTGGGTTATAAACAACGCCTACTAGATACCAGTACTGATCTCTTGGAAACGCATATGATTAAATATAGCTGTAATAACTGCAAAGGTGGTCATGCCCTGAGACGTCAAACGCTAATTCGACGGTATACAGTAAGCATTTATTTTACAGAAGCGAGGTTAAGTTGTCAATAATTCTTATTATGTATTTAAGTCGTACTATTAATTGCTTCGGTCGAAGCTAAAGTATAGTAATCAACTCGCGGTAATGGTAATCACTCACTTGTTGATTTAGAGCACTCGCCTACGGCTGGTGCTGCAAAGTTCAACTGCTTGAGTTATTACCAACATTATTGCATCGTTGAACAATATACTATTATGCGGCAGTAATTTTGTAAATTTGTTTAGATCAGCATTATATTTGCAACTATACACGGAAAAGACATGTATGTCTACAAATGCAATAGAGAATATTTTATAAATATAATAGAATTTGGATTTCCCTCATTTTACATCTCCACCTCAACTTCACAACCTTCATGAGGAAGAAAATCGAAAATGATCATAAACTGCTTTTGCCTAATGACTGACGTTAAGAGTCAAAACTTACCAATAACAATAATCAACAAGCTTAAAAATGAAAATAGTAACATTCATCCTCTGTGTACGAAAATGATCATATCTATAATAATCAAAGCAAAGCAACTATCGCGGGATCATACAATTTCATATGGAGCCTAAAAACACTGCTTGTAAGCTGACCAGTAACTCGAGTGCCAACAAACATCAGAAGAGGAAGACAAGTAATCAGTTTTATGGAATCGATTGCGATTAACAGTCGCGGCTGTTTTGATTTTTTTTATTTTTTGACTGTATAATTTGATAAAATTAAGGACAATGGGTCTGTCGGCATCATGTGAGTGTGTGTATGAAGAATGGAGAAAGCTTAACCCTGATAAAGAAAATTTTACTGCGAATTAAAATAATTTTGCACCCATCATAAATACGTCATAGCAAATAAACCAATAATATTTGTTGCTTCCCCATCACGTGAATAACGGCAATAAGGCAGCAACGTCCGACTCTTGGAACTTGTCGACTGTAACATACGTTTTGTATTATAGTCTCACAGAACATATACCTACATGATAGTTGTCATCTACTTGGACGTGGATGTACACACAAACGCTATGCACAAGCACGAGTAAAGGTATTTTGTATATGTACTGCCAGTATCATCATAGGTCAAATACGAAACGCAAAGGATCCGAATCAGGATGCCAGTGCTCTAATAGGCCAGTTGTCAGTGACGTCATAGATCTGGTGGTCAATGTATACATACATGTATATTTTTTCAATTTATATAAATTTATTTATCTGTATACTGTAAGTTTTCAGTTAAGCCCAAAAACAAACAATTGGGTATAGGCCCATTATTGTATTCGGAAATTAAAAACGGTAGCGTTTTACATGTTAACGTTTGATGAAGAGTAGTTCAGTTAGCCTGGCCAGCTTCATCTTTAAAATTAGTCCAGCAAAAAAAAGACACGGTATTTCGATAGTAAATTTTAGAATATTTTATAAATGGCTTTGTGGTTGCATACATGGCAATAAAATGTATTGTTGGCCCTTTTTATTAGTTTCTAACAAGAAAAATGTGTGAAACGTGACCGGTTATACATAATTGAACATTTTTCTAACTCATCAAAAATATGATCAATCAACACATCATCTAAAAGCTTATCTTGTTTCACACAGTTGTATCGGTGTGTAGGTAGATAGAAATATAATGGATAGGCTTACCAATATTACATGTTACCGAAACAAGAGTTGCCCTTTCGTGGATATACTGAATTGGTGGAATCAGCAAATCGTGGGACCTTTATGGAGTGAGAATGATTTAATTACTTTTGTATAGCAGCTTTTATTTAAAATTGAATTCAGTTAGAGATTGAGCAGGTAGAGCATGTTGCAGTGACGATTGACGAGACTCCGGATGTCAGCGGAAGGGAACAACTTTGCTACTTTGCATAATTTTCAGATATTTCAACCGCTCTAACGACCGGTTCGTTGGGATTGATGATGTCAGTTCCAGACGTACTGCTGAAGAATTGACAAAAAAATATGACTGACTTTTTAACCGACTACAAATGCTGTTCATAATAGCGCAAAGCTACGACAGTGCCGCAGCCTTTACATTATGGAAAAAATGGAGTTGAAATGAAAGTTCAAGATGTGTTCAGATTTGGTGCAACGCTCTTATTTTAATTTAGACTTATCCAACTGTTGACAAAGAATTGAGGAAACTAAACAGTTCTTATCGACGGCAAAAACAATAAATGTAACTTTTGATGAACACAAGAACGACTTTAGATCAGGTAGAACGGCAAAACGTCTTCCGATTGGCTGTACCCTGACGTCACGCTCATAAAAAAGGGTCTCAAATATTTTTCCTCATTTTCTCGGCCTTCCCGTGTCCAAAAAAATCGCGGAAAAATATGAAAAGGTTGTTATGCCACTTCTATACTAGTCCATTCACTTTGTAATGTTGGCTTAACGGATGAACAAAAAATTGGAATTTAATAAGATTCTTCCTTGAAGCATATCCCACCACACTGTCAACTGATGAATTAGAAATGAAATGCCGATTTAACTTATTGCATGACCATATTTTTTGATGTGGTCCCTTAATCTCCAGCCTTATATACGTCGGTGGCTGCTGCTTAATTGTACGAGGTAAAATAGAAATAAATAAAGATAATTATACCATATACTTACCAGATTGTTGCTGTCCACCTTCACCTCCAATAGGAGTAATTCCTTGCAAAAAATTTTGCAGATCAGAAAGTTGAATAGTAGATCCTGATGTTGGTGTATTCTCCGATCCCCGTTCAGCACCTTGGTTCTTGAAAAAAAAAACAAGTCTCTAGTAAAATATAGTTTTCTCTTTCTAAAATTATTTTCCAAAAATAACCTTCGAAAAAAGGTCGCATGTACAATGCAATAAACGATTAGCTTAATACGTGTACATGGAGGCCAGTATCGTCCAGTAGCAATGTCCAGTAATAGTATAATTTCCTCTTATTTTCCCAATGTATAGGGGTTCTAGCCGCTTCAGCGTCCGCAACGTACTGGCAATTATTGGAGTCAGATATGTTTGAGTTTAGTGCCTGTTGCAGCGTCCAGTGATTGTCACGTGATGGGGCACGAGACATAGTGGCGGCAACTACTTTAGTGGACGTGTGCAATGAGCAGTGGCGCCCGTGGCGAGCGTTTAATTTGCGCCTTCCGATTATCGCGTTAACTAAGAGTGACAAATAGTAAATAAAAATTTTAAAGCACCTGGTAGAACTTCAGTGAATGCTATATACTATTAACCCTAACAAAAAAAGTGGGTTATACAGGGTGTCCCAGAAGTCAACGTCAAGCCGCAACGCGGTGACAGGATTGGTTGTAACTATCATGAGAAAAATCAGAAAAAAATCTATCCCATGTAGTTTGAAAATTATGAGCATTTAAAAAAATTAGAAATTTGGTCAAATTATAACAATTTTTCGGTTATTGTGGTTAACTTTTATTATTTTTGTTCATTTAAACTTTGGAACCGTAACCCTAAATAGCATTTCTATAAGCACAGTCAAAAAATAATGAAATAATTGCTCCAAGTTTTCTAGAATGAAGACTATTTATTAAACTATAACTATGAATTTAACATTTTCAAAGTGTGCTGACTTTGAAAGACCCTCCTTTAAAAAAAATGCACTAAAGTGCCCTGGCAAGTGCCATTAAAAGTTGGCACATTTAACCAGAATTGTAAAATGGTACAATACTTGTTAGTTTCATACTAAAAAAACGAGTAAAAAAATAAAAACCTCAAGTCACCCGATTTTTGCTAACCCATTTCACTCAGGTAATATGTCCTTTATTGGCACAAGCTTCTGGTAGGTTCTTAATTTTACGGCAAAATGATGAGAGAGATGGATAATGAACATACTTGCTATGAGTGAGCGAGACAGATAGTGACGCCACTTTTAGCAAAGTCAAGAAAAATAAGTAAAATGAATAAAATAATGAAAAATTTTGACCTAGTTTAGTTTAGGTTTATTGGAATAAAGGTCAGGCAATGAATATTCAAATTGTTTACCATCAGCCTCAATACACGCCCTACGAGTACATCTTCTTAAAAAAGATCTACTATATTCTACTTTTTCTTTGAGATCACCCGATAACAAAATTCCAGAGGATTTAAATCTGGGGAACGAGCTGGCCACGAGATAGTGCCTGAACGACCACCTCCACCTTAGGGATATTTTTGGTCAAGAAAACCTATTATTTGCACTGCGTAGTGCGCTGGGCAGCCATCTTGTTGATACCTCATGTGGCGACGATCTGTCAAGCGGTCTAAACACGTTGATGCCTGCTGCGATTCAGGTATCGACTTCTACGTTTCAAAACGCAAGTAGCAACGTGTGTGATACTGAATCACGAATTTGGTATCAGTTACGGCTTTCAGCGATGCAGATTCTGGAATCCTATTATGGACGGTGAGCCATGTCGCCGAGCCGGTGGCGCTGATGCAGTGATACAGGTTTCAACGTGTATAGTATTGCGTCGATGCAAAGAAATAAGCCCACCCTACTATTCTTGTGTTGCATGGAACGTGCATGAAATATCGTCGATTCAAGCATCGCAACAGGTTTCGATTTGAGTAGGAACTTATGCAACTGATGCAAGTTTAATGAAACCTTGAGTCGATTGAGGAATCGCAGCTTACATCAACGTCTGTAGGCCGCTTTAGTGGTACTTCCTCTAACAAAGTTGGTAAATTTTATCGTAAAAAATGTAGGTAATTCGTGCCATTCAAATTCTCAAGCAGCTCAAAAGGCCCAACAATTTTGCCGTTTAAAATTCCGGTCCACAGGCTTAGTTTAAAGCGATACTGTAGGGCGTGTATTGAGGCTGATGGTACACAATTTGAACTTTTATTGTAATAAAAAAATGTTATTTCCCTATCTGACTTCTGATAAAATCAGCCTAAAATAAGCTAGGTCAAGATTTTTCATTATTTTATTAATTTTACTTGTTTTTGTTGACTTTGCTAAAAGTGGCGTCAATATCTATCTTGCTCACTTATGGCAAACATGTCCACTATCCACCTCTCTCATCACTTTGCCGTAAAATTAAGAACCTACCAGAAGCTTGTGCGAATAAAGAACATCTGACCTGAGTGAAATGGGTTAGCAAAAATCGGGTTACTTGAGGTTTTCCTTTTTTTACTCATTTTTTTAGTATGAAACTAACAAGTATTTACATCATTTTACAATCCTGGTTAAATGCGCCAACTTTTAATCGCACTTGCCAAGACACTTTAGTACATTTTTTTTAAAGGAGGGCCTTTCAAAGTCGGCAAACACTGAAAATTTTAAATTTATAGTTTAATAAATAGTCTTCAGTCTAGAAAACTTGGGGCAATTGTGTCATTATTTTTGACTGTGCTTCTAGAAATATTATTTAGGGTTATGGTTCCAAAGTTTAAATGAACAAAAATAATAAAAGTTAACCACAATAACAGAAAAATTGTTATAATTTGACCAAATTTCTAGGTTTTTTTAAATGCCCATAATTTTCAAACTACATGGGATAGATTTTTTTTCTGATTTTTCTCGTGATAGTTACAACCAATCCTGTCACCCCGTTGAGGCTTGACGTTGACTTCTGGGACACCCTGTATATACCATGATATAGTTGTTATCGGCATTGTTATAAAAATCCTTAATGCGATGTCCAGATTTGGATCCTCTAATTTTCAAAAAGTAGAAGGCTGTTCAGTTGTTGAGCTTGTATAATCGACTATAGCTATATGTATTGATGATTAAAAAAAAAGTATTGTATTGTATTTTTCTTTATACGTTCAATTTCCTGTTCCCTAACTTTCTTACATTGTGCATCAGATAGTTTTTTTGGCGACAGTTTACCTGAAAGATACTTTTGTTAAAAATTCTCATTCCATTCCACCTGGGTTTTTAGAGGGGGTGCGCACAAAATTTAAAATAAAAAACTACACGAAAATCCTTTTAGAAATTGTTGAGGCTGCAGCTGCACCCTGGACATAATAGGAGCTATCAGATTCCACAAGTACAGTTATTTCTTAAAAGTTTTTTCTATCTATAGTATCACAAAAAGTCACTTCTTAAGAGTGTTTTACTTCACTCATAACAAAATGTTATTTCTTAAGTTTTTTTACTTGTCATCCCGCCTCATCAAGAAAAAAAATCGTTTAGCTTCCAACCCCTGTATTGAAACGCCTCAGCGCAACCTATTAAAACCAAGCAGCTGTCTGCATCATTTAATTTTCAGTTTGTCCAGAAAGTTGGCCCAAAGTTCATCTCAGGCGTAGGGATGTGGCGACCCCACCGCCCAGGCAATTTTTTTGCAACAATTGTCTGCAATCAGCCAGCTCTCCGTGGTGAATGAACAAGATCGGGGAACCAACCCCGGTGGCGGGAATCACCACGGAGAGACGATGACAGCGGCGGCTGCCAAAGGGGTGGATCGGACTCCTGAAGCCGTAGTGAAGGCAACCGGCCTAGGGATGCGGACCCGAGGAAGGAAGCAAGGGGCGGACTGGCCTCTGGAGCTATAGTGGAAGCAGCCACTCTAGGGAAGGATACCCGAACAAACCATAGATGGTACACGGCTAGACGGTATCCCCGTTGATCGTCGCACTGGGAAGTACCACACTGCACTTCTGGTGAGGTGAAATGTCCGCATGTTTCCTCACCTTAGTTGCGGGGCAGACACCCCCTTTACCCTTTACCCCACCGCTTTTCTTTAGATTTATAACAATGATGATGAACCCTCCGAGTGCAAAAACTTTGACCGGACGTAAAGCCCCTTCTCATTCGGAAATTCCGGGAGGAGGGTGTTCTCGGGGGAACATTATCGATATAAAACTATCATTCACGAACATCTGCGGGATCAACAGCAATATCAATGCTGTCCACCACTACCTGCAGTCTAATAGACCCGCCGTACTATTTCTGGTGGAAACGAAAATTTCCGGCTCGGCGTCAACAAACCACCTGAAATTTCCTAACTACGAGTGTCACTCCTGTCTGAGAAAAACTGAAGGAGTACTTGCCTTTGCGCGAAGCAACTTGTCCTGCTCGAGAGCTCCTGTACTAGAATCCGGTAGAAAGGACATCTTGTGGCTCAAGCTTGACCTCAAACCCTTCCCCAAGTTCATTTGCTGCCTCTACCGCTCACCCTCGGACAACAACTGTACTGACCTTCTTGATTACCTGTCCGAAAAGATCGACTTTCTGAACACTAATTTTTATCCGTCTTCAGAGGCAATTCTCTTGGGGGATTTCAATGTTCACAATGAAGCCCGGTTCGGCTCTAACAAAACTGACGCAGCGGGGCGCGCCGTCGAAGCATTCGCTATAAGCCAAGGTCTGACACAGCTAGTGAAAGAACACACTTTTTTCCTCGTGTGTCCTCTCACTCTACTAGCCTGCTGGATCTTTTTCTGACTACTCACCCTGTCCCCTACAGGATCGACATACAGTCTCCTTTAGGCAACTCCGATCATGGCTTAGTTGAAGTTAGTTCCCCTCTGCGACAGATGTGTCCTCGGAAATCCGCCCAAGCCGCAAAATCTGGCACTACGGTCATGCTGACTGGGATGGTCTGAGAGACTTTTTTTCCAGTTTTCCCTGGAGCGAGGTTTGCTTTGCAAAACATGATGTATCAACTGTCTGCTCGGAAATCACAGAGGTTATTCATGTCGGCAGGGAAACATACATCCCGCATACAACCAAATCATACAAACCAGATTCCAACGGCTGGTTCAACAAGTCCTGTGACACAGCCCGTCTGAAAAAAGTTCTGGCCCACCAACTTACAGAACCCCACCGTCGAAAACAGACAGGCTGATTTTGAGTCCAGGAACAGATACAATGAAACCATCCGACATGCAAAAAGCCAATTCGATGCCAAAATAAAAAAGAAGGTTATGTTACACCCCAATGGCACCCGCTCCTTCTGGACTCTGGTCAAACAAATAGAGGGTAACTTCTCGATGAGTAGCTTCCCACCGATCACATGTGCGAATGGAACAGTAGCAACTGCTTCCAAGGACAAAGCCGAAATATTTGCCAAGACATTTTGCAGCAAACTCCACTATAAACGTCCCATCCAGTGCCCAGTTACTATCCATACCGAGAGTACCCCAAGCCATGAACGAAATAACGTTCAGAACAAAAATAGTTCGGAAGGTGCTGCAGTCACTTGACATTAATAAGGCGAATGAGCCCGACATGATCCCCTCCATTGTTGACAAGAAGTGCGCACCGAAGCTCGCTCCCATATTTACCCGCCTCTTTCGGATGTCTTACGATTCCGGCATTTTCTCAAGAGACTGGAAAACAGCTTGCATCCAGCCGGTGCCAAAAAGGGATCCAAAACTGATCCGACCAACTACAGACCTATAGCTCTGCTTTATGTAATCAGTAAAGTGATGGAGAGATGCGTCAACCAAGAGCCAATATCTAGAGCTCCATCACTTAATCAACGACAGACAATATGGATTCCGACACCAAAGATCAACTGGAGATCTCCTGGCTTACGTCACACATGTGTGGAGCAAACTCATCCAGTCATTTGGCGAGGCTCACGTCGTCGTCGTTGCCAAAGGCATTCGATCAACTGTGGCATGCAGCTCTCCTAAACAAGCTCCCGTCTTATGGACTCCCTGTTAAGCTTTGCGGTTGGCTCGCAGATTTCCTCTCAGGTCGGAAAATCTCTGTCGTAGTAGACGGCTCTTCCTCTTCTTTCCATAGCATCAATGCCGGGGTTCTGCAGGGATCGGTATTGGCTCCGACATTGTTTCTGCTCCACATTAATGATCTATTCTCTAGCACTACAAACCCAATCCATAGTTTTGCGGATGACAGTACGCTGCATGCAGGCACCATGAGCAATAGACCGATCTCTGTGGTCGAGCTGGAACGCAGAAGACTGGCAGTGGCAGCTTCACTTTCAAAGGATCTCGATACCATTACCGCTTGGGGGCTTAAGAATGTGGTTAAATTTAATACCTCCAAGACCCAGTATTGTACGCTATCAAACAAGAAGTGCCCAAGCCAACACCAGGTTCTAATGAACAATCAGGCTCTGCCAAGGAGTCACTCATTCAAGCTGTTAGGAGTCAACATTACAGAAAATCTGATCTGGCACGAACACGTCGCGTCAATTGCAACAGCTGCTGGTAAAAAGCTTGGCTACCTATTTAGAGCCAGAAAGTATTTCTCACCATGTAACCTCCTCACGCTATACAGGGTGTCCCAAAAAATAGTGTCAAGCGGAAGTCCAGAGATAGAGCACACCTAGAATATCTGAATCACCCCCATATATGGTATGCAATATTTTGTAGTTTTCGAGTTATGAATTTTTTTCTGAATTTTAGAGAATTCACTACCTCGACAATTTAAAACTGCTCAAAAAGGAAAATTAAAAGACTTTTCCAAATTCTCTTTTTTGCTAATTAATCTTCAAGAGTTTACTGTTCATACATAAAGGAATCGGCTTAGTAAATCTGATGAAAGTCATGAAAATTATAGTGTAAAGTGCAAAATTTACGTTCTTTTAATTATGACTTAAATTTACGACCTGCAATTAAAAATCTAAAGAGGTGATTCCATGATTTCTATGTAGGTCTAGAAACTTCTTCGGACTCTCAGCTATCATAATCATTAAAAATGGCTCCAATCGACCTTCAACAACAAGAGGTGGAGATTTCTCAAATTAGGGATGGGATTTTAAATGAAAGAATAACTAATTTTAGGGCGCTAATAGCACAATAATTGTCAGTGCCGCAATAAAAACCATTCAGTGCGATCAGAATATCGATAGATGACCACCTGTGGCACTTTGCTAACATTTTTTTTACATGTACGACTTCTTTTTTGTAAGTCGAAAATTGTAAAATGAAACGAAATTATCAGATTTCTTCACAAAAGCTCTAGCATGTAGTAGCCCCAAACAAAAAACTATCGGATTTAAGTCAGGTGACCGTGGCAGCCATTCAGTGGGTCTACCATGCCCTATCCATTTGTTGCATAGTCTATTGCAGAAAACACTCAAGGTCCGTAGGAATAGCTAAGTAGTCAGACAACAGAAACAACACCAATCCAAACCGATAGCACTCAGAGTCCGTAGGAAACGCCAAATTGCGAATCTGCGTGCACTCAATAGTCCGTAAAGAAAGCCCAATTGTCAAAATGATTCGCCAAACAAGAGCGTATCGTTTTAAAGCCACAAAGACAGACAGACGACTGAACAAAGACAACGAAAACCACCTATGCAATGACACATTTTGAAAAGACATAACAATATCTTAGCTATCTCTTTCTAACATCGTTTACTGCGTTAGCATTAGCTCTTTTTGTTGTCGCTCATGTAAAAACCGGTTTTGAAGAATGTGCTCCTTGTGTTTTTTGCAAGAAATAGGATCTTTTTTAACAAATGTTTAATTTATGGAACGTTTTTAACGTTTATTATTGCGGTACTGACAATCATTCTACTATTAGCGCGATAACATAAGGTATTGATGAATTGAAAATCACTTCGCTAATTTCAAGAATTCTTTGCCTCTTGTCTTTGAAGGTCGATTGGACCGAAAGTAGCCCCATGAAGTACTACTTTTTTTCAATGACTGTGATAGCTGAGAGTCTGAAGAAGTTTCTAGACCTACTTAGAAGTCATGAAATCACCTCTTTGGATTTTTAATTGCGAGTCGAAGATTTAAGTCATAATTATCAGATCGTAAATTTTTCACTTTACACTAAAATTTTCATGACTTTTATCAAAGTTACGAAGCCGATTATTTTATGTATAAATAGTAAACTCCTGGAGATTAATTAGCAAAAACGAAAATTTGAAAAAGTCTTTTAATTTGTCTTTTGGAGCCGGTTTAAGTTGTCGAGGTAGAGAATTCTCTAAAATTCATAAAAAAATTAATAACTCGGAAACTACAAAAAATTGCATAACATACATGGGGGTGATTCAGATACTTCTAGGTGTGCTCTATCTCTGGACTTCCGCTTGACACTATTTTTTGGGACACCCTGTATAAAGCCCAGATAAGACCATGCCTGGAGTATTGCTCTCATGTCATGGAGAGCTGCTGCACCTACTACCCTGTCTATACTAGATGCCGTCCAGAGAAGGGCAATTCGACTAATTGGCGATCCGGCCTTAACGCGCCACCTTCAGTCACTTTCTCACCGGCGTGCTGTTGGTGACCTCTCACTCTTCTACGATATTCCAACGGAATCTGCTCCTCTGAGCTATCCTCTATCGTTCCGCCGCTCACTGCTCCTATCAGATGTATCCGTGCGACCGCTGCATCTCATCCTAAGACGGTCGTCCTTCATACATCAAGAACTGAGCGGTACAACCGCACATTTATTCCCAGGGTGTCCAAGGCTTGGAATGTACTGCCAGAAGATGTATTTATTGGGCCTGCGGGTATTGGCCCTTTCAAATCTCGCGTTAACAAACTTCCCCTAACATAACCCTTTCACAGCAGCCCCGGTACTCTGGTATTTAGGCTCTGCCTGCGCGGCCTGCTCAGTTATAAAAAAAAATCTTAAGCAACACATTTACTCGATTATCCATTTTAAATAATAGGCTAGTAGCAGTTAGGTTAGAGACGCTAAAGTAAACAACGCGTAGCAAATCAAACAAGATAAGATGACAGAGGCGCTTTAGCAAAAGCGGCTTCTGTTCATATATCACCTGAACCCTTTGGGCTTCATTGGTCATTTTCAAAGTTCATTGATGTGCGATTGAGCAATAGGAGCTCTCAATAACGTGTAATAGACCCATATGAGCGCTCTCGGCCCGCTACCCGTGCCTTGGTCTGTGACGAGACACTGGTTATAGTCCGAGCTTAGTGTGCTGCGAGTGGTAGTTTTTATAGTCTGAGCGCTGTGTGCTACCTACAGATCAGGCAACCGATTGTAGCTAGAATTAGGTACTTGCACTGCACACAGACTTACTAGAAACCCATTTTTCTCTCTTGCTGAGGAGAGGCGCCCGCCATTGCGCCTTAAGGAGGAACCGTATTCCACAAGGGAAAAAACTATTAAGAAAATTGCGATTAAGCAACAACAGAACTTTTATGAACCAGAAGCATACATACAAAATAGAAGAGAGATTAGAGATCCATGATGACTCGTGGTTGCGCCCTAAACTCAGTTGCGCCCGTGGCGAGAGCCTTTTTTGCCACGCCCTTGTCACGGCACTGGCAATTAGTAGTTTTTTCATTATAGTCTTCAAGAAAATCTGCTCGATTTCAAGAACAGAAGCACTCGCACACCCAGAAGTGTGAGAGAGTCTACCGCCCTACGTTGAGTCCTCTGATGTCATATTCAACAGACGCAATTGGGTTTTTGAAAAAAAAAAATTGTGATAAATGGAAATATCATACTATATAAGTTTTCTAACAAAACTATTTTGTTCTTTTTTCGCAATAATTCAAAAGTTATATCAAAATAAAAATTTGATTTATCAATCCAGTACCAAAGTCACGCCAACAGATCCCGAACAAAACCAAGCGCGTGTCACGTCAGAATGTTAGTTTTTACCAACGACGGCCTACCCCGATATCTATCATCATTACTTTTTTCTCGATTCCCAGCTAATCCTGAAAATAGTTACTTGTGCAGATGATGAATGAAGTTTTGCAGCTCGAGACGAAGTCTAACATTGTAAGGATTTGTTTAGACATTTTAAAATAATGACCTTGTTTGGGTTAATAGTATTTGAAAACCTGATGTACATAAAAAATAACATCAATAAGTATATTCAGTTATCTTCTGTGCATATGTATGAAACAAGAGGTAAGAATAAACTGATACATCCCCGTAGAAGAGTGAATAGATCTAAGGTCTTAGAAATCGAACTATATAATGCTTTACCTGACGAAATTTCAAACCTGCCAATTAGTGCTTTCAAGAGAAAAATTAAATATCTACTAAAAGATATAGCTCCATATAAAACAGATGATTATATCAATTATTATATGAGGCTAAATGCCAGGCTAAAGGCTCAGGAATAAAGTCCTTAATTTGTTTGTTATTTGTAGTATTTGTTAATGTATATTGTAATTTACACTTGCATGTTAATTTGTAATATTTCAGGCTTTATGTGACGTACCAACAATGTATGTACATTTACTGGTGAATAAATTATTTCTTCTTATGTGTTAAAAACAAAAAAGTGCAGCTCGGGCTCCGACACACCGAGCTGCTGTTCCATTACCCAATGACTACTCCTCACACCGTGAGGTGAGCAATCACTGGGTCCGCGAATCGTGCGCCCTAAGTAGACGAAGGGACCCAAGGATGACTGCCTTCTGCATTCTGGCGGCTAAGATGTGCGCCGCCGCACGGCACACCGGCATTTTGCGCAGTGCAGAGAGCAGCGTATTCCTCATTCCACCTAGGGATCCAATGACCATAACCAGCAGACTTACAGTGTAGTCTGGCCAGAGCCTGCGAAGTTGTCCGAGCAACTCCTGATATTTGGTCCGCTTTTCCTCCTCCTTAGAGACGATGTTCACTTCGGCAGGCGCCGAAAACTCAATAACGAACATCGTCTTCTGTTGGTGGTCGAGAAGGACTATGTCGGGCTTGTTTGCCTGTACATCCTCGAGCGTGGGGAACGAGTAGTTCCAGTAAATCCGGCATCTCTCGTTCTCCACAACGGACTCTATATCCCCTGGAGCGTATGGCAGCACCGGTGTCTCATCGATACCGTATGAGTGCCTTAAATGATAGTAGAGCACTCGTAGAGCCGCGTTGTGCCGATGGACGTAAGCCGTCCCAGCGTACGTCTTACACGCCGACAAGAGATGCATAAGCGTCTCTGGCGCCTGTCGGCAAGCTCTACAATGGGTGTCGGGTACATGTACACCCATAACCCTTTTACGGTATACCAAGGTGTTGAAGACACCGTCTTGGCAAGCCATTATAAAGCCCTCAGTCTCCGACTTCAACCCACTAGACCTTAGGAAAGAGAAGGTCAACTGCTCAGACAAGCCATGCTCTTCTAGATGTTTGTAGAAGATTCCATGCATTGGCTTATCTTTATGAAGTCTTAAGAGGAAGTCGACTTCGGCAGTTTTAATGTGGGCTTTTAATTCTGCGGGAGCAAGTTCCGTAATGGACTGCTGACACCTCCGCTTGAAGTCGAGTGTGAGGCTGAGCTCCTCGGCTGCTCGCTTCGCTGCGCTAAAGAGAAATGCTCCTTTTCCCGCATTCTCGTGCTCTCGCACGAAGCGGATAAGGGGATCGGTGCTGTTCGTTACATAGCAGGCAGTGGCCAGTACTACTCTGTTGTGCAGACGCTCCAAACTCAATAGTCCACGCCCTATTCGCGGGACAGAGGACTTAGGATGCAGGCTTCTCTCCATATTCATCCTTTTGCGGGTCTTCGTGTCGATTTCCTTTAGCTCGTTCACTTTCCAGTGTATAGCACCAAAGGTGTATAATAACAATGGGACCGCAAGCATGTTTGTGGCAGCGACTTTGTTCTTGCCGGACAGTTCTGACGACCAGATCTGCCGGAGTCGGTGCAAATACTTGCGGCGGAGACACTCTTTAACCAATGTTGCCTCTTGGACATGACGCTGCGCCACTCCAAGGTAGGTATAAGTATCTCCGGCATGCAGTTGTCGCAAGATGCTCCCATCAACGAGCTGTTCCTCATCTCCACTACCTCCGCTTCGTCCTTTCTTGAGATGAACCAATGCACATTTGTCTGTCCCGAACTCCATTCCGATAGCATGACTGTACTCCTGCACCACCCTCAGCGATTGTTGTAGTTCGCGTTGGCCGGAGGCATACAGTTTTAGGTCATCCATATAAAACAGATGGGTGACCTTGTGCCTCCGGTTATTGGGCGTGCCACAGCTGTATCCTTTAGTATTTCTCAGCGCTATGGACAGAGGCAAAAGTGAGATGCAAAAGAGCAAGGGACTCAAGGAGTCTCCTTGGAAGACACCTCTTTTCAATGACACCAACTCTGTCTGAACCCGAGTTTCACCTGATGTTATGGTGAACCGGGTCTTCCAGAGTGGCATCAGTTGTTTGATGCACCCCACTATCTGATTATCCACCGAAAGACATTCCAACAGCCGCACAATGAGCTCATGAGACGTGCTGTCGAATGCCTTGCGATAGTCAATCCAGGCCATAGAAAGGTTTCGCTTGTACTGCACAGAGTCCTGCGTGACACATCGGTCAATCAACAGGTTCTCCTTGCAGCCAGCTACGCCTTTCTTTGACCCTCTCTGTTCATACACGTCGAGAAATACAGGATTCACAGCTTGAAGGATACGCATGTACAAGATTCTGGTGAAGAGCTTGTAACACGCGTTCAGACATGTTATTGGCCTGTAGTTTTTGGGATCAGGCAAATCTCCGGTCTTCGGGAGAAGCACGGTTCGACCCTCGACAAACCAAGCCGGAATTGGCTGCTCCTGATTTAGCCACGAGTTAAAAACTCTAGCTAAATGCCGGTGGCAACTGGGGAATTTTTTCCACCAGTAGGTGTTTATGCCATCCGGGCCAGGAGCTGCGAAATTCTTTGCGCCTCGTAAGGCGTCAAGAATTTCTTCCGTGTTTATCGGGTGACGCAGTACATTCAAGTTAGGAGTCCTCCTACAAACGGACTCGAACTGCGCCAAGGCCGGAGTGTCTGCTGAGAGAGGTTTGGGTTGTTCGTAAATGTCCCTCCAAAAGGTATCCACGCGATCAGCAGTTGGCGGCTGCTCTATGGCTGGAGGCGGCTGTTGGAAAAGGCGAGAAGGTCTTTCGTAGAACATTCTGTTCTGCTCCAGACCTCTCGCCCGCGCCACCAACGATCGCTTAGCAGCGATTAGCATCCGTATCCTGTCAAGACAGTGTTGCTTGACAACAACCAGTACCGCTTGACTGAGTGTATGATGGTCGCGCCTCAACCCGTAGGCTATCTGGCGCACTCGGCGCGTAAAAGGCTTCCCAGCCGCTCTATATTCCATCACACACTGGATACGGGATGCTTCCTGGCGAGCCAACTGGATTTTCGCTTCCATTTGGCGCACCCGTCTTTGTGCTCTCTCAACAGGAGAGTCTCTCACTCTCCCCTGTCTAGCTAGCCTCAGAGCCGCAGCGTAAATTTCGCAATTGATGCTCCAAATGTCAGAGGCCTCCGATAGACGTTCACCCACAACCTCATCCTCTCTCTTCAAATCTGCCAGCTTCAAGGACCTTCCATTGTTATGCAAGGCCCTTCGGTCTCTGAAATCCCCAGGTGTGACGACTTGGTCGATTTCCCTCTCAGCGGGCCTTACCGGCGAACTTTCAGCCTGGTTAACAGGCCTTCCGTCCGCCGAAGGGGCAGGCTGAGCTGGAGCACGAACATATCCCTGCCTCCGGAGGTACGATACATAATCTCGCAAATTCTGAGAGGTAAGCGTGCTATGCTCTGGGTGCATTTCACACCACCTCTCATACATGCGGGACATGTATCCCCTACGGCGCGGGCTACTGCTCTCGTAGCAGCTCAGTAGGTCATCCTTGAGCTCCGTCGTCCACCTAAAACGGTCCATGTCATTGCGGGGGTCGTCAACAGGGCAATTCGAAGCACCGCCACCTTGCCCAACGCCGGCTTCCGAAACCGGCTCGGTGTGGGTGCTTTTCTTCCGGGGTGGTCGAACCCGAAGATAGGGCCCGTCAGGTGGTTGGCCTTAGGGCCCCCAGACGACATTTCCGGAGGCAGCCGTCCAAATTGCCTCCTGAGGATGCACCTGCGAAGGTTGCCGGCTGGATTACATCCTTGGGCTTCGGTATACCCTGCGGTGTCGCCACGCACCGGATAGCCTACTGATGTTGGGTGGCTTCCTGCGGGTGTATTATCAGCCGCCCCTAACATGGAGTCAGACGCTGTCGGAGTACCGCTCCTCACATGGAGATCCGTCGTGTCCTAATTGTTGAGGAATAGCCGATCCTCTGGATGCAGACGCTATTCCACCGTGCTAGTTTTGGTCCGCCCCGGGTATTTGATTTCCCCGGTACCACCCATATCTGGGAGGCGTTCCCCTATCCGCCACCTTGGGGAGGCGCCATTGAGGGGATCTAGCAACCCCTCGCGGAAAAAATTATTATTATTATGCATGTCTTATTTTTTCTCGCATGGTTGCGGTAGTAACAAGTATTGACGGGCTGTGCCAAGTCAATACCTGACTATTATTATTCTGAATTCAGGAAGGACCGTACAATGCTACAGGTCTTGAGGATTACAGACTTTTGGAAGGTTTTATGTAACTTTTCATCCAGGCCCAATTGTTGCAGGTGTGGTGTAAATGTATTTGGAGTAAGGCCTGAGACCGACATAATGAGGGGGACAATGACAACTTTGTTTTGTTTCCATAGTCGTTTTATTTCTATGGCGAGATCGGTGTATTTCGATATCTTCCCAGCGTAGGTGTTTTGGATGTTCATATCATTGGGAATCGCAATATCTATTAAGTAGGTCACTTTGTCTGTCTTTGACTGGAAAACTATATCTGGCCTGTTTGCTGGGATGGTTTTATCTGTATGTATTTCAATGTCCCAGTATAGTTTGAATTGATTGTTCTCTAGTACTGAGGTCGGTGTGTAGTTATAATATGGATCTCTGTTTTCAATTAGCTTGTTTGTTGTGGCTAGTGCTTGGTGGATGACTTTGGCTGCAGAGTTATGTCTGGCTGTATACTCAGTTCCAGCGAGAGTTTTGCATCCACTAGTTATGTGTTCTATTGTTTCCTTCTGTTGGTGGCATTTTCTGCAATTGTCATCAGAGATGGATGGATCTTTCATTATGTACTTCCTGTAATTTCGTGTCGCAATCACTTGGTCCTGGATAGCAAGCATAAAACCTTCCGTTTCCGGAAAGAGCTGGCCATCCTGCAGCCAGGTGTATGACTGCTTTTCATTAATGTGGTCTTGTGTAACACGGTATCTATGTTTTCCGTGGAGTGCCTTCTGCGACCAGGTGTTTATTTTTTCTTGTTGTGCTTTTATGTGGTTGTGTGCGTCTGCTGCGTGGTCTGGACAAGAAAGGGCGAGTGGTGTGTAGTTTTTGTCTGCTTTTACTATCGCTTTATGCAAGTTTGTTTGTTTACTGTGGAAAAAATGTCTGAGTGATTTTATTTGTTTTGCATGAAGTGACTGTATATCTATAATTCCTCTGCCCCCTTGTTTTCTGTCTATGGTGAGCCTTTCCTTGCATGCTTTGGGATGTGACATTCTGTGTTTTGTGAGTTCTGTTCGGATGAGTATATGGATGTTTTCTATGTCAGTGTGCGACCACTTGATAATGCCAAATGAATATGTTAGGATTGGTATAGCAAATGTGTTAATAGCTTTTGTAAGATTTCTAGAATTTAGTTTCGTTTTTAACAGTCTAATAAGGCGGTCTTTAAACTCTTGTGTTAGTTGTGATTTGATTTTTGTGTGGTCTATCTTAGCGTTTTGATTGATACCCAGGTACTTGTACGTTTCATTCTTGTCCATGTTGTCTAGCGCCTGGCCAGTTACTACTTCCTGTTCGGGATGGTTTTTCTATTGGCCTTTATTGATGTGAAGCACCTTGCATTTACTCATGCCAAACTCCATCTTGATATCGGACGTACAAACTTCTGTTATCCTGAGTAATTCTCTCAGTTGCACTTCTGTGGCGGCATATAGTTTTAGATCATCCATGTAAAGAAGATGATTGATTTTGTGTTGATTTGCTTTCTGGTGCCTGATGGTGAAACCACAGTTTGTGCTGTTAAGTGTGTTGGAGAGCGGATTGAGACAGAGGCAGAACCATAGTGAACTGAGAGAGTCACCCTGAAAGATACCACGACGTATATGTAGCTCATCCGTTTGAATATGACCGTCCTCAGTTTGAAGGTGTATATTTGTTCGCCATGTCTCCATCGTTCTTGTAAGAAACTGACGAAGCCCTGGGTTGATCTTGTATATTTGGAGAGTTTTTGTTAGCCAGCTATGGGGTACAGAGTCGAAAGCTTTTTTATAGTCGATGAAACAGGTATGAAGATTCCTGTGTTCTTTTCTGGTTTGCTCCATGATCACACTATCAATTATAAGTTGTTCCTTGCATCCTTGGCTTTGTTTTCTACATCCTTTTTGTTCTTCAGTCAGGATGCCGTTTTCCGTGAGGTGTTTTTCAATTCTTCTGCATATCGTTGCGGTGATGATCTTGTACAAGGTGGGAAGACAAGTGATTGGGCGATAGTTGGCAGGGTTTTTGGTGTCTGCGTTTTTGGGTTTTATATACGTTATTCCTTGCGTGAGGAATTTGGGAAGCCTATTGGGTTGGAGTATGGCTTTATTAATTTGGTCTGTGAGCACTTCGTATACTGAGCTGAACTGCTTGTACCAAAAATTTTGTATATTATCCACGCCTGGACACTTCCAGTTGTGAGTATGTTTTATTGTTTCAGCTATTTCCTCTGGCGTAAGGATAACGTCTCCCTGTTCCGCTATATGTTGATGTTTTTCCTCTTCCTGTCTGATCCATGGAGCGTTTTCATTATGTGTTTTGGGTTCTGACCATAGGCTTCCCCAAAACTCAGTTAACTCTTGTTTATTAGGAAGTTCTATTGCTGTTATCTGGTTGTCGGTTGTTATCTTTTTGTAGAATTGTTTTTCGCTTTTCTGAAAAAGGTTATTAGCGTCCTTTCTGTCGTTTGATTCATTGTATCTGCGTAGTCGAGCTGCGTAGACTGCAAGTTTTTGTTTGAGTGTATCAGTTATTTCTGGTATTGATTTTTGGGGCGACTTGGATTTGAGGATATCTATTGTTGTCTGTATGCGTTTTGAACGGTTGTTGTTGTTGGTGTATTGTGCGAGGTGTGCCAGTTCCTTTCTGATTGTGGTAATTTTGTTTTCGATTCGCATTTGCCATTTAGGTTTCGACCTTTTGCTTCTCTGATTATTGGACCGTTTCGGAAGTTTTTGGCCGTTAACTATAAGTGTGGCTGCTGCGGCAGCATATATGACGGTGTGGATGTCCTCTAGGTTACTGTCCTCTGTCAAGAATTGTGGTATTACGTTGGTATTTATTGTATGTAATATTTTTTGGGTGTTGCTGTTGAAAATTAGTCTGGGCAGGGGATCTCGCAGTGCAGGGTTAGTGCTACACCATTTGTTAAATTGTGCGTTCATCACTTGTTCGGCAGATTGTGTGAAGGAAGGTGTTTGAGTAACGTTTTGGTTTCGTGTGGTTGTGGGAGGCCGGTTAGTGCATACTGTGTCTGGGGCATCTGGTATAAACTCATGTTCTGGGTTTTCTTCTAAGTGTGTGCCTGTGGTGTTGGTTGTGTTTGTGTTTGGGGTCTTATCGTTTAGGGTATGATCGTGTTGTGTTTCCATGATTGATTCATTGACTAGAGAATCATTCGTTTCAACTGTACTTATTTCGTCCGCTACAAGATTCTTTATAGCTTGTAATTGTTGAGGTGTAAGTCGGTTATTTTTGATAATGACACGTTTTTGGTCAATAAGTCTTTGTTCAGTTACCCGTGCTGAGAGGTGTGGGTATTGTGCTGTAAATAGCCTGTGTAGTTCATGCCTGTAGCCTGTGGAGATTGTTTCTAGTTTTGTGGCGGTATAGTAACAGTGCATTACAGATGTGTTCATCTCAGTAGTCCACTGTAAGCGCTGTCTTGGCTTGCCAGCTTTGGTGGTTGCCGGCTCTACCGGCAAAACATCCGCAACTGGGTTATCTCCTATTGGTTGTTCTTTTTCGGTTTGGGGTTCAGGTGAGTTTAATCGACGTACCCTAGGCCGTCGTTGGTTATTTGTAGAAGTAACTTTATGCATCGTGTTCCCACGAGTAGGGACGATCTAAATGTCGCTCTCCCGGGTGACGCCCATTCCAGGAGAGAAGGGACTTATATTTACTCCGAAGTTGGCCCAAGGTGCTCCGGAGGATTTGCGACTTTACTGTCGGGTTTTGTTGAGGCTTTCTCCTCGCAGGCCGGCCGGTTAAGGCAAGCCCCCCGGTTGCGTACCCCCCACAACGTTCCACAGCCACGCCCTGCTGAGGTCGTTGAAGTGTGGGGCGCAATAACGGTATATGACAGAAGGACCGGCGCTCAGCCTTCTGTGGCATTTCTCCCCGGATTTGCCAAATCCCTATCTGACTGAGGTCAGGATAGCTTGGGGAAAGAAGCTTTGTGCTCGGTAGAGGATGTAAAGTCTACCTAGCCCACAGCTTCCTGAGTGTGCTAGCCTTGGTTGAAGTGACTTGTTGATCACGAGCCATGCCGGCATGACAACCCCGCGGTGGTATTAGAGCCTCCGATGAGCCATCAACCGACATAGCTTGCCCATCAAAAAGTCACTTTCTAAGCCCCCAAACGAGCGACAACGTTCTAACACCCGATGGGGGTTATTATTATTATTCATCTTTCTAAGTTCCTCCCGCATAATTGCGGTAGCAACAAGTGTTGACGGGCTGAGCCAAGTCAACACCTGGACTATTATTGATCGGAATTTAGGAAGGATCGTACGATGTTACAGGTCTTCAGAATTACAGACTTTTGGAATGTTTTGTGTAACTTTTCGTCCAGGCCTAACTGTTGTAGGTGTGGTGTAAATGTGTTTGGTGTAAGGCCTGAGACTGACATAATGAGGGGAACAATAGTAACTTTGTCCTGCTTCCAAAGGCGTTTTATTTCCATGGCAAGGTCCGTGTACTTAGATATTTTCCCAGCGTAGGTGTTTTGTATATTCACATCATTGGGAATAGCAATGTCTATCAGGTATGTAACTTTGTCGAGCTTTGACTGGAAAACTATATCTGGTCTATTGGCTGGGATAGTCTTGTCTGTATGTATTTGAACGTCCCAGTATAGTTTGTATTGATCGTTTTCGAGTACTGATGTCGGAGTGTAATTGTAATACGGATCTGTGTTTTCTATTAGTTTGTTTGTTGTGGCTAATGCTTGGTGGATGACCTTGGCCGCAGAGTTATGTCTGGCTGTGTATTCGGTACCGGCAAGAGTTTTGCACCCGCTTGTTATGTGATCTATTGTTTCTTTTTGTTGTTGACATTTTCTGCAATTATCGTCTGTTATGGATGGATCTTTAATTATATATTTTTTGTAGTTTCGTGTTGCAATCACTTGGTCTTGGATAGCAAGCATGAAACCCTCCGTTTCTGGGAACAGCTGGCCGTCCTGTAACCAGGTGTATGACTGTTTTTCGTTAATGTGGTCTTGTGTGACACGGTATCTATGTTTGCCGTGGAGTGCTTTCTGCGACCAGGTGTTTATTTTTTCTTGTTGTGATTGGATGTGATTGTATGTGTCTGCTACGTGATCTGGACAAGAGAGGTTAAGTGGTGTATAGTTTCTGTCTGCTTTTACTATTGCTCCATGTAAGTTTGTTTGTTTGCTTTGGAAGAAATGTCTGAGTGTTTTTATTTGCCTTGTGTGAAGAGACTGTACGTCTATAATTCCTCTGCCCCCTTGTTTTCTGTCTACGGTCAGCCTTTCCTTGCACGCATTGGGATGTGACATTCTGTGTTTCGTGAGTTCTGTTCGCATGAGTATATGTATATTTTCTATGTCAGTGTGCGACCATTTGATGATGCCAAAGGAATACGTGAGGATTGGTATTGCAAATGTGTTAATTGCTTTTGTGAGGTTTCTGGAATTCAATTTCGTTTTCAGTAGCCTAATGAGGCGGTCTCTAAATTCTTGTTTAAGTTGCGCCTTGACTTGGGTGTGGTCTATTTTAACATTCTGATTGAAACCCAGGTACTTGTACGTTCCGTCCTTGCCCATGTTATCCAAGGTTTGGTCAGTTACTATTTCCTGTTCAGAATGGTTCTTCCATTGGCCTTTATTTATGTGAAGGACCTTGCATTTGCTCATTCCGAACTCCATCCTGACGTCTAACGTACAAACTTCTGTTATTTTGAGCAATTCTCTCAGTTGCACTTCAGAGGCGGCATATAGTTTTATATCATCCATGTAGAGAAGATGATTGATTCTGTGTAGATTTACTTTCTGGTGTCTGATGTTGAAACCATAGTTTGTGTTGTTCAGTGCGTTGGAGAGTGGATTTAGACAGAGGCAGAACCAAAGTGAACTGAGTGAATCGCCCTGGAAGATACCACGTCGTATGTGTAGTTCCTCCGTTTGGATATGGCCGTCCTGAGTTGTAAGGTGTATGTTGGTTCGCCATGTCTTCATGGTTTCTGCAAGAAACTGACGAAGGCCTGGGTTAATTTTATATATTTGCAGAATTTTTGTTAGCCAGCTATGTGGTACAGAATCGAATGCTTTTTTATAGTCTATGAAACAGGTATGAAGGTTTCTATGTTCTTTTCTAGTTTGCTCCATGATCACACAATCAATTATAAGTTGTTCCTTGCAACCTTGGCTTTGTTTTCTACATCCTTTCTGTTCTTCAGTGAGGATGTTGTTTTGCGTGAGGTGTTGTTCAATCCTGCTGCATAATGTTGCTGTGATGATCTTATACAAGGTAGGAAGGCAAGTGATTGGGCGGTAATTCGCAGGGTTCTTGGTATTTGCATTTTTGGGTTTTATATACGTTATTCCTTGAGTGAGGAATTTGGGAAGCCTATCAGGTTGACGTATGGCTTTATTGATTTGGTTTGTAAGCACTTCGTATGTTGAGCTGAAATGTTTGTACCAAAAATTTTGCACATTGTCCACGCCTGGGCACTTCCAATCGTGGGTATGTTTTATTGTTTCGACTATTTCCTCTTTTGAAAGAATAACGTCTCCCTGTTCCGCTATATGTTGATGTTTTTCCTCTTCCTCTCTGATCCATGGAGCGTCTTCATTATGTGTTTTGGGTTCAGACCATAGGCTTCCCCAAAACTCAGTTAACTCTTGTTTACTGGGAGGTTCTATTGTTGTGATCTGGTTGTCGGCTGTTATCTTTTGATAGAACTGTTTTTCACTTTTCTGAAAAAGGCTGTTAGCATCCTTTCTGGCATTGGACTCGTTGTATCTGCGGAGTCTAGCTGCATAAACTGCAAGTTTCTGTTTAAGTGTATCAGTAATTTCTGGTATTGTTTGTTGTGGTGACTTTGATTTCAGTATATTTATTGTTCTCTGTATGTGCCTTGAAGGATGGTTGTTATTGATGCTGTATTGTGCGAGATGTGCCAGATCCTTTCTGATTGTGCTAATTTTGTTTTCGATTCTTATTTGCCATTTAGGCTTAGTCCTATTGCTTGTCTGGTGTTTAGACCGTTTTGAGAGTTTTTGTCCATTAACTATGAGAGTGGTTGCTGCGGCAGCATATATAACTGTGTGGATGTCCTCCAGGTTACTGTCGTCCGTTATGAATTGTGGTATTACGTTAGCATTTACTGTATGTAATATTTGTTGAGTGTTATTCTTAAAAATTAGTCTGGGCAGGGGATCTCGTAGTGCAGGATTGGTGCCACACCATTATTATTATTATTATTATTATTATTATGAACGAATAAATATATTTTTGAATGTTTGAAATTGAATAAGATGTTATTCAAATATGTTTTTTTTCGGTGTCATCGTAGCTCAAGGGCTAAGCACTCAGTCTTTCACCCTACTATGTTCGGTTCGATCCTATAGCTTGACAACTTTTTTAATTTTTACTTCCCACACCGATAGGTGAGGGGAGTATTGTGATCGCGAAAATTTTCGATTTTGAGGTAATACACTTTTTGGGCGTTTTATGATGCCTACATAACGAAAATCCACGTCACTCATTTCCGTCGGTCTGTCTGTCTGTCGGTCTGTCTGTCGGTCTGTCTGTCGGTCTGTCTGTCGGTCTGTCTGTCGGTCTGTCTGTCGGTCTGTCTGTCGGTCTGTCTGTCGGTCTGTCTGTCGGTCTGTCTGTCGGTCTGTCTGTTTGTCTGTCTGTCTGTCGGTCTGTCTGTCGGTCTGTCTGTCGGTCTGTCTGTCGGTCTGTCTGTCGGTCTGTCTGTCGGTCGGTCTGTCTGTCGGTCTGTCGGTCTGTCTGTCGGTCTGTCTGTCGGTCTGTCTGTCGGTCTGTCTGTCGGTCGGTCTGTCTGTCGGTCGGTCTGTCTGTCGGTCGGTCTGTCTGTCGGTCTGTCTGTCGGTCTGTCTGTCGGTCTGTCTGTCGGACTGTCTGTCGGTCTGTCTGTCTGTCGGTCTGTCTGTCTGTCGGTGGGTCTGTCGGTATGTCTGTCTGTCTGTTGGCGTTTTTTCAGCCTCCTAATCTCAGTAACCGCTGCATAGATTTTGATGAAATTTGGGCAGCGATATGGTGTAGGGTCGTAGTAGTAATATTAAATTTTGAAAATCGGTACATGGGCGGCGGAGTAATTATTAGCAAAAACGAAAAATTTCAAATATGTTTCAAACTTCGTTTTTAGACGTTTTGGGGGTTCCTGATCATTTTCTACTTTTTTGGGTAGTTGTGAAATTGGGGTGGTTGGGGGTGGGGGGTTGTAAAGCTGAAAAATTCGTTGTACTCATAATTGGCTGCCTACTGACCTGAGAGAGAAAGACCTAGTGGTTTAATACACTTTTTTAGGTCCATCCGAATATTGCCTTGTGTATTACAAGAACCAAGGGACTAATTTTCCGATGTATACATACGAGTATTGCTTCAGATCGTTCTGTATTTTATAATGAGGAAATTACTGAATTGATGTTAATAAAATTTCCATTACTACTTTGGCGAGGATGGAAAACGCGTCGGATTTTTAGAAATCGTCCCGGTGGCGGCGCAGCAATATTAAAAAAACTAAAAATATGAAAACAGCTCAAACTTCGTTTTTAGGCGTTTTAGGGGTTCCTGATCATTTTCTACTTTTTTGGGTTGGTAGTGAAACTGGGATGATTAACGGGTGGGGGGTTGTAAAATTGAAGTTTTTTTTGTATTCATAATAGGCTGCAAATTGACCTGTATAAAAAATACCTAGGGACATAATACAATGTTTTAGATCCATCCGAACATTGCCTTGCCGATTACAGGAACCAAGGGACTTAATCTTTCTGATGCATACAAAATACATCCGTGTATTACTTTGGATCGTTCTATATTGTGTACGTGGAAACTTCTGAATTAACTGTAATGACATTTTGACACAGATTATTACCGCGACGAGTATGGAAAACGCGTATGGTTTTTAGAAATCATTTCAGTGGCGGTGGCTATAATAAAAAAAAACTAAAAATTTAAAAGCACCTCAAACTTCGTTTTAGGGGTTTGTGATAATTTAAAAATTTTTTTTGGTGGGGGCGAAATTGAGGTGGTTCGAGGGTGGGGGTTTGTAAAACTCAAAAATTTGTTGTATTCATGGTAGATTGTCCATTGACCTGTGAAAGAAGCACCTAGTAGAATAAAACACATTTTTTACGGTCGGGCAAGCGATGATTTGGTTGCAGGGGCATCTAGCTAGACTATAGTTTCATACTGTGGGAAAATAATAAAACTGATATCATCGGAATGAGTGGGAAGTACTGAGTCAATCAACTTGACTACATTTTTTTACCAAAAAAATTATTGATATGCACATATTACACACATCTTTTTCTACGACCGAAATACAAATGTCTTTGAATCAAATTTTATTGAACATTTTTCAAGTATAACAAAAATCACTAATAATTTTACTTCATTGCCAATTATTTTTTGAATTCTATTGCCTGTGTACTGTGCCTCCGGTACCTACTTTTTGTTTTAGTGCAAGTCATCTGCGAAGCCTATTGTTCTAATGCTACCGGGCAGCGGTAGCTTCAATATCCCATCGTATAGAGTGCTCCAGCATTCTTGACGTCAAGTCTTGATGTAGTAGACACCATTTATCCTTGGAATTTTCCACTATTCCCATCACTGTCTCGAGAGCGTCGATGCCGTACCTGCCGATACGAAAACAGAACTGGTACTTCGACAGACATTTTCTTCCGTATTATTTCTTTCCGAAGCCTTTGACGGATCATTATCTCGAATAGCTTCCCTATAGTGTGCAGTAGACATATGAGATGTGAGACGATGTAAGTCCAGGACGTTTACCGCCTTTATTGAGCAATATCACCTTGGCTTTTTTCCAGACCTCTGGAAAGGTTTGCGTCTTGAGTTGTCCATTTAACAGATTTAGCAGGAAAAGGCAGGAGAAGACGACCATTCCCTTAACGATCTACGGTGATGTTTTATCCGGACCAGGTGTCTTTCCTGCTCTCAATATATCCACGTGTCCGGTCTGGTGGCAAACAGTTCACACAGGATCTCGACTTTCCTGTTGTCGCACATTGCATATGCCGGTATAGTCCCTAGCAGATGTTATCTTCTAGGCTATCGCATAGCTTGCTCCAGTTATCCTTTTTGGCGAAGTAAATGAGTGTCGCCAGTATTTTCTTCGGCGCTTTATAGACATCGTGAAACCCTGCTAGGGTTTGCTCTGGCCTAGGATTCCTTCGCTAAATGCGCACTAGTTTTTGTCGTGATGCAATGCAGGTAGCTCATTCCTCTTCGATTACATAATTCCACCAGAAAGGGACCCTCCTCTTCTTTCCGTACATTTCGTCAACGTCTGCTTCATCATGGAAGTATATACAGCCTTTCTGTGATTGGTTCTGTGGAGTCTATGAATTCTAGACGGGAAGATTTTCCTTCAATTTTTCTATGTTCACATAGTGTTTGTCCCGACCCCTTACTCGCTTCGATGAACTTGTGGTCGCTTAAGGTTTCAGCTTCTAGAACTTGCCAGTTGGATATGCTCCTTACGAGATCTTGTGAAGCAAACGTGAAGTCGATATACAACTGTGAATTCCTCCTACAGAAAGTCGGTAGGAGACTGTGGTTTACTACAACCATGTTCCTTGCCGATAGCCATTCGCAAAGTATTCTTCCTCTTGTGTCAGTACTGTTGATTTAGCATTCAAGGCTCCGAGTATTATAGCTTTACCTCACTTACCAGCTTCATCTTCCCAAAGTGTCTTCATGTAGCGCTCGTACGTCATAGTTTAAGTCGGTATGCCATTTCGGCTGCAAACATTATATTGCCATTTGGTTCCGAAGTTAGGAGAAGATCTATGCCTTATTTAGGTTGGTTTGGAGGATGTTAAGCATGATGAGTGGTATTTACTGTCTCTCACACCATTCCTTCTACCTTGCATACAGTTGCTGCCTTCGTTCGCGATTTCTGTTTCTGTAGGCTCCTCAACGTGCTTCGGTAGAAGGGATTATCGTAGAAGCCTGCCGTGGTCTACTTTTTGCAATTAGTAGTGGTCTCCAGTAAACCGCATGGCGATATTTATTTGAGCTGTAGGGATAGTTGGTCTATTTTATAAGAGTCTGTCAAAATGTCATCTACAAAGGTAGGTATCAAAGAAAATCAAAAGAAGATGATTAAATGGCGACCAGACTGTATTACCGCTTTCTTAAAAGCGTATCAGAATTATCATTTGCTGAGGAACGTGCCGAACGAAAAGTGTTCCAACTAATCTAAAAGAGTAACTGCAATTTAGTATTTCTTGCAGCTCCTGACCAAAAATAATAATTTCACCAAAAATCTCGTCAACAGCTTCTTCGTGTTCTTGGTCAGTATTCATTTTTTGTTAAAATATTGTGCAAAAACACACCATTACAAATTCGAAATAATTCAATCAAGTACAACAGGGACCGTCGAGAGCTACCGGGCCTTATGGTGTATCCCCACCACAGCGAGGCGCCCAGCGACCGTCCGGTCGCGTTTGAAATCGTGAAATACCGGCGGAAATGATCTAATGAATCAGTGGTTACGCGCTATACATCGAGATATCTTCAGGATAAAGGAATCATTTCTAATATGCACCAAATGCTTCGAAGAGAGATTTGTAATTCGTACTGATACTGCTATAAGTTTAATAGTTCCTCGAGCTAAGACTAAATTGTCTTCACAGATTTTGTAAAATACTGCTTAACAATTACTGTTAAGTGCATGCATTCAAAACATTTTTTTGCACGTCAACTCCGAAAACTCGCCCCCAACTTTTGTTTTCAAATAGCATCCATAGGTTTTCCTACATAAATGATATTCCTACTTTATTTAAAATCCTGTGGTACTTTGATTTTATACGCAAACCTACTTTTTTCGTAAAGCATAAAGCATAATATAAATAAAATAAGAATTTGTTTGACACGAAAAACTGATGAAAAGGGAAACTAAGGGGCTATTTGAAAAAAATGTTGGGGGTGAGTTTTAGGGGTTCAAGTACAAAAATTTGTTTTCAAAGTATGATATGTCCTTCAGTACCCTTGAAAGGCCCACTTAGTTTTCATTTTTATCTGTTTTATTATAAATAAATATTAAGCCTCAAACAAATCCTTATTTTATTTATATAATGACTACGCAAAAAATAGGTTGGTGTATAAAATCAAAGCTACTATAAGATTTCAAATAAAATAAAAGACTTTTTTTGGGTAGCACTATTGATTGCTACATGAAAAAAAGTTGGGGCGAGTTTTAACGGTTGAAGTACAAAGAAAATGTTTTGAAAGCTTGTTGATTTCTTTCGTCTTTAATATGGGCTGCAGTATTTTTAATTTGTCGAATTAGTGCATACCGTGTGTCCATTTTTATTTTGTACACTTCATTTTTGATCTATCCTCTAAACAATAATCTAGTAGTGTGAGGTCCAATCCAACGCCCTGGAAAACGTTCGTCCAAATGTTGCTTGACCTGACAAGCGACATCTACAAGAGTTCCATCGCGATGATAGTTCATCTGCATTCTAATATTTACAGGAACGTCCTCTAGCAGGCCTTGTGATTAATTTTGGAAAAAATTAAGTAGTTGTGTCCTGAGAGGTGATTCTCCAAAATAAAAGGGCCAATTAAATAACTGTCGAGCATACCACACCATACGTTTAGAGAAAACCTATGTTGAAAATTGCTTTCGACTTTTTCGTGGCGATTTAAATAAACGTTCAATTACTGTCACTGTACACATTGACACGTCTTTAAAACATCAGAGACTAGAGTTATCAAATGTCTTTGAGCCTCGAACATGGCATACTTTGATTATGACAAAATTTAGATACAAGCGGAATCGGATAACAACATATGAGTTTGTTTACATTAGTTTCACGCGCATAATACATTCCTAGAGTTTGATGCGTTCCTCTCGATTCACCCTGCATAAGGCGTCATTAAGTCGAAGTGGAGTCTAGATAAAGTTAAGTGATTTTGTTTTTAATTAAGATGTAAAAAGGTGAAACGAACGTTATGTTTAATTCTCTCAAATACCCTTGATATTACTTAAGGAGAAAGAAATACGAAAAATGTCGAACCTGCCTACTGCTAAGTATCATACCTTGCTGGGTGCTTGTGGCGTCGCCGTTGGAATTGTGTTTTGTGGAGTCGATAGTCCAGCAGATGGCGTGGCGCTTGCGTTGGCTTCCGTCGAAGGTGTGGGCGTGCTGGGTACGTTGGTTCGGTGGGTTATTGCCGGAGTGGTATTGGTACGAGCACTGCCGCTATTAGGGCCGCTGAAACGGGTCAGATACATATTCAGATTCCGAAATTTCAATTAGGATTTTGTAAAATATAAGCATTTGACAGTGTTATCTCACATTGATATGGCACTTTAATTGTTGATAGCAGTATGATTATGACTAAATATAACTTTTAAGATATTACAGTATATTATATACAGGGTGTCCCACGACGATTAAGACGAGCAATATTTCGGAACTGGGCAGTAGTAGAGATTTATAATTTTGGGGGTGTAAATTAGAGCAAACGTTATATCTTCTCTTATTGTTGTGTTACCCAATGAAGGATTTGTTTTTGGTCACGTGACGTTCAATTCAAGATTATTAATGGGGCACCCTGTCAATTTGTGCCTTTCTGTGTTCCTCTCAAGTACTTAAAGGATTGTACCACTGCCATTATGAAACACTAGCAAAATAATAGGGTCGTTCAGTGAAATTCCAATAACCATATTTATGCGCATTTTCATGAAGTATTACTTACATATAACATACAAAAAAAATTTCAACTTAATTGGATGAGAATTGAAAAAGTTACGCGCCTTCAAAGATTAAAATATTTCATGCCCTCAAAATTCATCGTTGTGACGTCATTGGGTCTGTCGGCGAGCCCAGACCGGCTGGCGGCTGTACAGCGACAGCGCCCAGCATACGTTTATAATACGTTCAAGTGCTTTGGTTGACGCTATGTTTTGTTTGATCGGGTGGTTTTTTTTAACACATTCAAAAATCCAGATTCTTCTACAGTCATTTTATCGGTAGTTCTCAAAACTCATAATTGTCAAAGTGAATGTTGAAAGTCAAATTTAATTTTTCTTCCTCTCTTATTTTAATGATGTGTTGTATGCCATACGCTAAATAAATAAATAAATCTCAATACTCAAAATGAGTGACTGGGTATCCCGATATAAATTTTCGGATTATTTTGTATAAGAAAAGCAGTTCGCTTTTCTACAAGTTCCTTGTTGGATGATCCGAACTCGAACCACTGGTTAAGGAGTAACATTATTTTGGGATATGTTTTAATGGGATTTGTTTCTGCCTTCCCTTAGTATATTGCACTCAACGTATTTATATATGATATAAGTTTGGCCTTTATATTGGCTTAGACTCACTTATCTGTCTTCCAACGTTCCCTCTCTCGTTGTCTTCAGTACATTCTAGTTCTACTTGCGAAACATTGGTGCTATAATAGATTCGCTGCTTGGTGACGAACATCGTATTTTCTTTGTGCTGGTACTAGGTTCATCTAAATCTCATTTTCGTTGTCTTAAGGAAAACATTCCGAGGATCTCTAGCGTGTAAGGCTTGTTGGTCTTTTTGACAAACAAAAATGTGCGGAACTACTTCCGGTTTCATCTTGAGTTTTACATCTTTCATTAATTAATAACACATGTAATTTTCAACATCTTCCTCAAATTTAGACAAAATATACAAGACTGAGATAAACATTTGAAGTAGGGATATTTTTTAGGTTAAGTATCCACGATTTTCTACCCAAAATACAGAAATGTGAGACACAAAGAACTCGATAATATAATATAAAACAATTTTTTCTACATAATCAAAATACATATGAATTTTGGTTACATCAAAGGACTGAAAACAGCCTTTTACAGGTTCCACATATCAATGAGAATTGATTTATCCAATGCTTTTATAATTGTTAGGTATATGATTAGTTCAGTATTTGGATTAAAAAAATCTACTTGTATCTCTTACGTTTTAGTGCACCAGTACCAGCAAAATCTGCTAACAACTGACGTCAACATACCTTTAGAATGGCATCCACAAATGCGGATTCTTGATAATAATACAATTCACTTAGTTATAAAAATACTTATATTAAAATGGTCCTCACAAATTACATTGTTGACTTATCGCTCACAAATTCATTCCTACGCATAGCTCTCTGTCATAATTTCCTGATTTTTTTATTTTGTGGCAAACCAATAAAAAATTCATCAGGAGTGGTCACTGTCGTATTTTCACATTGGGGAACCAAACAATATTTATAATTTTTCTTCATCTGTCCTCCTTCCATTATTTACTCAGTATCAACGAATTCAAATAGCTTGGTAAGTATTCAGTGTCGATGAAACAATTAAATAAATTATCCAATACACGCGTATGCAGTTCGCAAAGCTTGCATAGCAAGTAGGATGCGCTGCAGCGTTATTATTTACCAAGCACCCGTACAATGCGTGGCCAAGATGCCGCGCCGTGCCGGTCGGAGAGGTGTAGTGACGTCACCGTCGCACACTCGCAAATGCCGCGCGTTTTCAATTTGCAGCACTTTGATAATTTATTAGAATATGAAATCGAGCTCAGAAAATTCTGAAATTTTGCACAGCTGCTAGACTCAATACGCCCTTTTAGAATATGCAATAAAAAAAATATGCTGAACGAGCCTATTATAGGGGTATTATCTGATCAGCGGATCTGAAGGAATGCGGGCAAAAATGTTCGATGTTGCCAAGTTTATTTATAAAAAAGCAAAATTAACGGTAACAACAATTTACGATATTTTTATAGCTACTTTATTATAGCTGTTAATGTATTTGTATCTAATAACCGATATTTCCTAATCTGCCTGTTATAAAATGTACATATTCTGAAGATATCATCAACCTCAGGTGAATCGGCAACAACTCACGATTTCTGTCATCCAACGTCTTGTCAGGGAACCTTATTGGTTGAGGATCTGCTACCATGCCGTTGCCATGGAGCTTAAGTCTTGCTATTGGCCGCCCTGCCACCAATTTTATGTTCCTGTCTCTCTCTCTGTCTGGAAATATCGAAATACCAGTGGCGTTTTGTATGTCGTGTTTACAATCTTTCTACAGATTATCCCGAACTATTTGAATATCTGTTTTGTCAAGTTTATTGTCTTGTCAGCTTGTTAGGTACACCGTTTTTCGTCGTTATTCTTGCTATTATCTTATTTAAAAATGAACATTTATACAAAAGGAAAGACGCTTCATAGCCCTGAAGCATTCACATAAAATCCGTACACCCATGGCTATTTTATGAATGAAATCAGCTATGTTTTTTTACAACTATACCCCTCTTACCGCTACCCCGTAGCTTCAGAACCATTGGCCAGATTATACATGTTATAATCAATGGTAGTGTTACAATCCTTTAAGTACCTGTAGCTCTTGAATTAATCACTTTAGACCCCAAGTGTGTAGTTTGTTGGAATTGTTTTATCGGGAGGAACACAGAAATGCACAAATATACAGAGTGTCCCATTAATAATTTTGAATCGGACGTCAGGTGACCAAAAACAAATACCAACATTTACTCTAATTTACACCCTCAAAATTATAATTCTCTACTACTGCCCAGTTCCGATATATTGCTTGTCTTAATAGTCGTGGGACACTCTATATTTTTCAAAAACAAAGCCACATGTCACGTCGACTCGCCGGCGGCGTTGCTATTAAACATTACGTTACACAGGGTGGGCCAATAGTGAGCGGACGGTAGATTGTGGGCTTACTAAAACATATTTTAGAAATCTGTCACTTGATTATAGTAGACACCCCTGAGGGCTATAACGTAAAAATATGTTTACTTAAATTTTGAAGTTTATAGTGTGATTCATATCAAACTTACATTTTTTTAATGAAACCCCCTATATATTATTGCATATTTGGAGTCCTTGGTGAATTCTAGTGCGATTTTATGTATCATAAAAATGGAACTTTAAATGAACCGTATAGGCGCAAATCACCATTTTTGGTATAAGTAGGTATCAGAAAAAAATTCAATGTCGCAGCGATTATAAAACTTAGAAGGCCGTGATTTTACAGTACGACTAAGCATGAAATGCGTCATTTGGAGAAATCAGTAGATCAACTAAGGAAACTTCAATCACAGATAACTTACCTATCTAACGATATAGGATGCTCAATATCAATATTTTTTAGTTTTTATTTTATTTCAAATCTTCAGTCAAATCGGTGTTTTTTAATTTTCTTGCATGTAAGCAACCTAGCAAGCAATGAAAAATCAACAAAAGCCTGTTAAAATGGAAGAAACCAACTAACTTAGTAGAAAGATACAAACTAACGAGGCAAGATTATAAAAAATCCTTAAAACACACGAGCTCTAACCGTATACAATAGAAGTGTTTGTTTTTCACTGCCTACTAGCTATTGAGGTCTACTAGAGCTTAACAACTTTCCAAAACGATTAAAAATTTTGAAACAAAAGGAAAACTACCAACAATTTTGTTCACAGTCTAACATTTTTAGAATGAAATTTCACATTTAATGGGATAAAAAAATTAGTCATTTCCGTTCTATTAAGTCAAAAGTAAAGATGTTACTAATTGGAGCATTCTGAGCATCTATTGAAATAATTGCTAGAATTTTGATTACTCATTTCACGTAATTTTCTACAAACTAAATTATGTTTTATAATTCAAACAGACTGCAATTCAGGTTTTATTTTCCGCGATTTTGCTAATAAGTAGAAATACCTACAGAAGAATTTGAAAGGCTCCAATCAGATGTATCACTACTCTTGACTTAAGGAAATGATTACTTTTTTATGGCATTGAATGTGGAAAATTTATTGAGAAGACATAGATATTCTACTGCCAGCAACAATCGCTGGTAGTTTGCCGTTGATTAAATATTTTTTTACTGACTTTGGAAATTACCTGTGCTGTGAAAAATGAGCATTCCTGTTACCTTTATTGTTTCTGGTTACAGCTAATGTTTTGTAAGGAATTTTCATAATCTTGCCTTGTTACTCTAGTTAGTTTGTTTGCATCTTTCTACTAAGTTAGTTGGATTCTTCTACCTTAATGGCTTTTGTTTATTTTTCATGGTCTGCTAGGTTGTTTACACGTAGGAAAATTGAAAAACACCGATTTGACTGAAAAATTGAAATGAAATGAAAATTGAGAAAGATTGATATTGAGAATACTATATCGTTAGAAAAGTAATCAAATTTTACATTTGATTATATAAACAAGAATGGGCATTCCTATTTAAAAAATCAAGTTATCTGTGATTGAAGGTTTCTTAATTAATCTACTAATTTCTCCAAGTACAAAAAGAATTCAAATTTAGCCGTCTGACCTAAGGCGACACATTTCATGCTTAGTCGTACCGCAAAGTCACGACCTTCTAAGTTTTATAATCGTTGCGATATTCAATTTTTTTTAATACCTACTTATACCAAAAATGGTGATTTGCGCCTAAACGGTTCATTTAAAGTTCCAAGTATGATACATAAAGTCACACTAGAATTTACCAAGGAATCTAAATATGTAATAATATATAGGGGGTTCTATTCAAAAAAATGTAAGTTTGATATGCATCGCCCTGTATAAACGTCAAAATTTAAGTCAACATATTTTTACGTTATAGCCCTCAAGGGTCTCTACCATGATCAGGTGACAAATTTCTAAAATATGTTTTAGTAAGCCCACAATCTTCCGTCCACTCACTATTGACCCACCCTGTATAGTAATAGCAACGCCGCCGGCGAGTCGATGCGACGTGTAACTTTGTTTTTGAACATCCTCAATGACTGCCACACCTGTATAAACCGCTATTAAAGGGGTAAAATATACAAGGGAAATCTCAACAATACAACGGTTATGTCACACATTTGTTGAGAACTGGCATTTATGTCATAAGTATTTGCCACGCCGTCAAATATCAACTACAATACCTTCTTTTTTAAATTAGGTGTGAAGTATGTTAGTAAGGGCCATTTTCATTGTCGTCCCTTGAGTAATACTTGAGGTTCCCTTAAGTAACTCAAGGGATACTTAAGGAGCCTTAAATGTGGCTTTCCTTGTGTATCTGTTTCCTAGACAACATCTACGCGACGGCAGGATTCATTTGGCGACGTTGTCATATTATTTCAAATATAAGTCAATTTGTTATGCTTATGCCTACGCATTTTGATGTTTTCTGTTATCTCTTTTTGTTTTGTGCCGGTATTTCGTGTCTTGTGCTGGACATTTTTCTGGATGTGACAGAAACTGACAACACCGTACTCCAAAATTAACCTACAAAATCGCCTTGACTGCAACGAATGGCATGTTGACATTTCGTTACTTGAGTATTACTCAAGGGGGCCTTACGTATGGGATCCTCAAGTAGCTTTCGAAACACGACACCTTACTTAAGGGACCCTCAAGTATCAAGAGACCCTTAAGTGTCGACTATGAACACGATCCTTAGACAAGCCACTTTCCTCAGTTCTTCATGAATTTGGTTAATTGGGCATTCCAGGAAAATATGGTTAATACTTTCTATTTGTCTACATTCATTGTGTCTGTCTTCTACTTAGAAATCTGATTTTGCTGTACCATGGTTTGTGTAAGAATCTTTCTTAAATTTTGCTGTACTTTCCTGCCTTACTTTTCATAAGAATGGCTAAATTATTGTAGAGCTAGTAACAACTTAAACTAATTTTTTGCCAAGAAACAATTAAGTAGACATCCATGGAAATGGCTTCGAAGCAGGCTCTCCTGGACTCCATCACAAGGACTGGCTGATTGTGTCAAAAACGCAGAAGCCAAAATATAGTAGACGAAGAAGAACTAGAATACATATTCTCGTTTATCAAATAAACTGTCAACTCTGTGTGATGTTATGCCTTTTTCTTCTTATTATCTGAATGGAAGAAGGCATGATTAGCCTAAACATTGGATATATCATAATGTCTTGATTTGCCTGTTATCTATGTCAACGGACCTTAAATGGTGTGTGAGGGGGATTATTGTTATTATTACCAACTCTGGTATCATCACATATCATGACAAATGATTAATTACGAATTATTATTGAGATTTCACTCCACAAAATAAGCTAAATTTTCACTTAGGTCTACCATAGAATGTTTATGTAACGGTGTCAGCAAATTGATTTATCAGCTATAATCCTCTTTTTGCAAGACCTGTGTAACTACTGTGCATTCCGACAAAAGTAATTTTTGTCAAACATTTATACATCATTGACAATTACATAACCTTATTTATTTAACTATCCCGGCAAAAAATGTAATGTGCGCATCAGCGAATGTGCAGATAGCAAATTTCTTGTTCATTTAATATAAAAAGTTTAATCGTTTATTAAGGAATTTAGGCCTAATCAGATAAAGGGGCCGCCACATTCTACTCTCTTTGCATCGTCTCCAGACGGCTCTACTATTGTACCGTCTTTAGCAGTTTATGAATACCAGTCTTGTCGCCTATTTGACTTGTGAACGTAATTGTTGTAGAGAATCTGAGTTATTCTTCAAGGCATCTCCAGTTTACATTCAAAAAACATGAAAAATACTTCATTAAAGGAAAAAAAACAAAATCAGCCTTTAGTTGTCACGTTTGGGAGTCACGTCACAAGAGTAAAATATGACGAAATACTACATTAAGAAAGATAATATTTATATTTATAAGAAGAAAGTAAAGGAATTTGTTTATATAAAAATATATATGCTTTGGAGAAAAAACCTGATCGATGTTCTCCAAACTAACGAGTGGACCACACGTTTTTCCGCGTTTTTTATGGTATACTGTTCGACCCCAAATGAAATCGGGTTTTGTCTCGTCATCTCTAAGATTGCAGAATCACCGACTTAGATAGGAAGTTGGTTCCCAAAAAAACAAAAGCAGTTTCCTGGCACAGCTGTCAAACTAAGTCACTTATGTCAAATTAATATTTTCGCAAGTCATTGATTGCCATAAGGTGAATAAACTTATTATTAATTTTTGATCAGGTAATGAACGGGAAAATAAAAACATTTTAGCTACCAGGAATGTGACTGCATATCAAAGCTTTGTGAAAAAATTGACCTAAAGGTAACAAGCATCTTACCGGATAGTTCCCAGCAGGCTTGAAAGCCCTCCCATTTGTCCAGCTCCACTGAAGAGCTGCATAAGCTGTGATTGAGACATGCTGTTCAGCAGTTGCTGGAGGTCTCTCTCAGGATTGTTAGCGGATTGTACAGCACTTGATGGGTTGTTTAGTAGCTCATTGATTCTCTTACAATTATCTTCGTCTTTGTCTACTTTAGGCTCCTAAATTATGCATTTTTGATTAAAAACAATACTAAAACGTGTAATGAAATAAAATTTTTACCTGAATCCAAAAGAAGAATTTTTTTGTAGACGATTTAAACTTTAGTAAATAGGCTCGGCCAGTGGTGCACTGTGGAACCTTCACATATTCGCAGTCATCAGGAAAAATGATCAAGTCATCTTCAACAATGCCTGTAATAGATACGTTGTTTGCAAAATTCATTTTGTTCGCATTTTCAAAATATAATAAAATCAGGGAAAAAAGTAATCATGCTAATTGATATGAAGTTTGTCTGAGATTGTAAAATGGGATTGGATACATTTTTTACAAAAATGTAACATCATGTCGATCTGAGGAATCTGATAAATATTTTTGAAGTCTAAATGTGACAAATCTAAAGTAATGTGGTTTTTTAAATGTATCATTGTATCAATATCAGATAGAAAGTTAAAAGACGTGTATAAACAGCCTGCTTGTCTCTCCGTTCTAATTCGTGATTTTCTCAAATGATATGTGATTGTTAATGAAGGGTCTTGCTTGGTTTTGAAAATGATGGAGTATTTTGTGCAATAATTAGTTCTTAAATTTGGGTGGAAATTAATTGAAGAAATCTATGTATTGGAGTTCATTTGCTATTAAAAACTATTTCCAGATGCGTATCAGCAAAAATAGAACGGACATGGAATTTTGTACTAAGTGCAAGAAGGCATGTGATTCCACAATTATATTTCCTTGTGATAGCTGCAATAAGTTATTTTGTGCCTCCTGTGGTGATTTAACTGAATGAAAGATCAAATGTTTCCAGTTAAAAATAAACGCAAATTGACGTTTTAATGTAATGTGTGCGAGGAAGAGCTGTGTAAGGTTCCTTTCTTGATTAAAGATGTTGCTCATTTGAAAAATAGTGTGAACAAAATAAATTAAATGTTAAATAGGGAAAGAATTAATAATAGCAGTGCTGACAACTCCAACTGCAATATGGAAGATATAATCTCTGAAATGCTGGATAGGCAAAACCGTGCGACTAACGTCATTATGAATTATGAATGAGTCAGTTAGAAATAGACAGACTGAACGTATTAATGAAGACAACGAACTTGAGCAAAGGGTACTGCCAGATTTGCAATACGAAATGGATAATTTGAAAGTGTTTCGTTTGGGAAAGTTCCAATCAAGTAAGGTTCGACCGAACAGTCATCGTTCACAAGGTAGATGACGCAAGACTTATTTTGAAGAATAAGAAATCTATAAGCAGAAACGGAGTTGAGATTTCAAATTATTGAAACCAAGGCTCAAAGTGATTACATTTTGAAAATCAAAGCTGAACTGGACGCCATTACTGCTGGAGGTGATGATACCAAAGCCATTAGATTTATAAATAATAAACCAACAATTGTTGCTAAGACCAGACAAAAAAATTGAATCTGATCCTAATGTACTATTCAACACCGACATTCTATATGTAAATGCGCAAAGTATAGTAAAAAATCGTGATCTGATATATAGCAGTCTTGTTCAGTTCAATCCAATAATAATACTAGCCAGTGAGTCTAGGACAACTCAAGACATCGAAAGCATTGAAATACAAATGGAGGCATACAATGCTGTTAGATGTGACTCTTCTACTCGACATACTGGAGGTGTCATCATGTATGTTAGAAGTAGGTTGAATTTCTTTACCAGCAAGACGTTCGTTTGTGATGGTAACTATTGGTGTAAGTTTATTAAAGTTAAGTCGGATCTTCTTTTTGGATGATAAGTTGTCTTTATCATTCTCCTTCTAGTTCAGATACAACTTTTGTAGACAATTTTGAAAATATTTGCGACAGTCTGTTCAAAACCAGAAACGTACATAATTGTGTGTTAGTGTAGGAGATTTTAATCTTAACCTTCTTAGTGATGGTTTTTATAGTAGCAAGATCTAAAACCTATTTTTAATGTATGGTATTAGCCAAATAATAACCAAACCAACTCCGATTACTACTGATAGTGAATCATTGATTGATTATGTCTTAGTTAATAAAAATAGTATAATAGTAAATGTACACGACTATTTCAAAAATTACTGATCATGCAGTAATAACGGTCAATTTCACCAACGAGTTTAAGGCTGATTGGGGTAAAAAACTATAGGAATATATGCCTAGATAGTTAATTTAAATTCCATTCAATATGAACTGATATCATGTAAGTGGCCACTGGATTCTACGGATGTGTTATTCTTATTATATAGCGGTATAGTAAACAACTAGCACAATATCTCAGGTTGTCGGTAATTACATGCGCATCCCCCCTTTTGGATGATTTTTTGTAGGGAAGCTAACGATACTTCGATACTTCTGCACTAATATCGAGTATTTTTGTCATCGATACTTTTTGAGACATTCCAAGCTGGTATCGATACTTTTGTGTCGGAATCAAAAATAACTATATAATTATTGAGGGGTGTAATCAGTTGCACAAAATGCTCTTTACGAACCAAACGCGCCTATTTGGCAAAAAATATCGAGTTGGTACCGGTATCGGCATCTCTACCCAAACTTCACATCCATAAAATCATCCATTTTTATATAGGAAATCCTCAGAGATATTGTGCTGGTTGTTTGCTATGCTGTGTAACGGAGCTTATAGCAATTGTGAGAATATAATTATCTTAAGAAAACGTATCCACAGTTCAAGTTTGTACATTTAGGAATAATCTACCTTGATAATGAAGTGAACAGATTGATGTAGATTTGATGGAGATTAGAGATACTAGATATTTGATCCAACAGACAAAACCAGTGGGAAATTTATAAAACACAAAGGAACAAAGTTGTTAGTCTATTAAAAGTTAAGAAAAAAATATTGTTAGGAAAAAATAACAGATACAGAAATAATGGATATCAAATGTGGAAAACACTGCATATCCAATGAATGTAGAATTTGTAATTAATGATAATATACAATATAAGTTGTCGATATCGAGCAAGTAGCAGAAAATTTCAGTTCTTTTTTTGTTAGTAGCATCAAAGGTATAACTAACAGTATGTCTCATACTAATTGCCTATAGCACCCTAGAAGACACCAGCAAAATGATTGTTGGATTCACAACAAACTTCAGAAAAATGAACCAAATGATGCCACAGGGAGATAAATTCAATCATTTGGTTCACAGAAGAATCGGAAAAATGAAGGGTCCGACCGAATTCGAACAGCGTCTCCGGCATTCTAGGCCGACGCGTTACCAAATATACTACGGTCGCGGTACAGCCGATACACAGCGCCGACGACATCGTATCGAATCCGTCGACCCCCACCACTCCCCCGTATCTCTCTGCGAACCATGTATTTCAGTCATCCATAGAGATCTAGTCGGCTGTTGGGTGAGTGAGAATCTCCCAAAGCTATTTGCACGACAGCTCTCTTTCTTACTGAACAACGACTCCTCAGTCGGCCAGGATTTAATGGAATGAAAGGTGATCGTTTACTCCGCAAGAGGGAGATAAGTTCAATCATTTGCTTCACAGAAAAATCGGAAAAATGAAGGGTACCGGCTGGATTTGAACCAGTGTCTCCGGCATTCTAGGCCGACGCGTTACCAACTATACTACGGTGCCCCGTTATATAGCCGATACACAGCGCCGACGAGATGGTATCGAATCCATCGACCCCCACCACTCCCCCGAATCTCTCTGCGAACCATGTATTTCTATTTCAGTCATCCAGAGATCTAGTCGGCTGTTGGGTGAGTGAGAATCTCCCACCGCTATTTGCATGACAGCTCTCTTTCTTACTGAACAACGACTCCTCAGTCGGCCAGGATTTCATGGAATGAAAGGTGCTTGCTTACTCCACAAGAGGGAGATAAATTCAATCATTTCGGCTTTGAATGCCAGAGACGCTGGTTCGAATCCTGCCGGTACCCTTCATTTTTCCGATTTTTCTGTGAACCAACTGAATGCGTCGGCCTAGAATGCCGGAGACGCTGGTTCGAATCCAGCCGGTACCCTTCATTTTTCCGATTTTTCGTTGAATCAAATGATTGAATTTATCTCCCTCTTGCGGAGTAAGCAAGCACCTTTCATTCTAATATCTACCTTGTTCCAAATGAATGAACCTCATTTCATTCATCAACTGTAGTTTGCATGTTTTTGTATTTGTGCGCTTTTATCAGTGTTCGAATAGGCGCGTAAATTTTTGATGCAAGGGTCTGGCTTTAACCATTTATCATCTTGTGTATTATTAATTTCAGCACAAAACATGGTTTGCGTTTTCTAAAAACTGCAATCTAGGTTGATGTCGATCCAGATTATGGAATAAATGTATACAGGGTAATTAACGAGACCGTGAACTTGGTCAAAAAAACCTCACATTTAGAAATTTTTTAATATTAGAACATTTACGTCGACATTGCACTACAACTATCCTTTTTCTTCATGCTCATAGTTTTTCAGTTCAGAAGTCTCAAAATTAATAGGCAAAAACTGGTTACAGCTAAACCATTGCAAACAGCTCTCACGTAAGTACTATAACCCCCTTTTAAAATGAAAAAATTTAAATATACCTTGTTATCACAATTGATGGCACCAAATGAATACAAGCTCAGCAAAAGCAATACCGTCAGATGCCCTTCTAGCAAACCTACTAAAGGTTCGCATTTTTGCAAGTTGTATTTATATCAGGGTATGCATAACTTAACTTGTGCATGAGAGTATCTAATCCTCCATCTAGTGCCCAAACCACATAGATATCTGCATGGCGTTGGTGCCATCAATTGTGGTAACAAGGTATAGTTAATTCAGTCAAATACCTTGGAGTTCAGTTAGACAATATTTTAAATATTGATACACATTTTAAATATATCTCTATAGGATAATTTCACAAAAATTATACTTTATATCAAGAGTATATAATTTCCTTTCACTAAAATCAAGGTTAACTGTATACAAATCAATAATTCAGCAACATTTTGACTACTGTCCATCTGTTACATACTTACAATTTGAATCAACTAGCTCAACTGCAGAAGCTGCAGAACCAAGGAACGAGGATAATTTTGCACTGTGATTGATGGACACCTTTAAATTTCATGTTACCTTCTTTGAGGTTTTTCTCTGTTTCTCAATATTATTTAGCAATGATTTTTATTTTTAAAATACTACGAGGAATAACCCCTATTTACTTAACTGGTGATATTAATTGTGCTCTTGATATTTATTTCTATGGTACAAGGAAAAATACAAGTATTTACATTCCAAAAACAAGGGAAAAAAAGCACAATGAATTCTCTATTTTTTAAGCGATATGATGCTCGCCCAGCTATATCAAGGAAAACTCAACTGTCAGTAATTTTAAGAAAGAGCTCATTAAGTATCTCAAAGGAAGTTATTATATATGTATTATATGGGTGCTATTGTAATGCTACAGTTAATTTTATTTTATAGTTAGTATAGTGATTGAATATAATGTTAACGTTCATTTTTACTCAGATGATTATTATTAATTCTTTTTTTATGAACTCGTATATTAGGATTATCCTATTTTAAATAAATGTTCTTCTTCTAATATTCTATCAAAAATTAATTGTCCTATGGAAGTTGTTGAACATTTGTGATTGTGGTATAAACTTTTAGCAGCAATCTTAGTTTTGATAAGCACATTGAATATTTTATTGAAAGGTTTTAGAATACTTGGTTTTATATGTCGCACATGTTCAAACTTTTATGAAACTAGATACAGAGGTAACATAAATGTGAAGTATTTAAGATTTAAAAGAACTTGTATGAGTGTAAATCACTTTGGGCCAATGTTCTATAATAAACTGTCCGAGCATATTAGGAATTTAGAAATGAAACAGTTTTGTAAGGTAGTTAAAAATTATTTATTAAGCAAAGCATTTTATAGTTTCCAGGAATATTTAGACAAGGTTGATATATAATGTGTGTAAGTATCTGCTGATGTAATTTAAGTCATTTAAATGTATATTTTAATCCTTACTCTTTTTGATTGAATGCAAGTATGATTTATTATGTGTTTGACGACTATAAAAACTTATGTTTACGAGCAGTAGTATATTCAGTGTTTCATTGATATTTTAGTAATTAAGTTCTTATACAGCTGTTTACTATGAAATGTTTTAGAATACAACAGTATTATCTTGTCTCCCTTTTATAAACAGCAAGTTAGATGCCTAGAAAGGATTCAGAATAAGTTATGCTAAAGTTCTATTATTTAAACTCTCATTCCCATGTTCTGTACTGTCCTATATGATCAGAATCCGACTAGTAGGTTTAACCCTTTCAGGACGGTCGCCGTACTTGTACCGCACCCAAGGAGTACATTGACGGCCGGTTACCGTACTTGTATGGCTTCGTGTCCAATGACTTCAGACGGCGGCCATACGCATTTTGACTTTTTTGATTTTTACAGACCTGCTGCCGTATCTGTACGATAACACCTCCCGTTCACACATAGCCGGACGCCGCAAATGTACGTATGAAATATCTGAAATGTATGACTGCCGCCGTACAAGTGAGGCAGAGGTATGCATATTAATTTTTTTGATTTTACAAACCTGCTGCCATACCTGTATGGCAGCCTGCCCTTCGCACATAGCCGGGCGCCGTAAATCTGTGTCTGAAATACATTACTGCTGCTGTACAAGTTCAGCAGTCGTCCTGCGCCGTAGCATTCCTCGCTCCTAGTGCTGTTCTACACAGTATATTGCAAAACAATTGGCCATCCAGAAAGGGTTAAGAGCCTGGAAAATCGCATCAGCCAACTTTCTTTTTGAATTAGTTAATTATTGACTGCGATTTTCTTTTACAAAATATATGCTATCGTGTTCCACAGAGAGACACTACATAGAAGTAGAGAATTGTTTCGCACTTCCAGGCATTGCACAAACTATTTGTTTTAATGACAGGCTAATGAATGGCTTGAATGTTAATTTTAACCACGAGGATTTGTTTAGTTGTAATTTAGAAACTTTCAAAAGAACCATCGTATGTCTAGATTATTTCTGTAGTATCACTTTTACTCTCATAGGTTTATAGTTGGTGCTATTATAACTGCTATACTACTGTACTATTTAGGGTTTATCCCTGTATCATGTATGTACTATTTTACAAATAAAAATTCACATTATACCTAATGGCTATATGACATACAGTAACAAGAGTGTGTGTTCTATTGTACTTTGACGATCTTTAATAAAAACAAAATTTAACATAATATCCTATGCGCCTCAATCATCTCTTATTCGAGTCGCTACGCGTTGTTTACATCGGCGATTCTAACCTACTAACCTATATTTAAAATGGATATTCGGATCAACGCGTTGCTTAAAATGAAGTTTGGCCGAATTTCCTTAGAGGACAAAATAAAAATTAAGGAAATTATAAATAACATTACAAAGATGAAAATAAGTAGATACTAATCTAATGTACAATGTTTTGACAAAATGAGGCAGACGGCTGCTTGGTTTAGTAGGTTGTGCTGACGTGTTTCAATAAGGCGTTGGGAGTTTTTTACCCAAGCTAGACGATTTTTTTTCTTGTTTAAGCGGGATGATAAGTAAAAAAGAAATAACATTTTGTGATGAGTGATAAGCTGCATGGATTGTGATGAAATTTGGGCAGTGATATGCTGTGGGGTCGTAGTATGTAATGTTTCTATAATTTTGAAAATCGGTGCATGGGCGGCGGAGTAATTGGCAAAAACAAAAAAAATATATTACTCAAACTTCGTTTTTAGGCGTTTTAGGGGTTCCTGATCATTTTCTACTTTTTTCTGCCGATGATTTGGTTGTAAGGGGATCTCAGACTAAAGCTTCATGCTATGGGAAAATAATAAACTGGTATCATACAGGAATGTGTGGGAAGTACTCAGTCAATCAACCTGACTTCATTGTTTCCAATAGGTTGGTGTGCTTTCTGTTCGCCAAAACCTCTTAATTTTCGATGGCTTAAGAAATATATACAGAGATGCGGCAATATTCAAGGGGGTGACTCCTCAGGTCATTCCATGAAAAAAAGTTCATATAAATATATGTCCAACAATGTATGGTTTCTAAGATACAGGATGTTATTTTTTTTAAATAAGGTTTTTTTTAATAATCCTATCATCTTCTAACCGATTCTGTTGAAATTCAGTAGCGTTGTTTTTAGTAGCAAGGAGGTGATTTTGCCCTAACTAGACAAAAAAATTATGTCCAGTGGCGTTAGAGGTGGCAATTTAATAACAATTATAAGCGGAAAAATGTACGACACTGACACATTTGTTGTTAATATATCTTTGAGGTAAACCAACTACAACTACAACTTTTTTGTCTCCTGAATTTTTCTCGTATCTTGCTTTGTTTGCGAAATAAAAAATAAAAACTATTCTATCATCTTTTAAGATTCCAAGAATACTTGCGAATTGCACGTCAGTTTAAAAATCAGTAACAGTGATGTTATTTGAATGCTTTCATTCACTTTGTCAAATTTGTTGAAGTTTCGTAACATGAATCGCTCTACGAATGCCGACATGACCGACATGTACTTCATTTATTTGCTTGCTGATGGCAATGCATTAGAAGCTAGGCGGTTATACATCGAGAGATTTCCTGCGCGTATTGCTCCTGATTCCTGATAGGAAGATGTTCGAAAGCATTCATCGACGCCTTCAAGAAACAGGGACATTAAAACGAAATGGGGGAGCGGGAAGACCAAGGACGACAAGAACGGTAGCGTTGGAAGAGAATGTTCTGAACGTGGATGAAGAAGAACTAGATACTTCTACTCGAAAGATTGCTGAGTTTCTAAATATTTATAATGGTACTGTTTGGAAAATTCTTAGAGAAAATATGTTATATCCATACCACATCCAACGCGTTCAGGCGCTTCTTCCTACCGATTTTCTTCCACATATTGAATTCTGTCAATGGCTTCTACAAAAAAATGGTTGAAATAAGGAATTTCCATAATAATCATTTATGGTGTGATGAGAATCCACACGCAATATTTTAAGACCGTTTTCAGCATCAGTTCTTGTTGAACGTTTGGATCAGAATTGTGGGTGACTGCCTCATTGGACCGGTATTTCTACCTGCAAGACTTACTGGAGAGATATATCGCCACTTTTTGGAACATACTCTCCCTGGATTCCTGGAAAACGTACCTTTGGCACTAAGACATGCAATGTGGTTTATGCATGATGGCGCACCAGCGCATTTTAGTCGGGTTGCTCGTGAGTTTTTAACTCAAACCTACGGAAACCGCTGGATTGGCCGAGGTGGACCTCACTTATGGCCTGCATGATCCCTGGACTTAAACCCCCTGGATTTTTTCTGTGGAGCCACCTGAAGTCAATAGTGTACGTTACTCCTGTGGTAGATGTGGAGGACCTGAGAAATCGAATCACTGCTGGCTGTAACTCAATTAGAAATGACCCCAGTATTTTTGAGAGAGTTTGCCAATCAATGAGGAGAAGACTGGATTCCTGCATCGGAGCTGGGGGAGGTTACTTCCAACAATTTTTGTAACTTTTCTTATGATAAATGGATATGCAATAGAATAGTTTTTATTTTTTATTCCGCAAACAAAGCAAGATACGAGAAAAATTCAGGAGACAAAAAAGTTGTAGTTGTAGTTGGTTTACTTCAGAGAAATATTAACATTAAATGTGTCAGTGGGGTACATTTTTCCGCTTATAATTGTTATTAAATTGCCACCTCTAATGCCACTGGACATAATTTTTTTGTCTAGTTAGGGCAAAATCACCCCCTTACTACTAAAAACAATGCTACTGAATTTCAACAGAATCGATTAGAAGATGATAGAATTATTTAAAAAAAAAGTTATTAAAAAAAAATTAACATCCTGTATCTTGGAAACCATACATTTTTGGAGATATGTTTATATGAACTTTTTTTCGTGGAATGACCTGAGAGTCACCCCCTTGAATATTGCCGCATCTTTTTTAAACATCCTCTTTATTGCTATTGCTTTTATGTTCTCATAAAATGCAAAAATTGAAAAAATTAGAAATCAAAAATGTTGTTAATCATTATCTAAAATATTGAGCTGTTTATTAAAATTTACACTTTAATTACTCAGAAAACATAAGATCACATGTTACATTGACAAACAACAAAATTGCAAATCGAAATATACTACTATATTTAATAAACAAATAAGTTAATATTTAATAAGACATCTACAATATTTGGAGAAACTTCTTAAAATTATATGCTTAGATGACTATTTATTGCTATTTTAAGATAACTTATATACCCGAGTGTCCTACGCTAAATGTTTGCCTATCAAAAGGTATTTCATAGAGAATAGGGGAATTTTTGTGAGTGCAAATGGACCAACACATTACAATGGCATATTTAGATTTTCGCTGCACCAAGTAATTTGGCAGAGAAATGAAATGGTGAAAGAGATCATGAATAAATATTTGAGCTTTGTACAAAAATAATATGAGGCAAGCAGCTATATATTCTTTTTGATGGGTACCCCAAAATTAAAAAATCAGTTACTGTGGCAACAGTACCAGCAGCTAATTCAACTAAAAGAGGAGAACATAGTCATAGAAAAACCTCAGACGTTATTCCCAAGCTGGGTTATCAGAACCATACAAAAATATCATTGTGTATTTAGGACATTAAAAGGTAAGCTTCCACCAATTTTGTGAAAAAAAATTTTGGTTAAAGAAAAAAAAAACAAAACATCATCACCTCGATGACAGAGATCAGTCTATTGCTGATGATGCCTGCATGCAGCCCACTGTCATCTGCAAATCTGTGGATTGGGTTTTGTAGTGCTATTGAGAGGCTTAAGATATGTGTTGGATTTAGAGCTCAACAATGTTTTGATCTCTATACTAAACAGACTATAAAAAAAAGGTTTCTTAGAAATTTATGACCGGTGGATAAAGCAATGGGATAAGTGTAGCAAACAGAATGGAGAATACTTTGAAGGGTGGTTGGTATATAAATATTTTTTATACTGTAGCACCAACCTCATCATTTTCACAAGTGTGAATCAGCACACTTTATTCAACTAGATTTCACTTTCTTACCTGTAGTGCGATCTTGCCAGCAGAAATGCATCAAGGAGTCTTCACTTTGGTAAACATACAGAAGTCCTTTGCGCTTATCGGGATAAACCATACGACCTAGAAATATATTGTTTGAAAAAGAGAGAAAGAATACACTTTTAATTGTAAAAAGACCTCTTAGATTCATTTTCCCAGCGCGTACTTCTATTAAATGCTTATTGCCCCCAGTGGATCCAGGACCAGCGGTCGCACTACCAAATAATGCAGTACCAGAAGGCATGTTTATTGTTCTTTCCTGAAATTCAAAATATTCAGGGGTCTGGTTTACACTACAGTCAAAATACGTCAAGATCTATTTAGGAATATTCACCACAAAATAGATATTCACTTTCATCTAAAAATTTAATTCATTGTCATTGTCGATTTACTCACCTTGGGGTATTGGTATTATAGGTTATGAGTGTTATGACTTATGACTATGCAAAAGCACAAAATAGGTACAAACGGACAAAACTACAAACGTGCAAAGTAATAGTGTTTTCCACTGGGCTGCACTCACCCGCACTGCGTTGAACTGAGTGCAATAGTTATGTTCCACTGGTAAAGTCACCGATTTAATAGTCGGTGGGTAAAGTTCTATTGCACTGCTTAATTTTTGGTATGTTCCACTACCCGCATTCTCTGAGTGTAGTGCGCACTCAGTGCAACTTTTTCGCACGAGCCTCGGGATCTCGTGCTGTAGTGCCAGTGCAAATATGGCGAGTATGGCTTCAAAAATGTCAGATTTTCTAATTTTAAATGAATTGCTAGAAAGCGATGAAAGTAGTGATGATGAAGAAGAAATTGCAATGTTATTGAAGGAAAAGCGAAAAATGCCGAAAGTTATAAAATTTGTGGAAACTGTAGTACACAAATTCAGCGATAAAGAGGTATACACTTTTTTCTAATAAAAAAATATTAAAACTTAATAAAATCATTTTTAGTCTAAAAGTGATTTTCGTGTGGAAAGGACTACATGCTACAAGTTAATAGAAGAATTCAGGGACTCTCAATTCTTCCCCCGGAAGACCACATTTGCCATCATAATAATTTTCATAATCCTCAGACATTTTATGCCTTTCTAACTTAAATAAACAGCTCTATTACCCTTAGAAAAAACAAAGGTCGGCTGTCATTATAAATGCACTGTTCTGCTTGGGTACGTTCCACTTAGGAATTGCAGTGATCCCCACCGATATGCACTTTGTCAGAGCAGATGATAGAATTGCACTTGTCAGGAGCGCAGTGAGTGCTGCTCAGTGGAAAGCACTATAAGAAAGTGTTTTGTTTGATCTATTCTCGATCCCTTAGCTCATGGCCGACTCTACTCACTAGGCCGGAGCATTGAAATATAGCAACGCTGAATAGTCGGCCGAGCTTTTGTCATTAGTGTAATAGTGTTTTCCACTGGGCTGTACTCACCCGCACTGCGTTGAACTGAGTGCAATAGTTGTGTTCCACTGGTAAAGTTCTATTGCACTGCTCTCAGAGTAATAATTCTTCTCTCGCACTGCTTGATTTTTTGTATGTTCCACTACCCGCATTCTCTGAGTGTAGTGCGCACTCAGGGCAATTTCGCACGAGCCTCGGCATCTCGTGCTGTAGTGCCAGTGCAAATATGGCGAATTTTCTGATTTTAAATGAATTGCTAGAAAGCGATGAGAGTATTGATGATGAAGAAGAAATTGCAATGTTATTGATGGAAAAGCGAAAAATACAGAAAGTTCTAAAATTTGTGGAAACTGTAGTACACAAATTCAGCGATAAAGAGGTGTACATTTTTTTTCTAAAAAAAAAAAATAAATTTAATAAAATCATTTTTAGTTTAAAAGTAATTTTCGTGTGGAAAGGACTAGGTACATGCGACAAGTTAATATAGAAGAACTCAGGGACTCTCAATTCTTCCCCCGGAAGACCACATTTGCCATCATAATCCTCAGACATTTTATACATTTCTAACTTAAAATTCGTCACTTTATGACAAAAAGATTAAAGTTAATGGACACCAAAAATGAACAGCTCCATTAAGCTTAGAAAAAACAAAAGTCAGCTGTCATTATAAATGCACTGTTCTGCATGGGCACGTTCCACTCGGGCATTGCACTGATCCGCACCGATATGCACTTTGTCAGAGCAGATGATAAATTTGCACTTATCAAGAGCGCAGTGAGTGCTGCTCAGTGGAAAATACTATAATTCTTCCAGAGTGAAATTGTGCTTCCAAACAAGGACATACCAACATAACCTTCCAGAGTTACAACAAAGAGTGGAAGGTGATTTTTAATGTGTTTCTAATTATTTACCTGCACAAACGAAACTACAAAGATAAAAAGATGCCTGCAAAGTGTGTAGTACCAGGTTGCACTAGCAATTGTGCTTCCAATAAAGGACATACCAAACATAACCTCCCAGAGTAAAAAAGAAGAGTGGAAGGTGATTTTTAATGTGTTTCTAATTATTTACCTGCACAAACGAAACTATAAAGATAAAAAGATGCCTGCAAAGTGTGTAGATTTCTGGACCTCTCAAAATCACAGAAAAATACAGTTAATAGAACTCATCTGGGCATGCATCTGGGCATACCTACGAAAAGATTTGATAGTGAAAGGGAATCACGACCAGCAAGAATGGCTTCACTGTGACCTAATAGTGAATTTTTCTAGCTCAAGTTAAAATTTACAAAGTAAATTGAGTGTTAATTTAAGTGGAAGTGAAAGTGGCAGCAGGAAACAGGTTGCGTTTATTTTTATTTTGTAGTGTTTGACTGCGATGAACCAGACATCAGATGTAAGTGGTATTAGTAGTAGTAGTTCTAAAAAGTATTTTTCTTAACTTATTAACCGAGATGAAGACCAATACATATAAAATGTAATAATTATTCTGAAACTATAGGCCCACTATTTGACAGCTAAGCCACGTTGCCACATCTAAGGCTCCGGCCTAGTGTAGAGTCGGCCATGAATCACCGTTTTTAGAACTGTAAAATGGGGGGGCATTATGGAAACGGGTCTAGGACGGTAATAGAACCGTAATTTGGAACATCCCTATAGTCTCAATGGTGTCAATTTTGTGGTGTCAACTAACCGTACCTGTTATGTGGTGTCAACCTGTTTTGTGGTGTCAACCATGTGTCAACGGTTGACCTGGCGTTGACGTGCGGTCATGTGGTTTGACAACCCGTTGACATTGACATGTTTACGTTTAGTAAGTATACTACTTAGTTGGAGGCATAGGTTGGAGGTTGGAAATGATTATAGAAGATAAGCGATAATATGATAACGTAAATTAAATAATTGACTACTCAATTTTAGACAATTCTCTTGAATTAGTAACTATGCACACAATGGATGCAGTGATAGTAATCATTTGATTTGTCGGCTATGCAGGGGAAGAAAAATGAAGAAAGAATGCTGTGGTTGGCAGTTTCATCTATTTGCATTCAATTAACTGCTTGTTTTCAAAATCCATCTAACGCTTCTGTACATTACCAGAGTAGTATTATTTCAAAAACTCGTACTTCTGTTATTCACAGATATGGAACCTATAGGGACATAACTTTAATTCATCTATATATTCCACAACATACACTTTTTGCATCTTTCAAGTTCACAGGAGATGAAACTCGGATGTCTATTTTTGGTAAGTACAACACTAAATTAGGGTATATTCAATTGAGTTTCAGTTAATAAAGGGGGGTTCTCACTATTCAGTTTGGCTGATTCAACACATTTCATGTTTTGCTGAATACATCAGCTGGTCTGGATCATTGTATCAGAATAATCTTTTGATAGACACCAAATGATTACTAAAAGAAAATTAAAACCTGTTGTTTGTAAAGTATGTTTGCTAATTTAGCAAATTTATTACAAACTGTGTTACTCCAAATGAAATGAAGAAAACATTTGTAGATGATCTTTCAGGCAGTAGATATTACACAGAAGTAAATGGGGTGGTAGTGCAAATATACTAAAAGAATCAGCTTCTAAAGATTGTGAATCAAACAGAAATAATTTATAAGTCATTTTGGACACTCAAGAGACACTCATATTTCCTAGGTCTCCAAGAACACATCAGTTTGTTCTTTGTGCCATCAAAAAACCACCTGTACACATAAATAGTGGTCTAATCTTGAAGTCAACTGTATTCATTTTTTAATACTGATTCAGCCACAATGAATGAAACATAGGAGTGGCTTTCACTTTGGCTGTAAGTACAAACCCACTGATCAGTTTTAATGAAATGTGTTCTCACATTTAACAAAATACTCAATACAAAATAATCAAAATAGTGCCATCAAAGCCAAAACAATTTTTATTAAATAACAAATATCTAAGAAATATTTTTTTTTTCTATGCAACAAGAACAATTTAAAAATGACCAGATTTATAAATTTTGTTTTTTGAATGTTAACTGACATTATAAAGAAATGCCTACATGGACATGTTATTGATACATATTAAAGTAATAAATTGTTAAAACAGGAAAACAGGTAAAGTCAAGGTAAAGCTTTTCAGATCAATCAGAACTTGATTATAAATTGGCTTCAATATGTTTAAATAAATGCCATAAGGATGGCAGCCTCTAGTAGGTATTTATTAAACTATTTATTCCATTCTTGACATATATGAATCTTAACCTGGTGAAAGCTGAATAATGAATTGCTATTACTACCATCTGCTATCTAAAACCAATCAGTATTCGTCTTTGGAAGCTGGTTAACAATATTTTATGTGAATGTTAGTGGAAAATTCCTTAAATTTATCTGATCTAGGAGTCAATGATGTCTAATTCTTACTAGTTTGTTTTCCACCATGTTTTTTTTGTTTTTATTAGGCAAGTATACCTATTTATAGGCCTATTTAGATCATCTCAAGGCATGAGCTCTGAAGATGTCTGGTGGAACTATTTTAAAAAAATAATTTTTCTTTCAGTTCCTCATCGAATCTATTAATTTTAGGTGGATTACTCTTGTTTACTACTTATTTACTTAGAAAGTGACTGTCTATGCATTTTTTTCAAAAAGGCTGAAATTTTTTTGTCAATATTCAAATCTTTATCTATCCAATAGCAACTGTCAATTAATATTTTTAACTTAAATACCCTCGTAGGTGATGGTTCTTTAGGTACATAATTTTGATTTTAGTTTACTTTGTTTTTCATAACTATAAGTAAATCTAAAAGTAACAGCTAAATGATATGAAAGATTACATAGTATCAAACACATTTACTACAGTATGGACAGATTGATATTTGTAAACATGTTATCCAAGTAAGATTTACATTTCTGGTATTTTGTTGAACAATTAGATACATTCCAAAGGATGCAAAAAGATCACACATATTATCAGTATGCTTGTGGTTATTGAATTTAGTGTTAATGTCTCCACTAAAGATGATATACCTTTTGTAGTCCAACTGACTAAGCAACCTCTTCAGCTTATGCATAAACAAATCAAAATCACAATGAGGAAGTTTCCCATGTACACAATATAGAACGATCTAAAGCAATACTCTTGTACTGTGGCGGCGCGTCGGGGGGGGGGGGGGGGGGGGCACGGGGGGCCGAGGCAGGAAAAATTACGCCTCAAACAAATCCTTGTTTCATTTATTTTATTTATTTTATGCTTATGAATTTAAGAAAAAATAGTGTTTGTATAAAATGAAAGGTACAATTTTAAATAAAACATCAAGTTCATTTGTGTAGGAAAAACTATTAGTTGCTATTTGAAAAGACAAAGTTGGGGGTAAGTTTTAAGGGTTGAAGTACAAAAACTTTTTTTAACGCATGGTATGATAGACCCTGTAGTATTGTCAAGCATTCCACTCAGTTTTCGTTTAGACATTGTTTTGTTACGAAAATATCACGTGACAAGGAAATTCAGAGTATATTAGTTTTTTTTTGGCCCCCCCACTTTTTCGTGGCACGCGCCGCCTCTGCTCTTGTATGTTTACACCAGAAAAAATTCTAAATCCTTTGGTTTCTGTAATAGGAAGGCAATGTTCGGATGGACCTAAAAAGGTTATTTATGTGGCTAGGTCTTCCTTCATAAGTCAGTGGACAGCCTATTATGAAAGCAACAAATTTTTCAATTTTACAACCCCCCACCCCCCAACCATCCCAATTTTTGCCCCCACCCAAAAAAACCAAAAAAAGTAGAAAATGATCAGGAACCCCTAAAACGCCTAAAAACGATGTTTGAGCAATATTTATTTTTTTTTGTTTTTTGCTAGTTACTCCGCCGCCCATAAACCGATTTTCAAAATTATAGGAACATTACCTACTACGGCCCCACAGCATATCGCTGCCCAAATTTCATCACAATCCATGTAGGAGTTGCTGAGATTACGAGTCTAGAAAAAAGCGACAGACAGACAGACAGACCGATGGAAATGAGTGACGTGGATTTTCGGTATGTAGACATCATAAAGCGCCGAAAAAGCGTATTATCTCAAAATCGAAAATTTTCGCGATCACAATATTCCCCTCACCTATCGGTATGGGAAGTAAAAGGAAGAAGTATTTCCTCCTTTACCGCAGCACAAATTTCCAAACAACGCATCTTAAAATCAGCATGATACCGTCTGTATCTGTGCCTTCCACTTCTGCCAGCTAACCAATGGGTATACAAGCACTATCCTCAAAACAGGTTGGCATGCGTATGTCACGATCACCGGCTACTACATCGGTTGGCAGCACCACTGTTTCTTCGTTCCATCCTGTCCTGTTGTTAACTACTGCTTTATTAGTCTTGGCATAAAGGTTCTTCGTGAAAAAGCTGTTGATGCTGGAATACACATTGTACCCCAGAACGAGGACGATTATCGGAAGATAATTCGTCTTTGTAAAGAGGAAAATATTCCTCATCTTACATTTCCTCTGCTCTCTGAACGAAACATCCACGCTGTCATCAGAGGCATCCCAGCATCAACTACCGAGCAAGAAATCAAAGAGGAGCTCGAACAGAAGGGTTATGCTCCTCACCAGATAATTCGCCTGAAGCGCGGCGTGTCTATGCCTTCTGTAGTGGCGATTCTGCCAAAGACTGAAAAATCCCAGCAAGAGTTTAATGCACATAAATTCCTGGGACTATCAGAGTCGAGATTCAAAACAACTCTCGATTAAGGTCACTACCACCACTGTCAAAAGTATGGACATGGACACGCTCAGTCGTATTGTACCAACCCTAACTTCACTGGCTGGTTCGTGCTCACCTTCGACTGCTCAAAGTGTGGACTTGGCAACAGCGTTCATGTCCTTGCAGCACATTATGTCGCCTGATGAGCGCCACACAGGCTATGCTGGTAATTTGTCCGGTGAATGTCTGGGTTTTAGTCAAACGGAATCACACTGTAAGTTTTACCGATATTTGACTCCCAACCATGGAATATAATACATATTATTGAATTCTTTATATCCCGTCAATATGGATCTACTAATCAAATGTTATTGTCAACTTAATGTTTATGCTGAAAACTTAATGTAATTTAAAATTGTATTTTCAGATAAAACTGAACCGTGCATTTTTTTGGTAGGACCCATGTATCCTACAAACCTACAATAAAAGTGATTTTAAACAGTTGTATAGCTTTCCATGAAAATACCGTCCCGGATACTGCGCACTCTGTAAATAGTGAGTTATTGAATGTTCAATTACAAAGAGTTCGGTGAATTTTGAGAACAAGTTTTGAAAACACGTTTACGTATTGTAAACCTCTCTACTTGGATTCACATCAGTGAAAAAAAAAATTGTAACACTAAAAGCTAAAAAAGGCTATAATTAAGTGCTCTATCAAGAACTTAAATGCTCCACTTTAAAAAATATGTTCGATAACATAAGAAAATGTTGGCAAAGCAAACATAATTACAATGAACAGAAACAAAGATAATGTCATAACGAAGAGGTAATTAAAGGCGGAAAACCTGTCCTAAGAATTATTTAAATGCACACATAAAAATTGAATGTTCTGTTAAACTAAGGAAAAGCTATTATGGCAAAAATAAACACAGTTATTGGAACAAAAAAATATAATACTATAATGAAGCGCTAATTAAATGGTCATTAAATGCTGCACTAAAAATATAAATACTCCTCAAAAAGAAATTGCACTTTCTGCTAACTTCTCCGCACTGTTCCTCTGGTATAATAATTCCAGTTACTGGAGCAGCTAGACTTAAAGGTGTAAAGGTCAATTCTTGGTTGCGAACAAAAGCATTTTTCAAAATTGAATATACACATACGTTTTTGTCCTCGAAATTAAGCAACAAAATTAAATGCTTATTCCTTTGATAAAATTTATTGAATAAGTAGCCTAGCTGAAAATGAACAACTCACAAATCGACAGAGCGGTTCGGTGGACTTTTGCTCTTAGTTACGGTCGTGTCGGTCAATCAGTCTGTCAGGTCTGTTTACCCAGAGACCAGACAATGTCATGAAGAAGTAAGAGAAGAAAAAGAAAGGAAGGAAGGAGAAGAGCAAAGAGCAGGAAGTTCGTCGGTTGGAGGGTATAGCTTGACATAGTGGATTAATTTTAAGGTTCGATATCTAAAAGGGCAAACATTTATTTGTTCTCAAAATTGCACGATATTATTTTGATCACAGTGCGAGCCGTGGCCTTGTGTGCTTGCGAACTTGCTCGTCTGTGCTGTCCACTGACATGCGCAACAAAGGCTTACAGTGTGATTCCGTTTGACTAAAACCTAGACATTCACCGGACAAATTACCTGATGCATAGCCTATGTGGCGCTCATCAGGCGACATAATGGACATGAACGCTGTTGTGAAGTCCACGCTTTGAGCAGTCGAAGGTGAGGACGAATCAGCGAGTGAAGTTAGGGTTGGTATAATACGACTAAGCGTGTCCATGTCCATACTTTTGACAGCGGTGGTAGTGACCTTAATCGAGAGTTGTTTTGAATCTCGACTCTGATAGACAGTCCCAGGGTCGTAGTAGGTAATGTTCCTATAATTTTGAAAATCGGTTCATGGGCGGCGGAGTAACTAGCAAAAAACAACAAAAATTAAATATTGCTCAAACTTCGTTTTTAGGCGTTTTAGGGGTTCCTGATCATTTTCCACTTTTTTTTGGGTGGGGGTGAAATAGCGATGGTTGGGGGGTGGGGGGTTGTAAAATTGAAAAATTTGTTGCTTTCATAATAGGTTGTCCACTGACCTATGAAGGAAGACCTAGCGACATAAGTAACCTTTTTAGGTCCATCCGAACATTGCCTTGCCTATTACAGAAACCAAAGGACAGATTTTTTTCTGGTGTAAACATACGAGAGTATTGCTTTAGATCGTTCTATATTGCGTAAAGGGGAAACTGTTCAATTGGTTTTAATGAAATTTTGACACAGTATTACTACCGTAGCGAGGATGGAAAACGCGTATGGTTTTTATAAATCGTGCGAGTGGCGGCGCAGAAATAATAAAACTACTAAAAATATAAAAACAGCTCAAACTTCGTTTTTAAGTGTTTTAGAGGTTCCTGACCATTTTCTGCGGTTTTTTGGATGGGGGTGAAATTGGGGTGGTTAGGGGGTGGGGGGTTAAAAAACTGAAAAATGTCTTGTATTCATAATAGGCTGTCCAAATAACCTGTGAAGGAAGACCTAGTGACATAAATCACCTTTTTAGGTCCATCTGAACATTGCCTAGCCTATTATGGAAACTAAGGGACACTATTAAAGATTCTAATGAAATTTTGACACAATATTATCACCGTGGTGAGGATGGAAAACGCATATGTTTGTTAAAAATCGTGTCAGTGGTAGCGTAGCAATAATCAAGAAACTAAAAGTATGAAAACAACTCCAAATTCGTTTTCTTGGGTGGTGGTGAAATTGGGGTAGTAGGGGGCGGGGGGTTGTAAAACTGAAAAGTTTGTAGTATTGATAATAGGCTGTCCATTGACCTGTGAAGGAAAGACCTAGCAGCATAAGACAATTTTAGGAGGGGGGCTGGCGATTATTTGGTTACAAGGGATCTCAGACTAAAGCTTCATGCTATGGGAAAATAATATACAGGTATCACCGTAATGTGTGAGAAGTGGGAAGTAATCAACTTGACTTCATTTTTATTAATAGTTTGCTTTTTGCGATATCCGACGGAAATGAAATAACCAACTTCTATATGGTCCTCAGTCTCCGTTAGAGCCTCACTAGTGGGGGTTTCATGCCTACGCTTTGACATTTTAGAATTGTCATTATTAGGAAATAATTTGTTTAGCACACTAGTTAGATTAAAAACCTGAGTATTAAGTGATTCAATGCAGTCCGTTTGTCGATTTATCTGCTTTGCCTTGTCCTTGATCTGCGCTGCTAATCTTGTTGACGCCCTCACTCCTCGGGGACACCCTCTATATTTACGATATAGATTTGTGAAAGCTTTCGTGAAAGTAAATAACTACTGATATGACCTTTTGAGCACATTTTTAGAGTTATACAATTTATAGTAGTGACTGTTATTCTGACTAATGTGATTTTCAAGATTTCAAATAAATAATATCTTGCAGCTTGTAAGCCAAGAGATGTGTCCTTATATATGAAACATGGTGCCCCCCCAGTCATCAATCCAGATGGATCAAAGTTTCCCAAGGATTTCAGAAACATTACAAGAAGTGATTTGCATCATATACAGTTTATGACTGATAATAAGGAACAGTATATAAATCTGACATCCCCATACCCAGGCTGGTATTTTGTGGCTGTGTTCTTGTCTTATGTCAATCCAGAGTTCAGTCCAATTACTCAACAAGGTAAATATGAGACGTTTTAATAGAAATATATAATACAAATTTATTGATCATAGTCCTTCCTAAATTTCACTGTACTGTGTTTCCCATTTAGTCGACCTCTACATGTTTATTGTTTAACTTACGGAAAAATGACGTCTACTAGCCCTAAAAAAATAAATAGCATTAATATTTTCTGAATACATGGACCACTGGATTGTTTAAATTTATTCGCGTATATATTTTGAATTTGAGGAAATTGAAATTGTGTCATATTGAGATTATTCATATCGCTTTTACAGCACCCGACCTTTATTTTTACTTTATACTTTTTCGACAGAAATACTATAGTTATTTTTCAATTTCCGATTTTTTTCTAAAATGAATATCGCTGATTGTTTTCATGAGCTAGCTGTTTATTTCTTCTCAGATATCGCCAGAATCCTAAACATTTAAAACACTATTTTCCAGTCAATGGAATGCCTTGGAGTACATTTTTTTGGATATCGTAATTAATATCTGCGGCCACCTAAGTATGAATTCCATAACATCAGTCATTCCATGTGGTTTTAAATGAGATTGTTACATAGTATTTTTTTAAGGGTTAACTCCTTCTCATCATATTTCCACCAATAATTTTTTCTTATACTTGTAGAGGACTTTTTGTCAGAAGTTTTGACAATTTTATTCACACGACATATACGAATGGATCATTAGATTCAAGTTTTGTTATGACATCTGCATCAACACGTTTCTTGACCTAACAGTCTGCATGATCAAATATTCTAATTTTTAGAAGAGCCATGTCGAAAAAAGTGAATAACTTACTTTTTGGATATTTAAATATGCTTCAACTTCAAATTCAAGCTTTCCATGACAGCAGGGGAAAATATTTATTATTTTGCATGTAAAGCATAAAGAAGATTATTTATAGTAGAACTGGAACGTAACTTTTTTTGGTCACTAATATAATAATTTTTCCAGAATGTGTTATTTTATCTGAATCTGAATGCTTTTTTTTTCATTTTTTTAGGATTGGCTCCTTCTTGTTACGCTAACGTCGAAGCACAGCTCTATGTCGAAAAAATATCAAATCCACTTATTTTCACAGAAAATAATCTAATGGAAGTTATATGTACAGCGAACACAAGCAGGTTTTTCAAGACATATATTTCTGACGACTATGATCATGCCTTGATTCAAGTTGAAACCCTTAATTTTGCTCCAAATGTAGACTCCTTGAAAATAAGGATTGAGATTGACAAGCCACCTTCTCAAAATGCTTTTGTGGCAGAAAAGAGGTTTTATTCCAACAGTTCTGACAAGAGTATTACTTTTTGGACGATCCCAGGATCATGGCATTTCATTGAAATATTATTTGAAAGCAACGAAGAAAAATCTACTATACCATCAAAAACAACGTTTAAGCTGAAAAGATTCTCAAACTTGATTCAGAATCCGGATAAATATGAATTTCTGTCTAGCGAGATATTTTTCAATAATTCTGTAACAAAATTGTACAGCAATCGATCAATGGATACACTAATTCCATATAAACAGTATGCTTTAGTGAGGGATGCTTTGTCAGAAACATTTACTTTCTCCTTTGTATTAGATTCTGAGCTACAGTACAATACTATTCTTCCGGTGAACATGACCGATGAACATTTTTCTTCCTTAAAATTTGACATTAGAGACAGTACTGAAACAGGAGGTACTTTGCAATTTATTATGGCTTTTAAACCACGACTGAAACGTAAGGACAAGTTGGTTACCTTCGAGAGTGAGCCGAAAACAAATATCATTGTCGCCTGTTTAAGCAGAGATACTATGGAATTACCCGTTTGGCCGAATAAATGCGTTACAAGAAATTCAGAACGAATATCTGAGCTGGTTCTAAACAGTACTGTTGAAAATTCAACAGTTCTAGTACCGTACCCTGAAGTTGGCATGTGGTACGCAACGTTCAAGCTGTTTTGTCAAAACTGCGCTCCATGTAATTGTTCCGAAAACTGCCAAAATAATTTTAATACTTGCGTAGATGCTTGCGAGTTGGACTGTGATATTTCCTGTCAAGATTGTGCCACAAATTGTAGCAAGACCTTAATCGAGACTGAAGAATGTAAGGGATGTGACTGCGATGGACCGTGTTTGAGAAACGGAGCGTCAAATTGTAATTCTAGTATTATTTACGACATTTCTTCGAGACCTTGTATCTCGGGCCAGTGCTCTCCAAATGGGATCTGCAGATTTATGGTTTCCGATGGAGTGGTATTTTCAACATGCCATTGTATGAATAAGTATAGAGGTGAGCAAATTTATTTATTATAAATAGCAGCAATGTACAATGCACACTGTTGTGCTGAGCTCGAAAAGAAATAACAGACTTTAGAAAGACCGCTTACTTAATTTTTTACCTGAAATCTGAATAAATGGATATGTAGAACATGGTCTGTGACCGACATCTGTAATACCGATCTACCGATTTTCCGGAAAAATAATAAGCTTTGTTATTTCAAATGGATTACTCTGTATACTTTTTCCTTATTGAAATCTTCGAAAAATACTATATAAATTATTTTTTGTATATTTCCTATACCTATATAATCGTCATAATTTCGGAGTTTCAACTAAATTTGCATTGCATCCGCCCAAGTTAAATCAATACATTAAGCCGTGTGATTCTTGAAACTTCGCAGTACATTTTGCAACATACCTGACTGTTCAACAGTAATCATAGCCATCTTATTATCAGTTATTTTAACTGGGGTGAATGCAATGCAAAATTAGTGGTAACTCCGAAGTTATGAGGTTTAGATATATGGAATATTTAACAAAAAATAATCAGTGTTTTACAAGGATTTCAAAAAGGAAGAAAGATACTGGGTGATCCATTAGAAATAACATTTTATTACATTTCCGGAAAAATGTTAGATATGACAACAATGTAAATAACTAAATACCATCGTAAGATCGATCGTATTGCAAACCCCCCAACCCCAAAATGAAAATCCGGCAAACTGTTTCCGAGAAAATTGAGGCGTTCCATACTTAAGACTCACTCTGTATATAAAAAAATAATTAAATATTTTTGTTGTATTCTTATGTCTTATGTTCATATATATTTTTCGACCATGAACTGTATAGTACGAGTGATCTGAGCGTCACGGATATCAGCAGTACAGGCTTGTCAACTATTTTTTCATCAGAATCATTAGATGGTAATGACTAACATATCTCGGACAGCTTTACAAAAAGCCTCTCAACCAATGGTACTTCCCATTTTTATTATGAATACGGCGGTAAATATGTTCAATAGATATGTTCTAGCTGAGGTACATTTCTTATTTAAGTAGCAAAATTAGTGTTTTATACCCCACTTTCCGACACAGTTAAAAGACTTATGTCTGTTTGAAATAGAATGGAATTAAAAAAATTAAATGAAATAGTGAAAGTATAAGCAATTCTAATATTTTATTCCGACTGTTAAAGCTGTTATAACTATAGCTGATACACGATCGCGATAATATATGATTAAAAAAAAAATAATTACAACATTTAATACAAGCCTTATGATGTCAACATTGAACATCGAAAACTAGCTACTTTACATAGTATAGTTGAATTCGGATAATGTCCGAAAAAATACGCAAAACTATTATAGAGGTAAATGGGTGATTATCGTAATTATCATAACTGTAACATTCACAATTTCTCGAGCACAAACACAAAACATTCAAAACAACAACACAAACATAACACTTATTTTAATCTGGGTTTGAGAGACTACAAAACAAGAAGAACAGAATTAAATGCTGCTGATAATTCAGAAAATGTACAAAACTAGTTCAATGCATTTCACATTGCGTAAAACTAGGACCTCTTATTTTGTAACGCTCAATAACCGTATAAAGCTAATTATTCGGGTTTATAACCTCAAATATTCTGCATAAATAGTTGTTTTTTTGGTGATTACGACGTTAAACATATTGTATCAATATCCTAAAGGATATTGAAGAAGTACGACTAATTGAATTTGACAGTTCAGGGCATTCCGCCTCAAATTGACGGAAGAGCAGGTTATTCTAATATTATCATAAACCTTTCTAATAATGTTCTAGGGTAACTTTAATATCTTTTCCCAGGTTTCATTCTTTTCTTTCCATAAAAAAACCTCTATTTTATATTTTCTAAATCCGTTTAAACTGTCCTATTATTATTTGTGTATCCAATAAATGCTGTTCATTTAGACTTGAATTTTGAGTGCGTTGTTTATCGGTATAACACCAAATCACAGTTTACAACCCTAAGGGCCGGTTGCGCAATGCAAGCTTACTTCGGTTTGAGGTAAGTCGGCGTTACACCACGGAAGCTGCTAAACGTACGTTGTTAGCCCCTCACTCCAAGCTTAACACGAGCTTACCTTAAACCGAAGCTAAACACAAGCTCTGTAGTTTAGATACAAATGACATGATGTGTCAAGCGGTAACCTTCAAATTGTTTGCCACTTTATTAGGTTATTCTTCTTCTTCTATTGTTTTATGACGTTTGCCTGTGTAGGCAATTCGCCAGCTCATTCTCATTCGATGGTCATGGTTTGCAGGCTGGTCTGACTTTAGGTCATGCTGCAAACCTAGATTTTATGATTCTGCTTATAGTAGGGATCGGTTATTTTTTCCACTTATATGTTGATTCTGTTAATCTGAATGAACATATTTAGTAGTTTTGCACGTTGGGAGTTTATCATATATAACGTTGTTTGTAAATTAATAGGTAGAGTAAGCCCAGATTTCCTAAGTTCTTCGTATAGGTTGAACTGTCTTGTTTGGTTGATTGGGCATCCAAAGAATATATGGTCCAGATCTTCTATTTGTCCGCATTCACAGTATGGGTCGTCTTCTATGCTAATCCTATACATATGTTTTTTGTATAGGGCGTGTCCTGTTCTAAGGCGTATAATGTTGGTGATGTGTCTCCGATTTGCCTGTTTTAAGCCATGGAGTTTTGGGAAAATTATACTGTATACTTCCATAACCATCTGCCTTTGGTTCTAAAGTTTTCCTTCCAATTCCTTGTGAATTTGTTATGGATCTTCTGTTTGACTGCTCTGAGAATATCTTATATTGGTGTATCCATTTCTAATGGGATATTTAGTGATCTTCCTATTTAGCTAATTGGTCCACAGTTTCATTGCCTTCTAATGTCCGAATGGCCTGGTATCCATGCTAAAGTAATGTTGATATCATTATCTTTTGCCTCATGTATAAGTCTCTTTGTAAGTAGCCCAATGTAGTCATTTTTTGTATGAATTCCAGTACTACCAATACACTGAAGTCCACTTTTAGAATCCGTGAATATGATGGCATTATTAATACCATTACTGAGGATCGTACAGCATACCTTGTTTATTGCTGCTATTTCTGCCGAACATATGCTCAAGTTGTTGGGTAGTCTAGCTGAGAAATTGTATTCCATGCTTGGGATATGTACTCCAACTCCTGTCTGTGTGCCTTCTTTTGAAGCATCTGTGAATACAAATGTATTTGTGTTCTTCATGTTATTGGTATATTCGTTAAATAATGCTTTACAGTTGATGTCTCCTTTTTTAACTGGGATTTTGAAGGTAGATATCTCCTTGATATGTAACTCAGAATCAAATTTAAAGCATGGCAACTTCTCACCTATAGGGATCTCTGATCTGGGTATGTAATCCAATGCCCTTACTAGCAAGGGGGGTTCCCTGGTCCTCCAGTATCCTCTCCTTTGTATACATCTGTTTTTGGGTATATCAATCATTTGCACTAAAGGGTGATTTTGTATCCTTACTTTTTTCAATAGATATTTTGTTCCTAGCCACAATCTCCTATGGTTCAGATGCATTTCTCCTGTTTCACCTAGTCAACATGGTGTAGGCTCTCATACATCCTGTTATTATTCTTAAGCCTTGGTAAATAGTGGTGTTCAATCTGTTGATGAGTTTCTGGGTACATGGTTCAATGAAGATACATCCATAATCCAATTGTGATCTTACTAAACCATTAAATGCTAGCTGTAAGGTAGCAGTATCTGTTCCCCATTTCACTCTGCTAAATATCTTCATCAGCTTGTTTCCTTTGCTGGCTTTGTTGATGATGTTGTTAACATGGCTGTCCCACTTCAGGTTGTACTGTATCATCATACCTAAATATTTTACCTGTTCTTTGCTTTGGATTACTTGATCTTGTAGTTAGAGTTGAGGGAATGCCGTTTTCCTTTTACCCTTAGTGAACCATATTGTTGAACATTTTTCAATATAAATCTGTAGGTTGTGCCGTATCATCCATTCATTAACTGTATTTAGTGTGGTGGTGATTTCTTTAATCATCTTATTGATGTCTTCTCCTTTAAGGAATATTATTAGGTCATCTGCATAACTTAGTATTTGAGTGCAATTGACTGTTGTGTTAAAAATTTCCATAATATAAATATGAAATAGTAGAGGACTTAGTGGCGATCCTTGGGGGATACCAGTTGAGGTGATTCTTGGCCCTTGTCTATAATGTGGAGTCTTCTGTTGCATAAGATGTTATACACGCATACATACAATACACGCCTATGGTTGGCACTGAGTAAACGAAGTGTGTTTGTGCTCCCGTTTAAGTAATCAAAAATCAGGGTACGTTGTGGTTTAAATTTTGAACCAGTATACGCAGCTGAAAAACTAGTAAGTCTCCTCTATAATCTGTTGATATTTTTCAATATAAAATGGTCCTAACGCGAGAAATACGCGATGAAATAGAAGTGGCTGTCAATCAAGCCATAACAAAGGCGATAAAAAATGAAACATTTATAAGCAAAATTGTCGAGAAAGTAACAGAGGCAGTGACAAAAACTATTGAGCATTCTATGCTAAAACTCGAGGCGGCAGTGGCGGAGATTGATAGTAAATTTTCACCAAAAATATCAGCTATCGAGGAGAAACTGCTTGAAGTAACTAAGGAAAAATGTACTCTAGAGGAAAGGATAGATCAGATTGATCAAGCAAATAGATCGCATAACCTGCGACTATTCAATCTCAAAGAAAAACCTCAAGAAGACACCCGAGCTGAAGTGGTAAAACTTCTTAATACAAAACTATCCCTTAATGTCTGTGATGCCCACATCCAGCTATGCTACAGAATTGGAAAGAGATCTGAAAATAAAAACAGAGGTATTTTTATAAAGTTAAACGAATACAAGATGAAACAAGAGATCTATGGGAAGAAGAAACTGCTAAAAGGCACAGGTGTCGTTATAAGAGAAGATCTAACGGTCAAAAGGGTGGAGCTGATGAACAGAGCCATCGAAACGCTGGGCTTGAAGAATGTATGGTCCGAAAATGGGAAGATCTACGCTATTAAGGAGAATAGACTAGTTATAATGAAAAATAACGCTGACTTCCAGAAGTATATTCTCTGAGTTTTTGTTATATTTATATTTTTCCAGTTTTTAGTTTATAATACTGTTCTAAGTAAATGGTGAAATTCTGATTCTTCACAGTCACGGGTTTTTTATTTGATATATTTTCTTTTATGTATCTTTTTATTCTCTCATTGTTCTGTTATGTTTTTATTTATAAGTATATTTCGGATGGGATAGTTATCACCTCAAGAACCGTTTATTTTTTATTTATTTTTTTTTAAATACTCTTGACGGTGCTAGCCTTTAGAGTTGCATACCTTTTGTTTTCTGGCTGCTATGAAAATTTATTGTTGTCTTATTTTCAGGGAGTACCATACATTTCAACATTCTGTGTTACGTTAGATTTCATGTATAATTTAGATAGGAATCTTGAAGTTAATACAAAACTATGCGACAATTTTGATGACTGTATGCGAGCGAAAACTTACGAGGATGGAAATGGACTAGGAATTATCCATTTTAACATTAGAAGTCTGCAGAAACACTATGATGAGTTGCTTGTTTACGTTGAAACTGCACATTTAATTGCTGATGTCATTGTATTGTCAGAAACAGGTAATATATTAAACATTGACGATTACTCTATTCCCAACTATAATATGTACTACAATGAGTCTATGATCAACAAATGTGATGGGGTTATAATTTATATAAAAAATACAATTTCTGCAAATGCACACATAAAAGTATTGAAAAATAGCAAATTTCTTAGGTTATTATTCTCAAGTAAATCAACTAGCAACACCAGAATTGGATTAACTGCTTATTATAGACCACCCTCAACTGATTTGGATGAATTCATGCAAAATTTAGATACATATTTAGGTGATATGAATTTCAGAAATTAGAAGTATTTTTAGGGGACATAAATATTAATCTGGCTGATACGAAGTGTACTCGAGTTAATGAATATTTGAACATTCTAAACTTAAGAGGTTTTTCATCGTACATCAATAAACCTACTAGGGTTACCACTCACTCTGAATCAATAATAGACCATATTTTTATTAGATCCAGAAATTGCAGTCTATCAAAAATTAATATCGACTCCTATATAGTACTTACTGATATGACCGACCACTACAGCCCAGTTATCTTAATTTCGTCTGTTCCTAAAGACCCTCAGCAGGTGAAAAGTAATGAATATAACTATACTACAACTAACTTTAACATCTTAAATAAGACACTTAGTGCTGAAAAATGGATAGATGTGTTAAACAACTTTGATTCACAGACATCATATGATCAGTTCTTACACAAGCTAAATCACCACATAAAAAATGCGCAAACTAGCAAAGTCATAAAAAGAAAAGCCAGAAAAATTAAACCATGGATTACGACTGGACTGGTGAACTCTATCAGTAAAAGAGATTGCATGAAAAAAATGCTAGTAAATCATTATTCATTAGATCTTGATAAAGAATACAAGAAATATAGAAATACACTCAACATTTTAATAAAAAAGACTAAAAATGAGTACTATAGGGATAAAATTATTAATGCTCAAGGTGACTGCCGGAAAATTTGGAATATAGTTAACATAGTAGAAAACAAAAGTAGGAAGAGTAACGTGGAAAATGTATCTATATGTAGTGAAAATGGTTCCAAAATAGATGATAATGAACAAAAAGCAAACCTCTTTAACCATTATTTTACCAATATTGGGAAAACAATGGCAAAAATAATTAAAAATGGGCAATTGACTGAAAGTGTTGTAAAGACACCTCACATTGCTTCGTCCATATTTCTCGAGCCGACTACTGAAAATGAAATTGTAGTAATAATATCCAAACTAAAAAATAACTGTTCTCCTGGACTTGATAAAATAAGCTCATCTCTTATTAAAACTATACATGCACATATTGTACTCCCCATATCACATGTCATAAATTTCACATTCTCCACAGCCAAAATTCCGAAACAATGGAAAGAGTCAGTTGTGACACCAGTTTTTAAATCTGAGGATTCTGCTAAAGTGAACAACTATAGACCAATATCAGTTATAAGTAATTTTGCAAAAATCTTTGAACATGCATTAAAAAATCGTCTGACACTTTTTTTCCAACAACATAGTATACTGACCGACAAACAATTCGCCTTCATAGCAAATTCTAATACTGAGAGTGCTGTACATGATTTAACTGATCAAATATTGGAGGCTTTGGACGGGTCCAGAAAATGCCTTACTGTCTTTTTGGACCTGGCTAAAGCCTTCGATACTGTCTCACACACCATCTTAACTGAGAAGTTATATAATTACGGTATTCGGGGCACTGCACTGGAGTTAATAAATTGCTATCTAACAAACAGAGTACAAAGTGTAAAAGTTGGTAACGCAACGAGTTCTACAGCTGAAGTTACAGTTGGTATACCGCAAGGTACTGTTTTAGGCCCTCTTCTTTTTATTACCTACATAAACGATCTCGTAAATATCCAAGGTTTTAGAGGTAACATTGTTTGCTATGCTGATGATACTGCGATAGTATTTTCAGGAGACAACTGGACAGAGCTCTATAAGGTTGCTGAATCTGATTTGCAGAAAATACACTCATGGTTGAACCACAATGTGCTTACTTTAAACATAAATAAAACCCAGTTCATGGTATTTAGTTCAACCGTGTCCAGTCAACCAGATAACTTCATGCTAAAATTACATTCAAATCCTTGCAACAAGAACGCGTGTACCTGTCCCAAAATTGACAAAGTATCATCAGTGAAATACTTAGGTGTTCATCTTGACCAGCATTTACGTTGGACAGAGCATATTAGTCATTTAACGAAGCGACTAAGAGCGCTTGCTCATAAATTTTATGCTCTTAGAGATATTCTGTCATGTAGTAACTTACGCTCCTTATATATGTCTTTGGTGGAATCCCTATTAAGCTACTGTATCACAGTTTGGGGCGGTACCTTCAAAACTACATTAAATAGTCTGCAAACAAATCAAAACACGCTTCTTAAAATTATGTTTAAGAAAGAATGGCTATTTTCTACAAGTCTTTTATATCAGGAAACTGGATTATTAAATCTTAAATCACTATATATCTCAAAATGTCTTATTAGAATGTATCTCAATCAACATAAATTTATCTATCGACAGAATTGTCCAACAAGGTCTACTAAAAACATGAATATCGTGGTTCCCAAGTTCAACAAAACTCTTAGTCAGAAATCATTTACTTATCATGGTCCCAAACTTTTTAATTCGCTCCCAGTCCGAATAAAGCAAATACAAACCCTGTCTCATTTTAAAAAAGAAATACGAAAATTTATCATTGAAGATTCTGTCAGCTTTTTCAATATATAATATGAATGCATTGAATACATGAACGTATTGACTTCTAATGTTAGTATCCTTCACAATATTCCATTTTCCCTAGGGTGTTTTTGCTCGCATACAGATAAGATAAGATCTTACATCACTTATTTCCATAGTATATAGTTGTCATAGTATGCTCATCTGTCAACTATACATAAACTGTATAGCTTCTTTATGTGGCTGGATCGCGGCATGAACATGCAGCAAGACAGGCGTTAGCCTAGGCAGATGTTCTTGTCGTGGTCTTGCCATATTAAGCATTAAAATTCTAATACTTGTGTCTTGTACTTAAAAGAGAGCAATAAACGAATAAAACGAAAGCATAAGGTTACACATGTGTGTTGGGATTTTTAATTCCACCAATTGTCTATAGAGCAACTGTGTATTTATGTTATCGTAAGCAGCCTTAATATCAATAAATATTGCTACGACTATTTGGTTCTGTGAAAACGCCTGTTGAATGTAGGTAATTAACATAGCTAAGTTGTCATATGTAGAATGCGCCCTTCTGAAGCATGTTTGTTGGGAGTTGAATGTATTGCTGTTCTCCAGCATCCATTCAATCCTATTTTTCCGGAGTATCTCCAAAACTTTCAGGAAGCATGCAATACTAACTGTTCTGATTTTGAGGGTTTTTATTATATTTAAGGATGGGTACTATTCTGTAGTTTTTCCATGTTGATGGGATCTGTTCCCCTTGCAGTATCTTGTTGTAGAATTTGGTGAGTTCCTTTTGGGCACCATCAGGTAGGTGTTGTAGCATTCCTCCTGCAGTATCTCTTTTATTTCGTATCGCGTTCACAACTTCTATGGGGTGAAATATTTGGTAATTGTTTGTTATGCTTAATACTCCAAATTCTAGGTCCATGTTACATGCTGCTAAGTTATCAAGAATACCTTGTGCTGTTGCAGGATTTGGAAGGTTACATCTTGAATAGGTTTGTCTGTTGTCAAATTTCCTCAATGTTTTCCATATAAAAGAGGTGTTTGTATTTCTGTTAAGCCGTTCGCAAAATTTTCTGAAACTTGTTTTTTTCTTTTTCTTAAGATATCTATTAACTTGTGCAATGATTTTTTTGTCTCTATATGATTTTCCATCGTTGGTGTCTCCTTAAATTTCTTAATTTGTTCTTTCCGTCGTTTAACTTGTGTGGAACAGTCCTCATCCCACCATGGGCTTCTTGGAACGTTGTTCGTTGTAGGTTGTTTGTTTGGTATAGCTATGTCTGCAGCCTTGGTGATTATGTTGATGATGCTCTCCCCATCCAAGCCCACAGTATCTGTCATTGCATCCTGTATTGTGTTGTAGTATTTGTCCCAGCCTGCTTTTTTAATGTTTTTTTTTGTGATGTTTTGAATCAACTCGGCCTTCCCCTGTATTTGGCATATTGTTGGGAAGTGGTCACTATTGCCACGATCCTTGTATAGTCTCCACTCGCATAATATTGCCAGATCTCTTGTGACTAATGTAATGGCCACAGGACTAGGATGATTCAGTGGCCCGACCATTCTGGTGGGGGAGCCATCATTCATAACTTTTAAATTATGCACGTCAGCCAACTCCCATAAGTAGTTTCCCTTCGGATTAGCTGTTGGGCTGCCCCACACTCTATGGTGTGCATTCAGGTCACCCATTATTATTATATCTCCATTGATATTCTGGAGCATTGTTGTAAGGTTGTTAAAATTGATCGAACTTGTTGGCGGGGAATATATATTCAAAATGTGATATCTTCCAATTCTGTACTTCAAATTTTATGTTCTGTTTAATGTAGGTGGCTATACCACCTTTTCCATCTGCTCTATCCTCCCTCAGGCATTCATAGTATTGTAGGTTGGCATTGAAGTGTGGTTTCTAGCATGTCTCATTTAATAATATAATGTCTGGTCTGATTTTTTGTACAAGTGCTATTAAATAATGTCGATTTGCATTGAAGCTTCTTATATTCCATTGAATAATTATCATCTCTTTGGTCTAGAAGGTACTGTCGTCGCTCTGCGGGTCAAATCTTTGACCTGTTGCGTTCTGGTTTGTTGTTGTATGATTAAAATGCTGGTTTATAAAGTCCCTTATTTTTCCTTTATTGATTCAATGGTCCTTGTAAATTGGTCTAAAATTTGTTGTACAAAATGGTTTTCTTCATAATTGCTTTGTGCAATCGTAGATGGTGAGCTTTGGTTGCTTGTTTGAAGATGGGCACAAAAAGGCTTGTTGTTATCATTTGTCGATTGAGTGATTGTGTTTCTTTCTTGTATTGATTTATTCATGTTTGTTGGTCTTGAATTGGGATAAAACAATTGGCTATTATGTTGGTTTCTGTCATATCCAGTATTTTCCATAATTATTCTTCTTTTGGGTGTTAAACTAACTGTCTGCCGGTATGTCCTTTTGGTTCTAACGTTGTTCTCAAAGTTGACAGTTCTTCTTTGTTGTACACAAATTGTACATATTATCTATTGCTGTTTCATTACCTATTCTTGGAAAGTCGTTTATGTTGAAGCTAAATGGGTGTTCATTTTCTGTATTCTTATATGTTTTAGTGCATGCTTTATTTGCATCGTGTATATTCTGGACACAACTTAGTGGTCGATTTATGTTCATTACTCTTGCAATGCCAACACTGTTTCTCACATTGGGGTTCACTGTTCGGTTCCGTTACGTGATCTGTCCCTGTACAATAAAAACATTTTCTTTTTCCCCGGAATTGTAACTTTGTATGTCCATAAAGTAAACAATTGTAGCATTGCGTCACTGGGACAATATATGGTCTAATTGGAAAAGATAGGTAGAAAACGATTACGTTCCTAGGTAGTATTCTTCAAATGTGATTAAAATTGTTCCTGTAGGAATGCATTCCACATCCCCATTCTCCTTAATTGCCTTCCTATTTAGTCTTCTGATTTCTAAAATTGTTTGGTCTGATTCACACGCCTTTAGTATTTGCTCTTCGGAGTAGTCTACATCCACTCTGTGAATAGTGCCTTTACAAGATACTTGATTAAATGGAATAAATATGTCTTATCCTTTTTCTGTCAGTCTTTTATTGTTAACGAATGCATTGGCAGATTGCTCATTAGTAAAGTGTATTCCCAGTCTCTCCCTTTTATTGATACCTTTTTAATGTTATTAAGTTTCAGGTCTACTATATATTTGGCTATTTTCATATGTGTAATTTTCCCAATCCTAGTGTTGTTTGCATTTGCCTCAACCATAACGCTGTACGGTCCTGTGTCGTCATCCTTGTATGGAATGCGATTCTTGATGTTGTTTTCTTTTTGTGTTGTGTTTTTTTCCCTCTGTATGTGGACTGAATTGTTGTGTACCTATAATTTCCTCCAATTCTTCTCTCGACAGGGGGGCTCGTCCCCCCCGGATCCACATCCATTTTACGTCTGCTGTATAGTTAATTAGTTAGGTTTTTCCGAATTTGCTCCGAATACGTGCTATTTCAACCACCGCTTGACGGAAATGTCTTTCAAAATTTCTATTTTAAATTTCGACACCAATCACCAGGTTAATTTGCTCAAATATATGGTTAATACTTGATATACTCTTCTCTCTTCAGCTCAAGTCAAAACCCCACCAAACAAGTATTATTCAATCACCAAATATTCAAAATTCAAATTATTAGAATTATTTCGCGCGCGTCAGGTTGACAACTTGACAGATCCGTTTATTAGGTTATATTTTTGGGAAGATTTGTGTCTAATTTAGCAAAGAAGGTAAATAAACAAACAGTGACAGAAATGGCCATTGCCCGAATTTGACACAAATCGTCACAGTGACAAACCAGAAAAGGTTATTTTTTAGATAATTATGACAGTATACCCTGTTACCCGATACTTTAGACTGTCAGCCGTGTCAACAGCGAACAGCTGTTCGGTTAGCGATAACAAAAAATACCCCAGATTGAGTCTTGACGTATCAATAGGCCTTTACGGAAACACTGATCTGGATCCGGATAGATCAGTTATACGTCAAACAGCTGTTGAGGGCTGTTCCAAATTACGGTTCGATCACCGTCCCAGAACTGATTTCATCATGCCCCGCCCATTTTACAGTTCTAAAAACACACAAAATGGGCGGAGGATGATGGAAACAGTTCTGGGACGGTGATAGTACCGTAATTTGGAACGACCCTCAACAGCTGTTTGACGTATAACTGATCTATCCGGATCCAGATCAGTGTTTCCGTAAAGGCCTAATGTTAAGCTTTGAAGGAACACAGGGCTGTACTGAGTGCAAGTTCTGATAATGACGAGTAATTGACACTTGGTGACACTTTCGTCTATGTTCTGAGGTCTATGCTTATTTTACATTTTCTCGGAAAATCTGGCGTTTTAACCAATAAATGTCCCACTAGTGATGCAAGCTATTCATTGATTCGTGTTTATTGCTAAATATAGGAGTATCTTGATAGTCTCTAACAATATACAAATCAATAAAACAATCTATTTCTTTTAACCGACCATTTTTGCTGCAAATTTCTGGATATTGAAGCATTTCTTGTTTACAAAATTAGTCGTTACTTTTTGGCAATGAGATATTGAGTAAGAATATTACTAATACGATCCTGATCGCAGGATTGCCAATCAACACTACTAGTAAAAAATTAAATTTGAGATACCCTTCTTTGTCAGCTGATACCTATCAAATAGACGTCAAGCCAGTTTAAAGTATCAGGTAACAGAATATACGTATTGCTTCATAAGTGCCAACTGTAGTTAATTTCATTATCAACGATATTTGCCTAAACCGGCGATTGCACAATGAGCGTCGACTTCAAGCCTAAGCTTAGCCAAGCTTAGGTTTAACAAAGCTTGTGTCACAGTAGAGTCATAACCAGTAAATTCACTCTCGGCAAAACACGCATTCATTTTTCAGCCAATATACGTATCGCGCTCACAGTCTGGGTTAGAAAAAATTCACCGCCGTCGCCGCGGCCACAGCGTATCATCAGGCATAAGCTAAATTCAGATGCACACGACATCCGACATACGACGTACGATGAACTGATAGTCGTATAATCTAAAACGTATCCATTCACATGAGTCCGAAATTTTCGTACGAAATTTGGTTACAAATTTGGGGAATTTTTATTTTCATAGTTGGTACCTATTAAAGTTAAAGCAAGTCTTTGCCCTGAAGAAATAGGTTCGCGAACACAATAAATTCTACTGAGCCGTGGAGTGGACCAATCATTTTTTGCAAAGATTTAAAGGCATTACTTGACATTCGCAAATAATTAAAATATTTTTCTGTGTCAAATAGCTTCATCTCCTGCAACAGATTACGATACGCTCCTTGCTCCATTTAATTTTTAAAAATGTCTCGAACCCGAATTCTTCGCATTCTTCCTCTTTTCTTCATTTTTATCCATAAGAGGGATAAAAGTAAAATATTTATTGAATTTACGTATTGCGCTCGCTGAATTATCATTTTCGAATACAAATTCAAGGAGATTGTCAGCTGTCAAATTACATGCGACATCGGATAAAAAATTAAAATATTTTCAATTTATCCTACCGTCGTATAAAAGTTAAAATCATCGGACATTTAGTTTGGCACCAATCCTTTTTGAATATTTCAACCAATAGGAGCAGTTTCGTACCGTCGTATCGTCGGATGTCGTGTGCATCTGAATTTAGCTATATATGTCGCCGCGACCGTACAGAACCGCATTGAGTAGTATGGTAAATTTTTGTCAATTGGGTACATTGCAAAATGATGCTCTTACTCGATTGCTCATATTTCCTCCGCCCCGTTTTGCTTGACGTGTTTAAAACATCGAATATATCATTTATTTTTCGAAGGAATTCTTCTGTAGATTGAGCTTCCTTTGGTAAATGATTGAATCTGACAAAGATTAATACAAGCTGCGACGGTAGAACTTAATACTTGTGCAGCATACGTAACCTTCATTTTTTCAAAATTATTTGGAGATATGTGTGAATCAGTAAGTCGAGAAGCGCCCCGGATGGAATATTGTTTGTCATGCTTATAAAATGGGGTGTATCGAAAATGAAAGCTATTTCTTTATTTCCACAGGAAAGAAATGGCTTTTTAGCAGAAACATGCAAGTTTCTAGTCTGATGTTTTTGGATCCCATATCACAAACTACAGCTAGAACGTTAAGCCCAATATATTGTAGTCTTTGAATAATTTCTTTCAGTAGTTTTTCCAATCTCCTTACAGGGCACACTGAATTAACTAAGACATACGAAAGCGGTTGCTTCCAGTTGGTACATAAACCTCTCACTATCACTACGGTTGCATTCATAGCGGGATTGAATGTTCGCTCATTACCAAAATCTTCGAAACCTATTATTTTATCGCTGTCTGTAGCGTAAAATAAGTTAGCTTTCAAACTTACTTCATCAATACATGCAATACAGTTTTTATCTAAAGAACTGAAATGTGCATCTTTAGTATATGTATAATAGTTGAAGACATTGTCATCTACCCCTGGAGAGATTTTAATATGCTTTATAAATAATAATAATAATGATAATAATGCGAGAGGAACTTAGAACTTAGAAAGTCGGATAATAATAATAATAATAATAATATTTATTTGCATTTTTCAAATATAAATATAATCTTAGGTAAAAAAAATAATTCGCAAATAAATATGACTAACTCACAGAAAGCAAAGAGCTTGTGCGTGAGTTTACATCTAAACTAATTGTAAAAAAAAATGAATCAAACTGTAACTTTACACATGTGCCCACACATTCTCAAATACACACTCAATCTACTTAAAGTTGCAAAGTTAGGCAAACAAAACATTTTTGTTAATGTTTTTCTATATAACTCAGGATATTGGAAGTATCGAGATAAGCAAGTGTTAATAAATTTAGCTAATCCGACAGACGGACAAAACTTATACGTTAGCTGCTTATATTTGCTCAAAGTAACTAGAAGGGGATTTAGAAGCCTTGTTTTGCTTGAGAGACGTAGTTTTGTTTTTCTAATAGTCAACTTCGTTTCGCAATTTTTTCACCATTTTTCGTAGTTTCTTTTTTCTTAGTGACCCTTCAGATATGCAGTGTGTTGCCTGAGTTTTTTTGTCTACTGTTAGTGAACAAGTAATGTTTGTAACGGCTCCACTATTTCTGCTACTTGTACCTTCAAATAAGAAAAGTATGTTTCTTACACTCAAATAGTCGAAAATTTTGGAAATACTAACCTATCAGTATCCGAAGGAAATTTGAATATGCTATAAGTACAGTTGCATTTAAACAGCCTAGGGCTGCACATCGCCTTGCACTACTAATCGTCGACAAAAATCAAAGTACGGCACTGTATCGCTGAACCACTCTCGTGTAGTGGCGTCGCCTGCTCAAGTTCGACTGATACATCTGGGTTCCCAGCAAAGCCGGATTAAGCTTTAATGGGGCCCGGGGCTATTATAATTTTAAGGGGTCCTTTATAAATAAAACGCAGGTACTATTATTTGTGAAACTATAATCCCGATAATACAAAATAAATTACTAGACACTTTTTTTACGTACGTCATGATCAGACCTATTTGCAGTGCAATCCTTTTCAAGCGGAGCGTTAGGTTTGTTTAAAAAATTTGTTATCTTTGGGAGATTTTTTCACCGCTTCTAATTTATCCTCGGCAGTCTTAAAACAGTTATTTAGAGTTATCTTGGTAAATTGTAGCCATGTAGCACATAGACAGAACACTAACAAACTATAGGCCTTTACACAAACAATGATCGGGTTAACCCGATCACTTGGATCACTGATCCTGACGTTCGGAAAGTGATATAGGATCAGTCATAAATATGGTCAGTTCTCTCTTGTACGATAAGTGACCCCGATTGGGTTATACAGATCGGTAGCTTTTTTCCTAACCATCTGTTTCTTATTCTTAAACCAAGTTTTTCATTGTTTGATATCCGTTAAATCTATGGAATCGTAAATCTCACTTGACAGTTGTTTGATAGATAACTGATCGATCCGGATCCAGATCACAATTTCCGTAAAGGCCTCTTATAAGTAACTTGCTTTTCTTTTTTGAGCGCCACTTTTGTATCGGTTCAACTTCGATTTATCTATTATATAGGCATGGGCCACAGGCACCGACATTTGAATATTTCAGTATCCAATGGGTAGGTATAGGTATTTTCTGTTTTCTTCCTATACCTGGTGAGTCAAGCTCAACGACTCGGACTCTTATGACCAAACCATAACACTTTTTAGACAATTAACTTTGCGACAGTACGTAGGTCGAGTTGGACTGCATTTTAAAATAATGACTTTTATACAGGGTGTCTAATAAAAGCGTACCATATCAAAGTTACGTTTTTTAAATGGAACACCCTGTATATTATTGAATATTTACATTACGGGGTCAATTCTAGTGTGACTTTATATATCACACGTGGGACTTATGGTGAGCCGTTTAGGTGCAAACCACAATTTTTGGTATAAGTAGATATCAGAAAAAAAATTGAATATCGCAGCGAGACTATAAAAGGTAGAAGGCTGTGACTTTGTCGTGTAACTAAACATGACATGCGTCAGCTTTGGTTCGACAGCAAGTTTGAATTACATTTGTATTTGGAGAAATCGGTAGACTAATTAAGGAAACTTCAATCAGAATTAACTTGATTTTTTCAAATGGAATGCCTAATTATTTTTATACAGTCGCATGTAAAATTTGGTATCAATCTCTGGTCGTTTTCATTTAATTTCAAATTTTCAATCAAACCGGCGTGTTTCAATTTTCCTACCTATAAGCCACTTAGAGCAGGCCATGAAATACAAACAAAAAACTATTCAGATGGAAGAAGACAACTAACTTGGTACAATAAATCAAGTCTAATCAGAAAACATCTAAGGTGAAAAAGCAAGTGGAGTACGACAGGAATGGATATTTTTCACCCATACCATACTCCATGCTCAAAATTGTCAACTCACACAACCATTAAAAGTTTCGAAATTAAAGGAAATCTACCACCGAATGTTTTTTAATAGCTTCAGAATAATATTTCAAATTTAATGATTTAAAAATACGATCATTTCGGTCAAGTCAACAGTAACGATACCTCCATCAGCAAGATCACCGAAAATGAAGAACGAATAAAAAATCTGTCAAATTACAAAACATAATTTACCTAGCAAAACATTAAAATCCGATTTGTCAGTATTCCTTTTTTGCGATCTTGCTAATAGTTACTGGAAAATTTGAAGGGCTGCAGTGGGACACTCAGAGGTATCGTTACTTTTAACTTTGACTGAAATGACTATTGTTTTATACCATTAAATGTGCTAGTAACTATCGCTGACGGTTTTCATTTCATTTCAAAGGTTTTAGTGGTATTATAAATTTTTAATCTCTAATACATTGTAGTAGCTAGTAAGCGGTAAAAATTATCCATTTCTGTCGTATTCCAGCTCTCTTTGACCTTAGACATATTGTTTCAAGTTATAGTTGATTGGTTGTAGGGAATCTTTATAATCTTGTTCCTTTACTTTAGTATGTCTGTGTCTTTCTGCTAAATTAGCTGTTTTCTTCTATCTGAACACGTTTTTGCTTATACTTCATGGCCTCCTAGTTTGCTTATAGGTAGGGAAATTGAAAAACGCTGTTTTGATTGAAATCTCGAAATTACATTTTCAGTAGATCTACTGAATTTATTGTTCATCTATTGACCTAACATTTCCTCTCTCACATTTGATAAAAGTAGGGCACCTGTGGGGCCCCTCTGAACCGCGGGGCCCGGGGCTCCAGCCCCTTTAGCCCCATGGTTAATCCAGGCGTGGTCCCCAGAACGTCCCGCCAAGGATGCGCGCGGAAATCCACTCGTCTGACAAATATTGGCGAGAGTGAGAGTACTGGTTGTGACTCTACTGTGCTTGTGTTCAACCGGCACTTGTACAACCGGCCCTTAGTGATATTTTTCTACTTTTACAAACATTATTAAATTTGACATAAATATACGCTGTTGATACCTAAATCTAATGCTTAGTTAAGTTTTTAAGTTAAGTCGTTATATTAAGGAGTATGAACATTTATTTCAGGTTGGGACTGTTCAGATGACTCTCTTGCCACTCCGTTCTACATGTTAGTTATAGAGCTACTGCTGTTAGTGCTAAGCAACCTTGCATTCATTCCGGCAGTCTACGTTGCATTTAAGCGCAAATACTATGTTGAATCCATCGCCTACTTCAGCATCTGCTTCTTCTCTATTTTCTACCATTCCTGCGACGCTGGCGAGAACATAATCAGTTTCTGCATAACGAAACCAAACGCTCTGCAGTTTGGTGACTTTTTCTGCGCTCTTTTAGCTATATGGGTCACTTTGCTAGCGATGGCCGATGTACCTCAGATGTGGACTTCTATTGCGCAAATGGCGGGTGCCATATCATTGGCTTTTTGTACTAGTATTGATAGGATGGCGCTTTGGGTTTTCATCGTACCTGTTGCGATAGGAATTTTTATAGTTTTAGGAAGTTGGTATGTGAAGTATAGAAAAGTTAAGCATTCTTTTATGAGCAGGAGATATTTAACGGTTGAACTTCCATTAGGGTCAGGGATGGTCGGTGTAGGGTTGATAATGTTTGCATTTTTGCAAACGACAAATAATTACAAATATTTACATAGCTTGTGGCATATTCTTATGGCATTCTCTATTGTATTGCTGTTACCAAAACCAAAAACATTTTTGACGGAAGCCTTGATATAGCCGTTGATAAGGCGTGATTGTTTTATAATTTACTTAGTTACCATTTGTACTAAAAGACAACATCTATATTTGAAGTAAAAAAAATGGAACGGATAAGTTTTACCTTTATCAGTTTGATTTACTGGAGCTTTTGACTTTTTCTCAAAGATTTTCACATATGAAAATGATATTATGCTTTGTGTGATTCTGCTTCTTATAATAAGATTGAAAACACAAAAATGAAATGGAGTCACTTATAATTTATTAACTTACCAAATTATCGAGCCATTAAAAAACTAAAATATTTCTCTAAATACACGTCTCTAATATAAATCAATGACGCACGTTTTCCAACCTGCAAGAATAATTTTCAAATGATGAAATTGTATATCAAAATTCTTTCTAGTGTTGTTCTAGCATTTTTGCAGAAAACTGGTCATGTTTATGTTTCTTTCTCGTATAACCACTTATAATTTGCTATTGAGGTTAGTTGAGCAAAACATAATATAAGTTTATCAAATTTATAGTACATCTCATGGAGAACCATGCTAGCTAGGAACTTGCGGTATCTCGCAATATGAGTCATTTACCTTTTCTAAGGTAATCCAAAAGATTTATCCTTGGCAGCAAAGGAATGCAAGCTGAGCAGAAGCTATGTGGGCACACGCCCTTCTAAAAATCTACTACATGCAAATTAAGATCAGTGTAGCATGAGCTGTGAATGCGTGTGTCCTCCATCTAGTGTCCAAACCACTTAGGATATCCGCATGCCGTTGTTGGTGCAATCAATTCTGGTAACAAGATATAGAGAAGGAATATTGAATTTGGGAATTAGTCGAGCGGAACAGAGTTAATGGAAGTTACTGTATGCGTGTAAATAATAATTATTTAATTAATAATTATAATTTTGTAGTAATTCACATATTGTAAGTCATATTATATTCCACTGGAGAAACTGACTTAACTGATCACAATATCTGGTCCTGGACTAATCCAGTCGGTAACGATTTTTCCTTATGCCCTGCTAAGGTTGGTTGAATTTTTCTAAAACAACTATTTCGACTTTAGTCTTCAATGAATTTCTATATTAAAAGTGATCAAATACAGCAATTCTGTTCAACTTTTAAGAGAGCAGTGTTGGTAAATCCAGTGCCGTAACAAGAGTATGAAGCGCCCGTGGCGAGCGTTTAATTTGCGCCTCCCGATTATCGCGTTAACTAAGAGTGACAAATACTAAGTAAGCATTTTAAAGCACCTGGTTAAATTTCACTGAATGCTAACGCCTAACAAAGAGAGTGGGCCATGATATAGCTGTTGTTACTGGCATGGATATAAAAATCCTTAATGCGATGTCCAAATTTGGATATGTGCTCTGCACGTTCGTAACTTCTTTTGCAATATTTGGAATGCGCCCTTGTCCTCTAAATTTTCAAAAAGTAGAAGGCTGTACAGCCTTCTACTTTTTGAAAATTTAGAGCTTGAATAATCGACTATAGCTATAGGAATTTATGATTTTTTCAAAAAAGTATCAATCGGAGTTGTATTTTTCTTTACACTTTAAATCTTCTGGTCCCTAATTTTCCCAAATTGTGTATCAGATAGTGTTTTTGGCGGCATTTTATCTTAAAGCTAGTTTTGTTAAAAATTCTTATTCAACCAGTGGCGGTTCCTGAATTTTTGAAAGGAGGCGCGCACAAAATTTTAAATAAAAGAACTACATGAAAATTCTTTTAGAAATTGTTGGGCCTGCAGCTGCATCCTGCACATAATAAGTTTTCAGTTTCCACACGTACAGTTATATCTTAAAAGTTTTTGCTAGCTAGTATCACAAAAGTCACCCCTTAAGAGTGTTTTACTTATCACTCATCATAAAATGTTATTTTTTAAGAGTTTTTTACCTATCATCACGCCTAATCAATAAAAAATCGGCTATCTTGAGAATCGAACTCCCAACTCCTGTATTGAAACGCCTCAGCGCAACCTATTGAACCAAGCAGCTGTCTGCCTCATTTTGTCAACACATACATTATGAGTACCTACTTATTTTTGTCTTTGTAATTTGATTTATAACTTCCTTAATTTTTATTTTGTCCTCCAAGGAAAGCTGTCCAAAGTTCATCTTAAGCCACGCATTCCCCCGATTATCCATTTTAAATAATTTGTTAGTAACGGTTAAGTTAGAATCACTGATGCAAACAACGGATAGCGACTCGAACAAGAGAAGAGACTGAGGCGCGTCAGAAGAAGCGGCTTCTGTTTATAGCCTGTAACTCTTTGGTTTTCATTGGTCATTTTCAAAGCTGATGTGTTATTGACCAATAGGAGCGCTCAATAACGTGCGATTGTTCTTCAGTCAATTACGTGATGAGACTCTGGTTATAGCCCGATTTTGGTGTGCTGTGAGTGCCAGTTATAGTCTGAGCACTGTGTGCTACTTACAGATCCGGTACTTGCACTGCTTACAGAGCTACTAAAAACCCTTCCTTTTCTCTGTTGCTGAGGGGGGGGGGGCGATATTGCGCCTTAAGGAGGAACCGCTCCTGTATTCCACAGGAAAAAAATCTATAAAGCAAAATTGCGATTAAGCAACAGCAGAACTTTTATTATTATTTTTTATTACAACTACGATGACTCGTGGTTAACATTTATCCGCAACTTTTTGAGAGTGCAACATGGTTGTTAGACTGTATAGGTACAGAAAATAAATGGCATGCTTATTTGCCTTATTAGTTGCACCCGTGACTAGCGCCTTCTTTGCCACGGCCTTGTTACGGCACTAGGTACATACATACATTATAAGGATAAGATTGTTTTAGGCTTAAAAAGTGGGTTTCTATATTAGAAGAGTAGAAAGAATATATTTTCCATTAAGACACCTGTGCTTATTATAGTGATTTTGGTGTATATATACGTTAGAGTTTCATACATGTAAAGCGAATTAGTTCGACTTTCCATGGGGTAATTGCTCCCCGGTTTCATCCTTCTCCTGGAGCCTACATTCAACGCACGAAGTATATTTTAATCGCGCGTTTCACTATGAAAGCAGCTCAATTAACCTTCGAATATTAGATTAATATTCGAAGGAATTAACATACCCAGCCGCTTTGGCACATAAATCCAATCAAACGTTTGCTCATATATGATCTAGGATTTGTTTTCAGTTTATATTAAAAAAAAAAACGTTTGTCTGGAATTAGTCTAAAAGCACGTGTCTTAAGTCAAATCGTGTTTGAGTAGCCATGAAAATAGTTATATAAATGAAGCTAAAATATCTCTTAATCGAATAGTATTCAAAACAGCTTTTTACAAAACTCTAGTCACTTGAAATACGATCCAATTATGAACATGCGAATGTTTAAAGGTTTGGCTGTTATTGTTGGTAAAAGTGAAAACGCAATTTGATTTTGAGGTTAACCAAAATTTTAGGTCATAATTTTGAACTGGAGTTATATATGAGCGAAACTTCTTGTAACTTTTTGAATTGTTGTAATCAGCAACTGGTAGCTTAAGACATATAGTGTGTCCCAGCTAAAATAAGCCACCCACCTTATCTCTGAAGTGATTAAAAAAAATCGCCGTGACACGATCATATTTTTTATTAACTCCTATAATATTGAATCAATCTTGAATCCGATTACACTGTCAATGTCAAAGTATGGTGGTCTCATTTAAGATTTTGAACTAGAGGGGTTGCTTGGGGTGAGGGGGCTTTCGATAGCACAATGATAACGTATTATCTGAAGAGTTCCCCCTCGAAATACAAATCGACATGTCACGGAAATTTCCATTTTTTTTTACATTTCACAGATAAGCTGGTGGCAGATTTTAGCTAGGACACACAGTATGGAGATTACTTAAATATTCAATTCAAAACAATCTACTGTTGCAATATGAATATTTATTTGCCTCAGAACTGTAAAAAATATGTAGAACGCTTATTTATAGATTCTTCATATATAAACTATATCACTGTGATATATTGCAATGCATTCAAATTATCCTTTATAATTTTAAGTGTTATATGTACAGAAAATTGATTTTGAATATAATTATTCATAGCACATCACGCTTTTATTTCCGTAACAGTTCAACATACGGAACATGAATGAGAGTTATTTAGAGACCAGCGGCGTAGCGTGGCGTCAATAGAAGTGGATGTAATAAGTAACTGCAGTTAACATTTTACCAACACAACCAAGACTTTATTTTTTTATTGAAGTCTTTAATTTTGAAGTCTTAAAAATAAAATATGCAAACGATGTAACAGGTTGAAAAAATAATAGAACCAATTTAAAAAAATAGTAAATCTAAAATCTAAAAACATCTAGGTGCTTTCCTTGTGCAGCTTGATCTGGTTATTCTCACTTGTGACGTCACAACTCATTTCAATGTTTGTTCCTTTTGTTTTCTGAATCTGAGTCTAAAGTGAGATATTTTACCCCCACTTAAGCCCATCTGCACTAGCTCGAAAGGTAGATACTGAACTGTGTCTCAGACCCTTAGATGTCAAATGAATGAGGTTAGGATTTTTTGTAAGTTTAGATTTCAGCGGGTTTTGTGGTGTATGGATGTTATATGAGTTTATACGCCCACACACGCACATAGACGTGACCGCGTAACCAGATCCTATTGCATTAATAAGCACGTATCTTATCGTAGTTCATGGAAATCATATTGCAGCTATTCTCTACAAATAGCGCTGACCGGATGCTGATATAGGATTCCGAACCTATATAAAGCGTCTCAGACCATTGTAACACCACATTACGCCAAAGCCTTCAGCTGTACTGTCACTAGGTAATCAATGTAAAAGTAACGTTAAGTTTATATTGAATAAAAACCTTTTTTAAAAAGTCATTTATGCTTTGGAGCATATAACATGGATAGTCGATAATAGTATGGTGAGAAGATGGTGAGCGATGAAAAACCTAAAAAACTAGGTTATGGAAAGGATCGACAGATCATAGAACCATAGCATATTACAAAATTTCGGGGAATGACATTTAACTGCGAAAACACGTTCCTTTAACTCATCTGAGCTACGTGATTTCCAACTGAGCTGAGCCGTCTCATTTTTAAATGATCTGAGTTAGTGCAGATGTAAAACGAAAGCACCATAGGTAATGAAACTTCGAAATGCCGTTAGTGAAGTATGAAGTATGTCACCAGCAGTCACCAGAATGTTTCCTCGGTCTGGGAGTCATCTCGTTTGACTCATGGTGAGTGACGGCACGGTGAGTGTCATTCCATCCCATAGCATGTTGTTTTTTATGTACTATTTTTTGCATTTCTCTATATGCTTTACACCAATGACATGTTTGGAATCGCAAAATTTGCAACACCATGGCCGACTTTACTCACTAGGCCGGAGCATGAAATATGGCAACACTGAATCAGCGGGCCGAGTTTTTATTTGTTGTTATGTCATGTGTATTCTTCCAGGAGCAGAAAATATGGTTGGAAGGTGATTATTAATTTGTTTCTAATTATTTACCTGCACAAACGAAACTATAAAGATAACAAGATGCCTGCAAAGCGTGTAGTACCAGGTTGCAGCCCAGTAGAGGACTACCAAACCATGGCCCAACATAACCTTATTCCAGATTAAAAAGAACGTTGCAGGTGATTTTTAATGTGTTTCTACTTATTTACCTGCACAAACGAAACTATAAAGATATCAAGATGCCTGCAAAGCGTGTAGTACCAGGTTGCAGCCCAGTAGAGGACTACCAAACCATGGCCCAACATAACCTTATTTCAGATTAAAAAGAACGTTGCAAGGTGATTTTTAATGTGTTTCTACTTATTTACCTGCACAAATGAAACTATAAAGATAAAAAGATGCCTGCAAAGTGTGTAGTACCAGGTTGCACTAGCAATTGTGCGTCCAATAAGGGACATAAACAGAAGTGGGTGAAAGGTATTCCTCGGAAGGGCTGGTTATATTTATAAGGATAAAGACAATAATTTACAAACATTTCAAAGGATAAGACCTATTTTAAAGCACAATGTGGTACCTATAATGTTTTCTGGACCTCCCAAATATCACAGAAAAATACAGTTAATATAACTCATCTGGGCATGGCCTGGGGCATACCTACGAAAGGATTTGATAGTGAAAGGGAAATCAAGACCAGCAAGAATGGCTTCACAGTGACCTAATAGTGAATTTTTCTAGCTCAAGTGACAATTTACAAAGTAAATTGAGTGTTCATTTAAGTGGAAGTGGAAGTGGCAGCAGCGTTTATTTTTATTTTGTAGTGTCTGCCTGTAATACATATAAAATGTAATAATTATTCTGAAACTATAGGGCCACTATTTGACAGCTAAGCCACGTTGCCACATCTAAGGCTCGGGTCTAGTGTAGCGTCGGCCATGTTTTACCACATCATATCCAAACACCTAATACCAGATGATTCGAATCGATTCAGTGATACGAGCAATATATAAACATCACAAAAATACATAAATTAATTATTACAATTAGGGGTATGTTTATATAGGTAGTTTATACATGATTGTTGATAGTCGGTACTGCTTAGGATTATTTTGTAAGCTGCGCTCATAAGAAAAGTAAAATGTTGTACTCACAGGCATGTATTTAGAGGGGGGTCTAGACCCCCCCCCCGAAACGTTATATAATGCCGTCTAAAAATGGAATCCACAAATTTTTGCACCCCCCTCGACGAGAGCAAATTTAAGGTGGCAACCCTAATCTGGACTCCCCCCCCCCCCGAAAAGGACACCCATAATCTAGACGCCCCCCAAAACCAAATCCTGGATACGTGCCTGTGTACTCGGAAATTTTTGATAGGTAAAAGTGAGACTGGAAGGACCTTGTCACGCAAAGAGTAATTTTGAATTACCGCACTGCGGACAACCCCGTAGGTGGCGCTCGTGAAGTGAGCAACACCTACGGAAATCGCGGGTTCTATCTGTTGAATGGGCTTTGTTCTGCGAAAGAATTGATTTGTGATGGTTGCTGCGTTCCTAGGTTGTTGTTCTGTGTCACTTGCCAAGAAAGTAAGGTTAGAGGGTGTCCAACACAAAAACAAAATGTTCAAAGGTCAAAATAATATGCTATATTACCGGGATTTAGGCGAGATGAGAATGATTATGAATTATATGATTTGTTACCATCGAGGGTTCACACCTACCTATATAGTAAAGATTACTACAGTTCGTTCCTGGTCACTAATCCTTATAAAGGCTTATCATAAACATAACACCAAAGCCCTTACTGAAGAGCGTTTACAGCGCATTACCACTAAAACATCCAGAGTGGACTACGATACTAGAGATGGGGCCCATCTAACGCATGGAACAACCTAAACATTGCTAACTACCAGGTAAATGAAACGCTTAAATAATTCTTATACTTAAATCTTAACTATATGTATGTTTCAGATAGTCCTGAGGGCGAGTAGTCTGATCAATAGAACTTATGGACTAATGTCACCTGGATTCCACTAGTACTCCTTGGAGTCCATCAGGCTTAGAACGGTGAGTGATGGTTGGTGCGAAGCATGCACTAGGGTGCGAAGCATGAACAAGAGTGTGAGGGGTTTCATGCAAGCTGGGGGATGACTGGCATGCAATATGGTAGCAAGCAGGGTATGATGCTGGTGTAGCCTCTAGACGGCAAGCTCTGCGATGAGGTAAGAAGCCATGCAGCGTATCAAGCAGAGGTAGAATTAAGTGTATGAAATAAAAAGGCCTGCAGACAATAAACATGTATAAGCCGCCAGAATATTAGTTAAAGCGTGTATAGAGAAGAATAAAGGGCATTAAGCCTGTTATAAAGCATGGTGTATAGAGGTTATATACTGACCTTGGATGTGAGGTGGCCTTAAAGAATTTCCTTTGTGTAAAGAACTCAGCAGATTTCAGAATCCCAAAATTTGGTTGCCAACAGGCTAATAACCTACAAGTTCTTACACAGTTGGTTAATTTGTCCAGAAATAAATCCGCAAAATGCGTTAAACCAGCTTCCAGAAAAATTCCAACAAGGAGAAGAAAAAACCCTCCTTTTTCTCCAATTGGCGGAAAATCTATCAGTCATCAGTCATAATTGACTGCTGTCAACACTGTCGAACAAGACAGATCGACAGGTGTCTGCCAAGGTAAATCCAACCTTACTTTCAGCCAGGTTGAAAATGTAAACAAAACATATCATCTAAGGTATGATATAAATAAGGGGATGCCATGTAAAATGTGATGTACATCTACCCTCATTAAGACCAAAACAACTTCTAATGAACTTTTCTGTTTCAGGGAATGCAGGAAGGACTCTGCGACTACAGCGAAGATGTTCTACAGGTGTCACCGAAACATACTTATAACTTATTCCTAAGAACTATTTTATAGATGGTAACCTATTACATATGAGTTACAGATTTACAGACTACTAAATCATATTGTCCTTGTGAAAGATGAAGATCCTAAATTTCATTCAGAGCTATAATATCTGGAATCATAAGGTCAGTAACCTAATATTACATATCTAATATCATTTCTAAACATACTGTAAGTGTGAACCTTCGAGAGTGTAACAACACCCTCCTTTCCAGGGAAGAGTTTTTATCTCTATGAGAAAAACTCTCTATCAAAAATTATTAAACTAAATGAGAAAACTATACAAAAAAATTTAAACTAATCTGCTGTCGTTGGGTCATCAGGGGGATGAGCCTTAAGATCATGAGCAGACCATATCCCTTTGGTTCGCCCTTGATCGTCGGTAAGTTCGTATGTCCAGGGGGAGACAATTCTGGTGATTTTGTATGGACCATCATACTTCAGACACAGCTTGGACGTGCGACCTTTAGCTGCATCAGACAGGAGGTAGTTCCTCTTCCAGACCTGTTGGTCCAGTTGGAAAACATCCGGTCTGTGACGCAGGTTATAGCGACGTCGACTCCTCTCATAGGCTTGGCGGAGGCAAACTTGGACATCCTTGAATACAACTTGTAAAGCATTATGGCGCTTTAGCGGATCAAAATCTGAAGCGTTTAGCTGGCGTTGGTCGTCTCCATGAAAGAGAACTTCTCTCCCAAAAATGATGAAGTTCGGGGTTAGATCAATCGACTCGTGCTTGGACGATCGCATTGCTGCACCAACCTGGGGTAATAGCTTAGCCCAGTCACGATTTTTGTCGTGAACATACGCGGTGAGCGCTGTTTTCAATACTCTGTGGCATCGTTCAACCGCATTAGCTTGGGGGTGGTAGTTAGCTGTAAAAGAATGCTTAATGTGATATTTGTCCATGAGTCGGGCAAAGATCTTGTTCTTGAACTCCTTACCATTATCGGTAAGAGTTTTCGCAGGAACTCCAAATATCATGAAGACATGTTCTTCCAAAGTTCTGGAAATACATTCTGCTGTGGCTCTATGAAGAGGATAGAATAGCACAAACTTCGAGAATCCATCTAGCACAGATAGAATATAACAATATCCGTGGCTCGAACGTGGCAAAGGTCCGACAGTGTCTATATACAACATCTGCCAGGGCCTAGATAATGTGGGAGAAGCACTCAGCAATTGACCGATAGGAGGCTTCTGTTCCGGTTTCGTCTGAAGACATACAGAACACCGATTTATGTATCTAGAAACATCGGCGAGTGACTTGGGCCAGTAATATTTTTCGGCAATTCGAGCATGGGTCTTGTATATTCCCAAATGCCCACATGTTGGAGGATCATGGTTGGATTTTATAATCTCCATCCTATGCTCCTTAGGAATGACTTCCAGCCACATCTCTTGATCGTCAAAGAGATCTGGGTAACGACGATTTGAACGTTTGAACAGCTTCGATCCTTCAAGTCTCCACAATGGGTAAAGTACAGGATTCTGGTGTACTTTATCTACCATTGCCAGATACCACCTATCTGAAGTATTCGCACCTAAATCGGGAGTAGTCGTTCGTTCATCAACAAGATCAACCATAGGCACCGCTCTAGAAAGTGCATCTGGGACCAAATGGTTCTTTCCTTTCCGGTGAACAACGTCAAAGCTATACTGCTGCAGACGAACCGCCCACCTTGCGATTCGACCTACAGGGTCTTTTATATTATTTAGCCATTTTAAGCTGTAGTGGTCCGTCACTACAACAAAATGAGTGCCTTCGACATATGGTCGGAACTTTTCGATGGCATGAAGTACGGAAAGAGCTTCCTTTTCTGTCGTAGAATACCGTCTTTCATTTTTATTCAATGATCGACTTAAATATGCTATCACCACTTCATTTCCTTCATCATCAAGTTGAGTTAAACAGGCTCCTAACCCATAATTGCTGGCATCGCACTGGATGATGAAAGGCTTGCTGAAATCAGGGCGACTGAGAACAGGAGCAGAAACAAGCCGTTCCTTGAGTTGAAGGAAGGCATTTTCGCAGTCCATGGTCCACTCAAATTTTTGATTCTTTCGAAGCAGATTGCACAAAGGGGCTGTCAGAGTCGAGTACTCCGGCACAAACTTACGATAGTAAGAAGTGAGCCCTATAAATTGACGTACTTCTTTAACCGTCTTAGGAGGCTGAATATTGAGGATCGCCTTGATTTTCTCTGGATCTACGGTCAGTCCCGCAGGTCCTACCATGTATCCAAGATAACGCAATTCGGGCTTACAAAAATGGCACTTCTCTTTGTTGAGAGTGAGTCCAGCACTAACCAACCGATCAAGTACCTTAGAAAGAATTTCTAAGTGCTTTTCATAGGTCGACGTACATATGATGATGTCGTCTAAGTACACAAATACGTTGTCAGCTAGATCCATTCCTAGGACCGTGTCAATAAACCGTTGCCAAGTGGCTGGGGCATTGTGAAGGCCCATAGGCATACGTCTGAACTGGTACAGACCTCGACCAGGGATGACAAAAGCTGTTAAGGGTTTTGACTCTTCCGATAAGGGTATTTGGAAGTAGGCTGACTTAATGTCTAAGGTAGTGAGAAAATGTGCGTCTCTTAGTTTATCCAAAATGGCGTTGACAAGAGGTAGGGGATATGCGTCTCTTGTGGTGACTTGATTCAGCTTCCTGAAATCTACCACAAATCGATACTTATTCTCGCCTTGTTTAATGAGAATAATAGGAGACGACCAGGGAGAGTTTGATGGTTCAACGACACCATTAGCAAGTAACTTGTCAAGCTCTTCATTAACTTGACGCTGCAAAACCGGAGAAAGGGGATAATACCTTTGGCGTATAGGCTGTGACTCGGTTTTGATAACATGTTGCACTCGATCCGTACAACCTAACTTGGTTCCCATACGATCAAAAGCCTTGTCCACCACTGCAAACAACTGACTTCTCTGCTCGTCGGTTAAATGATCTAAATCTGAAATCCCCATAACATGGACATCATCGACCTGAGGTACCCGAAAAGACCAAACGTCTGAAAAGAGATCTGGAACAATTTTCCAACGTTTCCAGAAATCTACTCCTAAGATTAACTTATGAGGTAAAGATGGGATAACTAAAATTTCCATAACCTTAACCTTATCTAATAACTGCACTGGAACACATATTGAACCTAAAACTAAACAAGGTTGACCATTAGCCACAAAACAAGATTCTACACGAGAAACTTCTAGCTTACACACATGCTTCAATAGATTCCATCCTGGACCCCCTAAAATAGTACGGTTGGCCCCAGAATCTAATAAGGATAAAATGCTTACACCGAAAATCTGAATTTGGAGATAAGGTCGTTCGTCTCCCTTCGCATGAGCGATTACGTAGTCGAGTATGGCTGTTTGCGGAGGCGCTTCCAGACTACAGCCTACGTCCGGCTCCTTTGTCCATTTTTTTGACAATTTGGACAACGGGGATACGTTACATCCTCTTTCCCGCACTTGAAGCAGAATGTCCTTCGAGGCTCCGGGCATCTTTTAAACTTATGCTCTCGAGAACCACAATTCCAACACTGAGACCCAGTTGTTACAGCTTCAACATGTGTCGAAGAGACAGGCGGGGAAGGAGGTATAGAAGAAACCATCGCCTTGGTATTTGCATGAAAGTGCACTCCATCAGGCTTTCGATATCGAAGTTCTGGCTCTACAAGACCTCGAATGTTTGTTGGAGGAGGCTGATACTTTTGGGCTCTTAGTTGAGCTTCCTCTATGGACCTAGCTACATCCATCAGCTGTGAAACCGTAGTACAAGGATGTAGAGCTAGTTGAGTCTGTATATAGGGCAAAAAGTTCCGCTGGATGATGCTGATCATCTGAAGTTCATCCACAGGTTGAGACAACTTGCGAAACAGGCTCTTCATTACCACCACAAAATTAACGACGCTCTCCTGCGCTCCTTGCGTCCTACGACGAATTTCGTCCCATAAGGAGTATTCGTAATCAAAGGGCTGAAATGTGCGCCTTAGTTGCGTACACAGTTCGTCCCACGAGGAAAAACTACAAGTTCTGTACCAGAGCAAGGCTTCTTGCGTAAAAAGCTCAGCAGCTGACTGCAACAAACGTTCCTTGGAAACCCCTCTGGAAACCCTTAGTTCCTCTATCCTTTCAAGAAACTCTGTGACACTACCATGACCACTATAACGAACATTCCATCTGAAAATGTCTGGGTTACATTTTGAAATGCAGGAATAGGCTGACGGTGCAGTTGCGGAAGTATGATAGGGAGAGTTATGCTCTTTGGGTAGAACGACGGTGCTATTAGCAACAGGATTGGCAACTTGTCCATCGCCAACCGACTGAGGATATGACGGATGAACATATACACGAGGAAACAGATTACTCGAATTCTGTCTTTCCCTTTGACTGTGTCGGAGGAAACCTGCATTACCCTCTGACTCGGAGGAATAAGCCGCCTGTGACATGTAATCAGGCCACTTTACCTGTCGTCCATGAGTAGCAACCAACGTGCCTTTCTCCTTCGCGTTCTCCTTAGTTCTTAAATCCAAATCCCTAAGCCCTTTCCTACACTCATCAATTGAAGCTGGAATATCCACCAGGTCAAATGACACCGCATTTTGTTGTTCTACCTGATGCACAACCTCTGGTAATAGTTCAATAGGTGCGTCCAATAAGGATGCGAGTTCTTGCTCGTGAGTCTGAGACCTTTCAGCATCTATTTCTACCGTGTCCTGATAAACCAATTTGAGTTCACCCATGAGCTCTGTTGCGTGTGATACCATCGAAGACCTACGTGCTTCTAAGTCTGGAGTGACCTCTAATCGTGACAACCTCTCCAAAACGTGAATTAAGCGACTCGAAATCCTTCGAAATTCATTATCTCGGTTATCGCGATCAAAATGAGCAATAGACCTCTTAAGATCATCAAGCTTGCTCTCACAAATCTGTAATTCCGGACCTGGAGGAAAAGTACATGTCCTTGGGGGTTGAGCTATATTTAAACGCTCTGCTCTAACTGCATCGTAGAGTAAGGTTCTTTTAACACCTACAGTGTTTCCTATGGGAAGTCCCCTAATCTGTAATTCATATGTGAGCTCGTCACCTAGCAATCTGTTAACTTCCATATTGAAACAATGTATACAAACCCCACCCCTTCCTATAAGGAAAAAAAACAGCGAAAAATCACCAACAAAATCAAGCAATATCTCGCACAAATGCGGAAGCGTATGGCTACTCTGTAAAAAAATGTAATATACCTGTAAATAAAGTGTATATATTTATGACACTGTCTTATTCCTTGCAACCCTAATCACTTTGAAATACTAAGAGTGTATGGACACCTTTAATAACTCAAAAGTCACAAATGCATAGCACAACGAATCTGTTGGGTGGTAGATTTATGTTGAAACATCTAGCAAACTGTAAAAAAAAATGTCCGCCAATTTTTTTTCCCCCCTTCAACAAATAAAAAAAAACGGGTGTCAGATTTCTCCTACTCCTAAACAAATAAAATCGTTGGGCGCTACTTTTTTGCTACCCATCAACAAATAAACACGTTGGGCGCCACTTTTTTGCTACCCATCAACAAATAAACACGTTGGGCGCCACTTTTTTGCTACCCATCAACAAATAAACACGTTGGGCGCCACTTTTTTGTCACGCAATGAGTAATCTTGAATTACCGCACTGCGGACAACCCCGTAGGTGGCGTTCGTGAAGTGAGCAACACCTACGGAAATCGCGGGTTCTATCTGTTGAATGGGCTTTGTTCTGCGAAAGAATTGATTTGTGATGGTTGCTGCGTTCCTAGGTTGTTGTTCTGTGTCACTTGCCAAGAAAGTAAGGTTAGAGGGTGTCCAACACAAAAACAAAATGTTCAAAGGTCAAAATAATATGCTATATTACCGGGATTTAGGCGAGATGAGAATGATTATGAATTATATGATTTGTTACCATCGAGGGTTCACACCTACCTATATAGTAAAGATTACTACAGTTCGTTCCTGGTCACTAATCCTTATAAAGGCTTATCATAAACATAACACCAAAGCCCTTACTGAAGAGCGTTTACAGCGCATTACCACTAAAACATCCAGAGTGGACTACGATACTAGAGATGGGGCCCATCTAACGCATGGAACAACCTAAACATTGCTAACTACCAGGTAAATGAAACGCTTAAATAATTCTTATACTTAAATCTTAACTATATGTATGTTTCAGATAGTCCTGAGGGCGAGTAGTCTGATCAATAGAACTTATGGACTAATGTCACCTGGATTCCACTAGTACTCCTTGGAGTCCATCAGGCTTAGAACGGTGAGTGATGGTTGGTGCGAAGCATGCACTAGGGTGCGAAGCATGAACAAGAGTGTGAGGGGTTTCATGCAAGCTGGGGGATGACTGGCATGCAATATGGTAGCAAGCAGGGTATGATGCTGGTGTAGCCTCTAGACGGCAAGCTCTGCGATGAGGTAAGAAGCCATGCAGCGTATCAAGCAGAGGTAGAATTAAGTGTATGAAATAAAAAGGCCTGCAGACAATAAACATGTATAAGCCGCCAGAATATTAGTTAAAGCGTGTATAGAGAAGAATAAAGGGCATTAAGCCTGTTATAAAGCATGGTGTATAGAGGTTATATACTGACCTTGGATGTGAGGTGGCCTTAAAGAATTTCCTTTGTGTAAAGAACTCAGCAGATTTCAGAATCCCAAAATTTGGTTGCCAACAGGCTAATAACCTACAAGTTCTTACACAGTTGGTTAATTTGTCCAGAAATAAATCCGCAAAATGCGTTAAACCAGCTTCCAGAAAAATTCCAACAAGGAGAAGAAAAAACCCTCCTTTTTCTCCAATTGGCGGAAAATCTATCAGTCATCAGTCATAATTGACTGCTGTCAACACTGTCGAACAAGACAGATCGACAGGTGTCTGCCAAGGTAAATCCAACCTTACTTTCAGCCAGGTTGAAAATGTAAACAAAACATATCATCTAAGGTATGATATAAATAAGGGGATGCCATGTAAAATGTGATGTACATCTACCCTCATTAAGACCAAAACAACTTCTAATGAACTTTTCTGTTTCAGGGAATGCAGGAAGGACTCTGCGACTACAGCGAAGATGTTCTACAGGTGTCACCGAAACATACTTATAACTTATTCCTAAGAACTATTTTATAGATGGTAACCTATTACATATGAGTTACAGATTTACAGACTACTAAATCATATTGTCCTTGTGAAAGATGAAGATCCTAAATTTCATTCAGAGCTATAATATCTGGAATCATAAGGTCAGTAACCTAATATTACATATCTAATATCATTTCTAAACATACTGTAAGTGTGAACCTTCGAGAGTGTAACAACACCCTCCTTTCCAGGGAAGAGTTTTTATCTCTATGAGAAAAACTCTCTATCAAAAATTATTAAACTAAATGAGAAAACTATACAAAAAAATTTAAACTAATCTGCTGTCGTTGGGTCATCAGGGGGATGAGCCTTAAGATCATGAGCAGACCATATCCCTTTGGTTCGCCCTTGATCGTCGGTAAGTTCGTATGTCCAGGGGGAGACAATTCTGGTGATTTTGTATGGACCATCATACTTCAGACACAGCTTGGACGTGCGACCTTTAGCTGCATCAGACAGGAGGTAGTTCCTCTTCCAGACCTGTTGGTCCAGTTGGAAAACATCCGGTCTGTGACGCAGGTTATAGCGACGTCGACTCCTCTCATAGGCTTGGCGGAGGCAAACTTGGACATCCTTGAATACAACTTGTAAAGCATTATGGCGCTTTAGCGGATCAAAATCTGAAGCGTTTAGCTGGCGTTGGTCGTCTCCATGAAAGAGAACTTCTCTCCCAAAAATGATGAAGTTCGGGGTTAGATCAATCGACTCGTGCTTGGACGATCGCATTGCTGCACCAACCTGGGGTAATAGCTTAGCCCAGTCACGATTTTTGTCGTGAACATACGCGGTGAGCGCTGTTTTCAATACTCTGTGGCATCGTTCAACCGCATTAGCTTGGGGGTGGTAGTTAGCTGTAAAAGAATGCTTAATGTGATATTTGTCCATGAGTCGGGCAAAGATCTTGTTCTTGAACTCCTTACCATTATCGGTAAGAGTTTTCGCAGGAACTCCAAATATCATGAAGACATGTTCTTCCAAAGTTCTGGAAATACATTCTGCTGTGGCTCTATGAAGAGGATAGAATAGCACAAACTTCGAGAATCCATCTAGCACAGATAGAATATAACAATATCCGTGGCTCGAACGTGGCAAAGGTCCGACAGTGTCTATATACAACATCTGCCAGGGCCTAGATAATGTGGGAGAAGCACTCAGCAATTGACCGATAGGAGGCTTCTGTTCCGGTTTCGTCTGAAGACATACAGAACACCGATTTATGTATCTAGAAACATCGGCGAGTGACTTGGGCCAGTAATATTTTTCGGCAATTCGAGCATGGGTCTTGTATATTCCCAAATGCCCACATGTTGGAGGATCATGGTTGGATTTTATAATCTCCATCCTATGCTCCTTAGGAATGACTTCCAGCCACACGTTGGGCGCCACTTTTTTGTCACGCAAAGAGTAATTTTGAATTACCGCACTGCGGACAACCCCGTAGGTGGCGCTCGTGAAGTGAGCAACACCTACGGAAATCGCGGGTTCTATCTGTTGAATGGGCTTTGTTCTGCGAAAGAATTGATTTGTGATGGTTGCTGCGTTCCTAGGTTGTTGTTCTGTGTCACTTGCCAAGAAAGTAAGGTTAGAGGGTGTCCAACACAAAAACAAAATGTTCAAAGGTCAAAATAATATGCTATATTACCGGGATTTAGGCGAGATGAGAATGATTATGAATTATATGATTTGTTACCATCGAGGGTTCACACCTACCTATATAGTAAAGATTACTACAGTTCGTTCCTGGTCACTAATCCTTATAAAGGCTTATCATAAACATAACACCAAAGCCCTTACTGGAGAGCGTTTACAGCGCATTACCACTAAAACATCCAGAGTGGACTACGATACTAGAGATGGGGCCCATCTAACGCATGGAACAACCTAAACATTGCTAACTACCAGGTAAATGAAACGCTTAAATAATTCTTATACTTAAATCTTAACTATATGTATGTTTCAGATAGTCCTGAGGGCGAGTAGTCTGATCAATAGAACTTATGGACTAATGTCACCTGGATTCCACTAGTACTCCTTGGAGTCCATCAGGCTTAGAACGGTGAGTGATGGTTGGTGCGAAGCATGCACTAGGGTGCGAAGCATGAACAAGAGTGTGAGGGGTTTCATGCAAGCTGGGGGATGACTGGCATGCAATATGGTAGCAAGCAGGGTATGATGCTGGTGTAGCCTCTAGACGGCAAGCTCTGCGATGAGGTAAGAAGCCATGCAGCGTATCAAGCAGAGGTAGAATTAAGTGTATGAAATAAAAAGGCCTGCAGACAATAAACATGTATAAGCCGCCAGAATATTAGTTAAAGCGTGTATAGAGAAGAATAAAGGGCATTAAGCCTGTTATAAAGCATGGTGTATAGAGGTTATATACTGACCTTGGATGTGAGGTGGCCTTAAAGAATTTCCTTTGTGTAAAGAACTCAGCAGATTTCAGAATCCCAAAATTTGGTTGCCAACAGGCTAATAACCTACAAGTTCTTACACAGTTGGTTAATTTGTCCAGAAATAAATCCGCAAAATGCGTTAAACCAGCTTCCAGAAAAATTCCAACAAGGAGAAGAAAAAACCCTCCTTTTTCTCCAATTGGCGGAAAATCTATCAGTCATCAGTCATAATTGACTGCTGTCAACACTGTCGAACAAGACAGATCGACAGGTGTCTGCCAAGGTAAATCCAACCTTACTTTCAGCCAGGTTGAAAATGTAAACAAAACATATCATCTAAGGTATGATATAAATAAGGGGATGCCATGTAAAATGTGATGTACATCTACCCTCATTAAGACCAAAACAACTTCTAATGAACTTTTCTGTTTCAGGGAATGCAGGAAGGACTCTGCGACTACAGCGAAGATGTTCTACAGGTGTCACCGAAACATACTTATAACTTATTCCTAAGAACTATTTTATAGATGGTAACCTATTACATATGAGTTACAGATTTACAGACTACTAAATCATATTGTCCTTGTGAAAGATGAAGATCCTAAATTTCATTCAGAGCTATAATATCTGGAATCATAAGGTCAGTAACCTAATATTACATATCTAATATCATTTCTAAACATACTGTAAGTGTGAACCTTCGAGAGTGTAACAACCTCAAATATTATGAGACACCTAAAGCTCAAATATCCCATAACAAATCTCAGCTACAAAATGCTGACCAGAAAGACATTGTTGAACAACACTTACTTCGACGCCGATAATTTACTATTTGCACTTGGAAATCCAAGTTATGTTATTTAACACTGCTTCGAGGATTCGAATCAGTGATTCGAAACACTGAAATGAGTCGAAAATCCCATTGTTCTGTGCGAGTGTATTATGAAAATGTGGTGAAAATATCGAGGCTTAACAATTTTTTTTTCTCAAAAAAGGCTTCAAACGCAAATTTTCTTTTTGAAAATCTCATAATACACGTTAAAAATGAAAGTTTCTCAAATTACGTGGGGCGCGATTGTGTACTAGACCCGTGCAGTAATAATTGGTTGACCAATTTTACTTGTCTGCTCTCTCTCTTTGAAGAGTCAAAATGGCCGTAAAACAACCGGCAGTACTGCTGCTTCATGTTTCAAGTAGCCAAAAGCCGTCATATATCACTGTGTGCACCACTAAAACTCGTAAATCGCCCATCTACGGTTTTAAGTCGTCAACTCGGTTTTAAAATCGCCACCATGCAAGCGCGTGCTCTAAACAGTGGTGGGAGCATTTCAGGTCTCTGCTTGCCAATCGTGTATGTACCATTAATTTATCCCAGCGAGGTAACTTCCAAAATACCTGTAGTAGTAATACTTCAGTCGCCGAAGTGAAATAGCTTCTGAAGATGCCATCCACTCGTGGTGGCGAAACGTCAAGCTTTAACGCTAAACGACGCCGGCGCCGGCCTAAAAACCCAAGAACCACAAATTCATCGTTTTCCTTTTTGTCCCATTTTAATCTATATACCTTGTTGGATATACTATGTCAACACCGGCATGGATTTTATTTTCATCCATGCTCGAAACATGGCAGACTTAGGCTTTTATATTAAAAAATACTATCGGACCTGACACACGCTGTCCTGTCTTAGCTATGAATATTGAAATTGAACTTAAATCTGCAATAAATAATAACTGTCCGAAAATCATAGTGTTCACTGAAATACTTGTTGATATCCAACATGTTGTTTTGTTTCCGGGCGCGTAAATAAATAATGATGACAATGTTCAAAGGCTGCCCTTGCGATTTAGTTATCGCCATTGCAAATGCAAGCTGCACTGAAAATTGCAACCGTTTAAAGTCGAATGGTATGTTGTTTGGAATCATAGGGATGCGTGGAATCAAGACGTCTTCACTTTTGTATTCCCCCTATTTTTTTAATCAACGACCGTTAATTAACGATAGGGCGTAATTTCCAGGGCGTGTGTCTGACGTTCACTTAAAGATATGTGTCCTAAAGTCTGGCCTTCAAGATACATGTCAAAGTTTGGAAAATATTGAATGTATGCTACTGACCTTGAAAAAAATTAAACATCGTTTTTCATACGAAACAGATGAACACCCAACTTTTTTGTCTCTTGGTGTCTCTTCGTATCTCACTTTGTTTTGGAGGAAAAAAATAAAAACCACTTCATAGCCCGTCGAAAAAGTGGAGCTATGACATGAAGTGGTTTCCCCAATATGTGTTACGTAAAAATGGTATACTTTGTTTAAGTCCCTAGAGGTAACCGTTTTCGAGATACCTAACCTTTATTAAAATTTCCAAGGCATCCCAATTACTTGCAAAATGATATCGAAGTAATTATCGGTTTTCTGGAACTAATTAATATTAGGCAGATCAAAAAACATGTTTCAAATATATCTAATTTTTAAAATAGGTGTGTTGAAGTTTGAGAATACTTCGTAAATGGTATGTATGAGCCCAAGCCTAAAGCTAAATTCAGATGCATACGACATCCGACGATACGACGGTACGAAACTGTTCCTATTGGTTGAAATATTCAAAATGATGTCAAATCAAAATATTTCAACCAATAGGAACAGTTTCGTACCGTCGTATCGTCGGATGTCGTATGCATCTGAATTTAGCTTTATACTCATTTGTGCGGAAATACCGATGATTCCTTCGAACGCAATTTAATACAATTCAGTCGCATTGGAAATTTCAATGAAGGTTATCTTCAAGACGGTTACTCCTAGGGACTCAAAAAAATTATACCTGTTTCACGTAAAACATATCGAGGAAACGATTTTTTTGACGAACACATTGATGCACCAAAACGGAAAATGTTTTGATAATTGAAATGAGTTCAATGTGCCGTAGGTGGCGCCCTCTATTCGTGATAGCAAAACTGTGGTTGAATTTGGATTTCTCGCCTTAAAAACCCCCCGATACGTAAATTTAGGCCGTTGTGCCATTTTATTGCCAAATAATTGAGAAAAAAACGAAAACAAAAGTAAAACCTTGACACCCTGTATCTTGAAAATTAAGCATTTTAAGGCTTCATGTTCCAATGTTCATAAAAATGTGAGGACATCCTGTATGAGCTTTTCTATTTTAATTTTAGCCTTAAAATACGCCCTTGAAATTACGGTCTATCATTAATTGATAATTGATTCATTTACGTATACGTCATTAATTTCCGACGCACTTTTGACAGGCTCGAAATTTTCAGATGATTCCTTGACGTTGAAACATTTAACATCTAACCTGTATTTTTGACAGCAACATCATACATGGCAACTATAACAAACAAATCTAATACTGGGATTCATTTTTATATATAGAGACAAGAATGTTTCAAATGCTATTTATTTAGATTATAACTATCACCTAATACTTTTTATGATTGTACGTTTTTATTTTTTATAATTAATATAAATTAACAATACGCTTTTAATTGACCTTAAATTTAACCTGACGCTAATGATACCTTTAACAATATAATAAAAAACTCATAAAATCTCAAACTTTTAACTATGCAACTTGGTGTCCTGTTATAAATATTTATTTACATAACGACATACATTTCGCTTTTTCGTAATCTATTATTTTAGAATTTAACCTACAGCTTTGTACAAACTTGAAATAAATTGGCAACATTTTCGATTATACATTTCACATACAATAAGCTCTTCCTTTTTACAATTTATGTATCTTGAGTTGAGAAAAATGTATCTAATACTACGTCGTGAAAGCTACATCGAAAATGTTGGTTTTTCAAAAATACAATTAAAAAGTATCTTATAAAAGAGCATACTGTAAAACTAATATTCAAAGAGCGTCTTGAGGTACAAAACATCTGATCATTGACAATTTTTTGGGTGTAAGCTTATGCTGAATGTTTTTGTTCTATAATACTAAAAGTTTCATATCATACTGGACTTTTTCTTTTATCATGGTGTGATTGGCAATGTTTAGCTCTTCCCACCCTTCAACTGAATTTCATCACATTTTTACTTTTTCCGGATGTATGTCACTCTGTTGTCATTTTGTAGCCGCGTAATCCCAGTATCCGCTATAAATAAATTTCGGTATATAATATACAATATACGTGAGTATGTGATGAAATGCTGCTTAATTTTCCAATCATGTGTTAATTAGGACAATCAAAACTATCACAATTTCACAAACCCACATTTTCTGTTCTTTAAATGTCCAATAGTTTCATATTAGCATTTTTCACAATTTGCGACCATTCTATCAAGTAGAAAAATGTCCTAGTAAGCAGGATGAAAACAGAACGGCTTGCCTTGTTTCGGATCTGTTTTTTTTCATTCCTCGGAATCCAAATATTTTTACCTTACCTCATTTATCATGCTTCTCAAAATTTTGGTTCTATTTGAGCTACGTCAAAGCAACAAATATTAAATAAACTGTGTATATCTATCCAATTCGTTGAAGTATTATAGTACCTAAAACGTAAACAAAATATATTCCATATCTTTTTACATAATTTCATAATGTTGTAAAACTAAAGCCATAGCCACACTACTTGCGAGGTTACCTAAAGTTAGTCAAGTACGAGAGTGTGGATGGTCTCTTGAGTTAGGTACTTCCAGTGGTTGTCGGTCTCTGCGTTGAAGCAAAGGATCGAAGTCGCAAGGCGAAGTGAACGTCCACACTGCCCAGGCACAGCATAAAGAGTAAACCAGCAGCGCAACTCTTCAAATTGATGCGAGAAACATGCACAAACTTTTTCGGCTACTTCCCGATGCGTTGCCGGTGCAGAGCGATAGGTCAGTCTCAGTATACGCTTTGCCGTTGACGAGTGTACATCGCGAATGTACACTTATTGAATTGTTTTGTTGTGCGTTTGCCGGTGTTATTATGGATGTGATGGAACGAGGAATGCACCGTTGTTCAGCTTCGCTCTGTACAAACACGTCAAGAAACCGTAAATTTAGCTTTTTTGCGTTTACGTCAGACGTTGAAAGGTATGTAAGAATTGTTTTTGTAAAAATAATGTGTAACGGTTCACCCGTTTTCAAAATTATTTTTATATTATTTACTTGGCTACCATATACAAATAGTTTACAACTTCCATTTTTAGCTACTGCTTCCTCATTATACTAGTACATTTTTATAACTATTTTGCTTCTCACCCCTACCTTTTTCCCATCTCTACTTTCTTTCAGATGGAACGATTTTTATGTTACACCGCCTGCGCATATCTAATGAGTGGGGATATGCTCTTGCTCTCCACCAAGGTTACCTTTTATGTCGAAACACATATCTCCTTCCTTTTGCGTTTTGAACTCAAACAGTTAACAGCTAATGTAATTATGTCTCTCTAAGACAATCTTTTGTGTCTGTGCCATTATGTCTTAATCAAGGAGAACCACCCTTCTTGGTCGGGGTGCCTCAGTGAAGACCACCTTTCTTGGTCGGGGTGCCACCATGAAGACCTAACTTCTTTTTTTGTCGGGGTGCCACAATGAAGACCACCTAACCTTTTTTCTTGGTCGGGGTGCCACCATGAAGACCACCTAACCTTTGGGGCACCACCTGAACTCCTGAAAAAGCCAGCCTTCTCTGGAGCACCACCTTCCTTTCGGAAGGGCACTACTACGAGGACTTCCTTCTGAAGTTAAGTTCTTTTTTTAAAAAAAAAAATAAAATGTACTGCATTCGTATACATACTAAAATAAATCTTTATTAAACCACTGTTGTCCTAGTTTTCATTTCTTGGCGGCTAACGAGACTCACACATTCACGCACACACGCACGCACCTACATACCCTAGTCTCATGCAAACTGATTGAGCTACTGGTTGCTATGAGTAATAAAAGTGTTGGCTGGTCGTTCATGACCAAGCAACATTTTTATTGTTACATATTGGCGCTGCCAACGTGTGGCCAGACATGGGTATGTCTGGATGTTGTGCGTTGTGAGTCTTGCAGCTGTCTTGAAGTGAAAATTGGACAACTTTTTCAAAATTCCATTTCGGCTCATTGACTCAAAATTCCATTTAATAATTTTTTTTTTGATGCAGTACTTTCATTTGGGATATATATTTTATTATTTAATTTTCTTTAACTATTATCAGCTTATATTTTTTTTATAGTTTTCAGGGTAATTGTTGTACCAAATTTTCTATTTTCAAAATTTTTTTATTGAGGTATATTTGAAGTTCTTTAAATTTTTCTATTGATTTTTGTCGATTAGTGTATTTTATTTGTGACTGAGATTTTATTTCCTAATGCATTATTTTTTGTACTGTCTTGAGACATTTCGCGTATGCGTTAATCTATAAATCTGAGCGTATGTTGTAAATGTTTCTCTAAGATATCTGGCGTTTGGATATTATTCACAGGTCATAAACACATACCTACAGTTTTTTGTATGGTTTGCTTTTTTTTTTTGTAGCTATATATTTTGTGTGGTATTTGGACAACAATTCACTACATTTTTCCTTGGTAATTTGTCATTTAGGTACACTTATTTAGTAACTCATTTATAGTTCAACATTTTTATAAGCTGACTTTAGTTTTTTTGCTATTTATGGAAGGGTGGTTATATATGTGCAATTATATACTTGCATATATATTTAATTTCCTAGATTAACACATAAATTGAGGCACACACACATATAAAGTATATTAATACTTAAAAAAAAAAAATTTTTTTGATTTTTCATTAAGCAAATACTGGTCCTTGATTTTTTTTTGTTATGATTGTTTTTATTCTGGAGTTTTATCGATATGTGTAGTTAATTTATCTGGCAAATATTTTGATATTAGAGCATTTTAGTCTCTGTTTTGTTTTGATTGAAAGACTGATATAAGGGCAGTCATATTTGTTGAGGCCAGATAAATAATTTTAATTTTTTTAGTATCGCTCCAGAATACTAGTTTCTTTTTCGAGAACATACATGCTCAAGTAGTTTTTTTTTTGGTGAACTGTTTAATATTTGTAGTTTTCTTATCTTGTTGGGTTTTGACTTGTCCTTTTTTACTTAACCTCACTTAAACGCAACAATGCCTCTCACTAAACTAAATGTTAATGACTTGATGCCAAGTGAGTTGGCATATGAGATAAAAATTAGAGGCTTGGAAGTTCCTAGCACTATGGATGATAAGCGAAAAGTCTTGCGTGGTCTGCTATCACAAGAGCAGCACGGTAGAAGTTTTTCTGAAACTTCAGTTTTAATTCCCTTTGATGAGGATAAAGATGATATCATACTCTCTTTCAATAAACTTGAAGATATGATATCTCAATTTTCTAGTGGCTATGATTCAAGTGAACATCGCAGGATTTGTACTCGATTGTTGCACTTAGCAAATAGAATTGATCGACTTGCTCCTTCTTCTGATGAGGAAGTGACACAAAAGTCTAGATTTAAAACACAGCTCGTGATTGCTGAATCAAATCTTTTGGCCAAGCTTGAACCTCCCACAGGACATTCATCACCAGTTCCCATGCCTGTGACTGTTAATCCAACACAGCCTATGCCAACGCAACCTGTTACTACTGTAGCAGCTTCCTTGCCTCCCTTAGCAATGAATCCTCAGCCTTATTCTCCTGCTAGTTTTTCTCAGCAGAAGAAAATTCCTATTTTTAAATGGGGGATTAGGAAGTTCAATGGCAAAACATCTGTCATTGAGTTTCTTGAATTAATTCAATCTCTTATGGCTTCTCGAGGTTGTAATGAGATGGATCTATATGCTGCTGCAGGCGACCTTTTTGAAGGCATAGCATGGACTTGGTGGCATAATGGTTCTGTTAGGGGTGCTTTTCATGATTGGGGTGATTTGGTGCGTCAATTAAAGGATGCTTTCCTTAGAGACAATTACGACATCAACTTGATTGATGAAATTCGTAGACGCAGACAAGGTCAACGTGAACCTGTCATAACTTTTATTGCTTTTATGGAGTCTCAGTTCAACAGACTCACCAGCAACCCATTCACTGAAAAGGACATGGTTAACATCATTCGTAGAAACTTGTTGCCAGATTATGTTAAGTCACTAGCACTTCATGATATCTTGACGTTTGCCCAATTAACTTCATATTGTAGGAAGTTAGAGGATTCCTTTCTGACATGTCAACCGGTCAGTAGATCCGATCATAGTAATTCTAACAATGATACATCTTCCCCTGTTCTTAGAAAACCAGTAGTTTGCTGGAATTGCGAAAAACTTGGGCATTCCTCACAGCAATGTAGATCTCCCCGTATTAGGTTTTGTTATGAATGTGGCATGAGAAATGTCACAAAATCAACTTGTCCCTCTTGTTCAAAAAACGTACAGAGACAGGAAGTTCCCGCTTTGACTCCTGGGCCTTCCCATGTACAGAACAAGGGAGTCACCTTTTCGGATCCCAATACGAAGGGCAAAGCCACTCCAGGGTTGATGATCAAATCACAGAAGTAGATAATGCTAGGGATTTTCATGTTAATACACCTGACTTAGATTTTAGTAAAGATTTTTCAGACATAGATACTAGGGAACCACAAGTGACTTCTAATGTCAAAGTTAAAAATTCTGTTGAACCTTTATTTGTGAGTAAGAACAATGATAATCGTCCATATCTTTCAATTAGTATAGATAATGAAAATGTTACAGCTTTGCTTGATAGTGGTAGCAACGCTAACATTCTTGGGTCATCTGGACTATATTTATTGAGCAAATTGAATCTCAAGATTGATTATAACACACCTTTACAACTGACTACGGCCGATGGTCATATTCAGAATATTTTAGGTTTTGTTTACTTTCCGATCACTTTTAATGGTGAAGATCATAGGATTAAAGTTTTAATTGTCCCAAGCATTTCACATAAGCTGATTCTGGGAATGGAATTTATTTTGCAGTTTAAGTTAAACATAAATTTTGGAAATTTCAGCTACGACTCTTGTACAGTAGATTCTCTCTTGTCATTTCCTACGCCAACTAGTATAACTCAGATTCGAAGATTAGTGGACATGTTGAGCTTTTATCGTCGTTTTCTCAAAGACTTCAGTTCAATAGCTTCTCCAATTACAGATATATTAAAGAACCGAAAGAAAGGTCAGTCTGTCGCTTGGACACCTGAAGCTGCTGAGGCTTTTGAGAAGATCAAAGGCTTGCTGACTACTGCTCCCATTCTCGCTAGTCCAGACTTCACTAAGCCCTTTTCCATTGTCTGTGACGCTTCGGATTCTGGAGTTGGTGGTGTACTTTTCCAGGAGGAACATGGTTTAGAACATTCCATAGCGTACTTTAGTAAGACTCTCAACACGGCCCAAAGAAAATATTCCACCACAGAAAAAGAACTGCTTGCAGTTTTGCTAAGTATAGAACATTTTCGTTGTTATGTTGAACATACAAAATTTAACGTTATCTCTGACCATTCATCTTTGCAATGGATTCAAAGTCTTAAAAATCCTTCACCTAGATTATCTAGATGGTTATATCGCCTTTCACCATATAACTTTAAAATCATCCATCGCAAAGGCAAAGAAATTCCTGTTGCCGATGCTTTATCTAGAGTACATGATGATATAGATGTTTCAATTTTGAATTTAAATGAGTTAACTCCAGATAAGTGGTATCGAAAAATGATTAGCAAAGTCAGTAACAATCCGGATTTATATCCATCCTTTAAAGTAGAAAATAATGTTCTTTACAAACATATTTTATCTGACGATCCTCTTTCAGAGACATATACAGATTGGAAAATAGTTGTACCTACACCTAATAGGTCAAAACTTTTAAAATTTTATCATGATGGTTGCACTTCAGGTCATTTAGGAATTTTCAAAACAATGTCTAGGTTATCAGCTCTATATTATTGGCCAAAAATGAAATAATCCGTGAAAATATATGTAAATTCATTCAACAGAAATGACGTTAATATCAGCCAAAATGTTTTAGACCCAAATTTAGTACAAAAGATACCTGAGATTTATTCTAAAGTTCAAGACCGAATGCGACGTTCTTATGAAGTCAACAAAAATCGTTATAACTTGCGAAGGAGAGATCTTAGATTCAAAGTTGGTGATAGAGTTTTGAAACGTAATTTCATTCTTTCAAAAGCTGCTGATAATTTCTGTGCGAAGTTAAGTCCAAAGTTTATCCCCTGCATTGTTTATAGAGTAAAGTCACCTTTAGTTTATACATTGAAAGATTTGGATGGTAATATTATAGGAGATTTTCATGTCAAAGATCTTAAACCTGACAATAGTTTAGATATTAATGATACCTATATGGGTAATAATTCAAGTGATAGTTCTGATTCAGATGGTGATTGAGACTGGTTCAGAAAGTGATCAACACTATTCTTTGTTGTTGTTATATAATGATTAACAATTCTGCTTATAAGTCCCTGTTACAAAATTCATGCGCCCTGCTGTACTGGGCGCGGACGCTTAATGTTTGGAGGGAAAATATACCACCATTCTCTCTTCAAGCATTGGTATCCAAAAGAATTAGCCAGCGCCCCTTAAAAATTCTAGGCAGCAGTAAGAGTCTGCTAATAGATCTCTTTAGGACACTCAAAATCGTTGTTTATCAACCTTATCTATATCACAGTCCCAAATATTCATGCGCCCTGCTGTACTGGGCGAAGATGCGAGACGTCTGAAAGGAAAACGCGCTGTTATTCTCCCTTCAAGCGTCAGTGTCAAAGAAAGAATTAGCCAGCGCCCCTTAAAAATTCTAGGCGGCAGTAAGAGTCTGCCAATAGACCACTTAGGACATTTAACATCGTCTTCAACCTTTTGAGCCAATGTAGTCCAAAATTTTTGATATACATACTATTGTGACAATTATAGTTTAACATCGATTTCCAAAATCTGAGCAAATTTAAATTTAACCGTACTGAACATTTGTGAGCGCACTCTTGAGTTTTTACTGATATTTTTGATAGTTTTTTAAAAACTTTGATTAATCGATTTAATTTGTAGTATAAATTGATTACATTTCGTAGTATATTGTAACATGTTTTCAGAAATATTATTTGTTATGGATTTTTTTTTTCCAAATTTTGTGTTATAGAGACTGATGTAAGTCCTATGACGTTTCTTGGATCGAAAGCGCTTTTCTTGTATGCATTTTCTGTTCACTTGTCTGTCGTAATATGCATACTTATAAATCTGGCGTATTTCGGGCAGCTCTTGAAACCTCTGGCGTATAAGAAACACTTTTGATATGGTACATTGTATTGTACATTGTTTGTTGGTAGATTTCTGAAATCCTATGTTCATTTATGCCATGTCATGTCATTTCAACTTTATGTAAATTTTTAAATTTTTACTTATGAATAAGATCATCCCTGATTGTTGCTGTCCTCTTTAGTTATCCTGGTATGCGTTTCTATAAATCTGCAGCGTACTTGAAATAGCTTTTGTAGGTTTGCGATTTTCATGTGTGATTTGTTTTCATGGTACTTGTTCAATGTTCATTATAGTAGATTTCTTATGACTTTAAAATCACTTTAAAATTTACGGCTTTAAAAAAAAATTTCATTTAGCTCTCATGAACGAAATTACCCCTGATTGTCTCTATCCTCTTTAGTCATCCTGGTATGCGTTTCTATAAATCTGCAGCGTACTTGGAATGACTTTTGTAGGCCTGAGATTTTCATGTTTAGTTTCTTTCATATGATCTGTTTATCACAGTTTAGTTTTTTTAAATCACTTTGAATTTATAACTTTACGATTTTCGCTTTGCAGTCATAACTTGATATGAGTTTGTTACAGTTTTAGTAATCTGATATTTGATAGACTGAGATTATGCTTAACATTTCTTGCCATTTTGCATTTAATCTTCGCTTTTTGCTTATTCGAAATTTTAATCGATTAACATCCTTGTGCTGACATGCTCACAAATAGTTAAAGCTTTTGATTTCTATTGTATTTGCTCATGCAATCTTTAATAGTTTTTCCTGATTAGATCTTAAACTTACACTGGTGTTTGAATTTTTTTTTGGAATCAATTTATTAATGAACATTAGATCTGTGATACTTATTACACTTAAGCAATTTTGCCTATTTTAAATTGTCACATGATGTATGAATTTTTCCTTGGATGTATTTTTCTGAATTCAGTATGATGTATAATTTTCCCTAAAATTATTTTTGAATCCAATTTGAGGAACAAATTTTCCCTGAATTTTCTTTTAAAATTTAATATGATGTGTAAACTTTCCCTGAATTGATTTTGGAATTTAATGTTGTTAAGCCTTTGTGAATTTATTCTTTTGAATCTAATATGACACAACACTTCTCTGAATTTACTTCGTTGTTTGTCACTTGAAAAACTTCATGTATCTGACTTCGAAATGATATCACTCAAGCACTTAAGATGTTTGATTACTCTTTTCTTTGTAGTCTTATTTTAGACTGCTGGCGCCCAACTTTTTTTTTTTTTTGTTGATCACTGAATCATAATGCTCTTTATCGAATCAGAACATCACTGGATTGCAAATTTTTTTTATTTGAATCAAAACATTACTGAATTATAGTTAGTACTTAGAAAATTTTAAATTTATTTTGGGTATTCATAGAAACACTTATGGTGTTACAATTTTTTTTTCATTTAATATTTCATATATGGAAATAGTTTGGTCTTATACTTATGCTTTAGAGATCTGAATTTTCTCTTGAGTCTGTTCAGTGGAATATTTTACAATCTTTTGTTGAGAATATTAAGGTTATCTCTATTTTGTTTAAGTATTACTCATGGCTATTTAGGGTATTTAGATTTTGTATAGGTATCGATCTTGTAGTTATTTTAGTGAGTCTTGAAACTCTTTGTCTTTGTCAAAGTTTTGACGAGTTTTTTTTCCTTTAGATCTTAAGTATATTAGGGTTTGATAGGTTGCGTACATTTGTTTTTTTTACTTCACAATTTATTATCTTCACTGTGTAGTACATATTCAGTGCAGCTTCACTGCACTTTTAAGCGAGTTGGTGCTATAACCATCCCTCTTGTTTGGTAGACTTGAGGCTATCTCTTTTTCTTCCCATTTCTCTTCCAACATTTTTGTTTTCTACCTGCGTCTTCTTGCTCTTTCATGCACCTTGATAGACTTGGTAGGTTGTAGATTACTACAAATTCTTGAGATTTGCATGGGGAAGCACGAAAACTTAATCTGACATTGTTATCAGGACAAATGATTGATTTTGATCCCTCAGTGATAACTTTAACTTTACTCTCTTTTAAAAAAAATTCTCGAATGCTTCTCAAATTTTTTTTTCGTTAAGTGGGGCCGAGTGTAACGGTTCACCCGTTTTCAAAATTATTTTTATATTATTTACTTGGCTACCATATACAAATAGTTTACAACTTCCATTTTTAGCTACTGCTTCCTCATTATACTAGTACATTTTTATAACTATTTTGCTTCTCACCCCTACCTTCTTCCCATCTCTACTTTCTTTCAGATGGAACGATTTTTATGTTACACCGCCTGCGCATATCTAATGAGTGGGGATATGCTCTTGCTCTCCACCAAGGTTACCTTTTATGTCGAAACACATATCTCCTTCCTTTTGCGTTTTGAACTCAAACAGTTAACAGCTAATGTAATTATGTCTCTCTAAGACAATCTTTTGTGTCTGTGCCATTATGTCTTAATCAAGGAGAACCACCCTTCTTGGTCGGGGTGCCTCAGTGAAGACCACCTTTCTTGGTCGGGGTGCCACCATGAAGACCTAACTTCTTTTTTTGTCGGGGTGCCACAATGAAGACCACCTAACCTTTTTTCTTGGTCGGGGTGCCACCATGAAGACCACCTAACCTTTGGGGCACCACCTGAACTCCTGAAAAAGCCAGCCTTCTCTGGAGCACCACCTTCCTTTCGGAAGGGCACTACTACGAGGACTTCCTTCTGAAGTTAAGTTCTTTTTTTAAAAAAAAAATAAAATGTACTGCATTCGTATACATACTAAAATAAATCTTTATTAAACCACTGTTGTCCTAGTTTTCATTTCTTGGCGGCTAACGAGACTCACACATTCACGCACACACGCACGCACCTACATACCCTAGTCTCATGCAAACTGATTGAGCTACTGGTTGCTATGAGTAATAAAAGTGTTGGCTGGTCGTTCATGACCAAGCAACATTTTTATTGTTACAAATTTATTTATTATTGTTTTATCCAATATTAGTTGTTGGTTATTGTTTACTATGCTTTTTAATTGTGTATAAAAAGAAACATTCTCAGTCCTTAAACATGCGTTTAGATTACAAATAATGTTATACATTTGTAATTTTTGTTTTATAATTAACAGTATCCACATACGGATATTTTATTGATATTATAATGCTGGGATAAAATTATTTATCCATCAAAAGCATGTGATACTTTATTATCTAACGACTTGCAGTTTAAGGTATTGTCATCCATGTGATAACTACAATAAAGAATATTAAAAGGAATTTAAAAATACCTATTTGAAATAGGAAATTAATTATATGGAAAAACGGGTAAAAAAAGTAAAGTGTTTAAATTGTAAATGTCCAGTATAGGTATGAATTTTGCTGGTTATAAAATTAAAATATGTGCTAACTTTACAGCAATTTTGTAATTTTATCATTCAGTATTTACTTACTAATTATAAATTATTTTTGGAGAAATTTGAAATACCATCATTAATGATCCCTTTCCTCTCCTTTTTTGACCAGCCTTTTCTCCTAGAATTTCATTATTTGCCGATTACATAATTCTAAAAGAGGCATTCCGAAAATACATTCATACCTTGCACAATGGGGTTTTCCGTGCTATTACCTGAACAGATTATTTCTGCATAATTTTTTCATAGTTGTCTTTTAAACGAAATGGCGACCACTGTTCTCGTGCGTGCATATAATTATCACCATGGCATTTTTACGGATATAATATTCTCGGTCGGGTCCTGTACGAATCGCTTCTCTAACGCGACTTGAACGCAACGGTCGAAGTGAGACCCGAAAGATCCAAGGTCATCAAAATGTCCTGAAAGATTCGGCTAGAGTTTCGCTGCTGGTTTACTCTTTATGCTGTGGCTCAGGCTTACTCGTCGAAAGGACATGTTCTGTAAATCTGTTTTGTCATGAAAATGAGGCACATAATTAAAATATGTGAAAGTGCATATACACGTGCAGCTGCCTCTTGTGAATCATCAACCATTTCGCTATTTTCAGCTGACTTCATTATTAACAAAACAAGGTTACGCGAAAATGATTTCCACCTTACCCACAGTGAGCTCAAGAATATCGCCATTCTTGTTTGGAACATGTCCTGAATCGCATCAGGCACGATGTCTCTAGTCCACGACATCGATGTTTCGGATGTCATCAGGTGGACAGGGGTGAAACCAGGTATCAGGCTGATATGAAAGCAGTGAACCAAAATAAACAACTACTCCGAGGGCAAATACTTCTATCGGCATTGAATTACTCTATTGGTTCGAGTGCTTCCTTTGGGGAAACATGAAGAAAATGACATGGACTAGGGACATCCTGCCTGATGCGATTCAGGATATGTTTCAAACAAGGATTGTCATAACCTTGAGCACACTTTGGGTAAAATGGAAAACATTTTCTTCATGTATCACCAAAGCAAGCACTCGAGTCAATAGTGTAATTCTTGCCGGTAGGAGTATATTTGCGGAGTAGTTGTTTCTGTTGGTTCACTACTTTCAAAACAATGCTAGGTTCTTATCTGCCGAGCAAAATGTCTCCTGTAGTTAAAAGAGTATTATGTTGACGTTCCTCGTACTCGACTTCGATGAACAAGTTTTAAGTGCACAAAAAGTTTTTTGCAATCCAATGAACGCTCTGTAGCAGACAGAATATTTTGAATTTTCAATCGCGACTTAAGTTTATAAAACTTTTGGTCTATTATGATATTATCACAACTTGAGAATAGTATATTGGTAGCATGCAATTGCTTGATAAATAAAATTTACGTGAATAAGGTGTACCTCAAGACAAATATTTTGGACATATTTCTTAATTGCGAATGATTTCGACAAAATTCACACCTCTAATGATTTGTGTGATATACTTTAAGCGACTGTTCAAGCCGAAGATTAATCGTATATTTTACTAAATTTTAAAAGGATATGTTTGGGAAAGATACTACATCATTTTTAACTACTGCCAAATTTAAGGTTTGAAACCGCAAAGCTAGATCCAAATAAAAACGGATTTCAATAGGATATTAGAGATTAATAGAAATTAGACCATATTCTGGTAGGCACTTTAATCTTGACTAGGAAAGGACTAACTAGTCTATGCGGAATTTGAGAGTAAAATGTTTTTGGTCCTATATCTGTAAGAGTAAGTTAAAATCTTCTTAAGCAAATAAACTTTTTTCTTAAATTCAAATATACAGTTGAAGTATCTTATATATATTATGCTTGTTTCCGATGTTCTTATAGTATTTCACCGAAATTCTTTATATATACAGAGATTGATCTTCGGCATGCCATTATATCTCCTATTTCAACAATAGGTATATTTTGGAATATGGTGTAGTTGCTTCCTTGTGAAATACTGCTTATGCTGTCCACATATTCCAAAGAGTATTTGTAACATATTGTACCTTTATCTTATTATCAAGACCAACAAACAAAAAACATTCAACCAAATCAAACAAATCGGAATACTTTACATACTCTGCATTACATTTTTTCGGTTTGACAAAGTTCTGATCTAAAAATGTGTATAATGAAAAGTTTAGTTATTGGAATAAAGATTTGGTGCATCATACTGCTACATCACAATGGATAACAATACTTTGTGGATGGAAATTTAAGGGGCCCTTTCATACAGGGTGGCCAATCGGGTGACGTTATTAATTTTTTTTTAGATAGCCCGTACCGAGACCTATCCAAAACACCTCCATGTATGTCTAGCGATTATTGATAGTTTTTGGGTCACGATTTTCGAGTGTTTTCAAGAAATCGTCGAAAACAAAAACAAAAATGCTTTTTGGCTTTTATTTTTTCTGCAGTTATACTCAATATTAAGCCTATTTTGATATCCAATAAAGAAAACCTGTACATCCGACCAATAATTAAGTACGTTTTAGGCCCAAAGTTCAAAATCACTGTTTTTAGTCAGGAGACCAAAACATTCAAAATAAAATTAAAAATACGTATGCCTGGTTCTAGGGCTCCAAACTAATCTTAAAAACTTTGCAAGACATTACATTTTCGAAATAATAATGAAAAAAATAGCATTTATGGGGGCACTTTGCGCCGTACGTAACTGTTAAGGGTAAAAAGGTGATAATTTACGAATTTCCAAAATGATTTTAGATACTATTATTTTAGTTTATTATGACATATTAAAAAAAACTCTTGTAACAGCTAATCAACCCGATAATCATTGATGTTTTAATGACTTTTATTAAAAAAAACTAATTTCCAAATTGTGATTTTTGACGTGTTTTTGCTATGTACTGTTGAACTTCTGCTAAATTAAGTTGCATGGAAACTTAACAAAGGAAAGGAATAATAAAACAATAATCTGACTTTCAGTTCCATGGCAGAATTACCTGGGAAGCGGTGTCGTAGCATACGCCTTCCCTTTCTTTCAGCGTAGCTTTTTGCGAGCTGATGTCGGCGAGACGCAGATGTGTTTTCATTAATTTTCCTTTTGCATTCCTCTAATCATTATCTGAGCGCTTCCACGGTGTTACTGGCGTAGACGATTTCCTTGTAATAGATGAAGAAATCAATGGGATTTAAATCTGGACTACGAGGGGGGCCAACTGATCGGCCCAGCACGACCAATCCAGCGGTTTGGGAAGGTTGTGTCCAAGTAGTTGCGCACTTCCCTAGCGTACTGGCATGGAGCGCCATCTTGTTGAAATATTAGATTCTTTCATATCTCAAGGTTTACGTCTTCTAAAGAGTCTGACAAGTTATTTTGCAGGAAATCTAAATATGTAGCTCCATCCAGCCTAGATGGCAGTTCGACGGGGCCTATTAGTTATCCATTCACTACCCCAGTACACAAGTTGACACTAAATCTGTTTGAAGGTTCGATTGTCGTGCAATGTGAGGATTTTCCGTTGCCCAATAGTGGTAATTGTGAATATTAAATTGTCCTGTCCTCGCAAACCGGGATTCATCGGTCCGGAAGATTTTGTTAGAGAAATCGGGATCTTCTCGAACCCTTCGTAAGATGAGCTCGCAAAAAGCTACTCTGAAAGAAAGGGACGGCGTATGCTATGACACCGCTTCCCAGGTAATTCTGTCGTGGAACTGAAAGTCAGATTATTGTTTTATTATTCCTTTTCTTTGTTAGCATTCCATACAAGCAGAAATTCAATAGTACATAGCAAATTCACGTCAAAAATCACAATTTCGGTTTTCGTTTTTTTATTAATAGTTTTACTTCCCACACCGATAGGTGAGGGGAGTATTGTGATCGCGAAAATTTTCGATTTTGAGATAATACACGTTTTGGGCATTTTATTATGTCTACATAACGAAAATCCATGTCACTCATTTCCGTCGGTCTGTCTCTCAGTCTGTCTGTACGCGTTTTTATAGCCACCTAATCTCAGTAACCGCTGCATGGATTGTGATGAAATTTGGGCAGCGACATGCTGTGGGGTCGTAGTAGGTAATGCTCGTATAATTTTGAAGTAATTAGCAAAAACAAAAAAGTTAAATCTTGCTAAAATTTTGTTTTTAGGCGTTTTAGGGATTCCTGATCATTTTCTACTTTTTTTTGGATGGGGGTGAAATTCGGGTGGTTGGGGGGTGGGGGGTTGTAAACTTGAAAAATTTGTTGCTTTCATAATAGACTGTCCACTGACCTGTGAAGGAAGACCTAGCGACATAAATAACTTTTTTAGGTCCATCCGAACATTGCCTTATCTATTACAGAAACCAAAGGTTTCTGGTGTAAACATAAGAGTATTGCTTTAGATCCTTCTATATTGTGTAACGATGAAACGGTTGAATTGATTTTAATGGAATTTTGACACAGTATTATCACCATCGCGAGGATGGAAAATGCGTATGGTTTTTATAAATCGTGCCAGTGGCGGCGCAGAAATAATAAAAACACTAAAAATATAAAAAAGCTCAAACTTCGTTTTTAAGCGTTTTAGAGGTTCCTGATCATTTTCTGCGTTTTTTTGGGTGGGAGTGAAGTTGGGGTGGTTGGGGGTGGTGGTTGAAAAGCTGAAAAGTGTGTTGTATTCATAATAGGCTATCCAGTACCTTGTGAAGGAAGACCTAGCGACATAAATCACCTTTTTAGGTCCATTCGAACATTGCCTTACCTATTACAGAAACCAAAGAATTTTTTCTGGTGTAAATATACGAGTATTGCTTTAGATAGTTCTGCATTGTGTAACGAGGAAACGGATGAATTGATTTTGATGAAATTTTGACACAGTATTACTACCGTGGTGAGGATGCAAAGAGCATATGGTTGTTAGAAATCGTGTCAGTGGCAGCGTAGCAATAATCAAAAAATGAAAAATACGAAAACAGCTCAAACTTCGTTTTGAGATGTTTTAGAGGTTCCCGATCATATTCTACCTTTTTTGGGTGGGGATGAAATTGGGGTGGTTGGGGGGTGGGGGGTTGTTAAACTGAAAAGTCTGTAGTACTGATAATAGGCTGTTCATTGACAATTGCATAAGACAATTTTAGGGGGAGGGCTGCCGATGATATGATTGCAAGGGGATCTCAGACTAAAGCTTCATGCTATTGGGAAAATAATAAACTGCTATCACAGTAATGTGTGGGAAGTACTGAGTCAATCAACTATACTTCATTTTTTTTTAATCATTTTGGAAATTCGTGAATTATCACCTTTTTACCTTTAATAGCCACGTACGGCGCAAAATGCCCCCATAAGTGCTACTTTTTCATTATTATTTCGAAAGTGTAGTGTCTCGTAAAGTTTTCAACATTAGTCTGAAGCTCCAGAACCAGACATACGTATTTCTAATTTTATTTTGAAAGTTTTGGTCTCCTGACTAAAACAGTGATTTCAAACTTTGGGCCCAAAAAGTACTTAATTATTGGTCGGATGTACGGGTTTTCTCTATTGGATATCAAAATAGGCTCAATACTGAGTATAAATGCAGAAAAAATAAAAGCCAAAAAGCATGTTTGTTGATGTTTTTGAAGATTTCTTGAAAACACTGGAAAATCTCTAAATTTTCCAAAAATAAATCATAACTCGAACACTATCAATAATCGCTATACATACATGGGGGTGTTTTGGATAGGTCTCGGTACGGGCTATCTAAAAAAAATAAAAAATAAAAACATCACCCGATTGGCCACCCTGTATAACATTATGTTCTAAACCACTTCTCTTCCAAGTTACAGATTTTGAAGTTGGAACAAAAAAATTGTTTTTATTCAAAATTTCCTCTATAGCATAATTTAGAAATGTGATAGTTTGCAGATGCATTTAGTCAATAAATAGTTTTGAAGGGGGTTTGAAATCATTCAATGCTAGCATTAAGGGGTGAAAAAATCAACCGTTACATTGTTTTCTAATTTTAAGTCTATGCATTCCTATTAATCTATTTCAAATTTCAACTTCCATGAAGTACACAGAACGTAATAAGTAACAATAGTAATGTTTGCTTGCTACGATAACAATGAATTGAATATACAGATGTAGCTGTGTACTGTACATTTGTACTGAAAAACTCGTATAACACTAAACTGAAAATCGATCTCTGCATATTTACTCATTCGTCGAGTGTACCCATTTTTTATTGATTGTCTGTAATGATAATGATAATACATTGCGAGTGATACAATATGCTCTGTTCCCCTTAGAAGTTACCGATGCAGCCCATTCGCCAGGTAGGAACACCAAATAGTTTAATATACATTTGTAGGGTATTTTGCAAATTCTTTCAATTTGTATGAATTTCTGTTGAAGAATACGGAAAACTTTGACGAATACGTTCAATAAAATAAATAGCCTCAATTTAGAAGTGACTTTAATATTCTGAAGAAGCTTTGCTCCGTAATATCGAATTTATGTCTCAAATATTATGATGGATTTATTGAAACTCCCATTTGGAGTTGCACACCAAAAATAAAATTATGTAATTATTGTGATACTTGATCTTATTCCAAAAACATCATATAATTAGCGTACCACATATTATATAAAAATTGAACCAATTAAATAAGAAAACTATAATAAAACTACGTCATATAGCAAAAAAATATAAAGGCTTAATGCAAGATAATTTTGAGAAGTTTACATGAGAGATAATCATAAAAAAATGCATTTTTTCATTTCTAAGAGCGTCGGTATCGTTTATGTCAAAAGTGTTTTTTTCCAGCAGTGTAAGAAAGAAATAAATATTCAACAGACGTTTTTGGATTCACGTTGTTTCCTAAGTTTTACGTACCAAAGAAGAATAATTCAATAGATTTGGAATTACCTTTATTTAATAGTTTAAACGTTTTCTCAGGTCATCTAAGCGTGTTTCGGGTTTGTGTCAGCATTTTAGGTAATCACGTAATACTATACATACTTAGGTCTTTAGCAACTGCGTGTAACTTGAAATCCTTGTGTGATGCCTGAATACGTATATTCCTTTATACTATTGGAATTTATGAAAATGGAACACTTACTGTAAAAAACCAGTTTGCTTTGGAACTCACATGATTGAAAAAAATTAGATTTACTTAAAACAGTCCAAAAAATCAGCAAATACGATTTTAGTGAAAACGTTATAACAATGCTACTGTTCCTATGTTTATTAATCTGGTGATCAAGCAAAGGGGTAACAATAACAATGGTGAAATGTACCACCTCAAACATTGTGGTGCTGGTTAGGAGATGATAACATTGATTGCAATTTGACTACAATTTATTATAATAATGTTCTAGTGTTAAGTTTTTAAAATCACCTGTTTATTGTCTTTTGTCAGTCTACAAATTTAACAAACAAGTTTCCTGCCACAACTTTGCAGGAAGATTAAAAATAATTCAATAGGTAGCTTAGAAGGTATAGAAATCGGTTACCGATATGTTTTGCTCATATTTATTTTCTTCTTCATATTACCTCAGAAACATAAGGCTGAAAAGTATAGTGGTCAGTATTGCTAAGGCAGTATTTGCGCTCAAAGTGTATGTTTTTGCTGACCAAAATTTATTTGTATAGTCGCAAATATCATTTAATGAATATCGCACCCAATATCTCATTAATTAGTAACGGAGAGTAGAGGAATGTAGATAATATGCATAGTAATTGTTCAAAAAAGCAATGAGTCGATGCTACAAAAAAACAAAATTATGGCGACGTAAAATATTCTAACTTTTCTGGATATCTGCATCTGTTGAAAAAAATCAAAGGCAACATTTAATTACACTGAACAAGAATAAAATTCAACCAACATTGCTACATATTCATATAAGCAATTTGTGTTCTAGTCCATCCCAATTGCGGCAAATACGGGCTTGAGAGATTTCTTCATAAAGTCATACCTATAGAGATTCGCATATTTGCTTTTTTTAACTGTGTGATAATATTCCTCCCTTTTCTATGAATGCACCATCTTCCGTTAATGAGCGAATCAGAACTGTAGTAGTAGCTGTGGGGCGGCCGCGCCTGGCAAGTAGGCCCCAGTAGGTCCTTTTTGCCATCATCCCCGAATATGACCCCCCACCCTTCCAAACTTTCCCGACCTTTTAACAAAGGCCATTACATCGGCTTAGGGAGGGTAATTCCTCTGGCCGGAGTCTATCAGATTCAAAGATCTCATATCTGAGCCCGCCTAGCAACTCTCATTCCGTGTGGTAGGCCGTTTCATCGACCTCTCCACAACCCATACATAGGGAGTCGTCTTCAATTCCTAATAGTAATAGATGCCGCCTGAGCCTACAGTGCCCTGTCAGAACACCCACGAGGTTTCTGATGTCCCATCGGCCTTGGTTCCGCAGTCATGCTGACCTAGATGTGTTCAGCCCGGCTATAAAATCCTTGGCTCGCCTGCATCCCTCACTTTGCCCCCACTGTTCGTCTGTGGCATCGTTTACCCACTTTTTGAGGGCTGACATTACCTGGCTGCTTACTTAATCCTATAGCAGGCTCCGGGCCAACAAACGGTCTCCCGGTGCCGAGTCTGGCTTTCTCATTACCAAGAACGCCCGTATGACCCGGTGCCCACATCAACGTAACTTCCTTCAGTCTTACCAGCTCTTCCAGTCTCTCCGCGCACTCCTGAACCAGGGGTGTCCTAGTCCTGGGCCCGCAGATGGCTTTTAGAGCCGCCTGACTGTCAGAGCAGATGTAGACCTTCTGCTCTGTTCCCTTTCTCACCTCGTCGTTGCATGCAGCAGAGAGTATTGCATATACTTCCGCTTCGAAAATCGAGGTGTACGTACCTAAAGAGTAACTCTTCCGTACGCCTAGACTTTCTACATAGAACTCTGCTCCTAAGGCCTGTTCGTTACTTAAACGAGAGCCATCCGTGTAGTACACCAATGCCTCTTCGGGAAACTGAATCTTCCCTCTTTTCCACTCCTCGATATTGGAAATGGTAAGAGTGAAAGATTTATCCAACCTTCGTAGACGGTTTGCCTCGACAACCTTGTAGGCAGAGATAGGTAATGCCTCCTCCGCCAGCCTGGCTATCTTTGCGTGGCCAACCGCCTCTCCCTTTAGCTGCCAGTTGCCAGAGTCCCGCATTCTCAGATGCGCAGCCACCGCTGTCATCCTAATCCAGGATGCCATCGGCGGCAGCCCGAGCAGGACCTCCAGTGCTGCAGTTGGGCTCGTCCTCATTGCACCGGTGACACCCACACAGGCAACCCTTTGTATCCGTCCTAGACTGCGGGCCACTGTGGATTTCTGCACACAAGACCACCCAACCACCGAGCCGTATTGTATTCGGGGTCTTATGATGACAGTGTATATCCACTGCAGGATGTTGGGGTTCAATCCGCATGCCCTTCCTACTGCCCGCCGCAGCTGCCAGAAGGTCGCTGTCGATCTTGACACAAGTCTGTCAACGTGCGACCCCCACGTCAGCTTCCAGTCAAAAATCATCCCCAAGTATTTGACCTCCCGCGAAATTGCTAAAGGTCTTCCATACATTGTAAGTGTTCTAAAACCTTCTAACTTCCTTCGTCCACAGAACCGTACTAGCTCCGTTTTTGTTGGATTTACCGAGAGCCCTGTGTCTGTACACCATCCTTCAATTATTCTACAGGCCATCTGCATTCTATCACAGACCGTGCTTAGAAATCGTCCAGAGACGACTACCACACCGTCGTTCGCGTGTGCCTGTGCCTGGAAGTCTTGTTGTGCCAGGCTTTCCAAAAGACTATTTATAACAAGACACCTTGGGAAGGGGATAGACAGCTGCCCTGCTGGCAGCCCCCCCTCACCAGGATGTCCCGCTGGAAGTCTCCCTGGATTGCCCGAACTGTCCGACTCCCTAGCGCAGATCGCACCCAGATCACCAAGGTCGGCAAAAACTCACGAATTCTGTCATCCAACGTCTTGTTAGGGAACCTTATTGGTTGAGGATCTGCTACCATGCCGTTGCCATGGAGATTAAATCTTGCTATTGGCCGCCCCGCCACAAACTTTATGTTCCTGTCTCTTTCTGTGTCTGGAAATATCGAAATACCAGTGGCGTTTTGTATTTCGTGTTTATAATCTTTCTACAGATTGTCCCAAACTATTTGAATATCTGTTTTGTCGAGTTTATTGTCTTGTCAGCTTGTTAGGTACACTGTTTTTCGTCGTTATTATTGTTATTATCTTATTTAAAAATGAACATTTATACAACCGGAAAGATGCTTCATAGCTCTGAAGTATTCACGTAAAATCCGCCACCTGGTAGTCCACTTTGTGGACCGCCTGGTCGGCATCTGGACCGGTGGCGGTGTGTCCGGTACCCTCACCGGGGAAGTGAGTTTCCAGCAGGAGTTCCAACGACTCCTCGCTGGACGTTGTCCAGTTCCCGTCTTCCTTTTTGAGAGACCCAATTTTCTCTCTACCTTCGCCACTCAGAACTTTCATCAGCCTGGCTGATTCTGGTAGAGACTTGATTTCCCCACAGAATTCTCGCCAGCTAGTTCTTTTCCTTTGTCGCAATTCCTTCTTAAAATCCTTCCTAGCTTCCCTATTCCATGCAGCTTCCGTTCCACTCCTGGTTGCCTTGTTAAAAGCTTTCCTAGTTTCTTTCGAAGGTCCTCAAGGGACCTCCCCACCATGGAACCTTCTTAACTTTGGTCTCCCCGAGCGGACAGGACGCCACGAATGACTGGGTTACTATTTCTCCTAAGCTGGTAACTACTATTTTTTAACTGGGTAATAATGTTCCTCCCTTTTCTATGAATGCACCATCTTCCGTTAATTAGCGAAAGAACTGTAAGAAACACAACAAAAAATCGAATTATGATGGTATCTTGAGATTATATTCAAGATATCTTAAATATCGTGGGATGCTGATTAATTTTTATTCAAATTTATTTGAATATCTAAGTTTCAGAGAACATTTTGCTCTAGATTACGATTTATTTGTATCATCGTGTCATTCAGTAGTAGTTGTAGAGGTGAGCATTGTATGAAATTTTGGTTTATACAGATTTATGATATATATGGATTTGTCGGATCTGATCAAATTATTTTTTAAAAAGATAAATTAATCGCCATCAATCTAATAAAATTTTATTTCTTTTTGTATTCTTTAACCTAATATCTAAAATTGAGCATAGTAGTCGGCATCGGTGTGCTCTGATTTCGTATTACCGCTGTAAGAGCAGACCGCGAACTGAAAACATAGAGAGCCAATAGTGCGTGTGTGGAAGATTATGGGTTTATTGAAACTTATTTCTGAAGTCTGTCTGCTGAACGTGGCGGGTCACTCTCGGCTACAAAACTAAAATATTGAGTTGAAGTTGAATTACAATATTTATAATTAAGCTGCAATCTTCAAATGGAACACCGTGATTGAAGACCTTGGTCAATTAAATAATTCGATATTTTAATGATGTAGATAGATGTCACAAATAATTTAAAATACCAGTCATTATAACTCTTAAAAGAGGCTATGACTCTGCGGTATTACTACTACACATGTATGAAAAGTACTTACGCAGGCCACGGTCAAATTCGAAATATGTTTTTTTTGAGAAATCGCCACGTCAATTTCGATTTTAATCCGAAGCAACCTGATTGTTTCAAGTACAAATGCCTACATTTCTTTATACCAAAAAATATGAAATTTTATTACCTTTCTATTGATATATTGTCGGCATCATTCTCTTTCAGTTTTATTTTGATTCCAAAATGTCTAATTAACGTATAGTTTTCAACCTTCATCACCTTTCAGCAGGAGCAGCCTATAAGTTCTGTCGAACTGACTTCAGTTTGATGCCAGTTACTATACTACTACTACTGCTACCGTTGTTATTTATGGATGTATCAATTGTTAAGTACTTAACCTTAAAACAAATTGGAAAATGGCAATTTTTTCTCAAACCGGAACAGATGTTATGGTTTTTTATAAACGAAAATATATTTCGAGAATATTCGAGATATTTGCTGCAAGAGCAAAGCAAGATATCCTGACCGGCAAAGTCATCCAAGGAAAGAACTACTTAACACTTTTTTGGAAGTACAACTGGTGCAACAGAGGAGTTCTTTATTCTGATAAACAGGAAACAATGAAACCTATGTAGAACGAAGAGAATTAAGAGTTTTATGAGCTATGATAGAACGAGTTCGCGATAGACGCTCAGCCACGGTTCAACAAACAATCAGCTGTCTTACTCAAGGTCTGGGGACTTTGCGCCGATCCCTTTGCGCATCGACATTTTGGGTTAGAGAGAGATAGATTTCAATAGCGGCGGCACGGCAGGGTCATGGCTATCTACATAGAATATGAATATAGAGATAAATAATATAGATCTCAGATCAAATCTAGTACTTCATGGGAGGTAAACATTAAGGACAACATAAACTTTATGTTATCTTTAATGTTTACCTTCCTTTTACACCGCTTATGTTGAGTATTATTTCTTAATTCTGCCCTGTTGTACACTTTTTTCTATTCCGGCTCTGGGCGAATGAAACTATCCCAAAATGGCATCGCTGACGTCAGATATTTGCAACACGTCATCACAAAGGAACCGACCGTGAGTAAGACAGCAGCAGTAAGATTGTTTGCTCAGCTGTTACCACCAACGACGAGAGCTCGGCTCCGACATTAAACGTTGACATTCGCGCTTTTGCTTTATCATGCCAGATTCATATTATTATTTACACATGAAACCATCAATGGAATCCCTGTGCTGCTTATAGGATGTAGAGGATTACTTTTAATTTTATATGCCCGTCAGGTAACTTCACAAATTTCTACATGAACGTCATTGTGAAAGAAGTTGCATAATACTTATCGTCACAACCTTATTTATGCTACATTTTCAGCTCGAAGTAAACCTCGTATTTGCGACCTGTACTCAAAGATGGGCCTGACTGGCATTCGGGCTGCGCCGGTGTATCCTCTAGTTAGGATCAGCTGCACGGTGGGATCGATGGTGGATCCTTGTTGGTGACGGTACAACCTATATCTATAACTACGTCAGTCGGATCACCTCTCGGGGGTAATAGGGGCGTTACGCCGGAAGTGGCGTTCTCTTCGTCAGTTCGTTGCAGGTGATGCAGTGATGTCGCTAGCGACGATGTTACAGCGCACGCCTCTTCTCGCGTCGGACTGTGACCAACGCTAGGGGGCGCTGACACTGATGGCAGTACTGGAGCCACCGTTGATGGCTGGCCCTCGAGCCAGCTGCGCACGTGCCATTGACGTTCTGGAAATAAACAGTTTGATATGATTTGGATAAAAAGCCGCATAACGTTCTTCGCAGAACCATTATAAGAATCGGTCACCACGTAATGCCACTGACTCCAGCTCTGGTTGCGTAGTAGTTTAGAATAGTTTGCTTGCACAGTAGCGGCAGGTAACCCGCTTTGGCCAACGCCGAACCCGCTTGCAGGTAGAAGCAGGCGAAGCGGGAACCTGCCTCGGCCGACGCGGGTTCCGCACGCAGGTGAAAGCAGGTAAGAAAAAGGGTACAAAGATTTGCCAGTCGCATCTACACACGGTATAGAAAACATGCAATAAGCATTCAAAATGTTGCGCATTATTGGCAAAACAATGGTGATGTTCAAATTCCTGACGGACAGCTGCAAAACACACTGGAAATGATTCCTCCAGGGGGCTAGAGGGTACAATGGAGTGAAATAGTGTTTGGTTAAAAAGTTGTCCCCCTTGACAAATATTTTAATGTGTCTTGGCGTTTTTTCGTTTAATCAGCGGTTTTTTTATGAATCCGTGGTGGGAAGTTTTCAAATGAACATATATACTAACTCATAAGTCCGTGTCCGTATACATACACATGTAGATTCACATCATACACATTAGAACTATCTAGCTGAAATTTTCAACGAATTCATGTGCCTCGTCTTATTAAGGAAGCTATCCATTCTGGTAGAGACTGCTTAAATCGCTTTGTAAACAAGTTTTTGGTATCAAAAGGTAGAAGTTTTGTATCATTTTGGCGCTAAACGGAGATCTGACTGCTGCATGACTGACTTGTTTGGTTTGGGAATTATTGTGGCACCTAGCTTATATCTGGTGTTGTGGTTGTGTATAAATTTGTTATAATCATTTGAATATCTATGATACCAAGTGATAGTTCATGGTAAATACAATTGCCTAACGTTATATATTTTGGTCTCTTAATATCGTTTGTCGGTTACATTGTTATTTTGTTAAACATTAAAATTAGGGTAGCGTTTACTTCTGATACACACTGATAGGTGAGGGGATCGCGAAAATTCTCGTTTTTGAGCATTGGGAACAATACCGACATTGGACGCGCTACATCAGGTGGCTCTTGAACTTGGCAATGCAGCAGGGACTACCTGGGTTCAGTGAGAATTCCCGTGTCAGACAGATCCTTTGGGCTGGCCCACCAATTATAAGATCATTATAATATCATTAAGTGATCATTTTGTTACCTTATATATTTTATGTTTTGTATCCTTTCTTTATCATATTCAATCATAACTTTACCATATTGATACTATATTTTTATCAACATTTACCATTAAATTTGATATTGTTGAACAGTCCTCTTTTTAATATCAAATATCGAAGCAAACCAACATAATATCGTAAATCGAACATAGTTAAAGTATATCAAGATTTTTATTATTAAAAGGTTTATATGATAAAAAGAGTCATTTTTCCCGGAATTTTCTGATCTTATAGAGTAGTGAAAATGGCCCAGACGTTGACATCTCGACGAGATACCCCAGAATAAAGAAAAACTGAAGGTTCTACGTTGTCTTGAACCAGAGATATTGCAAATCTTTGCAGCGCACTCTCATTTAAGATTCGATGTATAGTTGCGTAACAATTGCATAATTCATAAATCTATAAGTTGCATTTCAAAACTTAGTTATTTGTTTATGATCTGTGAAAATTTCAATTCCAAACGCTTATAAGCAGCCCCGATATGATTTTATAAACAAAAAATGTTATCTTCGTTCTTATCAGTCTTAGAGGCGTACGTCATTTTGTTATCGAATGGAAGGTTTTTTAATGAGCTTTCCAAAAAGCTTTACTGCAAATAGATGTGACAATAAACGTAAAATTTATTGAATTTGTTTATTAGAGAAAAGTGACTCCTTTTTATACGACTTTATTTAATCACAATTTTATCATGAATGAATAATATATTTGAGTTGCTTTGAATCTCAACCTTCGATGGAACTATCCCGCTTCATTAAATAATCCTGCGAACATCGGTTGAGCAAGAGTAAATGTTCAAACAATTAGTCACTGGGATAAACAATTAAAATGTTTCGTAAACTAACAAACCCATCTAGCTGAAATTTTTTACAGTTATGGAAAACTGTAATGGCGTTATTTTCGAGATATTAATTATTATGTATAATACATATTTTTAAAGTTATTAACCATTCAATTAGGCAAAATATGTGGTTTTATAAGTTTAATAGTTCCTCGAGCTAAGATTAAATTATCTTCACAGGTTTTGTAAAATACAGCTTAACAATAATTACTGTAAAGTACATGCATTCAAAACATTTTTTTTGTACGTCAACCCCGAAAACTCGCCCCCAACTTTTTGTTTTCAAATAGCACCCCGTAAGTTTTCCTACATAAATGATATTCCTATCTTATTTAAAATCTTGTGGTTGATTTTATACGCAAACCTATTTTTTTCGTAAAATTATAAGCATAATATAAATAAAATAAGAATTTGTTTGACACGAAAAACTGATGAAAAGGGAAACTAGGGCGTTTTTAAGGGCACTGGATGACCTATCATACATGCCTCCGAAAACAAATGTCTTTTTATCATTTTTTATTACGAAAATATTACGCCTGAAGAAACCCTTATTTTATTTATCTTATGCTTTGACTTTACGAAACAACTGTTTTGTGTATTGAATCAGAGGCTCTACAAACAATGACCTCATTTATGTAGGAAAAGCTGTGGACAGCTATCTGAAAAAAAAATGTTGGGGGTGAGCTTTAGGGGTTCAAGTACAAAAATTTGTTTTTAAAATATGATATGTCCTATATGTCCTTCAGTACCCTTGAAATGCCCACTTAGTTTTCATTTTTATCTGTTTTATTATAAATAAATATTAAGCCTCAAACAAATCCTTATTTTATTTATATAATGACTACGCAATAAATAGGTTTGTGTATAAAATCAAAGCTTCTATAAGATTTTAAATATAATAAAACACTTTTATTGTCTAGCAGTATTGATTGCTACATGAAAAAAGGTTGGGGGGAGTTTTAACGGTTGAAGTACAAAGAAAATGTTTTGAAAGCATAGTATGATTGACCCTATAGTTCTTTCAAAAGTTCCACTCAGTTTTCGTTAGAACTTTTTCTGTTAGGAGAACAGTATCACGTGTCAAGGAAAATTCTGGCACACCCTGTATACTACAGCTCCTATATCCTCTTTTGCTACTACTGCTACTGCAATCATGACAGCTATAATATGACTATGTACATCATTTTGGTTTTGTGAATAATAGATAATTTTATATCATTGGGTGCGTTTTAACTTTTAACCTTCTCACATCCAAACGGTCCTAGTTAAATAGATATCAACTGGCTCCATTCATCACAAATTCAATTTCCCATAAATTCATCCCTATACATTACTTTTGTATATTTGACCGTTTTCGTAGTATTTCAAGAAAATGCTCGTAGTGCCGGAATTTCTCTATTAATCCCTGCAGATACGTGCGGCGTCTGGTGTGACGTCACACGCAGCACCATCAGGCCCGGTAGCTCTCGACGGTCCTGGTTCAACGCTTATGAATAATATATACAAATAAATATATATAAACATACCATCCATTTCCATAACCGCACTTACATATTTCCTTCTAATATTTTTCTATAACAATGCGATTATAGTGCAGCTTGTGTCTTTTATCCCAAATAGGAGTTTTCTCAAACACTGAAGCTATAAGTAACACCATCGGTACTCATCGTCCACCGGCACAGACGAAAGCAGTTAAAAAACTAAATTTCTGTTAGTACAAAAGCGTCCACGCGGGCTTCCGGCGATGGTACCTGCGTGCGGATTGCCTGCTTGCAGTTTCCCTGCTGCAGGCTAACCTGCTCCCCTCTGTGTACGCCCCTACACATTGAGAAGCTGCACAGTTTCGTACCGCTTTGTTTGCGTTTTGACAATAGATGATTGTTTTACAAGTACTTTATCAAGGGCACACCAGATACACTGATCTATTCGTCCCATATCGCCTAGAATGCATGTATGACGTCTGGCACTCTTGTTTGCGAGATTTCGCATGTAAAGCCTGTAGGTAGATTTTTTTAATGTGCATGTAATATTGATTCCTATTCCACAAGCGCCTCAGTTTTCACGAATAAGTTTCTTTTTGAAGCTGAACTATAAAAAATACAGCAACCATCTACTTTTGGCGGTATGTTCAGATGATCTTTAGATGATATATTTTATTCTATTATACATATACTCTAGGGTACTGATTCATTTTTATTCAAATTAAATTAACAAGGCAAGTTTCTTGGTATTTGTGTATTGTGTGTTAGTTGTGATGTATGACGTAAAGTCAAAAGATAGGTTAGATTTTTGATGTGTAAACGTCATCGATTCATCTGGATTTTTTGATATTGAGAGATGGGTGTTCTAGAATGTCATCCGGATGTTTCGAATACTCTAGACATGATTCTATGTTTAGAAACTTTTTGTCCTCTTGTATTTTTTTATTTCTCTGATCATTATTGAGAAAAAAAACAAAACAGGATTCTCTGTTATTAGATCGATGAAAAAAATGTATTTGAAATGTGGTCTGGCAGGCTATGGCTTTATTTCGATAACTGTTTTGTTTTATTGAATTTGACATGTAGCATCTTAAATCATAAGTTATGTCGTCAACTTCAGAGTTGCAAAGTGTAAACGTAATCTAAATACTCTCCAGGGTAAGAAAAGGGGGCGTGCATGTCATCCTGAAGATTTGACAAACCGTTTGACATTTGAACTTATGTAACTCATATTGCGTTTCTTATATTCCAAATTTGAGCTAAATACCTCAACAATTGAGAAAGTTATTAAGAAAAAAACTGGAAAAATATTAAAATTTCAACACCCTGTAGATCGGTATCGAAGCGTTTGCGGACCTATGTTTATTTGAAATTTCTGTTGTTGAGAAGTTATCGAGATTGAGATAAGGTTAAGAAATTTTGTTTTGAATTGTGATGTAAAAAGGTGAAAATTACGTCCAGTTTGATTCACTGGTGTGAAGAAAAAGCTGGCGTCGTGACAATATGTTTCACTCTACACGACCGTTTCTTCTGTATTATAGCGTTTTTCACTGGTTGCACTCGGGCTGCACTGGATTTGTGTTTTGCATTTCACTGGCAGTTCCAGTGCAAAACTTTTTAAGAGCATGCATTTCACTGGCATTTCTGCACTCGGAGCGGTCGAACTGAGTGCAATAATTTCGCACCGATTTCAAAGCGAGTGTCGTCAGGGCCGCCACATCGCAAGGTTGGGCCCAGGACCAGATTCTGGCCACGGGCCCCCAATACCATAGCCGTCTCAAGTGATGTGACCGTGACCTTCGAACTGGCAACGAGATGGTTATGCCAAGACCATGTTGAAAAACTATTGATTTCCTCTCTCCACACAAAACGTCATTTGTACTTGCTTTCAAGTTTCATTTTTACTAAACTATGTTTTTTATCCTTCATTTTTTTATCCACTCATTTCTTAAGAATAGCTGACAGAAATTAATGATTGACTAAATTTTATAATCGACACATTCAATCAGTTATGTTCAAATCGAAATTTTGTAGACTGATTGGAAAAGAGAGGCTATGTGTACAACACGGCTGAAAGGTCTGATTGAAACAGCACTGGAAAGAATATAGAATGTGTAGGTAAATCGGGACAAAAGATAATTGCTATAAAAATGAAGTTCCTTTTATTATAGTTTATTCACTATTCATTAAGTTATTTGTAATAAAGTTGCCCAGGAAAGAATTAGGTTATTAACAAAACAAATGAATCAGTAAAATACGATCTTCGTTTTGTTGAATAACATAACATACACTGTTAAAAAACAGTCGCCCGCGCGACAGCGTTTACTAGTAGCGTTTTCGACTCATTGCCGTATCATTGCACTGATAGGAACTGAGTGTCAAAATTATGTTCGTCTTACATTTTACTGCAAAACTAGTGAGGTTTTTTGTTTTCGACTTATCCGCTTAATTGCACCTGAGCGCAAATGATCGCCATGGACGCTCAGAGCTCGTGGAGATTTCAGTGCATTTTTGACGTCTATAAAACATTAATTATAACCTATTTTATTTGTCAAAGAAAATAATTTTTTGAATCAAGAACTGAGTAGTGGGGTAGTATACATAGTAGTACAGATGCTAGGATAGGTTGTGGAAGCTACGGGAACTATAGTTGAAAGAACTGCGAACAAAGTCATCTTCGGATGATGAGGAAATTGAAGCATATCTAGTTAAATTGCAAACAGCTGCGTGTGTCCCAAAAATACGAATGTTTGTTGAAGATGCTGCTCATAAACCGACGGAAGAAGAGATATAACAAGATATACATAAGTATTTACCGATATAGAAAGATATTCATTTTTAGTGGGCAAACCATAGGCTGGTGCAAAAGCCATATCGCACAAAATGCTGTTAGGTTTTATGTCGATTAATCAATAAATGATTGAACAAGGCGGATTCAAACTATTCAAATTCCAAAAGCACCACAGAATGAAATCTGTCATCAGTTGGCTGACAGCACAGCTACTTCAATTGCACTGAAATTTGGTGTATGTTCGACTTACACAGTTTAGATTTATCGGACTTCTGGAAACCAGGCGAGTTTTCAATGTGCACTGTAGTGCAATCGTGGTTAAAATCAGTGTAGTAAGTCGAAAACGCTATAAGACTCAGGCCCGGACCGGGCCCCTACGGGGCCCGGGCCCGGGGCAACAGTACCCGGCTGCCCCCCCTTGTGGCGGCCCTGAGTGTCGTGGAAGTGAACCAAGAAAATGACAGTAGGTTTGAGCGGGAAACTTCAAATCGTAGAATTGTGTTTCATCTGTTTAAACTTTCGATCTTTGAATAGAGTAATACCTAGTAGATTTTCACTATTTTCAGTCAGAATGAGTAGAGTGAACGAAAAAACAAACTTTTAATTTCCTTGTTTGAATTGGCAGAATCCAGCTCATCTGAGGATGAACAAATATGTATTTAGGAAGAGATTCGTGAGAAAAAATTCCCAGAATTAGCAATTACATGAAAACTATTGAACAGTTTTCAGACAAACGAAAGTAGTATAGTATATAGTAGTCATATAATACGCAAAGATTGTTGTCAAAACAAGTTGATGTTTCTTGATGTGTATTCCACTGGAAGGACCCAGTGCAAAAGTGTTACCCTAGGTGAACTTTTCAAGTATTCTGCACTCGCAAGGAGTGCACTAAAATGTGCCCAGTGGAAAACGCTATTATTGTCATTTTATTGCACTATCATGTAGAATCTATGGTATGGTCAGATCTGATCGAATTATTTTTTGTCATCTGAGGCCATGATATAATTTTTGGGAATGCTCTCTCCATGATGGATTCTTAGTCACAAGCAAGTTTTTTTTTGGTTCATATTGTAACAAATCGCCTATATTGTATTCCTCATCTTATCACACCGCACACAGTAAGCTACTTGGCAAACAAACTACTCACTATAGCTGCTTGCAAATGTCAACTAAGCTATCGGTTGCGAAGGTAACCTTTTTACTAAATTTCGTTTGGGGGGAGGAAGGGGCTATAGCTAATAGTTACAAATCGACAGTAACTCAATAATCAATATATATGTATTAGTAGTTGGCAATCTAACCTCTAGCTTGGTCCCTGTGCTGTACAGTGGGCATCGGTAGAGGTGTGGTTGCCATCATCCGCTGTTCAGCCAACTCATGCTCCAGTTCTTCCTCTTCCTTGTACTCTTCGCTCTCCCGATGCACAAGCACCTGTACTACCTGCGCTTCGGTGTTCTGCCTGCTCAGCGGGGGTCGGCTGCTGGTCGTAGTAGTACCGGCCCCACCGATGCTGCCCGCACTCTCCGGAGATGCTTCAGTCACCAGAATGTTTATGTCAGGGGGTGGGCCGCCCCCGCCGCTGCTGCTCGAATATCGCTCCGATTGGGTGCGTTGGACCGCTGCGCCGCCACCTTGGGCCACCTGAAAACACTTCGATCATATATAACTAGATAAGTAACGGTAGCTATCCAACACAGTGATTGTTTGTTTGCACCATCTTAGTGGATTTTGTAAACATCCAAGATGTTTACCCTAGACAGGACATAGACGGGTGCGTGCACATTTGAAAGGGGGTCACGAACTTCTATCTGAGATTGATTTATGTATAAATGTGTGTAGTGTCGTCAGTCTACATTTAACAAAACAATATACTGAATATGGGAGTTGATTGTTAGCTCTGTTACATTAAAGTACTTGTGAATGAAACACTATACAAAGTAAACATTTTATAAGTCCTCTAAAAGGAATAAAGTAGCTCAAGTTGAGGACACAAAAAATCAATCATATGATCATAGTATATCACTCAACAATAACAGAGACAGTAGAACACTGTATATACTACCAAAAGGATATAGATAGATAGTTAATCTTTATTGGTTCCATATGACCCTATTAGGGTATATAGAACATGTCAAAAAAATTAATGACAACATACAAACATACAAAAATGTATACTCATCCATATATTCGTCATTTTGTGTACAATACATATTCCTATTAAAGGTTCAACAGTACTTCATATGAAATGTCTCATTACATACTATACACAAACGAAGAAGACAAAAGTAAATAAACTAAGCAGTTATCAGAGTACTAGTGGACCATTTAAGAACCTTGCAATTCATAGTATGCCCTACCTAACAGAAAGTTTCTGAATTTCAATATATTCAGTGGAACAGTATTCTGAACCTTTTCAATTGAATATTTGGCCATCTTAGCAGTTTAAGTGGAAAGTTAATCGCATAAAAAGCTACTTTACTTTTATGATGATTAGACATTGTAAGCTGCCTTCAGCAAAATTTATTATTTTTGAAGTAGGTGTGTATGTCTTAAGTTAGAACTTACATTAGCTCGTGCTTTTGCCTATTCCAAGATTATTCGTCTCCAAGCTATACGTCTCATTGATTTTTAAGTAAAATGGTTTTGGTGAATATATTTCTGATCCTTTCAACTGATTTCTGCTCAGAGGTTTCATGGTGGAATCTTAAACTGAAATATTTTTTCAAAACAAGTTTTATTAGATCAAGGCAGTGCTCCTGATCTGATTGATGATTGACAAATGTGTCAAAAACTATACGAGGTAGATTCTTCATTGCATGATGTACCAAAAAGTCGATAATTTTAAAAATCGGGTGACACGGTTTTTTTAAAAGATAACTGGACTTTGAGATATTTTTCCGCAGATTTATAAATATCTATAGTAAACTGAGATGCATTTGTTAACTACCCTTATGCTTTTTTCAACTGGAGACTCGATAAAGAAACGTCAGATGCTAAGCGACTGTTGCAAGGGTCACAGGTAACGCACTTCGTCAGAATTTTCACTACGAAGCCTGCTATGTATGCAACAATATCTTCGCAATAAGCAGTGAGATGCCAAGCTGATGAAGCGAGGTAATCAAACATCTAACCCATACAGATTCTGTCCCTCGGAGCACATGCCGCAAAGTTACGCCACTGCAAACATGATATAAACATTACGTACGTGTGACAAGATCGACCCTCACCCGGTGTATATTCCTTTTACTTCCCACAGCGATAGGTGATAATCACAGCGAATTGAGTGAATATGTGCCTCAGTTGTAGTTCATATTATAACCTTGAATCATATACAAGTACATTGAACTATAAACTTTTAAGAGCCTTCATTTTTACTGCCCACACGGATAGGTGAGGGGAGTATTGTGATCGCGAATATTTTCGATTTTGAGATAATACGCTCTTTGGGCATTTTATGATATCTACATAACGAAAATCTAGGCCACCCAATTCCGTCGGTCTGTCTGTCTGTCAGTCTGTCTATTGGCGTTTTTCTAACGTCGTAATCTCAGTAACCGCTGCATGGATTGAGATGAAATTTGGGTAGCGCTATGCTGTGGGGTCGTAGTAGATGTTCATATAATTTTGGAAATCGGAGTAATTAGCAAAAAACAAAAAATTTCAAATATCCCTCAAACTTTTTAGGTTTTTAGGCGTTTTAGGGGTTCCTGATCATTTTCTACTTTTTCTTGGGAGGGGGTGAACTTGGGGTGGTTGGGGAGGAGGAGTAGGGGGTTGTAAAACTGAAAAATTTGTTGTATTCAGGATGGGCTGTCCATTCATCTGTGAATGAAAAACCTAGCGGCATAGTACACTTTTTAGGCCCATCCGATCATTGCCTTGCTTATTATAGAAACGAAGGGACTTAGAATTTCTGATGTATACACCCAAGTATTGCTTGTGATCGTTCTATATTGCGTAACGCGAAAATTATTAAATTTATTTTAATGAAATTTTGACACAATGTTATTACCGTGGCGAGGATAGAAAACATTTATGTTTTGGAAAAATCGTGTCAGTGAAGTGTCAGTTTTAGGGGTTCCTGATTATTTTCTACTTTTTTTGGGTGGAGGTGAGTTTAGGGTAGTTGGGGGGGTGGGGGGCTGTAAAACTTAATAATTTGTTGTATTCATAATGGTCTGTCCATTGACCTGTGAATGAAAAACTTCGCGGCATAATACACTTTTTTAGGTTCATCCGAACATTGCCTTGCTTATTATAGAAAACCAAGGGACTAGCAATTTGTGACGTACGCGAAAATTATTGATTAGGTTTTATTGAAATTTTGACACAGTATTACTACCGCGGCGAGGATGGAAAACGCGTATCGTGTCAGTGGCGACGTAGCAACAATAAAAAACAAAAAGTATAAAAACAGCCCAAACTTCATTTTTAGATGGTTTGCGGGCTCCTGATCGTTTCGCATCGTCTAGTTGAAGCATGAAGAAAAAGACTATGACATCCTAGTTCCTAAAGAGGGAGATGCAAGAAACTATTTACGAGAGTTTTTGTGTTGGATTTTTTTTGCGGACGGGTGGGCGATGATTTGGTTGCAAAGGGATTTCAAACTATAGCTTCATGCAATGGGAAAATAATAAAATGGTATCATTATTATGTGTGAGAATTACTGAGTCAATCAACTTGATTCCATTTTTTTACAAAATCAACCAAAACGAATGAAACAAAATTCATACTATTAGTTCTGGATATACATTTGTAGTTTTTGCAGGTTCATCCAGATACATCCTTGCTGTGTGTGTTATACCATGTTATCACAAATGATGGCAGCAAAGAAAGGTAAGCTGAGAAAAGGGTTACCGCGCGCTCTTCTAATAAATCTATTACAGGTTCGAAAATTACATTAAGATCAGTGTCTACGCATTTTGAGGGTTTCTGTTACCTCTTTTTGTTTTGTGCCAGTATTTCGTGTTTTGTGACGGACATTTTTTCGGATGTGACAGAAACCTACAACACCGTACTCCAAAATTAACCTACAAAATCGTCTTGACTGCAACGAAATGTCACGCTGACATTTCGTTATTTGAGTAAATTACTCGAGGGAGCCTTACGTAAGAGATTCTCAAGTAGCTGCGGAAACACAAAACCTTACTTAAGGGACCCTTAAGTATCGACTATGAATACGACCCCAATTCTCCACCTAGTGCCCAAACTAAATACTTAGATATCCGCATGCCATTGGTGCCATTAATTGTGGTAACAAGGCAGAGCAGTGTAGTAGCCTCTGTAGGGGGTTGCGAGAGACCCTGAGAACTCAGTAGAAAAAATTGTAAATTTTTAAATGTCCCATGACGATTAAGACAAGCAATATAACGAAACTGGGCAGTAGTAGAGAATTATAATTTTGGGCATGTAAATTGGAGCAAATATTGTGTCTTTTCAGGTTATTGTGCTACCAAATGAGGCATTTGTTTTTGGTTACGTGACGTCCGAATCCAGATTATTAATGGGACACCATGTACATTACTGGCTTTCTGTGTTCTTCTGATAAAACAATTCCAACGAACTAGCACACTTGGGGTCTAAAGTGATTAATTCAAGAGCTACAGGTACTTAAAGGATTGTACCTAGACTTCTTTCTTCGTAGCTATACATGATCAAGCGTGATCAAGCTCTCAAGGTTTTTTCTCTCCTTTAATTATCTCTGCCATGTCTCTGATGAATAATCTGATTCTGGCTAATGGGGATATCCTAGTGGCCTAGTGTCAAAACATTATCAAACACCAGACTTAAGATTAATAGTGTTTCCATATAAATATAAAAAATATAAAGTTCCATAAGAAATTACCCAGTAGTACTTACATCAACGTGATTCTGAGACATATACAGTATCTCCGTGAAACTTACCGATGTGGGCCTTGCTTTTACCGAGCCGACTCTCTTCCTCCTGATGATACTTCCTATCCTTTTGGTTTTCTCTTCGGCAGAAGAGGGGTGTAGAGAGACGGCGGTGGACGCGTCTTTTTTGGTCCCTGGGATGATCGCTCCCGAACTATCATCCACCTCTACGACGGCATCTTGGTGTCGGAGAAAGAACGGAAAGTTGTAGAAACTGCGCCTTCGCTGCCCCGAAGCTGGACCTCCGCCGCTAGGCGTTGACAGAGGCGTTACGGGAGTTGTTCCTGGGAAATTATTTTCTTTAGCTTTTCCAAACTATTTTTAGTCTCGCCATGAATATTTATAAACACATGACCGTTAAAGAAATATGCAATTCCCTAGCCGACTCGGAATAGCGAACCAATATTCAATTGCTTGTCACTGTGACATTTCGTGACTTTTAAAGAAATCAGATTAGGGTCGGTTGTGCAAATGCCGATTTAACTCAAGCTTTATTAAACCTGAGCTCAGCTAAGCTTAAGCCCCCCACAGATGTCGTTCTTTTTTGCCAGTCTTACCCGCGCGGTAAAACGGTACGGGCAAACACGAACGACGACCATGTCTACACTACTCGTTTTTTCGTTGAATTTTCTGGAATCTTAGTGCCATAATCCGCATCGAATTTGTTATGGATAATACGACAACGCTGGTAGTGGCGGTCGCAGTGTCTATAAAGGCCCCCCACAGACGTCGTTCTTTTTTGGTAGTTTTACCCGCGCGGATAAAAGGGTAGGTGTGTGGCCAAAAGCTGCCCTTCTTGCTGGCGTTCAAAAATATCAGTTTCCGCTTGAATTTAACCGTCCGGTTTTAAACGTGCTAGTTTAAGTTTGCCTGTGCGTGTTTACGGATTTGTTCAGTGTCGTTTACGTTTTTTCGTCCATTCGTAGATAATTATATCTATCAATCACCAGTAACTCACTTTGTTTAAGCTTAAGTAACCGTTCTTTAGCAAAATTTGCGGCCGCCACTGCCAACGTTGCCATCGAATTTGATGCGGATTATGTCACTAGTATTTCAGAAAAATTCAACGAAAAAACGAGTAGTGGTTGTCGTTCATGTTAACCCGTACCATTTTACCCGCGCGGGTAAAACTGCCAAAAAAAGAACGACGGATGTGGGGGCCTTTAAAGTAAAATATTCGAGGAAAAAACGTTCAAAATGGGCTAAAGAACGGTTACTTAAGTTTAAACAATTCTCAAATCTATCTATCTTTAAGGGGGAGTTACTACTAGAACCGGGAGATTGGTATAATTATCTACGAATGGACAAAGAGACTTAAACGACACTGAATAAATCCGTCCTTCTTTATTGTCTCGCAAGCGCACACACAGGCAAATTTGAACGACACGTTTAAAAACCGACGGTAAAAATAAAGCGGGTACTGATATTTTTGCACGCCAGCAAGGACAGGTTTCACCCACACACCTGCGCGGGTAAAAAAGAACGACGTCTGTGGGGCCTTTAGGCTTAGAGTTGCCAATGTTGCCATCCGTTGTACAATCGCCGGATTAGTTAAACCTGGTTGATAAAGATTCACTACGATTAGCACTAATGAACCAATACGTACTGTCATAACTATTTGAAAAAATTACCTTTTCTGGAGTCTCATGACGGCTTTTAGCCAGCCGAGCCGATTTTAGTTTTGGGCCGTTATAACACGTGCATCAACGTGCATTTCAGAATTTTCAATTTTTAATGTTTGTTAATCGCGAGATTTGAGATACAGGGTGAGTTTTTAGTACCGGATCGGTCGATAACTCCACTACTGTAGAAGATAGCAAAAAAAATGTATATAAAAGTTGTAGCTAAAGATATGCTTCTCGTTCATAAAATATTTTTAATTATACAGGGTGATCCATAAGTACGTGGTGATGCAAACATATATTTTTTCAAATGCGATATCCTATATATTATCCCATATTTAGATTCTACTAATAACCCCCCTTCTTACAATATAAAATATTGTAACATTGTACAGGGTATTTCAAAAGTTATGACCATTTTTATATCGAAATCGCTGTCAAACGAACGTACTGTAGGTATATGAAAAATTAGTAAAACAGAAATAATTTTGTTGAAAGATAAAAAATATCCTCTAGATTTAAAATCGGCTGTAAAAAGAGCCGACGACGCATATTCGTATACAGGGTGATGTAGAATGCAAAATCGAGATTTTCTCTTTTTTTCTAAATCTAACCCCCATTATTTTATTATACCAGCGAATTGGTTTTAATATGCGCTTTCATCTTTTTATAACACTTATTATACCTACATTCACCAGTTTCTGAGATATTTAGATGTTTTTGCAAAATTCAAATATACCTTCTATTTGTGTACTGAAACTTATTTATTTTCAGAAGGTATTAATTATTTTTGTTTGTACTTAACTAACAACTAAAATGTTAGGACATAATTGTATTTTATCAAGTCAAAACACTGAATTAACGAGTTAATAATAAGTCAAGTATGCTGAGGAAACAATTTTATAGAAGTCATTCTTAATTATTAAGCGGATTTACAGGTAGGCTATGAAACATTAACCGACACAGTCCGAATAAAATGATTCTTCAATTTTTCAAATGCATCAGTCTTAGGCTGCCTCCGTTCTGGATATTGCTGTTGTTAATTGATATATTCTAGAGCCAAGTAGGCAATTTCTCAAAGATTCTCCTAAATATCCTCTATTTGTTCTTCAATGGACAAAATTCATTTTTAAAGCTCGTTTTTCACATAGTACGAAATTATTGAGCAGCAGGTTATGAAAACTGCCAATATTTCCAAGCCTACCTGATACATCTGCTTGATAATTATGCATCACGTCTACAAAATTGTTTTCTAAGCATACTTGAGTTTATTATCTCCATAATTCAGAGTTTTGACTTCATCAAATACTATTATGGCTTTATAACTTAGTTTTTCGTTAAATAAAAAACAAATTCGATAGTACCTTCTCAAAATAAATAAATTTCAGTACCTACATAAACAGAAGGTATATATTTTAAATTACAGAAAAATCGAAATATCTCGGAAACTGATGGATGTAGGTATAACAAGTGCTTCAAAGATGAAAGAGCATATTAAAATCAATTCTTTGGTATAATAAAATATTGGGGGTTACATTTGAAAAAAACAGAAAATCTAGAATTTGCATTCTACACCTCTTTGTATACGAATATCCGAATATGCATCGCAAGCTTTTTTATAGCCGATTTTAAAACTAGAGGATATCTTTTTTACTTCTATCTACTAGAAAAAGTTTGTGATTCATTATTTTTTGTTATACAGTACGTTCATTTGACAGCGATTTGGATATCAATGTTCATTACTGTTGAAATACCCTGTATAATGTTACAATACCTTATATTGTAAGAAATTGAGTTGTTAGTAGAATCTAAATATGCGATAATATATAGGATGTATCATTTAAAAAAATATATGTTTGCATCAACACGCAGTTATGGATCAACCTGTATAATTAAAACGCAAGCAGCAGCAAGGAGCATATCCTTAGCTACAACTTTTATGCAGGGTGGCCAATCGGGTGACGTTATTAATTTTTTTTAGATAGCCCGTACCGAGACCTATCCAAAACACCCCCATGTATGTGTAGCGATTATTGATAGTTTTTGAGTTATGATTTATTTTTGGAAAATTTAGAGATTTTCCAGTGTTTTTAAAAAATCATCAAAAACAAAAACAAAAATGCTTTTTGGCTTTTATTTTTTATGCAATTATACTGAGTATTAAGCCTATTTTGATATCCAATAAAGAAATCCTGTACATCCGACCAATAATTAAGCACATTTTGGGCCCAAAGTTTAAAATCTCTGTTTTTAGTCAGGAGACCAAAACTTTCAAAATAAAATTAAAAATACGTATGCCTGGTTCTGGAGTTCCAAACTAATCTTAATAACACTTTGCAAGACATTACACTTTCCAGATAATAATGAAAAAATTGCATTTCTGGGGGCATTTTGCATCGTACGTAATTGTTAAAGGTAAAGAGGTAATAATTCACGAATTTCCAAATAGGTTTAAAAAACTATTATTTTACTTTATTATGACATATTAAAGAAAAAAAAACTCGTAACAACTAATAAACCCGATAATCATTGATGATTATGTGATTAATGACTTTTAATTAAAAAAAAAACTAAAACCAAACTGTCATTTTTGATGTGTTTCTGCTATGTACTGTCGAACTTCTGCTAAATTAAGTTGTATGGAAAGTTAACAGAGGAAAGGAATAAAACAATAATATGACTTTCAGTTCCATTGCAGAATTACCTGAGAAGCGGTGTCGTAGCATAAGCCGTCCCTTTCTTTCAGAATAGCTATTTGAATATTTGAATAAGAAGAAGAATAAGTGACGATATATTTTTGGACTGTAACATGGCCATGAGCCAGACTACGTTGCAGTGCTGGTTGATTGTGCTAACGCGCAGAAGCCATAAGGATAAAAGAAAGAAAGAAGAAGATAAATATAACCTAATAAAGTGACAAGTGGTTTGAAGATTACTGCTTGATACATGTGATTTATATTTAAACCACAGGCACCGTTAAGCTCGGCTTAAGCTACGTCACACAACATGATTCGTCGGTTTACCCTAAGCTCGTGTTGAGCTTGGAGTGGGGCGCTAAGCCAGCATTGCATAACGGACGGTTCGACACTTCCGTGGTTTAACAGCAGCTTACCTTAAACCGAAGCTGAAGGTTTCATCATAGTACTAGCCCTATATCATTATTGTTATAGCTGTAGCGATGGGAAGTCAGGCAAGCAGTCGTTTTTCTTCTTGCCTTCTTGTCGAACCTATTAGACCTCTTGGTGAACGTCAGTACGTCCGATCAGTTTATAGTGAGTATGATAATTCCTCAGTCGTGCCCAATATCTGAACTTAAGTCTCGTCTTTTTTCCAGCATTTTTAGTAGCTTGAACCTTTTACAAATTTTAGGACTAACAAATATCTTTTCAACCGGAAACTGTCCGTGGAAACTATGAAAAAGTTGAGCGATTTTTGCCTTGTTCAAAAGCCATGGAATACGGCTCTTATCCGGACCTGCTAAAAACTGTCTAATCAAGCTTTCACTAGTTCGTTGTAAGCCCAATGATCCAGAGCAACATACACCTTTTTCCTAGTATGGGACCAATGCCAATGCGGGAGCAGCTTTTAGTAGTCCCGATCTTAGACAGATCATCCACCATTTCGTTGCCCAGTATGTCCCAGCATAAAGTGCACAAATAAAACTGGGTGAAACTAGGCCACAAGTTATCGACAACAAATTTTAAAAGATGTCAAAAAACATGTTTAACTTATTTTGAAAGTTTATGCTTTACGCTGGGATACTATACGGGCAAGTGAAATCCGAACACCGAGAAAAAATCTATACTTGCAAAAACAAAGCATGACTAGTTGGTTAATTGATTGTGTAAAGATGTGTAGATGACGACAGCTCCAGTCTATTTATTTGAATGGGGTCGGATTGCAGGTCAACAAGAGTTTGGAAGTAGTTTTCTACGACGACTCGAGACAGAATGCACTACACTCGAGCCGCTGTTGCTGATGCTTGGTATGCAGCTATTAGGAGCCCCTTCGAATCCGTATGGTTTACCACAGATTTCGTGAAAGGGGCTTTAGATAATCATCTGCATCTCGTCCTTCCACTCTCTACAAATCATGGTCGCCAACGGTTACATTGTTGCCAAGAACACCGACAGTGGCATCAGACGGCCTTATCCAACGAGTCGTCCTGCTTTTGTGTGGGGGCATTAGACGACAACGGGGTGAACGACGCGATCTCCAGTTTGCTGTGGAGTGTGCCATGAACACCGTCCTATTGGTTGTGATTCTTAACTCAACGACGGTCCAACGTCATATGAATGAGGTGTTAGAACCAGTTGCCGTTCTATATGTCCGAGACCACCGAGAGGGTTTCCTCCAACAAGATATTGCGCGTCCTCATATTGCAAGGGTGCCGATGAGATTCTTACAGGAAGCTGAGGTAGGGGTACTCTTCTGGCTCCTATGATCACTCGATTTATCGCCCATTGAAAAGTATGGGATTGAATGGGTCGATAAATAGGCGATTTACCCAATTCTCCGACCACGCTGGACGAACTGGAACACGCTGTGAGGTCTGTCTGTCTGTGCGCGTTTTTCTAGCCTCGTAATCTCATCAACCGCTGCATGGATTGTGATGAAATTTGGGCAGCGATATGCTGTGGGGTCGTAGTAGGTAATGTTTTTATAATTTTGAAAATCGGTGCATGGGCGGCGGACTAATTGGCAAAAAACAAAAAAATTTAAATATTCCTCAAACTTCGTTTTTAGGTGTTTTAGGGGTTCCTGATTATTTTCTACTTTTTTAGGTCCATTCGAACATTGCATAAAGGGACTTAGAATTTATGATGTATACATACGAGTATTATTTTAGATCGTTCTATATTGCGTAACGCGAAAGTTGTTCAATTGATTTTAACGAAATTTTGACACAGTATTACTACCGCGGCGAGGATGGAAACAGGTATGTTTTGGAAAAAGTCGTGTCAGTAATAATAATAAAAACTAAAAATATAAAAACAGCTCAAACCTTGTTTTTAGGCGTTCTAGGGGTTTCTGATCATTTTCTATGTTTTCTTGGGTGGGGGTGAAATTGGGGTGGTTGTGGGGTGGAGGGTTGTAAAACTGAAAGACTTGTTGTATTCATAATAGTTTGTCCATTGACCTATGGAAGAAATACGTAGTGGCGTATTGTAAACATTGCCTTGCCTATTGTAGAAACCAAGGGACTTAGAATTTTGTGATGTATATGTTACGGTTAAAGTGTTTACTTTGATAATTTACATATATACTAGCTGGATAGTATACAAACTACCCAAATGTCTGGTTTTTTTGATGGAAACTCATATTTCAACTAAAACAGCTATGAATATTGGTTGGTTTGTATACTAACCAGCTAGTTTATAAACTATACAAGATATGCCGCTAAAGTATATACCACAAAGATATCACACATATTAACCAGTGTTTCTGGCCAGTTTACAAACTATCCACATCATTTGGATAAGGTATGCACCTAATATCTCTAGTAATACATAATAACCAACTCGTTGGTTAGTATGTAAATTAACTAATTGTCTTTGGTCAATTTAACAGAAAAGTGAGGTTATGTTTATGGCAAGTGCAAGTGTGACGTGTTGGTATTATTTACTGTCGTGTCTAGTTACCAAAAATGGATCAACAACAGCAATTTGAAAAGTTACTATTAGAATGTTACGAGAAAAAGTACCAACATTCAAAATTAATGAACGATAGTGATTATAATGTACTTCTGCAACAGATATAGAGAATACGCGAACAAGGACCTAACACTAATAACAAGATTGATTATCATGTAATGAATACTCATGATTTACAGAGAATCGAATCCTCTTATGTAATCTTATATAAAATATCTGGAAAGATTACTTTACGTTTGAGCGAAACCTATATGATGCCATTATAGCTGCCCAGGGTCTAGAGATTTATTTTATATGAATATTTTGTCACACAAATAGTATTTCCGTTTGTTTTACTTATTTTTAGGTAATTATAGCAATTGTATGTTGTATCTATGATTAAACTTTACGTTTGATTAAAAATTGTTTTTCTAAACTAAAGTAACTAAAGAGGATTGGTTAGTTTACATACTAACCAACGAGTTGGATATTATGTAGTACTAGAGATATTCATAGCCGGATTAAGCTTTCATGCGGCCCGGGGCTTATAATTTTAAGTGGCCCCTTATAAATAAAATGGAAATACTATTGTTTATGAAACTATATTCCCGATATAACAAAATAAACTACTATACACTTTTTCATAAGTACGTCATGAGTCCCGCTTATAGTATCAGCACTGCTCTCAATGTTTGCGTTTGCGTTAGTAATCAGAACTACTTTCAGTGCAATCCTTTTCAAGCGGAGCACTAGGTTTGTTTAAAGAACTTATTTTGGGCAATTTTTCACTGCTTTTAGTTTATCCTCAGCAGCCTTAAAATAGTTATCTTGGTAAATTGTAGCCATGTAGCACATAGACATAGCACTAACAAACTATATGGATAACTTACTTTTCTTTTTTTACGACGCCTTTGTATCGGTTCAACTTCGATCTATTCATTATGTTGGCACGGACCACAGGTGCCGACAGTATCCAATGGGTAGGTATAGGTACTTTCTATTTTCTTTTTATACAGGCTGAGTCAAGCTCAACGCCTCGGACTCTTGTGACCAAACCATAACACTTTTCAGAAAATTAACTTTGCGAATGTATGTAGGTCGAGCTGGACTACATTTTAAAAATAATGACTTTTATACAGGGTTTCTAATAAAAGCGTGCCATATCAAAGTTATGATTTTTTAAATGAAACACCCTGTAAATATGTGGAATATTTAGATTACGACCAGTGTGACTTTATATATCGCACCTGGGACTTGAAGTGAGTCGTTTAGGTGCAATTCACAATATTTGATATAAGTAGATATCAGAAAAAAATTGAATATCACGCCGACTATAAAACTTAGACGGCTGTGAGTTTGCCGTGTGACTAAACTTGAAATTGGTCAACTTAGGTTTGACGTTCAAGTTTGAATTACATTTGTACCTGGAGAAATCGGTAGACTAATTAAGGAAACTTCAATCTGAATTCACTTGATTTTTTTCAAATGGGAATGCCTAATTATTTTTATACAGTCGAATTTAAAATTTGGTATCAATCCTTGGTAGTTTCAATTTAATTTCAAATTTTCAACCAAACCGGTGTTTTTCAATTTTTCGCACCTATAAGCCACTTAACAGGCCATGAAATACAAACAAAAAACTATTTAGGTGGAAGAAAACAACCAACTTAGCAGAAAGATAGAGACGAACTAAAGTAAACAGTTAAAATTATTAAAATAACTTACAACAAATCAAGTCTAATCAGAAATAACAGAGGTAACACATCTAATCAAATCAAATTATAAAACATAATTTGCCTGGCAAAAAATTAAAATCTGATTTGTCAGTATTCTTTTTTTGCGATCTTGCTAATAGATACTGAAAAATCAGAAGGACTACAGTGGGACAGTCAGAGGTATCGTTACTTTTGATTTTGACTGAAATGACTATTGTTTTATATCACTAAATGTGAAATTTCGTGTTTCGTGCTGAAGATATTGTTCTGCTAGTAGCTATCGCCGAAAGTTTAATGGTTTTGGAAATTTTTAATCTATAATACATTGCAGTCGCTAGTAAGTTGTAAAAATTATTTATTTCTGACGTATTTCAGCTTCTCTTTGACCTTAAACATCTTACCGGCGTTGTTTCTAGTTAGAGTTCATTGGCTGTAGGGAATTTTTATAACCTTACCCCTTTACTTTAGTTTATCTGTACCTTTCTGCTAAGTTATTTGCTTCTATCTGAACACGTTTTTTTGTTTATATTTCATGGCCTGCTGGTTTGCTTATAGGTAGGGAAATTGAAAAACACCGAAATTAAGTTTTTATTAGATCTACTGATTTTATTGATGTCAAAAGTTATACACGTCAAAATTTCAAGTCTGCAAAATCTTACAAGTGAGCTGGAAAGCTGCAAAAGTAATGAGTTATAAGAAGGACCCACGACTTCATCTATGGATGGTTTTACCTCAGGACAAAGAACTAACAAGACGAATCTTTGAGAACACATAATTCTTGTATGTAAAATTTATCGTTCTTGGCACTAAGTTGATGGCCGCATACAGAGTGTTGCTCTCGCGGACGATAGCTTGATTTATTTGCATATATGATGTATGATGTACATTGATGACAAACAAACTATACTATACTACTATTGTTCATCTGTTGACCTAACATTTGCTCTGTCACATTATATAAAAGTAGGGCCCCCGCGGGGCCCCTCTGGACTGCGGGGCCTGGGGCTCCAGCCCCTTTAGCCCCATGATTAATTCAGGCATGGAGATATTAGGTGCATACTTTATCCAAATGATGTGGATAGTTTGTAAACTGACCAGAAACACTGGTTAATATGTGTGATACCTTTGTGGTATAATACTTTAGCGGCATATCTTGTATAGTTTATAAACTAGCTGGATAGTATACAAACCAACCAATATTCATAGCCATTTTAGTAGAAATATGATTTTCCATCAAAATAACGAGACATTTGGATAGTTTGTATACTATCCAGCTAGTATATAAACTATCAAAGTAAACACTTTAACCGTAACATATACATATACCTACGAGTATTGCTTAATTTCGTTCTATGTATATTGCGTAAAGCAAAAATTATTAAATTGATTTTAATGAAATTTCGACACAGAATTGACTATCGCGGCGAGAGTGGAAGACGCGCCAGTGTCTGAAAAATCGTGTCAGTGGCGGCGCAACAATAACTAAAAAACTAAAAATATAAAAACAGCACATGCTTCGCTTTTAGACGTTTCAGAGGCTCCTGATCGTTTCGCATGGTTCAGTTGAAGCATGCAGAATGAAAACTGTGGCGTCCTAGCTTCTAAGGAGGGAGACGCAAGAAACTGTTTACGAGAGTTTTTGTGTTGGATGTTTTTTTGCGGGCAGGTGGGTGATGATTTGGTTGCAAGGAGATTTCAGACTATAGCTTCATGCAACGGGAAAACAATAAAATGGTATCATTATTATGTGTGGGAAGTACTGAGTCAATGAACTTGACTCCAATTTTTTCTCAGTGTTCGGATTTCAGCTAATAGATTGAGGCGGCAATTAAACAGCGAAGTGTACTCTCAATACTATAAAATTTCCTAGCATTCGACGTCCTTTGCCCCCCATTTTCGAGGAACAAGTTATTTGAGATTGGTGTGAACGATGTTATAAACGGAGGCCAACCGGGAAATTGACACATCACACCGTAATGATGCCGTATACATAAAAAGACAATTACATTGTATAAACATTAAAACGGCAAAGAAGCTATAAATGGAAAAAGCTTCATGCTGCGGTACCAAGGCGACACAAGTTCGCTACATTTATAACTTTTTTATTTATCGAATTTCTAGATAGGTATTATGTAAAATATGGTTTTAAAGCAGGGGTGTGTGCGTAACATCTGCATGAACTTTGTTTTTTGCTTTTAACTAAGTTCCGGTGCTTGGTGTTGAGTGCATTGTATAGGGTATGAAGTATCGAACTGTGCATCGAACATCAAATAACGAGAAAAACCAATATCAAAGTTTAGATTAAACTAGATTAGACTTATAACCAGTAAAGTCCCTTATTCAGTGAGCGCTCTAGGAAATATAGGTTCATAGCAAAAACGAACAGATTTTTTATTGTTCTGATCGGCATTCACACCAACTACCACTACATAACGTATTCGAATATTTTATATTGATAGGTTCTCAGAACATAAGAAGTAACATGGCCAGTTGACATGTACTTGACTGACAGTGTAACGAGTTTGTGCCGAAATGTCAAGCTGAATCACTGCTATCGAAATTCATTTGCACAATATGAAAACGTTTTTTGAAAAACTAAACTTAACATAAAAATGTTCTAAAAATACCGAGGTAGTGTTGTTAAGTTGAAAATGAAACCTCTAATAAATGCTCTTGCAATACAGCCGTAAAAGCACTAAAAGCTCTAGAAGCTTTGTTGGTGCATGTTTTATGAAGTAGCAGATATTTCTATTGTAACTTCAAGATATCGTATATAACAACGATATCGATATTTATCAATCTAACGGAATATCGTTAAAAAAATTAATTTGAAAGGAATCGCAAATATGATTTGTTTTCTTTACGTTTCAGCCAAAGCTAAAATACCAAGGATAGTGTTATACAATGTATGGTCACAGCATACCGAACAGTCAGCACAATATCTAGGGTTGGCGGCAATCATACGCGCATCCCGCCATTTTGGGTGAGTATCTGGGGCATATACAGGGTGTCCCAAAAAATAGTGTCAAGCGGAAGTCCAGCGATAGAGCTCACCTAGAAGTATCTGAATCACCCCCATATATATTATGCAATTTTTTGTAGTTTCCGAGTTATGAATTTTTTCCTGAATTTTAGAGAATTCTATACGTTAACAACTTAAAACTGTTCCAAAAGAAAAATTAAAAGACTTTTCCAAATTATCTTTTTTGGTAATTAATCTCCAAGAGTTTATTGTTTATACATAAGTAAGCGGCTTCGTAACTTTGATGAAAGTCTTAAAAATTTTAGTGTAAAGTGAAAAATTTACGATCTGATAATTATGACTTAAATCATTGACTCGCAATTAAAAATCCAAAGAGGTGATGTCATGATTTCTAAGCAGGTCTAAAAACTTCTTCAGACTCTCAGCTATCACAATCATTGAAAAAAAGTAGTACTTAATGGGGCTACTTTCGCTCCAATTGAACTTCAAAGACAAGAGGTGAAGATTTCTTGAAATTATGTTAACGCGTTAATAGCAGATTGATTGTCAGTACCGCAATAATAAACGTTAAGAACGTTGCATACATCAAACATTTATTAAAAAAGATCCTATTTCTTGCTAAAAACCACAAGGAGCGCATTCTTCAAAACCGGTTCTTACCTGAGCGCCAACAAAAAGGGCTAACGCTAACGTAGTAAACGATGGCAATGTTAGAAAGAGATAGCTATGATATTGTTGTGATGTCTTTTCAAAATGTGTCATTGCATAGGTTGTTTTCGTTGTCTTTATTCAGTCGTATGTCTGTCTTTGCGGCTTTAAAACGATACGCTTTTGTTTGGATTGGTGTTGTTTCTGTTGTCTGACTACTTGGCTATTCTTACGGACCTTGAGTGCACGACAACTGAATTAAACGATGCTGTTTTCTGCAAGAGACTATAAACAAATGGATAGGTCGTGGTGGACCCACTGAGTGGCCGCCACCTTCACCTGACTTAAATCCTATAGAGTTTTTTGTTTGGGACTACTACAAAAAACTAGTTTATGCAAAGGAGTGTCGAAACATCAGCGAATTACGCAACAAATTAACACAGGATGAAGAAACAATAAAAAACAATCGAAGAGCTTTTGTTAAATTAAAAAATAATTTTTTCAGAAGATGTAGATTATGCATCGAACAGGAAGGTAGACATTTTGAAAATTTCTTGTGAAATTGAATAAACTTAGTGAAGAAACTTGATAATTCCGTATCATTTTACAATTTCCCACTTACAAAAAAGAAGTCGTACATGTAAAGAAAATCTTAGCAAAGTGACACAGGTGGTCATCTGTCAATATTCTGGTCGCACTGAATGTGTTTTATTGCGGCACCGACAATCATTCGGCTATTAGCGCCCTATTGTTTCATTTAAAATCCCATCGCTAATTTCAAGAAATCTCCATCTTTTGTCGTTGAAGGTCGATTAGAGACAAAGTAGCCCCATTAAGTACTCCTTTTTTTTAATGATTATGATAGCTGAGAGTCTGAAGAAGTTTTTAGACCTGAATAGTAATCATGAAGTCACCTCTTTAGATTTTTAATTGCGAGTTGAAAATCTAAGTCATAATTAACATAAAGTAAATTTTTCATTTTACACTAAAATTTTTATGACTTTCATCAAAGTTACGAAGCCGATTATTTTATGTATGAACAATAAACTCTTGGAGATTAATGAGCAAAAAAGATAATTTGGAAATGTCTTTTAATTTTTCTTTTGCAACAGTTTTAAGTTGTCGAGATAGAGAATTCTCTAAAATTTAGAAAAAAATTCATAACTCGGAAACTACAAAAAATTGCATAACATATATGGGGGTGATTCAGATACTTCTAGGTGTGCTATATCTCTGGACTTCCGCTTGACACTATTTTTTGGGACACCCTGTATGTACGTCTGTGGAAACCATTGACGCAAGATCGACGCTCGTATTTGACCATTGCTGAGATAAAGTGCATAAGCCTACGCTATGAGATTTTGTATACGCTATGTATTGAAAATGTTTTTTTACATTTTCGCATGATCCCGTAAGGTAAGTACATATAACCTACAAATAAAATATGTACTCAAAAATGTAGGGACACAATTTTTACGGATCGATTGAGACAACTTAACTGATTTGATATAACATTGCTGATCAGTCAGCAAGCTTTTGAGCTAAATTTCATGCAAGCCTATTCATGATATTTTATGCTATTTTAAACTGTTTTTTAGAACGTTTTTCTGGAATTCAGTACATCTTTTTGATCAATTTTAGTACATTTCAAAACACGATAGTGCTGTGCATGCACAAAAACGTACCTACTGATATTCTTCCCTATATTTTTATGACTAAAGTTGCATAATCCCAATTACACCACAGAGGGGAGAAGTGCAGTCACTTACGCTTTGCCCGCGGTGCAATCACCCCTACATCGGAATATTTCCGGGATATTCGAAATAGGTTCCCGGAAATAGGCGGCGTCAAATTCCAGAGGTGAAATGCCTGACAGTTCGGATCTCCGCGTGCCAGGTGGTCCAGGGGGAACACTAAGCGAAGTTTGTTTTAAGAATTGTGCTGCTTCTCCTCGTCAAGATAACAACAGAATCCGTCCTTCGCAACAACTTCGCACCGACGACAGGCCCCGAAGGCCAGAGAAACGGGTTCAGAGCCGATTTTACAAATACACGAGGTCTTGCCTCTAACATAAACTCTGTCCATCAACAGTTTCAGACAACAATGGATAACTGCTTTAGATATCCTGGATATGACTTATACACCGAATTTAGACGTAGGTGTGGTGTATGGTGTTAAATTTGGGCTTTCTTGTCATCGAGAGGAAGAGCTTGAACTGGAAAGATTTGACATCATATGGCTTAAAATATACTTCTAAAATAATTCCAAATTCACATGTTGCATCTATACGCCACCAAGTAGTAGCAACTGCAAAGAGCTCTTCGAGAAGCTGTCACCCACTGTGGCCGCGCTGCAATCAGAGATAGTCTTTTTGGGTGACTTTAATGTTCAGAATTTATACTAGCTCAAACACTCAAATAAAGCGCGCGATTAGCTGCGGCTTGGGGCAGATAGTTAAGGAACCAAAAAGGATCCCCGAGATTTTGCTAGTCTGCTGGACCTATATTTTACAACCACCCCATCAATTTACACAGTGAAAGTAACCGCTCCAATAGGATCGTCTGACCATAACTCCGCCTCAACGTTATGCAGGATACATTCTCCAGATCTCCACAATACAAAGCCTCGCCGGGCCTAGCTTCACGCACCAGCAAAGTGGGACGACCTAAGAGAATACTACCAGTCCTTTCCGTGGAACGACGTCTGCTTCAAGTCACGAGAACCATCAGATTGAGCGCAAGAAATAACAGAGGTATTAATATCCGTCATGGGAGCCTAAATTCCACATGTCGTCAAGCGTCACTCCAAAAACAAGCCATGGTTTTATCAGCGTTGTAGAGATGCAGTTACCTCTAAAAACCAACATTACAAAGAATGGAAATCCAAATGCCGAGAACTAAACACGAAGAATGTTATTGGTCCTGCCCAAATTCCAGCCATAGTCCTTAAGCACTGTGCCGCTGAGCATGCACCTATTCTTTGCAAGCTCTTCAAACTATCGCATTGGCGAGGCGTGTTTCCCGCTTCATGGAAGATTGGCTGCGTGTAACCCATCCCTAAGAAAGAAAAAAAAATCGATCCCACCAACTATAAACGTGTAGCTCTTCTCAGCATCATGTCTAAGGTTATGGAGACTGTCATTAACACACAGCTCCTGAAATACCTGGACAACAATAACATCGAAAATGATCGCCAGTATGGCTTCCGAAAGCACAGGTCTACGGGTGACCTTCTGGCCTACGTCACTCGCTTGTGTAAGAGAGCAATTGAAAATCATGGCGAATCTCATGTTGTTGCACTTGACATATCAAATGCCTTCGACAAAGTATGGCATGAGGGACTTCTGGTCAAGCTTACTGCTTATGGACTACTTATGGCCTGCGCCAGTGGCTGAATAGCTTTTTGAACGACCGATCTCTCTGTTTGTTCTAGTCGAAGGCTGTTCATCAGACGTATTTTCAATAAACGCCGGGGTTCCTCAGGGGCCTGTCCTATCCCCTACACTATTTCTACTGTACATCAACGAGCTGCTGGAAATAACATCCAATCCAATCTACAGCTTCGCAGACGACAGTACATTAATTTCGTGCCTGGAACCAGGCAAGCCACTATCATCCCAGGAGGTTGGCCACAGCAGCATGACTCGCAGATCAACGTAGATATCAAAACAATTATCGAGTGGAGATTAGTAAATAAAGTACAGTTCAACGTTCAGAAATCTCAGGCAACAACACTTACAAAGAAGTCTCACGTTGGCTTACCAACTGTAGAAATGGAGGGCCACCCCATAGTCGAGTCACCTTCCGTCAAGCTTTTGAGGATCAACATCAACAACACGTCTAGGAACGACCACATTGTCAGTATTGCTGAAACGGCATCTCAGAAGCTCGGAAATTTTGTTTCGCTGTAGGAAGTTGTAGACAACAGAGAAACCACTGCTGATCTACAAGGCAAAGATCCGACCATCGCTGGAGTATTGCTTCCATGTGTGGGGACTGGGGATGCCCTCCGAAGCACTCTCTAAAGCTTCTGGATACTACTAAGACAGTAATTAGACTAATCGATACGCCTAACCTCACAAAGGACTTCCACAGCCTGTAACATCGAAGAAGGGTGGCTGACCTGTTGCTATTTTACAGATTCTGTCACGGAAGATGTACGAGTGAGCTCTCCCAGATAATAACACCAAACGCCGTCTGAAAAAGGAACATCAGAGAGGCTCTGTGAGCTCATCCTTACCAGGTTGACGTCCCTACTCCCCGAACCAGTCTTCTCCAGAATTCCTTCGTTTGGAGAACCTCGACACTGTGGAATGAGCTGCCGGGGAATTTGTTTATTGACGGCTACGACCTGCAGCGTTTCAAATCTAACGTACATCGACACTTATCCTATAGCAGCGTTTCTACAGCGCCATAGGCGTTCAGCCTTTGAAAATTCTGTAGGAACCATTTTTATACAGGAAATCCTCAGAGATATTCTGCTGGTTGTTGAGTATGCTGTTGTATGGTCGTATATAAATGTTTGCGTTTGTCAAGTGATATTTGCTGCAGACTGAATGAATAAATATGGATATATTTGTCAGTTACTAATATGATGAACCGAATTACATTGACTTATAATTGCTGAACATTAAATTCAACAACATTGAACATAATGTATATGATGGCCATGTATTAAGTTTACGAACAACCACCATATTTTTATAATCGCTAAGGTTCGGTTAACTATACTGTATTCACAGCCAAGCTAGACCATATGAAAACAAGCCTGCGTGCGTGATCGGCTCGTGTCGGTGGGGTCCCTAATAGTTCAGTACATTATGTGTAAGTTGTGTGTTATAATCTGGCAAGTCAAAATCTCCAAGGCTGACTGGAAAGTAGATCCAAATATGCAATGTCAACTATTTTAAATAGTCATATAAAATTTCATAATTGCACTGGACTATAGCTGGCACGTTCGCAGAGGTCAACGGACAGTAACCACGCGAATGTTGCATGCGACTGTTTATTTGAAGTCTATGTTGGGATTTAATATACTGTAGTAATTAGCATTTATCTTCACAAATTATTGATATCACGAAAATAATATAATTTTCTCCACCACTAGTACTTCAACAATCTTCTACCAAGTATTACACATTTTTAGCGAAGTTATATTATCATTTATATACAGAGTGTCCCTGAATTTCCTTGACACGTGATATTCTCGTAATAAAGGAAAGTTCAAACGTAAACTGAGTGGAATTTTTAAAAGTACTATAGAGTCCATCATACCATGTTTTTAAAACATTTTTTTTGTATTTCAGACCTTAAAACTCACCCTCAACATTTGTTTTTCAAATAGCACCAAATAGTTTTTTCTACACAAATTATGTCCTTATATTATGTAAAATCTTGCAGTATCTTTGATTTCATACGCAAACTTATTCTTTTCGAAAAATTAAAAGCAAAAAAATCATAAGCACAGCATAAATAAACCAAGAACTTGCTTGACGTAAAAAACAGATAAAAATAAAACTAATAGGGTTTTTGAGGGTACTGAATGAATAAATGGTTTCAAAAACAAATGTGTTTTTACGCTTTTTTATTACAAAAAAAGTTCATCTCAAACAAGTGCTCATTTTATTCATATTATGTTAATGACTTTCCGAAAAAATTGGTTTGTGTATGAAGTCAAAGGCACTACAAAATATTAAATAAAATAATAGCCTCATTAATCCTGGAAAAGCTCTGGCATACTACTTGGAAAAGAAGTAGGGGGTAAGTTTTAGGGGTTGAGGTGAAAAAATGCATGTTATGATGGGCCACTTTGTACCCTTGAAAAGCTTACTTAGTTTTCTTTTTTCTTATAAAAATATTACGCCTCACCTTATGTTATTTATTTTATTTATTTTACGCTCATGACTTTACGGAAAAAATAGGTTTTTGTATAAAATTTAAGGTACTACAGGATTTTAAATAAAATATGGACTTAATTTGTGTAGGAAAAACTATTAGGTGCTATTTGAAAAAACAAAGTTAGGGGGAGTTTTCAGGGTTGAAGCACAAAGAAAATGTTAATAGACCCTATAGTATTTTGAAACATTTCACTGTTTTCGTTTGAACATTTTTTTGTTACAAAAATATCACGTGTCCAGGAAATTCAGGGACACCCTGTATATTCAGGTAGAGCCTCGTTTACTTCGATAATACTAACAACTGGCAAATTGTAAAAACAAAATAGCAGTCCTGGTTTAAAAATCCACCCTGCTTCTCAAGCACTCCCTTATTCCCGTCAAGTAATACGTTTATTTCACACCTCGATTTTCGATCCGTGGAGATCAGCTAATGGCGCTTCTTTCTCAAGCTATTTTCCATGTTAATATCATATTTCAGTTCCATATTAATACGTTGTTTTATCTATGTGCCATATTCTGTCAATACTAATGAGAATGGATGCACTGTTGTGATGTTGGAGTTGTGTGGAGTTAACCACTAATTAAAAAAATTGCCGAGACACGTCTAAAGATTTATCAAGGGGACAACTTTTTTACCAAAAACTACTTCCCTCCCTTGTACCTTCTACCCTCCAGGGTCATCTGCTTGAGAATTTTAAATCTCAAGGGGTATCGAGTAATAGCTGCTTGTTTCAAAGGTATATCAAAGCTCTTTATTTTGACGTTTGATTTATTAAAATCCGTCGATTCGTTTTCAAAAAAATAAAAAAGGTAACAAACTTTATGTATCTTAATTTGTTTAGATATAAAACGAAAACACATATTAATATCACTTTTTATTGCAATAAGTGTTATAATGTTGCCCGTTATTGGCGAAACAATGATTATAGGTGATGTTCAAATTCCTGACGGATAAGTTGCAGAAACAGTTGGCATGATTCCAATTTATGGTGCTCAAAATCAATGTGCTTGGTAAACTGCTGTTGCGTTTAACGCCAGACATACGGGGAAGATAACATCGCATAGGTATGTTTTGGACCTTGTTAAGAAATTTACTCAAACCGCTCAAGTTGAAGTTTTGGATCATTTTGCCATTAATCCTAATTCTTCATTACGCAAGATTGTGGATGCGACTGATTTATCATTTGGCTCTATACACACAGTTACAAAACTCCATAAATTTTATCCATTCCGAATGAAAATAGTGCATTAGTTAACCGAAGATAATTTCGATCAGCGAGTTGAGTTTTGATTGGGCCATTGTTTATTAATGGAAATTTAAATGGAAATATTTATTTAGATACTCAGAGTAACTGAACATAGAGGTAGTAAACAACTAATTCTAATAGGCCAACATCTTTTCTTACGTTGTCATATCGACCACCAGATACGGCAATCATAATTGTTTACTATCGTCTTAATTGTATAGTATCCAGAAATATTCCATTCTATGTTAAAAAAGACGCTATTTTGATGGTTCAGAAATGATTACAGCAAAATCAATAGATATGTTGACCTCTATTGCGTTACTGCACGTTTCTTCATCATTAACGCAAATTCTGTCTTACATAAATTTTGAGTAGTTGGCAACGCCTATGTAATTTTTCTGCGATTTGTTTACGGTAACCTCCGACTGTCAAGCGTTTGTTTTGTTTGTGCGTCTTTTATGCTTGGTCAGTAAAATCGAACTCGCTATTTGTTGGTAACTGTAGTGAAGCTTTACGGACTTGCTGTGCTATATTCGAATGTAGTTTAACAGTTTTTCGAGATGGGACAGTGGTGGAGAGCCGTGTTTGTAACATGTGTTGCATTGGAAGAATTTTCAGGTTAGTTGGCAATGTTTGGGTCTGAAGTGTCAAAAGATGATGGCTTTGAGCGCGCCATGCTGAAGTGGTTTGTTTACTACCTCTATGTTCAGTTGTTACTCTGAGTTTACATATGTTGGGAATTAGCACCAATCCGCTTATCACTGAAGCCATTGAAAACCAAATCGGTTATACTTGATGACGCTGAAAGCCAGCAATGTCTAGACGATGCATTTCCGATAAATGGATAGGGCGAAAAAGGCTTATAGGAAGGCCTGCTAGATCTCCGGATTTGACACCATCAGACTTTTTTCTATAAGTCCTTTTAAAATCTATTGAGTTTACTCCCCAACCTGAAAGTTTGGATGACCTTCGCCAACTGATCATCGATATCTGGCATGATATCCCACAACATGTTTTTGCAGGGAGTTTGAACATCGCCTATTTCGTTCTTTGGCCAATATTGGGCAATATTTTGAACACTCATTGCAATAAAAAGTGATATTTTCGTGTGTTTTTGTTTTCTATTAGAGCAATGTGAGATACAAAATATTTCTAATTTTCTCGGAGAAATATCGACCAATTTAAAAAAAATCAAACGTCAATTGAAGGACTTCGACATATTTTTGAAACAAAATAGGTATTACTCGATAATCCTTGTTATTTAATTTGTTTAAGGGGATGACCCTGGAGGGTAGAAGCTATAAGAGTATGAAGTAGTTTGTAGTTAAATGGTTATCTCCCTTGACAAATCTTTTGACGTCTCTCGGTGTTTTTTTCTTTTAATCGGTGGTTTTCGATACATCCGTGGTGGGAAGTTTTCAAATGAACAACTTGTAGTTGTGTATAAGATACATTAAAGCTAAAGAATTTGATTATAAATTTGGGGAATTTGTATCTTCATAAATGGTACCTCGTTGCTAAGATGCTATCAAGTAAATTTAAATTTGTAAATATGTGGTTTGAGTTAGTTTGAGATCAAACCCAATCCACCAAATACCTCGATTTATTTCCACTATTTACCACTTAACAATACGGCTGAATATTTAACCGATGGAGGATATCTTTGATGACGATTAATGATGACCTGATTTCAAGTATGTTTTACTGTATTTAAATGCCTCAAAGTTGAAGCAAGTCTTTCTCCAGAAGTAATAGGTTCTCAGCCGTGGACCACAAGCAAAGATTTAAATGAATTTTACTTGATATTCTGAAATAATTAAAATATGTTCCTGCGTCAGTTAGGTTCATCTGCAACAGGTTATGGTACGCTCCTTGGTTCTTCTCGTATTTTAAAGAGGGATAAGTAATATATTTATTGAAGCGTTAAAATATTTTCCACTCGCTCGATCGTCGTATAAAAGCTAAAATTATCGTACATATAAGAGTGGCGTTAATTCATTTAGATATTGCAACCAATAAGCGTTGTACCATCGTATCGTCGGAAATCGTGTGCATGTGAATTAAGCTTAACTCTGGTGGATGGAATCGTGAACGTATTTATATTGGCTCAAAAATAAAAGTTCTTTTTATTGTTACTGGATCATTCAGCTTCGTTGTTTCATTCTAGGGTACACTGATACGCTTATGAAGAAAATTACGCTAGTATTCTTAAGAAAAAAAGTGTTCCACGTCAGGCAGAGTACTGTGCTCGATGTCTGAAAAAGGAACACAATCTGTACTACGGTATCTTGTTTTTTATTTTTAATTGCACAATGATGTACTATTTATGGTTTATGGGTTTTTTGTACACTAGATGTAAATTAGTTTTTTATTAAAAATACGGCGGGAGAGCTTGGATTGAAGTGAAAGAATGGCGAATGTTGCATTAACTATCAAATGTTAAGGCTTACATCAACCGTCTGTTTACTCAAACTTTGGATGATTATATGTATAATGCAGGTCACTCTCATCTCTCAGGCTACTGCTCGTTGTTGGTTGTTAAGGCAGAATTTTGTTTTTAACGGTTCAGTATATTTTTTCCACTGGTCCAAGGCCGTATTGTCGACAAAACATTGCCAATTTTGATTCGAAATTTCCTTCCTTCTAGAAAGTATTTCAAAAACTTTAGGAGCAAAAATTGAAAGCCCTTTTGAATTAATTTATAGAGAACGTCTTCATGCCATACTTTGTCAAAAGCCTTCGATACATCTAGAAACAAGATACCAGTGTTCTTGTTTTCTGTAATTTCTTCAGTTAGACGCTCCACCAGCGTAACTGCTTTCTGCTCAGTGCTATGTTGAGACTGGAATCCAAATTGACCGTTTGGAATTACATTATGATCCGACGAAAAATTCTCAAGGTGACGGAGAATCCCTTTTTCAGCCAGTTTTGAAGGTGCTGACAGCAAACTAATGGGACGATAGTGCTGCGGAAATATCGAACCTGCTTTCTTTAGGATCGTGATGACTTCAGCACATTTCCATGCCTCAGGGAACTATTGAGTCCTGCGCATAGCGTTAATTATTGCCATCATATATGTCACAGCTTTTGGACGAAGTCATCTACAGGTTGTGCTCTACAGAACTTTGGTCAAATAATCTTCCGAAGAAGTATCTTCAGATACACATTCCATTTAAGTCTGGTGTTCTTGTTTAGTTTAGTTGTCCCTCTACCAATGGTATAGATTTTCCACAAAAATGGAATGAAGTGAGTTTTTGTTCTGATTAAGCATGAAGTTTTGCGCAAAAGTAGAGGAAATACTAGACGCTGAGGTCGCCCAAAAGAATTATTTATGCCAGAGGCCATCAACATATTCCATGGAACTATATTGCACGATTGGAGATTCTATGTGCGTTAGTTGGCCATATTAACCGGTGTCATATTTTGCATATCTATTAAGCTATGATTTGCTCGCGGTCGACCATAAACACGACTGTGTGTCCACTTCAAAAGATGGTGATGTTCACTTGCAATCCAAACGAGTTCCTATGATGTTTCGTTACCTTACATTTAAGGTAACGAAACATCTGACAAATCAATGTCTCATTAGACATTGATTCATCAGATCACACCAGAGAACAAGCAATAATCGTAATAGCGGGTTTCTATGGGTGAATGTGCACCGAATAAGGCTAAGATGGGTTTATCGGCCAACAATGTCATGATGACAGTTATCTGGGATTCGCGCAGATTCATTTATATCGATTACATGCGATCACCGAAGAATATTATTCACTGCTGTCAGACCGATTTGACACACTATTTTGAAGCAGAACTGACCGCAACTAGCGAAAAAAAGTGTTTCTTCTTCAGCATAATGTATCTATGTATGTCCCATCGCAAAAAAACATTGGGCTACGAGCTCTCATTTACTATATTATGTCAATCCTAGCACTTGTGACCGAAAGGTTCCGGGTTAGGTTCTTGCCCGAGGTAGACATTTAATTTTCTGGAATTTTCAATCAGAAGGAAATTTACATAATCCTCGGCAAGATACCCATGCATGGTTGAGTTCAAATTAATAGTGCTGTTTCTCAAATGTCGCCAGAAATGAAGCCTACACAAAACACAAAACATGGGGGCAGGATCATAATAGACCTTTACGGAATCAGTAGCCGCATTCGTTTTGCAAGTGAAGTGAGATATTTCAAACTTAAGTGAGATTGTCAAATTAGTAAATATCAGTTGTATTAGGCCTCCAAAAAGAACAGCTGAGTATAGTAGTGATGTAACGAATATTCGCATTCGCGGATATTTGCAGTCGCGAAATTATTCCGAATGTTTTGCGAATACATTTTTTTGGTTAATAAAACAAAATCCATTCATTTCTAAGCTTTTTAATGTAATCGTAATCACATCAGTCTTCTGTTTATAACTTGGTGTCATTTATTTATTTAACTTTGCGCAGTGCAGCTTAATAATCAAATTTTCATAAAAATTTGACAAACAAAAATATATGCTAAATGCAATGTAAACAAAAAAACCTTCTCTGAAGTTTTACTTAAGTTTTAATGTTATAACTATCCTCTTGAACAAAACTAAAAATAATAAAATTAAAATATAAAATAAGGTTATAATCTAAAATTAACAGTTTTCGACGTTTCCGTTAGCGTCAGTTAAATTGAGTGGATAAAACTTAGAAGGGATGAAAAGTACACGTATTGAACTGAGTTAAGTTAGCTGAGATTATCTGAGATTTTGTGTAGAACGAATGCGCCTAGTGATCTGGATCCGGATCGATTAGTTATAGGTCTGTTTTTACAGAGAATCACAAACCAGTCAGAGCCAATCAGTATTCCCCATTGCAGTTGTCAAACTATTTCTGACTAGTACTGGCTAATCAAATTGACGCTGACTAGTTTGTGATTGCTGTAAAAACAGACCTATTATGTGAAACAGCTGTCACGCGCGATTTATGACTCCATGGATTTAACTGACATCGAACAATGAAAAAGTTGGTTTAAGAATAAAAAACAGATGGTTAAGAAAAACGGCTACTGATCTGAATCATCCGATTGCGATCACTTGCCATACAAGAGTGAACTGACCCTATTTCTGACTGATCCTAGATCACTTTTAGAACTTCAGGATTAGTAATCCTTGTGATCGGGTTAACCCGATCATAGTTTCCGTAAAGGCCTATTATGTATGCGCACAATCCACATGGTTGAGTGGCAAACAGCGCCGGCGCTCAGACACTGGGTGCATCCAGCAGACCCAACAGTTGCGGAGCAGCTACCAAATTTTCTGCCGAACACGTGTGCTACCTAGCAGCTACATTTTTTGTAGCGATAGAAAAGTACGCTCACTTGAAGCGGAGCGGAATAGGCTAGTTCCTTGAGAGTGTTACATGTTATGACATTTGTGTTATCGGTTACATTGTCATATTTTTAAAAAATGTCAACAGTATGATCTATGACAGTCGACACAAACTATTTGTCGTGATGATTTAGAGTGCATAAATAACGCTTTTCAGCAGAACGCCAACTGTTGAGATGTAGTGGCTACAAAAGTAGCGGCTCCCGATCTTTCTGCTGAATGCAATCATTGAGTGCGATCAGCACTTGGATGGGCCACCTCACGAAGGAGGACCGGGCGGGGGACCCTGACGAACCGGGCGGGGGACCCTGACGGACCGCCCGTAAAAGGTTGCACCATTCCAACGGATGTTATTCGTGCATCGTCCCACCCTCAAGGTGATAGGGAACAATAAGCCTGCAAGACTGCAATTCTGACGGCTCCTATTAGGGGAAATAGAAAAAAAGTATACCTCGAAATATTGAAATATATATAAAAAACACGCAGGTATACTATTTGACCAATTTCCACAGTAGCACTTATTTGAAAACATTGTATCGGCATCACTAGTCAGTACTGGTATAAATAATATGTGCGATACTGGGAACTGTAGCACCAAACATAGACATAACATGAAGAGTCACTTGACGTACACCTGTACTTCTATCCCACCCGGTCCTATAAGCGCGCGGTGCCCTCTAGCCGCCTTACCGTTTGAATTAGAAGAAAATGGTTTCGATAAAAAGCGTTACTTTTCAAATGGTCTGCGAGCAAAAAATAATTTCAAAGATGTACGAGTAAGACAGAAGGAATTCTGCCGGTGCGCCATCTAGTACCCGAAGGTGGCCGAAGGGCTATGGCGCACTGATGATCGCTAATAAGCGTGAAACAGCTGTCTGCGTACTGGTGGATTGACGGAGGTATAGAGCAACCCTCGAATTTCAAAGATAGCGGACATCCGGATATACCGAAAGTGGGTATCAACTTTCTTATTTTTAAATAGAACACCCGGTATATATTACGTTTTTGAATTCAGCATTGATTTTTAGGCCCATTTTGTTAACTATAGTTTATGTCTACGAAGTCTATTTTCGAAATTATTCAGCAGTCTTTAGAAAATTTGACGTTTGTAGTACTTTACAAAAAATGTTAATATCTCGGAAACTAAGTACGACAGAAAGATGCGGTTTTCGGTTTTAAAACGGGAAGATACATACTTGTGTTTCAGTAAGATCACTGTTTCAAGGGCACATTAAATAAATGGACTAACAATTTTCAAATTTGTAAAGTTTAAAACGTCTAGTTAGTCTATTTATTTGATGTGACTTTGAAACAATGATACTACTTAAACAGAAGTATGTTTCTTGCTCGTTTTAAAACCGAAAACCGCATCTTTCTGTCGTACTTGGTTTCCGAGACATTAACATTTTTTGTTAAGTACTACAACCGTCAAATGTTCAAACGATTGGTTAATGGTTAATAAACTGGGCCTAGAAAAACGTAATAATATACAGGATGTTCTATTTAAACTAAGGAAGTTGATACCTTCTTTCGGTGTATCCGGATGTCCGCCATATTTGAAATTATTTTCTGCATATAGACCATTTTGAAAGGAAACGTTTTTTATCCAAGCCATTTTCTTCTAATTTAAACAGTAAGGCCACTAGAGAGCACCGCGCGCTTGTTGGACCACCCTGTATACTGCTTGTGAGTTGGCAGTTGGTAAAATTAGCTGAGAAAGTGTAATATCAGAGAACGAACGAGAAGGGCAACATTGAGTGTGGAGCTTAAAGTTATTCTTTTGTTTTGTCTATATTTGGTGGCGGTAGTGACCTGTGAGTGTCATTTGTGTAAAAGCATTAGACATGGATCTACAAAACTATGTGTACCTTAGGAAAGGCACATACGAGTTATAGACTTCAAAGCGAATGTGAGCTATGCATACACAATACTGGTTCCTATGTTACTGATATGCAAGATGCAGGAAGAAGTAATAAAAAACCATACCTGCCTCTGGGAAGCTTTCAACTTATATATGATAGAAAAAATAGTTATTATAATTCGTTATCATAATTAATGAAAGTGTTTGATTGTGAAATAGAACAGTAATAATCGTAGAACCATAGTATTAATATGTACCAGCAGTGCGACTCGATAGAAATTACGTAGACGTTCTGTTTTGTCCGACCATCCACAACCTCATCGTAACCGAATAAGAAAGTGTACTTAAATTATTACATTCCACTAGCTTTAAGGCAGGCTTAAAATTAGAGTAAACTGTTAGATTAATGTATTTATTATCTTCATTTCGGTTTTGTAGTTGTTCATTTGCCACTTTAAATTACGACTGTTTATTACTGTTTTTAGAATATAATTGAGGTGAGAGTTGTTTTTTACAAGAAAACAAAAAAAAATAGAGGGTGTTTGAGAAAACACTTGTAAACCTCGAGAAAATTCAAGGACATATACGTAGAACTGAAGTACATGTAGAAAATGTAAACGGTTTCAAATTATATTTCTAAAACGGGTAATACTCGTATAGGCATCGAATTGTTTGAACAGCATATTATAGCGCATTTGTTAACTCTTCACCTTCCGGCATTAATACTTGCGTATTAAAAAATTTCCATTCTGTCGAAGATTGGCGGACCCTCACAATTGTGTAGTTGCACCAAGTTGCTGGTACATCTATATGCTGTGGTACAAATAAGCGGATATGTCTTATATTATGTTATTCGAAGCTCTACTCATTTAAAGTTTTGGGATTTGTCCATTTTTCTGTCACATTAATCCGTTAATTCATAATTGTATTAATTTGTTTGCATCAGCTTGTTTCGACAGTCATTTGATTATGATGTTATGATAACTTATCTTATGTGTGCATATACTCACGAGTAATCATTATTTTATGTTTTCTGAATGCTATAAGATTATTTTTTATCTACTAAATAGCAAAAGCATCTACCCACCCTGGTGTCCCTCTTTGCCACTGTAGTACCTGACCTATTCACCTTAGGGTAAGGCAAGCTCTAGTGGACGGTGAATCGTTAGATAAAGTATATCATAGCTTCCTTCCTGTAGATTGGGGGTCAGGTCAAGAAGGAAGAACATATACAGGGTGTACAGGGTGGTAGAAAACTGAAAAATATTTCGGGTTTGCTTTGTAAAAAAATTTCGTAACGCCATCCGTATTCAAGACACAGGGTTGAAGAAAAAGAATTATACACATTTTTTACGATTTTGCCGAAAGTACTGGCAACATTGTATCGAAATTTCACGCGAATATGTTTTAGAAGCCACTACATCCTATGAATTTGTTTTTATACCTGATTCGCATAAAGGGCGCTTGTTACACGGTTCATACCAGGTAGTATTGAACATAACTTTTTTGAGGCTAGATTTATAAATTAAGATTTTAGGTGAACTTGAACATCATTCAATTCTACACCTAAAAGGTACTCTTGGTAAAACTGTGTACCGTTTCCGGAATATTTTGATTTGAAAATTATGGAGTAATATCCGATGCGGGTGTAAAGTAATGATAAAGTCATTAATTAAACAAAAAACCACAAGAAAATATTATAATAAAGAATAAGGACATAAAATACAATTAGAGTAAGTATTCAAAATGTCCTCCGTTTTCACGAATACATAAGTCGTTTTTTAGAGATTCCATTAATCTTCTAAACGGTTGGGGTTCAGCTATGAGGTTACTAAATTGACGTTGAATCCTGTCTTCCCGTTCTTGACGTGATTTACCTCTGTATCATAGACTTTTTCCTTAAGATACCGAGGAGACCAATGAATCGCAGCTTCTGCAACTCTACCAATCCACTGATTCGGAAACTGATTACTCAACCAATTATGACACCTTCTGTCAAAATGCGGTGGAGCTCCATCGTGCATAAAAAATAGAGATCTTTGCTCGTTCATTGTTAAATCTTCCAATATCTCGAATACATGGTTGTTTAACAAATCCAGATACATATCATCATTTGAATTTCCAGGTAGAATGTGATAACCTATTAATTTGTTGTTGCTGTACCTAAAGTTGCTGCTCAAACGTTAACTTTAAATGAATGTTGGTAATGTGATACCCCTTTGACATGTGGATTTTTATCACACCAGTAGTGTGCATTATGGGAATTAAACATGCTTTGTCACGTAAAGGTGGACTCGTCCGTAAAAAGAATACGTTTTAAAAAAAATTGGACCGAGGGCTGTCCTTTCTTGTAATGTTTGACAAAAATTCAATCTAGCTGGTAGATCGTCTGGCAGGAGCTCTTGGACTTGTCTGTAATGATACGGATGTAGCTGCTGTTCTTCAAGTATCCTAGAGAAGCCGTATTTGTTTGCCTTGCCATATTCCTTATGCTGACAGTTGGATCTTGATCAACTAAATGTAGAATAATATTTTCTTTATTGTTCTTGTTGTTCTTGGCCTACCAGAATCCATTTTTCTTGGTCTCACATTCCCAGTTTCTCGACGACAGCTCTAAATGTATTTTTACTTGGTAAGTTTCTTCTAGGAAACTTTTCTGTATAACGCGTAACAGCTGCGCTAGAGTTTCCTATACACTCGCCTAAGGTTAATAACATATCGGTGTACTCAACATCTGAGTACATTTTGATTTACAATATCTAATTTTACAAATAACGGTTTCAAAAGTCTAATTATTGTTGTCTTATATTGTCATAACTATCAATAAATGTCAGTTTTCTATGGAAATCTTGGACAAAATCAAGATATACCGATTAGAATGGATACTTGTGAAACGTTACAAGAAAGAAAAGCCCTCAATCCATTTTTTTAAATGTATTCGTTTGATCGATGATGTCTCATTTACCTGACAAAAAAAAATTTTATTCACATAATGCATACTTATTAATGATAATAATAATTTATAACTTCAACATTACTTCGTATAAACACAGTATCGAGCTCATCAAGAGTACCTTTTTGGTGTAGAATTAAATGATGTTCACCTAAAATTTTTATTTATAAATCTAACCTCAAAAAAGTTATATACAATGTTCTACCTGGTATGAACCGTGTAAATAGCGCCCTCTATAGAGTCAGGTATAAAAACAAATTCATAGGATGTACTAGCTTCCAAAACATATTTGCATGAAATTTCATTACAAAGTTACCAGTAGTTTCGGCGAAATCGAAAAAATGTGTATATTTTTTTTTCTTTAACGCCCTGTATTTTAAATACGGATGGCGTTACGGATTTGTTTTTACCAAGCAAACCCCGATTATTTTTCAGTTTTCCACCTGTCCTAGAGACGGAGTCACCTTGTTTTCGAACACCCTGCATGGGTCTTCTATGACGAATGGAAAATACTTTAGGACAAAGACTGTACGACACATTTCCAACAAAAAAGTTATATAAAGTTGCAGAGATAAATTGATTTTTAGAGATTTTCATTAAAATACATACCTCCAAATTAAGAATCGTAATGAAATAAAAATTTTATTGTTGGATTTCGGTATTTTCGGTATTAGTCCTTAGAAAATATGCTATCACGGCATTATCGACTAAAAGAAAGTGGTAATGTATCAAACACTTCGCGAGACAGTGTCAAAATCGGCATGTGTTGAAAAGTGACTTCGAGAAACGTTACAAAAAATGAATTTAGCTTAAAAAATCACCAAATGGGCATAATGGATTTCCGAAAGTATAAAATTTCAACAGGCGGTTTGGCAAACACTTGAATAATATTATTATTACATTATGATTAGTCATAAAAAGTGATCGGTTTACCAAAACTTCGGTACAGGGTCTCAAAACAGTATAATTTTAGAAGAAAGCTTAAAGTTCTAATTTAAAATGGATTCGTCTTAAAAAGTCTCTAGGCAAGCAAGAAGCACATGCACGCCACGTTATAAAGTACTTATCTGGTACCCATAGATTTTCAGTTATGTATGGATGTATCCGTCCAAAGATTCCTACTTAAAAAAGTTGCATCTTCGGCGTCCACATGAAGCATAAATTGACAACAATCAATAATTATTCTGACAGGATTGCCTTTCTTTAAAATGTGTAGTGGCATGAAATGGTACGGATACAGACCAGTTGTTTGCGCAGTGAACTACATCTTCCACTGCGAAATACCGCATTGAGGCGATTTGCAACAGCGTAGGTGGATACTCTAGTATCTTGTTCATAGTTTCAAAAAATTACTGGTAACACTGGGACGTTGCGCTGTCGAAAGGTACCTGTGTCGTGTAGACGTCGAAGAGTCTCAAAAAAATCTTTCGTTGGGTTGAATGTTGAATGAGATTAGGCTGGCTGTATTCCGCGCGAGCAGCCGCCGCGCGCTTAACCATATTCGAACACAATGTCCGCAAATTCTTCATTTGTAAACATAATGAACACTAGTGAACACCATTGGGGATTTTCGTTTGGAGGTCTGTATTTTAATGAACATCTATAAGAATCAATTTATCTCTCAAACAGTTGACTTTTACAGTTGGAAATGAGCTGTATAGTCTTCTCCAAAAGTATTTTCCACTCGTCATAGTTTATACAAGTGCTGCCCTCTATACAACCCATATAAATTTGAATCTTACGAGTTTAAGGTTTTCTAAAAAAATATATGAGATGCTTTTATGCTGTACAGTTCAGAAAAAATATTGTCTAAGCAAAATCCTTGATTTATGCCAGTTTTCTTATTTGAAATGACTACTCTTGATGTGATGTCACTATACTATAAATAAATGCTCCCAACTGACCTGTCTCGGGAGTTGCCTCGCTGACCTTAAGCGTGAGTCGGTGCCTGGCGTCAGCAGATTCGACAGCAGCACCGCGATAGTCGCGCCCCGCCTCCAGGTCCTCTCCCGCGTCCCCCTGCTGTAGGGGCGGAGCAAGACAGGCCGCGGCTCCCAACGCGGTCGCTGCTTGGGGCGCGGCGCCCTGCAGCAGCACCAGCGGCAAGTTCATCCAGGGCCCGGCCAGCTCGCTGACGTCGCTGGCGTCGGACGCGCGCGACGACTTGCGGGACGAGGCGCGGCTGCCGCGGTGCACGTGCAGGAACGTCGACAGGCGGGCTGACCAGCCCCCGCCACCCGGCGATGATGTCTGCGTCGCGTCATCAACCTCCAGGGCCTCGCGCTCCTTCTCCTTCTTTCGCCTTAAAAAAATAGTTTATAGGTATCAATACATGAATCGACCAAGGCAATCCATTATCGCAAATTTGAGATGTTCCCAACAATAGAGCTACATTCGTTTTTTTTTGTAGTGAGGGGGTTAGGGCTCAGTTGCCGCTCAGCCTTAAGGTTCGTTGTGCACCTCCCAGTCAAAGGGATCAAACATAGTCCCATCCTAAGTTCTTTGCTAACTTTGAAATGCATTTGACTATGCTCTCTTGTCTTCCCTCTTGGCCTACATTCAGATAGGAGTTCCTGCTTTCACTCAAGGTAGGACAGTCGAAAATAGCATGCTTAGCTGTTTCTTCTCTGCCTCACCGCGCTTCCTGCATAATGGGTTTGCCACTACAATCCTCAGCTTTTGCAGGTGTGCACTGAACGTCCAATGGCCAATAATAAATCCAAACCACCTTTCGTAGTTCCTTCCTGTTCAGTCTGAGAGCGTCTGCGGTATTATAACACGCCCCTCAGCATCCTCTTGACACCCAACTGGTGATAGCTGTCCGTACCATGTTGTATGGTATACCACATGCTGGTTCTGACCCAATGAGAGGGACTTCTGTGCCTTCCCTGGCACACCTGTTGGCTCTCTCATTACCGCCAACTCCTGTTTTCAAAATGTAACAATAAAAAATAGCGTAAACCGTAAAGTAATCGTGGATAACTGCTCTCTAAGCATGTTCTCCATTTAGGCACGCCGGTTTTCATTCAAATTGGTTGTTCGCGCGCTACAACCCACTATAAAACAAAATTACATGGGCTTTAAAAGGCATTTCCTCCGAACTTTCTCTAGAAATGTCATTACAGAGATTATTGTGTGTGTCTGTCGGATCTCAGGCGCGTGAGAATATTGAATTGACACTTTAGAAACTACAATTGATGACTTTGATTTGACTCTTTTGAAAATTAATCTGATGCTTCTGAATATTCAGTTGATTATTTGCAACTACAACTGGGGTGTTAGAATTTACAACTGATTGTTTGAAACTACATTTGATGCTTTAGAAAATTGACTTGAGTATTTGAATTTACAATCGACGCTTAAGAAATGTAATTTGATCCTTTAGAAAGTACAGCTGGAAATGGTGTAGTGCCTCCTCTGTCCTCCCTAAGCAATGCCCATGGCTACAGCTCATCAAGAATAACAAAATGTGGAGATTCTTAGCTTATGTGCAGAAGAAGGAAAAAGGCAGCATTCGGGGCGAAAAGGATGGACAGTATCGAGGGTAGTTTGAGCTGCGTATACATTCACATTCAAAGTTATTCTAACTCAGCCGAGCAGCACCGTCATGTTTCTGCAACTTATGAAAAGTATGCCATGGTTCGTTATTGCGCAATATCATTTTGGATTTTTTTATATTTATTTATAAAATAAATGATCCAGTATAAATTCCAATGTGGTTTGTTCGGTAGATTTTATTTACCGTGTAGTTTTCTGTATGGTTCTAAACTTTAAAAGTAATTATGGCCTGAGCCTTCCATAGATTAAATCTCATTCGCTTCTTGATCCAGAAAATTAATAAGAATCACCATGATTTCGCTTGTTTGCTCCGGTAGTACGTCACGGTATAGTTTGGATTAAAATTGTTTTTCTTCTATTTATATTTATTGTACACAGCTTATGTACAAATACAGTCACTATGGATGCAATACCTTGTAGGAGTCTGTAGAATTGTAAAAATTCAGGACAGTCTATACTCAAATTTAGTTGCAATAGGTCCCCATACATGACGGTGATCGTTTTATGCTTTTGGGCCGTTCCCTTACTCGCAGTTTGGTACGAACTGCATTTTATGGTTCAACATTCTACCGATAATTTTTGCCTTTCCCATTATCCAATTTAAGGAATCTGCACTGGAAGATACGAATTCTGCAGCAGATCGTTTACTTCAACATTCTTAATTTTTCAAATCTTTTTAACGTAGAGCATTCTCCGAAAATGTTTACTTTCGGGCATGTGTGTAGGCTTCTAGCCCAACAATAAAGCGGTTCTCGGAAGACAAGAAAACAATATCACAAATAATCTCTTCATTTATTATCACGTTAAGAATTAAATTGACTTCGAGTATAAAAAAATTATCCCCTCTTTCCCTCTTTATTTGATTCTTATTCTTCTTGAAAAGCAAAACTTCAACTTACTTCACATAATCTTTGAAGGACTTCTGTATTAACCTAGCTGCCTTATCCTGTCTCTTCCATATCCGGGTTGAAGAAACAATTTCCAGCTCCTTCCTTGTTGGAAACTGTTTTTTGAACTTCATACTCATCTGTTCTTGCAACTACAAAGATAAAAGCATATAAAAGTGTTAATCAATTTTCATTTTATTAGCTAGGTTACCTGTCTAAAGTTTTCAGTCTCCTCTACGTGTCCTAGGACATGTTTAACTAAGGCGTGTAAAATGTCAAGACAATGAATTTTATCGCCCTTAGCAATTGGCAAATTAAAGCTAACCAGAGCAACAGTATTTGGCTTAGATATTCCTAGAGGTGGATCAAGGGAGGCTATGAAGTCCGACAGCTGTGAGAACTGGATAAATTGAGTTGCATGTGGATCGTATCTGAAAAATTGATTGAAGACATTAGTCAAACACAAACAGGGAAAACGGCGTGTAATCAGTTTTTCTATTTCGATTTCATAAAATATATATATCTTTTTTTTAAACCGAGAAAACATGTTTTCAAGCTTTTAATTCATTCGCTGGCAGACATTTTTGCAATAGTTGATGTACTAAGCAAATCTGGATCGGATCAAAAATTGCTGGACAACGGCTGATAAAACTTTATGAAAAGTATATCACGTCAGCTGCTCAATCAATAATTTGAAAACGCTATATTAAAATTAAAAAAAAAACATCAAAAATTTTCAGGATGAAATACTAATACGTTTGATTTTCAAGCTCATATAAAATCTAAACACCACGGCCATTTGCCTATTGGGTGTATATCGTGATCTCATTTTGATTCACCATCATCCTCCTTTTCATGAAAAATACCGGTTACAATAAAAATAATGCACAAAACTTGAACTAAATAAAAGAAACATGTTGAATAAAACTGCAATTATATTAAAACTAACCAGTAATTCGCCATATTTACATGAGTAACGGCAATACGGCAGCAATGTTCAATAGGAATATGACGACCACAAGAAACACATTTTGTATTCATAGGCTATTAGCCTATTAGAGCATTTGCCGTTGCATGATAGTTAGCTTTTACTTGACACGTGATACTGAGAAGCTTCTGCTGATGCAACAAGACAAAACACAACCGTGTTAGAATCAAGATGCTACTGGTCTTGGTTGAGCACATATTGTCACACCAGGGGTTTGTCGATATATTAAAGGAATACAAATCAAAATACAATACGATTACGTTTGGACCTACCTAACCTGCATAATATATACCTAATTTCTGGGGAGGTTATAATAACTAGTTGTCCGATATGGATCACTTTTTATTCTTATTTATTTTTTTTATTACTGTCAAATAACGATTTCTAGGTATTGTCGAGGTAGAAGCCGCAAACCTGTTTTAACGGATTTGAATGGCAGACTGACTCAGAAACCCAACACTATTTACATAGGTCATAAGATTTTATTGCAGATAACTGATAATTGCGGGAGCCTCTCATACTTCTCAAAGATAAGATTTTAATGGCATACTGATTCTGAAAAATCTAAATAATGTAAATCGGGATTGCAGTCTGTAGTTCAATATTACCTGGAAATGATTGTTTGTCAGTGATAATACACGTCGACAAGCAACCAGTAAAGATTGACCATACCGGACCATACAATTATAATAACATCCTCCGAAAGTAGGTAGGTATATAAACAGGCTAGGTAATAGCAAAAAGGTAGTCTCGCGCATCATAGTGACCTCATAATGTCCCATATACTCGCAGTTGATTTCTCGACTTTAACGCAAACAAGACGCAGCTTCTAATACTTCCGCGTTTAATTAAAACAGCCAATGACAACGAGACAATAATGTGATATGTAGTTATTTTCTGAGTTGTTGAACCAACGAACCAGCCATTTACGAACTTCTCTTCATGCAGCAGCATAATTTCTATAACTTACTTCTATTAGCAGCACTACAGACCACCGAACATAAGCTTTCACATGAAAACGAAATGCAGTTACACATAAAAATACTGAACTAGTTATCGTGATTGTTTAATCGTTGTTGTTCAACCTCTATAGAATGTCGAGAAATCATGCTGATAGTATAAGAGCAATGTTGGCAGGCTGATATCGTATTTAATAATATCGTATTCAATGAACACGTCCATTCTTCAGTTTTGTATCGTATATGACTAGATTTTTACCGTACAGTAGCTTCGCTATTTTAAGAATAGTTATTTCTGAATAAATTTGAATCTAGAACGCGGCGTTACAGCGTTCCGTTGTATTGTATTATTCCAGTATCAACCCGTCAAACAGACTTGTTTGGTACAAACAACAGAACGCTCTAACGCGGCATTAGAGAATGCCGTAACACTGCGTTCTAGAACGCCCTGTGTTTGACCGGGCTTTAAACTTTATGATTTTGATTTTAATCCTTTGTGTTTATTCCGCGATAAATGCGGTAGACAGGTACATATACGAGTACTTATTATACTGTTCGAATTAGACGTCAATAATCTCTATGGTTTTCTTAAGGCTCAAACACTGCAATTAATAATGAGAACGTCTATGTTTTAGGGTTTTCGCAGTCAATCTATAAAATGTGTTTAAAAATATAATATAAAGATTCCTGATAGATAGAGAAATGTTTACGGTATAACATTCCTACGTGCGTTGGTTGATTGCAACAAATGTTATTATTGAAACTATGTTTGTTCTTAGGTGTGCCCAGAAAGCTTGACGCTGTAGTGTCCAGAAAAAGAGATCTGGAAGGTTCCTTATTGATACATATCACTATCACCTAAAATTTCGTTACACGACAGACACTTTAAATCTTTTATTTCCTTTTCCTCTTGTACCAAACGCAACGTGTGTTTTAATTTTTGGATGTGAATAATCTCTATAGTGTTATTGAAGTACACAAAAGTATTTAAACGGTTTGAATAGATTTGTTTGAACAGTAGTTCAATATCGTACCACAACTTTGTTGAGTTGTGTGTGATGTGTGTCTAAATGGTCTACATCGGTTTGCTCCAATAGAAATCCAAAATAATTCAGAACTCTATTGAGCAGATGCATTTTAACCTACCCTAAGACAGTAAATTTCTGTACCATTCTGCATTATGATAATTTTGGATATAAATAATCTCTATGGTTTTAATAATCAAATGAGGACGTACATCTTTGGGCTTTACTTTTTACGCAAACATAACTATAATATAAAGTTTTCTGACAGATAGAATGGCAAGGGCTGGGCTTTCGTCTGCTACTTGCAAGGATACCGAATTACTTTCTTGTGAAGTTTCATATAATTGAATTCATAATAACTTAACCTTACAGAAAATCATATGAAAGATAATAAAGAATCTATAAAAAGCAATAATTCACACACAATAGAAACATCATTTAAAAGAGTACTAAAACCGTTGTTAAAAGTGCGACCACATTTTCCGGTTAAAATTTGAACCAAAAGAATATCTCAAGCATTCGTTTTGTATGCGCTGAATGCGATTTGCACCAACCACTTTCAATGCAGGTTCGTACACGGAATAATAGTAAGATATTCTGGATATTATCAATAATTCACAAAGCCTAAGTTTCATGTCTGATATAAGGAGGTGACGGTTTGTGAACAGCTGGATGTAATAACTATATGATGTTTGGCACAAATGATTGACATTAGGTGTAAATCTCAATATATCATCGCAACTGACTCTCAAATTTCTGGATTAATTTGCAACACATATCCTTCACCTCTGATAGAAGGAGGTAACGGTTTGGGAAAAGCTGAATCTAATATCCATATGATGTTTGCCACAAATTATTGACATTAGATGTAAATCTCAACATATTAACGAAAGTGAGTCCCAAATTTCTGGATTGATTTGTAATACATATCCTTTCACCTTGTATATTAAGATTGAGACAATTTTCAGCCGCTGTATGTCTCGTTTTACTACAACTCTTAAAAACATCGCAATCGATTTATTAAGTTTTATTTTAAATTTTGGGTAGCAAAAAACTCGAATAATCTCTTTACGTCACTATTTAACCTTTTTTTAACAGTAAGACAGTCAGTTATTGAGAAGCTAATGTCTACTGGGTGTCATCCGCATAATGATGAATACAGGAAATACTATAACATAAATCTGAAATATAGATAGCAAATAGATTGGCCTTAAAATAGATCCCTGTGGGTCTCTATAGTTTTTGGAAGGAGTACTAACGTGATTTTAATTGTTTAGGACACTTTGTGTACGTTTACTCAGATAAGATTTGATAAGATTAGCTGCATTTCTGGATAATGCCTAGTATCTCAACTTGTGACATAGTAATACATTTATAACATTTGTAGATGTTTTGTCTATTGGTGGCAGCCAAGTTTATAATTTCCAAAATCCTCTGTCATATGCAAGCATCTACCACGGAATTACTTATGTTTTGGACTTTGCTAAAAAGGTTTCATGATCTAATACACAAGAAAAATGGTGCCTTGGTAAATTTTTTCATTTATATATCACATCGCATCGTCCAGAGCTTGTCTCTCCTTTTTTCATTCATCTTAAACACAGATTTTATATCAATAAATGGAAAGAACAGAGACAATCACTATTTCAATCATTATATGACGGTTGCATGGTCAGTACTGTACATTCTCTGCCATGCTGTCACTCAAAATGTCATCATCATAGTAAGAGTTTATTGGTTTCACCACATTGATTATTATTTGATTAGTTCAAATTCTTTGTTTCCCTTTCAAGTAGTGTCAAACGCTACATAGTAATGGATGTTTAAATATTTGGACGTGAATAATCTCTAAGGTTATGCTGAAGACCATGCAATCGATTAAGTAGAAACATGTTCGAGATTTTCCTTATTTTGCAAGTATTTTCTACGGAAAATGCACTCAACTCATAATTCATTTATTAGATCTGGATGATCTAGATCTGAAGAAATTGCAATTACCTCTGATAATCTCTGCAATTATACATACATATAACATTTTTAGAAGATACTCTGAAGGTTATTTTTGGTTCTTGGAAAGTTTTGTTATTTATATACTATATCAATTAAGCCTTTTGAAAATAACGGCGGGCTGGACCGCTTTGAATTAGTTTTATAGGAGCAAACGTTAAAAAATTGTTTATATTTCCTTGGAGCTTATCAAATTCAATATTGATTCCGATACCAAAGATCAACTGCAGATCTCCTGGTTTACGTCACACATGTGTGGAGCAAACTCATCCAGTCATTTGGCGAGGCTCACGTCGCTGCTCTCGATATTCCAAAGGCATTCGATTAACTGTGGCATGCAGCTCTCGTAAACAAGCCCCCGTCTTACGGGCTCCCTGTTAAGCTTTGCGGTTGGCTCGCACACCTCCTCTAGATCGGAAAATCTCTGCCTGGAAGATGGCTTTTTCTCTTCTTTTCATAGCATCATGGCTGGGGTTCCGCAGGGATCGGTATTGGCTCAGACACTGTTTCTGCTTCACATCAATGATCTACTCTCTAGCACTACAAACCCAATCCACAGTTTTGCGGAGACAGTACGCTTCATGCAGACATCATGATGTAATAGACCGATCTCTGTGGTCGAGCTGGAGCGCAAAAGACTGGCAGTGGCAGCTTCACTTTCAAAGGATTTCGATACCATTACCGCTTGGGAGCTCAAAAATATGGGAAAATTTGATGCTTCCAAGTCCCAGTATTGTACGCTATCAAACAAGAAATGTTCAAGCCGACACCCAGTTCTAATGAACGACCAGGCTCTGTCAGGGAGTCACTCATTCAAGCTATTAGGAGTCAACATTATAGAAAATCTGATCTGGCACGCAAACGTTGCGTCAATTGCAACAGCTGCTGGTAAAAATCTTCGATACCTATTTAGAGCCAGAAGGTACTTCTCACCATGTAACCTTCTCACGCTATATAAAGCCCAGATAAGACCTGGCTTGGAGTATTGCTCTCATGTCTGGAGAGCTCTCAGACCCTGTCTATACTAAATGCCATCCAGAGAAGGGCAATTCGACTGATAGGCGACCCGGCCTTAACGTGCCGTGCCCAGCCACATTCTCATCGGCGTGTTGTTGATGACCTCTCGCTCTTATACGGATATTCAAACGGAATCTGCTCCTCTGAGCTATCTTCTATCGTTCCGCCGCTCACCGCTCCTATCAGATGCACCCGCGCCACCGCTGCATCTGATCCTAAGGCGGTCATTCCTCATACATCAAAAAGCGAGCGGTACAACCGCATATTTATTTCCAGGGTGTCCAAGGCTTGGAATGGACTGCCAGGAGATGTATTTATTGGGCCTGCGAGTGTTGACAGATTCAAATCCCGCATTAATAAACTTCCCCTAACGTAACCCTTTCACAGGAACCGCAGTACTCTCTGGTATTTAGGCTCTGCCTACGCGGTTTGCTTAGTTATAAAAAAGTTAGGTGTGTTAAGTGCGAAGATGAATAAAGTACTTTTTGCGGTCACACAGTCACAGCTACACATATGAAACGTAACGAAGTAGAACTCGAATTTTTAGCTACAGTCCTTTGTCGTCGGAACTGAAAGTTAAAAAATAGTTATTCATAATATTTGATGTAATGAAACTGCATGTCTCGTGTTTACTTCTAAAATATCTTGAATGTCCCTAATAAAAACGGTACTTTGGATTACTTTAAACAGTACCACAAACATCTGATACTTTTCAATTCTAGTGGGGTGTTTTACTGTTGAAATGAGAGACTTTGCTCAACTTACTTGCTCCAACGGATGTAAAACATCTCTAAATCATCTTCTACGATACCAATTTCCTCCTCCTGATGAGCCTGATTGAAATTTTCTAAGATAATAGCTATATACATATTAATAACGATCATGTAGTTGATGATGATGAAACTGGTAAAGTAGATGATAGCCAGGAGAGGATATCCGCAATCTCCATTCGATTGATTTCTGTAATGGGGATCACAGTCTGGGTATTCTATCATCAACGACTCCAGAACGTCGTTCCATCCGGCTGAAGTTATGAGACGAAAAAGAAGATGCATCGACCTGAAACAAGTTTAAAATAATGATAGATATCAATAAAAGGTAATATTTGGATGCTGTTTTTGGTTTGAAAAAAAATGTGCAAGAGCCAGGATAGATGCTCAGTTCTATACAAGTCATACGTTAAATGCTGCTGTTATAAGCATAATTCATCTAATAAAAACTCGAAATTTACATTGTATTTGCTGGATCAATAGATAATGTTAATTGCAAATGTTTAATCTTGATAGTATTCGGGATTCATTGCAACCTCAATTAATGGAACGAATTAGCTTTGCAGAAGCCGTAGAGACTGCGGTTCAGGATATGTTACAGATGGTGCAGCAGTTTCTCGCATTTAGAAGCGTGGACTAAGGTGCATCATAAGAAGTACTGCTCGTTGTTCCTGTTTACTTCAATAAAGCCGAGATAAATCAAGATCAAACTTGAAGTTCGTTTAATATCTATATATAGCGCTGGATTTTCCACGGTTATTGACAGGATTCATATTCAGTTAGGTTTGGTTTATGGGGTCAAAATATGATATCAAAAGTTATTTATGAACAAACAAGTTACCTCATTTTGAAAGTGAACATGATGAATAATCAGTGTAAGTGCTGGCGTTACTATCCTGATACTACTTTCATGTAACATTGCAGATAATGCTGATCTATACAATTTGTATTCAGCATGAGAAGCTACGCACTTTTACGTTTATTTACGTTTCTGGTTTTTTTTTTGCTAAAACACTTCCGAATATATTTCCTTAAATTAATATATCAATGTAAACAGACTAATCAAATTTAAATATTTTGTATTGATCGTGAGGAGAGTAAAGGCGATCAGGTAAATAAGGTTCAGGAATGTTTAGGAAGTTCTGAGTCTAGCGACATGACGTCATCTTGTAATAAGACCCTCGGTTGAAGTACAGATAATGTCAATCGGTTTAGGGTGGCGAAATTTTGATGGTGGGGCGAGAGGGATGAAGTAAATCCAACATCTTTGTTAGTGTCGTGAATGTGTAGTGTGATGAGTCAAGCCATTTTATTATAATTTTTAATAAAACCATCTGTTGAAATAACGTAACATGCTAAAAACGTATTATAATATTTCTGTTGGCCGCCTTTCTATTATTAACAGCACATAATGTTGAGTGTGTATAAGCATCCTTACTTTAACTAGATATAATGTGAAACTACTTTTTGTACACAGCTCATTGGTTTTCTTTTATTCTGATTTTGTCGTGTTATATCTTATAGATATGGAAAACAGCTATGAAGGACTTTTTGATGTCACTGTTACTTTACTGAGTACTGGGCTGCCAGTAAAAATCAAATTATTTTGAATTAAATCACATAGAATAAAAACCAATACACTAATTTGGAACACTTCTTGACATGTATAAAATTGACACCTAAGTTCGTAATTGCCTACACACTGCCATTATGCTATATAAAAATACTCACCTTCCAAAAGTCTCAAAATTCACCATGTCATCGAGAGCTCCTTGTTGCCTGACATGTCCGAATAGGAACATTCCTATGATAGCATATATGAAGGTGATTAGAGCTAAAAGAGCGCCGATATTGAACAGCGCTGGTAGCGATACTATGAGTGCGAATAGCAGTTTTCTTATACCTTTGGCAGCCTAAAATAAACCCGCATTATATTTTCAGAACAACAGAACACATAACTATTACATTCCTATATTATGCTCTGAGGTATGAGCTCCGGAATTGGAATGAAATGTAATAACAGAGCCTCTTGGGTAATGGTTTGTTTTACGATACTCGAAATGGGAGTTTCGTTTGGTATCAGTCGACGCGGATTGACGTTCTGAGTCGAACGATACCACTCTCAGACTGAGGGAATGCTTTGGTAGAAAATTACGATATTTTGAAAATTTGAAACCTAACTTAACCAAACTGGTTTAATTATTGAAGCCGAAATGGGTATTAATCGACTCGGCTTGACATCCTGAGTGAAACTAGACCAGTCTCAGGTAGGGTTACCAACATTTTTTGGAAGAAAAAAGTATACTATGATTAAAAAAATAGTATTTTGGAGAAAAACACAGTGTTTGGTTTTTTTCATGTTTTAAACACATACTTTTTGGAGCTTTTCGCAAAGCTTATCAATAAACTATAATTTCTGAAGGCCTCATCACATTTTAGGTCAAAATTAAAATATATGAGTAGCTCATTTTTCATTAAGTTAATTGAGGCTCGGTTCTTATCATCTCGCCATTTCGCATTCATCACAGATAATACCCTTACTATCAATGCCGAAGTGGCAGGAATAAAAATTAAATATGAAACAATTTTGGTAATATTAACGAATTCTTCTGAAGCATTTACAAGCAAATAACTTCATTTTTTGCCAGTGCTCGTGTTGCTGAAATCACAGATTAAATCTTTATGGCTGCGGATAGAGCTCCGGGATCAATGTTAATATGAAACGGTATATTAGAAATTTCTTTTAAGTTAAACAGTAAAAAGTATTATATAGCGAAAAACAGTATAATACGGTCGTTAACAGTATGGTTGGCAACCCTACGTCCAGGGTAAAGAAACATTCCGGTGAAAATAAACCCCACTTTGAGACTCGCAAATTTCAATACTTTACATAACAAAAACTAACCAAATGAGTCGAGGTAAAAAGGGGTGTCAAGCGACTCGGCTTGATGTCTTGACCCAGATTGTATTAAACGTTGACTGAAGAAACGTTTATTTTGATTCTCAATTGAAAATTAGTGATAAAAAGGTCTAGGGATCCACCCCAGCACTCTTTGAAAAACGGAACAGGTGATAACGATACCTGGGGAATCTCTTAAGTATTCAAAATATTCGAAGTCAGCAACGTCTGGGAGGGGGAAGGGGTAACGGGCCCCCTAGGACCACTAGTTACACGTCTGTACAAACCTAATTGAACCTAACTAATCTGATTTTCAGTTATCCCCGCCAATAGATTTAGCAACATTCAAAGTATTATAATTTTTTTATTTTCAATTGTAGGTGTTGCGACTGATACCGTTGTACTATACTCGTCCAATATTTTCCATTGATCTATAGCTTGATCATATATTTTGTGAAAAATTTAGAAATTTCGAAGTCAGTTTTAGCTTAGATTTTCACCGGAGGCGGAGGCTTTTACAGTCTGGAAGAGGCTTGATTAGACGCAGGACATCAAGCATAGTCGTAGTCGATGAACAGTTTTTTAAACCATAAGGATAGAAGAAGAAGAAGAAGAAGAAAAAGAAGAACCCATTTTGTTCTCAATAAATCAACCGTTAGGGATAAGTTAGGTTAGGTACTGCCGTACTATTTTATCGGGCTGTTTCCTAAGTCTAGGAGTGGTTTCGTTCGACTCAGGGCATCAATCCGCGTCGATTGAATCCCCCCTCTCAATACCCATTTCGAGTTTCGCTAAAACGAACTCTAGCCGCCCATCAGAAATACGGAATATTATGATTTCACATAAGATAAGAGTACAGCATAAGCTATCGTACAACTGTTTATATTGAAATGACGCTTTCCGAATAACGAATATCGAAAAGTTGATCGGAATGTATGCACTGGTCTGCTGCTCATCAGTTTAGATGTCACACTTAAGAACGGTATACCGTTCATTGAAAGAAAAAAAGGGAAGATCCGCAACGTAATGAGCGGAATCGTGGCACGAAAAGTGTCTGAAAAATAGATGGTAATATCGACACCACGACGCCACCAGCAAAAGGTATCTGAAATTTTGTTTTTGCGCTGCGGCGTTGCCGGTTCGGGGCCATTGCATGGCTTATAGGGTATAAGTAAGCCGTGAAATGGTCTTGGTCTCGGATCGGCAACGCTGCGGCGCGAAAGCAAAGTTTCAGATACCCTTTTGCAGGTGGCGTCGATATTACCATCTATTTCTCAGACACTTTTCGTGCCAGGATTTTGCTTATTACGTTGCGTATCTTCCCTCTTTTCTTTCATTCAACGGGTACACGCTCCTTTGAAAACCTAATACACGACCGTTCAGTTCTGACTTTAGTAGCTTTGCTTTGTACGTAGTCGCGCACGCGTTAGCACAGCTTTGCCGAACTGGCAAAACCGTCTTAATGTCTCTTTCTTATCTTGATTCTGTTATAGCTCTGTTATGAGTATAATAAGCGGCAAATAGGCCAAATTGATAATAATTAATAGAGATTCTGTGGAATAGTCTTCAAAACATTAAAAGAGCAGTAATTTGGAAGCTATAGCTTATGTTGAGAATGGTTTCTTTAGACACTGGATAGTATAAGAAGTTTAAAAATACAAATAACAAGGCACATAAAATAAATTAAAAATAAAATGATATCTGTATTTCTTCATTTAGTAAATCTTAGAGTTATTACTACAAGTCATCTGGAGGTTGAAACTACAAATATCAATTCGAAATATTTAAGAGGGTTGCTCTATATCTCCGTCAATCCACCAGTACGCAGACAGCTGTTTCACGCTTATTAGCGATCATCAGTGCGCCATAGGTCGATTGACGGAAATAGATAGCATCAATGTTTCCATGTAGTAAACATGTTTTGGTTGCCGTTACCTTCAGGTACCAGATGGCGCACCGGCAGAATTCTTTCTGTCTGCTCTCGAGATATCTAAGTTGTAGAGAAAAATGGCAAGTACCAAAGTTATAGTCTTTTTACTTATTTGAAGAACTGGGGACATCAGAAAATCCTACTACTTTGCTTAAATTGTCTTCAGCTTGTAACTGTTAAACTATTTATTAGGTCTCATGAATTTTAAAATATTTCATATTTAATACTCAGTACTAGAGTCAAGTTAATTCACATTATTCACTTTAGTTTATTCGACAGAATTATTAGTCGTTATATAATACCCATCCGAACAAGTAGAAACTTAATAGCAACTAGTCCATTTTTCGGTAGACCAGTGGATAATTTTGAGCAAGCATTATGTTTGGCATAAATTGAAAGCACCTACAGTCTATCTAAATAAGAGATAGACCAAAACATAAACAAATTCGATTGTGACCCTTACGTAAATGCCGCTGTGCAGGTGGACAGAACAACTCCTATTGGTCGATTGGGGTGGGCGCCATCACACCCACCCGAATAGGCCAATAGGAACTATTTGTCCACCTGCAACACTGCGTTTACGTAATGGTTACGATCGAATTTGTTTATGTTTTGGTCTATCTCTTATTTGGATAGACTTTAACCTCCTTAATTTTCACAAAAATTGAGACAAGGGAATTTTATGTGCTGATTAAACCTTTCCCTTGGGCAAAAAAACCATTGCTGAAATCAGTAAGATAGCTACCATGGGATTTTGAGTTTTGCTGTACCCGTACCTATTAGTACAAGTGACGCTGTACAATATTACATTTTCATGCACATAAAATATATGTCTTGAAAACTCAAGTAATATGTGAAGTATTGCTGGTACCTGGCAGTAACTGGTGTATCGCACAATAAATTTCTGGCGTTTATTAAAATACCGCATTTCTGTTACCTATACAGATGCATTTATAGATGAAATATAAATATTTAACATCCTTACCTTTATTAATCGTAAAATTCGACCTATTCTAAAAACTCTAACTACTCGAAGCAACGTTGGAGAGATGGGGAAGTCTATCATAATATCTTCTAAAAATATCCCCAGGATGGAAGCCACAACTAATAAAAAATCGAATACGTTCCATGGAACTGTGAAGTAATGGTACCTGAGGCCGATGATTTTCACTATCGCTTCTAAAATATAAAAATGTATTAGACAAAGTCATTAACCAAGCATCCAAATACAACATGTTTATACCTATATGAACATCACTACATAGCATAAAGCGGGTTCTCACTTGTCAGCTTCGCTGAAGCAATTTGACTGATTCAGTGAGACTGTACAGATAATGAACGTGAGAACATATTTTATTAAAACTGACCAGTGGGTTGGTACTTTCAGTCAAAGTGAAAAGTCCTACTCTTCTTTCATTTTGGCTGATCAGTATTAAAAAATGAAACAAACTGAAGTGTGAGAATGTTTTCTCTTCAGTGAGTTGTTCAGTTTTGATTGAGGGAGACTATTTATTATGTATGTGTACAGATCATACAAAATGGCTTTCGATGCCGTGGTGAATAAACTGATGCATTTTTAGAGAACTATAAAAAACATGAGTATATTATGAATCCCTTATTTGAGAAACAGCCTAAGTCATATCTTAATAGTTATTTTGACAGTGTGTATGTGTAATGATAATTGACAAGTTAATGCAGAAATAGCCTTAATCCAGGACTAAGGTTGTTTCTGAAATAAATGGGTATTCTAAATCTTAATAATATCAAAAATTAAATAATATGTTAACCCTAAACGTACAAGAAAGTGGTGGAAATGCGACTTAAGTTATTTCTGAAATGAGTGATTCATCTGGAATGTCCGTAATGACATAAAAAATAAGATTGTACGAGACCATGTATACATGCAACTTTGTAACGATATGAAAATACCAGAATTAACGGATCCAGATGTAAAGAATAAGATAAAAACTATTCGAACTAATTACAACCAAGAACTAAAAACTGTACTCAAATCATTTTGAGTAAAACAATTTGTCGTTCTGTAAGCGTGCTTTAATTTAACCATCATTCTGCATGACACTCACCCTGTAAGTACACGCCTATGTATATGAAAGTTTGACGCCATGTGTTTATTTTTTTATGGCACTTAATAAAGATATGACCGAGAGCCTATGAAGGGTCTTTGTGTTGTGGCTATATCTTTTGCCTGTGAGAAAAGTACAAGAAAAAATGAAAACTTACAGTCAACGGCTAACTATCGTAAGGCGTGGTGCTTCAGTGAAAGTGGGTGTTTGATTCAGTATCAATTTAGTGAGTTTTCACACGAGTAGCTATTCATTCGCCGTAGTGCATTATGTGTGCATGACTTTTAACCATTACAATTGTGTTATTGAGTTTCATAAGCTAATTGTAAAAATTATTGATATAAACGGCATTGGTAAAGCTATTAACTAGCTTGGAATCTGACAGTCATTTACAAATAAAGATAAAGGGTAGCCAATTAATAATCTCTGCAGGTGGGACGCCCCTAACTAGACTTGGGGTGCTGTATTGCACAGTAAGATACGGACCATGGGATTATTGGGGAGCACGGTGGGGGTAACTTATGTAGTATTCTGTACACCTTCCTGCAGTAATCAATAGCATTAGCGTACCTGTCCTTACACCAGCCCACTTATATAGCACTTGATTCGAAGTGCAGGACCCTCTGGGAGGTTCGATGGGGAGACGGGGTCATCCACCGAACCTATTGCACTATGGAGGCAGGAGAACGCCCCTCCTTCTGTGTTGGTGGACACCGTTGGAGGATAGCGGGATCCTGGGAGGTAATTGCACTACTATTGCTTCCGCTCCAAACACGGCCTGGGACACACTTTATTTATTCGACGATCCATGCGGACAGTATGTAGATGGTAATCTGCATGCGAACAACATGTGGATGAAAACCTGCAGCACCCATGCGGACAGAATGTAGATAAGAATCTGCATCACCCATGTGGATGTGGACAGACTATAGAAGCTAATTTGCATCATCCAAATGGATTCATATCTTGGACTGACTCCCATGCGGTAGGAAGCTACCGTTCTCCTTGATATGGGTGGTAGAATGTAGGCGTTCTACTTCTGTCCGGTTTAGGGCACGTGTCGCCACGTCGAAGTCTTCACACGGCGTTGAGGTACGTACCTAGATAGATCTATCGAATAGCAGGGGTTGCGAGTCGGCATTCGTAGGTGTTACCGTAAAGCGAATGTTGGCGAGTGCTAGTGAGATGTGAAGCCATGACAGCGCTTTTACCGTCCGTGTGGCATCTTTAGGTTTGCGCTCTCCTCCGGTGTGCACAGTACGAGTACCACGCGGGCGGTACTAAGGGGTTGCGCCTGATATCTTTCAAAATATAGTGAGATCATCCTCAAGCTATGTTTGAAGCCTTGGATGTAGTTCGAAAGCATTCTGGGCCTATCAGCATTGATTGGGAGATAATATCAGTATTACAGCGGCATAATATAACAGTATTATAGTGCATGTAATGTACCGGTTGAATGTAAGAGTTACTCATGAGAGTTCAAAATGCAGGCCCGTCTCCGACTGTTTCCGCCACCTCTTGTCCAGCAGATCTTTCCTGTCGTCTTTCCACCAAGTAGGTGGTCTTTTCAATACCCTGAATAACGGGTTTGATTTTATTTTAGTAAAAATCATTTTGTGCCTACCTTCGAGATTTCTGATAGAATGATCCAGGCTAGCTGATGTATTCAGCAAAACTTGATATGTGTCAACAGACGCCGTTTTTATTAATGCTGAATCAGTTAAAATGAACAATTCAAATTGAATAGTGAGAACCCGCCTTAAACGCATTCAATGAGACATTGAAATAATATGATTTATAAATAAATACATGTCACGCAACTAAATGAAACCGCAGTTGTTTTAGAAATTAGTGATGCTTACAAGGTGACCTCAAATGTGTGAGATATTCAAATCATGGTAATCAATACTTACAGAAACAACTCATATCAAAAAGTCACAGCGCGTTTTGCTTAACTATAATTTTGAAAAATAATCTTTTATTGTTACTATCTGCTCTTTTACACTATTTATTTTAATTATAAAGAGTACATACTGTATGGTGCCTCGTGTATATAACATTAGACATTTTTGAATTAAACATTGACCTTTCGCGATACAATAACCATAATGATAATTATAATAAAAATAAAAAAAAATACCAACTATGTCGGGAATATATAAAAACATAAATGCATAAATACCCAGCATACTTAGTCAGTTTCGAAAAAAATTATGCTACCCTCACTGGAACCAATTCCCGTTGCCTTTCAAGTCATTTTGAACATTTATTGTGGATTGCGCAACTTATCATGTGATTTTTGTTAATAAAATATAGCTGTCGTAACTTCTTTTCATCGTGTATCTTTGAAATGGAGAGGTATTTAAAAAATCATCAAAGGACAGAATATTCTTAAAATAGCTCAAAGGATCACCCTTTAAATTTTTTCCACATGTTTACCAAACACCCTGTATAACCAGAAGGGCTTGAGGTGCTTCAGCCCCTCGAACTATTTTCATATGTTGTGATGTTTTCTCTAATGCTGATTCCTGAAGCCGTGAATAAATGACCTATAGGCAGATATTAATAACTGCAGATAGAACATAAGTTCTGCGGTTACGACGTTGAGGAAGGAAATACTATACGGCAGTGCGGATTTCAGAAAAGTATGGATTAGCCGGGGTACTGATTATCGAGACTCTACTGTATTTAGTCCTGGATTAATAAGAATTAATGTAATATTTATACTTATTGTATGTTATGATAGACACTATTGACTAAGAGTTTATACAACTTACCTAAACCAAAAACCGTAGTAAAAAACGCGTTACTAACTTCTAACATAAAAAATATCGCATGCGGTTGTCCATAATGTTCGATACCCATTGAGAGCATGTTTAAAAAAATCAACACGAATATCGCTATCTCGAACCTCCTGGAGTTGGAAAGGTCATAAAACATCGCTATAAATTGGTTCATGGGGCGTTTTATAACCTTCTGCGGCTTCTTTCTACCTAATTTCTTCATAGCTGTATAGTAATGTTTTTGACTTTCTGTTAGAAACATTTCTAACACACCGCCCTCATACTAAAAAAAATATTCGTATTAATAATATGATAAACATACCAATGGTTATACTTATGAACTAACTAGACAAGATACTATTGTGGGGTTAAACGGTAGATCATAGGAAGTAAAAAGCTGCTTCGTCGGTTTAGTGGCATAATAGTACAACATTTTTATTAGATCAAGAATGTGGAAAATACTAAGTCAAACACTTGACGTCAGCTTATTTAAATTGCGTTGAAGTACAGGGTGCGGCAGTCTAATTTCCTTTTTTAAAATGCGCTCCCTCCAGTTGGTTGATGTCGTAGCGGAGCGTTGGTGATCTCGTTCGAGAGGCGGAACTATGAAGTTGTGTCCTAACTCATCATGGACTGGAACAGTGAGAAGCGTCGTTTTGCCGCTGATGCCTACTTTTCCAGCGGATGTTCTGGGATAGCAACCCAGCGCGCCTTTCGGGATAACTTTAATTTAGCCACATTGGCCCCTGTTTCGGACAGGAGATCAATTGTTACGTGGGTCACTACGTTCAGAATGTGGCAAAACAAAGAAATGGGGCTCCTCGGCCATTTAGATCACCTGAGAACATTGAGACGGTGAGAGCTTCAGTGTTGCGACCACCACGGCGTTCTGTGCGCAAACCTGCCCCTGTCCTTGGATTCTCCGATTTTTCTGTGAGGAGAACTTTTCATGAAAATATTCATTTCCATTCTTGTAAGATGGCAATTGTGCAGGAACTTTCTGAACGTGACTTCAGTTTTCCGAGGAACGCGTGTGAGGTTCGTTCCTGAGGACGCTATTTTCATTTGTGTGGATCAGTCAACAAACCAAACATGCGCTACTGGGCTGACACCAATCCTTTAGAACTGCATCAAACGTCTTTGTGAACATTAAACATATCGCAAGAATTTTTCCCCACGGCTACATGAGTTGGACTTAGGAGACATTTGCTTCCACCACAAGGGTGCAATAGAACAAACTTTAAGAGCATCGCTGTTTTGAGGGAACACTCAGCGCCTCATTTAAAATGAACGCGATTTGGAGTGTCCGGCTGACCCTCGATTCATCCGGTGGTAATTTTTTGTTGCAGAGTTTTATGAAATTCCAATTTTAACTGTCCAAGGACCCTACAAAGTTTGAAGACCAACATCCAGGAAGAAATTGCCAACATAACGCCTGCTCTGCTGCAAAGAGTCATGACAAACGCCAGAAATCGATTTACCCAGTGTATTGAGAATGGGGGACATTACTTAAATCAGTTGATTTTCAAAACAATGTAAAATAAATCTTCAGAAATGCACCTACATTATAAAAAACAAATAAACATTTTCTGGGTCGTTCAATGAGTTTTATTAATTTTTGAGAAAATGTTTTTTATGCTGCTCCACCCTTTAAGCTGGGCATAGACACTAACGTTTACCTTCCGGCTTGTGAGCCGGAAGGTAAACGAAACCCATACTCTTGTCTCATACATACACGGTACTTTCTACCTGAACGGGTTTTATTTAGTTTTCAACGAGTTGCTTGCATCTCATGATGATCTGAGGAAACTGTTAATAGGGCTTGCGGTTACTTTACTACCTAAAGAACAAAACAAGTTGAAAAATAAACGCGTCATGTGGGAAAAACTATGAAAGTTAAACAGAAAAAGGGATTCACATGTTCACCTCATAAACGAATTACCGATTTCTCCATTACTTAAAAAATAATATACTATAATCAGGCCAGCGATCACTCGACATGAGCGAGTACTACTTTAAAGTATTTAGCAACGGGAAGAAGTTCATGCACTTCCTAACTAAAAACTGCGAAACCTTCTGGTCCTCTTCTGCCACTTCGCACATACACGTTCGGACTTGCACGCGAAAAGCTCGGCTCCTAGGCGGAATTTCAAGCGCGATACGATGTGCCTTCCGATTTCTACGCCAGAAGCTAAACTTCAGCGTCTATGCCCAGCTTTAAAACTGGAGATGGATTTATACTAATGCGTGGGAAAAACTGAGATAGATAATCCATTAGAGTCCATTATTTGGCTGGGCATAGACGCTACGGTTTACCTTCTGAAACTAGTATTCTCGTCTCATGCATACTTTTTATATGCATTGTTTTATTCAGCTTTCAATGAGTTGCGTACCATAAGGATCTCAGAAAATGATCTTCTGTTAAAAGGACTTGCGGTTGCTGTTGGATCACTTGTTTTCAATTCCTCCGTCAACTGATTTTACGCACTTAACATCGCTTTGTTTAGATAATATTTAATTTTCGTCTCATACAATAGGGTAAAGATTTATATAAATCTATAGGTTAAGCTATAAAGTCTAGCGACCACATTCTCGTATTACTCATTATGTTGATAAACGTGTACCTCTTAACCAAAAACTGTGAAACCTCTAGGCCTTTTCCCTCATTTCGCACATACACGATCAGGCTTGCAAATGAGAGGCTCGACCGGCAGGCCAAATTTCAAGCGCTGCCAGTTTTTCTGGAGGCCGAGAGTTGAGGCCGGGCCTTCCGGCCGAAACGACCACTAACGATACGATTTGTCTTTTGACTTATGAGCCGGAAGGCCTGCCGGAAGGTAAACCTTAGCGTCTATGTCCAGCCTAAAGCGAGCTTACTGTAAACACGAATAATATAGCTGACCAAATATTATTCGACTTCAAGCAGATGAGGGTTTGATTCAAATTTATTCATAAATATATAGAATACTCATTAAAATGGTATACACAAATACTCACTTTCTTCTTAAGCATATTAAAATTATCGATGATAACTCCTATGAACAGGTTAAGCGTAAAGAATGACCCGCACACAATAAAGATGACGAAGTAGATATACGCGTAAAGGTTTGCTTCCCGTTGTGGCTGTAAATCTACCCCTCTGGCATCTACCGCATCTGCCATCACCTCCATCCAACCCTCAAATGTTGCCTGAAAAAATAGATAAACTTTTAGTACACAGGATTAATTCAGTTGTTCACTATTTTACAGTACACAGCAGAAATGCATTTCCCTGCTATGAAATACTCCACAGCTCGTCACGAAAAGGAATAATTCTAACAGCGATGACGCCTCGTTCTAGAGATACTCAGTAAATACCCTACTTTTGCACCTTTTTTATTTTCCACACCGATAAGTGCGGGGAGTATTGTGATCGCGAAAGTTTTAGATTTTTAAATAATGTGCGTTTTATGATATCTACATAAAGAAAATCCAGATCACTCATTTCCGTCAGTCTGTCTCTATCTATCGATCTATCGGTCTATCGTATTTTTAGAAATCGTGTCGGTGGTGGCACAGCAATAATAAAAAATAACCAAACAGCTCAAACCTCGTTTTTAGGCGATTTGGAGGTTCCTGATCGTGTTCCACATTTTACTTCCCGCACTGATGGGGATAATTGTGAACCTGAACATTTTAAATTTTGAGATAATACTTTTCTGGGGTTTTATGATATCTACATAACTAAAATCCACGTCATTCATTTCCGTAGGTCTGTCTGTCTATTGGCATTCTTTTACCTGCGTAATTTCAATAACTATGTCAATGCCAATACCTTACACAAGGCGTAGCCTTCTAGGTGGCACTATTTGTATTGTACAGTACAAATAAATGAAATGAAATGAAAAAAATCTCAATAACCGTTGCATGGATTGTGATGAAATTTGGGTAGTGATATTCTGTGGGGCCGCAGTAGGTAATGTTGCTGTAATTCTGCTGTAATTCTGTTTACTATTAATAATAATTTTTGAAACATTAAACCTGGTTTATAGTTATTTCAGGAGTTTCTGATCATTCTATATTTTTTGGGTGGGAGTGTAATTGGGTGGTTCGGGGGTGGCGGGTTGTAAAATTCAAAATGTGTTGTATTTATAATAAGCTGCCTATTGACCTGCGAAAAAAAGACCTAGCGGCAGAATACACTTTTTTAGGACCATCCGAACATTGTCTTGCCTATTACAGAAACCAGGGAAATTAGAATTTTCTTAATACGAGTATTGCTTTGGAACGTACTGTACTGTGTAACGTGGAAATTATTGAATCAATTTCATTGGAATTTTGGCGCTGTATTATTGCTGTGGCTAGGACGGAAAACGCTTATAGTTTATGGTTTTTAGAAATCGTGTCAGTGGCGGTACAGCAATAATAATTCCCAAGCTGACAGGGGATAATTGTGATCGCGGACATTTTAGATTCTAAGATAATACACTTTTTGGACGTTTTATGATATCTACATAACGAAAATCCACGTCATTCATTTTCATCGATCTGTCTGTCTATTGGTGTTCTTCTACCTGCGTAATCTCAGTAACCGCTGCTTGGATTGTGATGAAAGTTGGGTAGCGATATGGTGTGGGGTCGTTAGTAGTTAATGCTCAAAAATACCAAGAAAGAAAACTTCCAGATAGGCTTCATTTGAGGCTTTACTGCAAACACTGGAAGTGTTGATAAAAGTAATGAAACAAAGCCCAGTTACTGGAAATGAGGAAAATTAATTTGAACTTATAGTCTAAGATCCGAATATAAGACGACCTTCACCGAACTGGTTAATGGATGAAAAGCATTTTGTATTGAATTTAATATCGCGAGTGGGTTGGCTGAAAAATATCAGTCCAGGTTATGATTAATTAAATCTTGGAAAATTAATTTTTTTAAACATTTTACTGGTTTGGTTAATAGACAAATCACATACCAATCGAAAGTATGAAGCCCACAGAATACGCAAACGTTAGGTTAGCTACGTTTTTCCCGTCCCAACTATAGGGTAGGCACTGTAGGCAGGTATAAACAGGTAAATCAATAATAGTAATTTGCACCGGTGTGGTAAATGCATGAAGCTTATATCAAAATAAAGATAATTTTATTGCAAACACGTCGATATAGGGCTGTCTGCAAAAAATCAGTCTGGAGTTCGTGTTATCGAATTTTAAAGATCAAAATATTGCTGCCAGTGAATACGTGCGCCAGAGCGGTCCAAGCGAACTATCCCACGATACATATACACTGAGAACTATCCCGTGTATTAACAAAGGACGCAGCATAGCAGCTGCGTTGTAGCTCGGCTATTGAATGAAAGAGAGTGCGCATGTCATTTGTCCGTGAAATTGAAATGATTTATTTGAATGAAACATAATCAAAAATGTATAAATTTATGAATCTTCCATGTCATTATTTCACAATTAAAAAAATTTAAAAGGTGTATTTACTAAGATAGTTTTGAAGGTTAAGTTATTACTATGCACTTACTGTATTCTCACCAAGAAAGTTATTAAACTCTTCATTATATTTTTTACCCAAAGCAGTCACTTTTTTGTAGCACGTGGTATGATAACCTACAAAATCGAGTGATGCATTGGTTAACTCAACGCCAATGTATTTAAAATTTTTCTTTTAACGAAAATTTAATTTCAACGAACAGTTTTTATACGTTTCATCGTTAAAATCAAGAACATCATCGTCCGAGTTGCATAGAAAACACTTTTTAGCCATTCTTTGATCACAATTTAATGTTTATAATTAACAACAATCAGTATTATAGTAGTAGCAGCACGCTTTTTCAATTCAGAAGAATAAAAAAACTGTTCCAATACAATGATGCACAGCATTTACGAGTGTATCGCTATCCTTTTCAATTTAACGGACACATGACATGCGCACTTTGTTAATACACGGGATAGTTCGCTCGGACCTCTAGCGCACGTATTCACTGGCAGCATTATTTTGATCTTTAAAATTCGACAACCGGAATTCCAGACTGATTTTTTGCAGACAACCCTATATCGACGTGTTTGCAATAAAATTGTCTTTATTTTGATACCCGTTTTGATATAAGTTTTATGCATTAACTACACCGGTGCAAATTACTATTACTGATTTACCTGTTTATACCTGCCTACCCTATAGTTCGGGCGGGAGAAACGTAGCCAACCTAACGTTTGCATATTCTATGGGCTTCATACTTTCGATTGGTAGGTATGTGATTTGTCTATTAACCAAACCAGTGAAATGTTTAAAAAAAATTAATTTTTCAATATTTAATTAATCATATCTTGGACTGAAATTTTTCAGCCAATCCACTCGCGATATGTTTCTTAAAATATTAAATTTAATATAAAATGCTTTCCATCCATTAACCAGTTCGGTGAAGGTCGGCTTATATTCGGATCTTCTACTATTATGGCATCTCTAGTTGAAAATCCTATTTTAGTCATTGTAAACAAAATTAATATATTGGAATGAGCAGACGTAGTATTGGAAGAATGGTAAAAAATACGAATACCACCTATATCACATACAGTTACAGCAAAAACTCCTAGAAACAATCTTAAGTTTTAAAATTCTGATGGATTTTAACCTTAGGCACAGGATTTATAAAAACTACTGGGAAAGTAACCCAATTCTAAGCAAACATTCACAATTTAAACATAAATAATGAAATAATACTCGTATCAATCGATCTTGGATTAGATTTAAGTGACTTAACTACGGATTGTATCGACTGGGATCCACAGGTACGAACGAAGTGTGTGAAGTGTAGTCTGGTTGACCGAAAACATCTTTAGGTATAAAGGAACTTACCACTTGGAATAATGCCAAGTATGCTATTCCTACGTGGTCGAAAGATATCTTGGAGTTCGTCCAAGTGTAATTCAGTCTCAAGCAGTTCCATTTATCCGCTACGATCTGGAAAATATATAAGAATTTCATGTGAATCTTCCTCCTACTTCTCACTTATTTGGAAACAGATTGTAAACAAAAAATTACATAACTATAATAGATGCAAAGTTGCTTAGAATAAGAAGGGAGGTTTAGGGAGAACATATACGAAAAAGCACATTCAATTCATTGTATTATCTTACTGCTTCTCTTTTAGAGGTAACACATCAATCAGAAAGGTTAACAGGGAATAAAACTGGACAAATATATAGGGTGGCCCAATAAGCGCACGTTTTTTTTTCAAATGATTTACTTACATAGAATAATTTCAAAGATGGCGGACATGCAGATATACCGTAAGTAGGTATCAACTTCCTCATTTTAAATAGAACACCCTGTATATTATTTCCTTTTACTTTTCACACACACACACAGTTGAGGGGAGTATTGTGATCGCGAAAATTTTCGATTTTGAGATAATACGCTTTTTGGGCGTTTTATGATGTCTACATAACGAAAATCCACGTCACTCATTTCCATCAATCTGTCTGTCTGTCTGTCGCTTTTTTATAGCCTCGTAATCTCAGCAACCGCTACATGGATTGTGATGAAATTTGGGCAGCGATATGCTGCGGGGTCGTAGTAGGTAATGTTCCTATAATTTTGAAAATCGGTGCATGGACGGTGGAGTAATTAGAAAAAAACAAAAAAATTAGATATTGCTCAAACTTCGTTTTTAGGCGTTTTAGGGCTTCCTGGTCATTTTCTACTTGAAATTGGGGTGGCTGGGGGTTGTAAAATTGAAAAATGTGTTGCTCTCATAATAGGCTGTCCACTGACCTATGGAGGGAGACCTTGCGACATAAATAACTTTTTTAGGTCCATCCCGATACTGTCTTGCCTAGTGATAGAAACCAAAGGACTTCTGGTGTAAACATACGTATTGCTTTAGATCGTTCTATACTGTGTAACGAGGAAACTGTTGAATTGATTTTAATGAAATTTTGACACAGTATTACTACCGTGGCAAGGATGGAGAACGCGTATGGTCTTTATAAATCGTGCCAACGGCGGCGCAGAGATAATAAAAAAACTAAAAATATAATAACAGCTTAAACTTCGTTTTTAAGCGTTTTAGAGGTTTTTGATCATTTTCTGCGTTTTTTGGGTGGGTGTGAAATTGAGGTGGTTGAGGGGTGGGGGGTTGAATAACAAACATTTCTTGTATTCATAATAGGCTGTCCACTAACCTGTGAAGGAAGACCTAGCGACATAAATCACCTAGGTCCATCCGAACATTGCCTAGCGGATTACGGAAAATAAGGGACTTAGAATTTTCTGTATACATACGAGTATTTATTGCTTTAGATAGTTTTGTATTTTGTAACGTGGACACTATTAAATTGATTCTAATGAAATTTTGACACAGTATTATTACCGTGGTGAGGTTAGAAAACGAGTATGTTTGTTAAAAATCGTGTCAGTGTCAGCGTAGCAATATTAAAAAAACTAAAAGTATGAAAACAACTCAAACTTCGTTTTTAGATGTTTTGGGGGTTCCTGATCATTTCCTAACTTTTTTTGGGTGGGGGTGAATTTGGGGTGGTTGGGAGGTGGGGCGTTGTAAAACTGAAAAGCTTATAGCATTGTCCATTGACCTGTGAAGGAAGGACCTAGTGGCATAAGACAATTTTAGGGGGGGGGCTGGCGATTATTTATTTGGATGCAAAGCTTCATGCTATGAGAAAATAATAAACTGGTATCACCGGAATGAGTGTGAAGTACTGAGTCAATCAACTTGACTTCACTTTTTGTATTCAGCATCGACTTTTAGGTTCAGTTTGTTAACCATAGTTTATGTCTACAAAGCCTATTTTCGAAGTTATTCAGCAATCTTTAGAAAATTAGAAGATTGTAGTACTTTGCAAAAATGTTAATATATCAGAAACTAAGTACGACAGAAAAATATGAGGTTTTTGGTTTTGAAACTAGCAAGACACATACTTGTGTTTCAGTAAGATCATTGTTCAAAAGCAGATTAAATGAATAGACTAGAAATTTTCAAATTTGGAAAGTTTAAACCGTTAAAAACTTTTCTAATACTAAAATGTGCAGCCGCTTTATCCAACTGTAACCACATTATTCTTGAAAACTCCAGTGGTAAATTTTCCAGCAGGTTTTCCAAATTTTCATTTTGGAAAACATTAGTTTATTATGCGGTAGATAATAGCACCACCCCAAATGTTTAGACTCCATGTTGGTTGTCAACAAACGTCTCAAAGTTTAGATTTACGTCGGCGTAAAATATGAGAGGAGGATGAAGGACACATGCAGTTAATGAAGATAATGGGTTTGACGTTCTCGCAATGGAGAAGTCTCATGATACTCATAATGAAAGAAGCAGTTACGTATGCATAAAATATAGACGAAAAATAATGAGTCAGTGAAAAGATTTTTGAAATCCGTCAATAAATGGCAGAGAAATCAATAATTAAAGTTTGCATATTCAGCGCGAAATAGTTGCTGCCTTTAATTTGGCTGTGACGTCACGTCTCCTCAATCCGCTTAGCCAGCCGTCCCACGCCGCGCGCTGCCGTAGATCCGTGTACTTCAGATAATTGTTTCGTAAGAAAATAAACGTCTTCTGGTAAACACAAATAGAAACCAGCATTTGTTGATATTTTTGTTATTGTATCTTTGCAATACTGAGGGATGATTGTTCTATTTAAAGTATTACTAACTGAACTGTAGCAGCTCTCAGAACAAGGGCGTTTCCAAGGGGGGGGGGGGGGGTAGAGGAGGTAATTACCCCCCAGAACACGGAACAAAACTGATTAATTAAAAATAAGATGCAATGAAATTTAACTGTTTATGTTTATTACTTTAAATATACTTTTCTGTTTACATTATTTATAATAAGGCTGGTTTTATTACAAGTTTTGTTTTGTTAATTTTCCTTATAATAAAAAATGGAAAATACCTGTGTAATGTTTAATTTAATCTTTGCGGCTGAAAAATTTTAATTTCATAAATATTCATCTCTTACCGTATTATATCTTCATTTAACAAGATGTTTATTGTACCCTCCCCCCCTCTCCTTGGCGGCGCCCACTACATTATCCATATAGTATAACTACCCCCCCCCTCCCAGACAAACTTCCTAGAAACGCCACTGTCTCAGAACCTGATTCTTTTGAATGAGAACTCTGGGCTGGTTGCGGAATGGTGATCACACCCTTATTTTCTGTATGGTTCGTTTTTTTATGTTTAAATTTTTTCTTAGGATTATCTGATTCATCCACTTTGCAATCCTTAGTGGATCTTCTAGTACATCCGGCTCTTCATGTATTGTATCACACTGAACTACTTCGAAAGGTTGCCAACTTGGGCTCGATGGAGCATCGTTCTGAAATAAATTTTCTAAACATTCTGCGCGTCGCCTTTTTTCATACGCGCCGAGTTTTTTTCTAGGATGAACAACTTTTTGACAGTCAAACTTATGAGGGGATACTTCACTTTTCAGCTTTAATATACCACCGACTAGTTTATATTTAATTAGATTTTTAGTATCATTTTCAAGCTGTAACAACAAACACATAAGTTACGAATCGGAAAATATAGAAATAATATAACATAAAAAGTAATCCAGAATACATATTACGAAAAGTTTTCTGGCGATACCAAGGTATCTTATAATAAGATTGTAAATGTAACTAATCAATTTGATTTTCCATTAGGTAAAGTAACTTTTAGCAACCAGTGAAGCTATACCCATATAGTTGATAATAATTAATACTTATCAATAAAAGATAAATCGTATAATCACATCAAAATGATCTTCACAAACATATTTCATACTTTTTGATCCAATTAAATCACGTTTCATCACTTTGCACTATTTCATCCTACTGCTTAGTGCTTACAGGCAAAGGTACGTGGAAAACACTTTATTTTGTGTTTTAATAGTTGTGCTCATACACTTTGGAAGAATGCAACATTTATAACATCCTTTTTTAATTTCACTCATCATAGTGGTTTGATATGCACTAAACTAGAAAACAAATGAGGGGATTGGTCGTCAGCTCATGCGACCACCACGCTGTGTGCGCTGTTTCATAGGTCGTGTCGTACACCGGCAGCGGCCGCTCCAACTGGCTACGGAGACGTGACGTCACGCCACTCGGTCAGACGGGCCAAACATATTTCTGCGGAGCGCGACTTTGAAACATTACAACTTTTTCATCTTTAGAGATATATTCATATTTCTTTCACGGTTTTCTTTTATTTTCCTTATATTTTCTTTTCAACCAATAAAAAAAAATTAGTATACTTCTCCATTGTAGTTGAAGTTCCACATAGCAGCGTAGCAGAAATTAGTCGCGATTTGGGCATTGGTCAAACATCTGTGAAAATGATCTTAAAAAAGAACAAACAGCATCCTTCTCACGTGCAACTAAATCAAGCACTTGAAAGACAAGACTTTGAAAACAGAATGAATTTCTGTAATTACTTTCGTGTTCGAGTCCGAAAAGATGCATTCATTTTTACGGATGAAGCTACATTTCATAATAACGACCATGTAAACAGGCATAATTTAATTTTTTACGCCGACGTTAATGCACATTTTCAGAAGCTTGTAGACAACCAGCATGGAGTCTAAACATTTCGGGTGATAGTATTACCAATCTCATAATAAACTAATGTTTTCCAAAATTTTCTTGAATGAAAATTTTGAAAACCTGCTGGAGTTTTTAAGAATAATGAGGTTACAGTTAGATGGAGCGCCTGCATATTTTGGTATTAGAGGCCGAAACACTTTGGATGAAAAGTTTCCATCCAATTGTTTCTTCTGCGATCCATTACGGAACAATTCAAAATCGTAAATATCTTTGAAACCATTAAAGATAGAACCACATAAAATGTGTTTAGATAATAGTGAGAGAGAATTTAATTTCGCATCCACCGATGTGAAGCTTATCAAACCATCCCATTTGAAAAAACAGTTTTTAACATTTTAAACTTTCCAAACCTGAACATTGCTAGTCTGTTGGCCTAAGGTGCTTTTGAAACAATGATCTTACCGAAACACAAGTATGTTTCTTGCTCGTTTTAAAACCGGAAACCGCATCTTTCTGTCGTGCTTAGTTTCCGAGATATTAATTAACATTTTTTGTGAAGTATTACAAACGTTAAATTTTCTAAACATTGCTAAATAACTTCAAAAATAGGCTTCCTAGACATAAACTATGGTCAACAAACTGAACCTAAAATGCAATGCTGAATTCAAAAACGTAATAACATACAGGGTATTCTATTTAAAATAAGGAAGTTGATGCCAACTTCTGGAATATCTGGATGTCCACCATCCTTGCGACTATTGTGTGCAAATAGACCATTTGAAAAGAAACGTTTTTTATTTGAAACATTTTCTTCTAATTTAAATGGTAAGGTCGCTAGACAGCACCGCGCGCTTATTGGACCACCCTATACAGGGTGTCCAGTTAGTGTGTAATTCTTCGATACCTTGCAAGGTATACCTGATAGAAGAAAATGTCAAATACAAAAGTTATTTCGTTACTTAAGACGCATATACTAAAAATATTTTGAAATATACAGGGCGTTGCTAGAAAGGATAGTGACCAACTTGATTTTTCACGTCATAATTTTGAATGGAATGCCCTATTTATGAAGTCTAACGTAAAAGTGGTAAATCTGACAACACTGATGTTAGCGTTTTTGAATTCTGTATGTTCAAAAAACTCCAAGTATTGAATTTCACCTCTCTAGCTGTGGCAGTTTTGGAAATATTTAAGCGCTCCGGTACCGTTTACTGAAACAGCGGTGTTGCCGTTTCTCAGTAATTAATACGAACAAAATTTTGAAATTGTGAGATATGACTAAGTTCGACATGCGCAATTCATTTCAATAAAAATAAGTAGAGGATTCTATTTAAAATGAAGTAAAATCGGGGATATTTGTTTAAAAATTTGGAAAAATAATTTACAACTTGGCAACGTCGCAAACGCGAAAAAAAAATTACAACGCGAGATAGGCTATTACTAGATATTTCGACATAAAATAAAAAATACAGGGTATTCATTTAAAAAAACAAAGTAAAATGACCTTCAAGTTGCCGTAATTTAAAATTCTGCCAAAAACACCCTGTAGATACAAATTGCTGGTAACATCCAAAATAATATCCACTTAGTATTCAAGTAACTCGCTGTATAATATTATTGAGAAAAGTTAAAGGAATATATCAATTTGGACGTATTACTTGCGACCTTACAAATCCGGAAATTAATAGAAAATAAATTATAACTTGGCAACATCGCAACCGATCCCAAAATTATTTTCAGATTAAATAGAGATCAATGATGGAAATTAGAAGAATTTAAGAAAAAGGTATAGTTCCATATAAAAAAATTAAGTTGACCACTATCCTACTTTCCCGCAACACCCTGTATATTTCAAAATATTTTCAGAATATGCGTCTTAAGTAATCAAATAACTGTTGTATATGAGACTTCTTCTATCAGGTATACCTTGCGAGATATCGAATAATTACACATTAACTGGACACCCTGTATATGTACCTATCGAAATAATGACAATTTGATATTTTAATAAAAGTCTTCAACAGCTCCGGAAATCAATGTATTCTATCTGTTTACTACGTTGAAATTTAATCATTCATATTTGCAGATCATTGTTGAAAAAACTAGGAATGAATTTACTTGAGTAAATTGAAACGGCGCTCTCATTGTGACATTTGTTGGATTTTTTCCGGACTGGTTTTTGTTATGCTGATTCCGAATCTGTATTTAGTTTTTCTCTAGCACCTGTAGTTTTGGCTATCTTTTGTATACGGACGGACGGACAGACAGAGGCTCTGCATAAGCTCTCTTACAGTGTACAGTGAGAGCTAAAACCGTATACTGCACTGACCGCAACTGCATGAAATACCTGTTTGATTTATGATTATTGTTAAATGGTAAAACACTATATACACTTCTTCCTTCTTAAACAGAAATATTGCAGTCCTCATCAGAACGGAGTTGAGTTTCACAAACCTATTTTTATGACTTATTATCAGTAAGACTTACTTCTGCCTCCTTACCACTCATTCAACAATAGTATGCCTTTTTGCAAATCAGTTTTTCGGGTGTATCTGTATCTGTGTTAATTTGTGTGTACTCGTATAGACAAAAAAGCAGGACTAAAAACAGAGTTATTATAATAAAGGCCCAAACTGACAACTTTCTACTCTCTTACATGCTTATCCGACAAGAAGATTCGAAAACTTGCAAACTTGCATGTTTTATGAGGATTTTGAAATGTCAAAATGCTAAAGACATGAAAGATCACCAGTTTTTATTTAAGTGCAGCCCATAGATTGCAGTCATTTCTCAAATCTAAAAATTACATTTTTGTATCATCAAGATGTGTTTTCCATTCACAAAAGCAATAAAACCAAGTAAAGTGCCAAATAACGTGATCGAGAAACATGCAGAAATGAAGAATCTTCTAGTACCAAGGACTGCCTTCCAAATCAAGCTGAGAAACATGCGAATGTGGTACCAGTGACCCGTTGGATATACTTGGAATCGGTCGGGAGGTCGAGATTAGTTTCGATTGGCGATATAACTTCAGTTAGCACGATTATTTATATCCCAGGTGTCTGAGAATTTCCTTGACACGTGATATTTTCGCAAGAACTAAGTTGTAACTTTGAAGGTACCATAGGGGAGTATTCTGATCGCGAAAATTTTCGATTCTGAGATAACACGCTTTTTGGGCGTTTTATGATGTCTACATAACGAAAGTCCACGTCACTCATTTCCGTCGGTTTGTCTCCGTCTGTCTGTCTGTCTGTCTGTTTATGGGTCTGTCCGTCTGTCTGTTTGTCGGTCGGTCGGTCGGTCGGTCTATCATACCATGCATTCAAACATTTTACTTCCCACACCGATAGGTGAGGGGAGTATTCTGATTTCAAAAATTTTAGATTCTGAGATAATACGCTTTTTTGCGTTTTATGTCTACATAATGAAAATCCATGTCTCTCATTTCCGTCGGTCTATCTGTCTGTCTGTCTGTTGGTCTGTCTGTCGCGTTTTTCTAGCCACGCAATCTCAGTAACCGTTGCATGGATTGTGATGAAATTTGGGCAGCCATATACTGTGGAATCGTAGTAAGTAGTTTTGCCATAATTTTGAATCGGTTTATGGGTGGCGGAGTAATTAGCAAAATTTCAAATATTCCCCAAACTTAGCTTTTAGGCGCTCCTGATAATTTTCTACTTTTTTTGGGTGGGGGTTAAATTTGGGGTGGCTGGGGGCGGGGGCTTGTAATATTGATAAATCTGTTGTATTCCTAAAAGACTATCCACCGACCTGTGAAGGAAGACCTGGCGATATAAATAACTTTTTTAGGTTCATCCGACCATTGGCTGGCCTATTACAGAAACCAAAGGACGAGAATTTTTCTGATGTAAATACGAGCACTGCTTCAGATCCTTCTGTATTGGGTAACAAGGAAAGTATTGAATTGATTTTAATGAAATTTTGACACACTATTACTACCGTGGCGAGGATGGAAAACGCGCATTGTTTTTATACATCGTGTCAGTGACAATAATAAAAAACTAAAAATATTAAAACAGCTCAAACATCGTTTTTAGGCATTTTAGGGGTTCCTGATCATTTTCTACTATTTTTTGTGTGGTGTGAAATTGGAGTGGTTGGGGGTGCGGGGTAGTGAAACTGAAAAACATTTTGTACTTATAATAGGCTGTCCATTGACCTGTGAAAGAAAGATCTAGAGGCATAATTTACTTTTTTAGGTCCATTCGAGCATTGCCCTTGCCTATTACCGAAACCAAGGACATTGATTTTAATGGAATTTTGACAGTATGATTACCGTGGCAAGGATGGCAAACGCGTATGGTCTTTAGAAATTGGATATGTGGAAGCGCAGCAATAATAAAAAAACTTAGAATATAAAAACTGCTCAGACTTCGTTTTTGGGTGATTTGGAAGTTCCTAATCGCTTCGATTCGACCAGTTGAAGCTTGCAGAATAGAAACTATCGTCTTACGTCCCATAAATAAGGATGAAAGGAACTATTTACGAGAGTTTTTGAGTTTTTTACGAAGAGCGGGCGATGCTTTGGTTGCAAGGGGATCTCAGACACTTTATGCAATGGAAAATAATAAAACGGTGTCACCGCTACGTGTGGGAAGTCAATCAACTTGCCTCCATTTTTTTTTTGTAGGTAAGTTATGCCCAAAAACCCATCCCCATATTTTTGTTTTCAAATAGCTTCCCATAGGTTTTCTTACATAAATGACATTCCTATTTTATTTAAAATCTTGTTGTACCTTTAATGTTACACGAAGACTTTTCTTCATAAAACCATAAGCACAATATGAATAAAATGAGAATTTGTTTGACGCCTACTATTTTGGCAAAAAACGGTTAAAAATAACTTAGTGGTTTTCTAAGGGGGTGTTGAATTAATGCTTTCCAAAAAATGTCTTTTTTATCCTTATTTAATATGAAAATATTACGCCTCAAACAAAACCTTATTTAATCTATATCATGCTTATGACTATGAAAAAACTGTTTTGGGTATGGAATCAAAGGCACTACAATATTTATGTAGGAAAAGCTCTGGAGAGTTTTGTGGAAAAAAAATTGGGGGTGAGTTTAGGAGGTTGAAGTACAAAAAAAATGTTTCGAAAGTATGGTATGATACAAAAATATTACGCCTCAAATAACTCCTATTTTATTTATATTATGCGTATGACTTCACAAAAAAAATGGCTTGTGTATAAAATCAAAAGTACTACAAGATTTTATACAAAATAAGGACTTGATTTGCCTATGAAATACTATTGGGTACTATTTGAAAATAAAGTTGGGGGTGAGTTTCAACAATTGGAATACAAAAAAAGTTTTGATAGCCTAGTATCATAAACCATATATATAATACTTTCAAAAATACTACTCAGTTTTCGTTTAAACCTTTTTTTTTTGTTATGCGAGTATCACGTGTCAAAGAAATTATGGAACACCCGAGATAGCAGGGTATATCTTTCGTGCTGTTTTGTTTGTGTGCTACTCTGGATTTACGTCAATGTGTGATGCATATTCTTCATTCCTGTTTTTTTACGACAACGTGGCTTTAGTGTGATATGCAAATTATCAATGAAACATAAAAACAAATTAGTCAAATAATAAAAACTTTATTAAGTAACTATTTTATCTTTTTGACGTAGAAGTTTTTACTTCTGAACTTCAGAATATGAAATGACTACGGCGATTTAGGAATAAGTGCTTCTGCAGCTAGAACCCATGCTAGCACATCAAATTTCATCTAATCGCTCCAACCGTGATGAATCGATTTACAAATAACCTTAGAACTTTGAACTTTTGCAATCTGTAGTGGCCAAACAGGGCAACATGGTACCTAGGTAAGTTGCCCTAAATAGATTAACTTTGAGACGAAGAACATGTGGTAAGATTTCGAAAGAACACTTTAGAAGCATCCTGTACTCATGGTAAGACTAAGTAAGTTCAAGGTTTTATCTTTGGCTAGCTCAATATGGAACACGGGAAGCAAGGAGGAAGGAATTTGACAGTTGGTTATGTCCTTCATATAGATTCAGTATGTTTTTTACTGCCAGATGATTCAGTATATGTAGAAGTGGTTGGAAATGCTACAGTTTTTTCATAAACTGGGCTTTAGCGGCGCAGAGAATTCGTCGAATCTACTGATACTACCAACATAACTATTGGTGTCGTAACGATAGCTAGTAATGTTTATGGGACTGATTATTGAATGAGTGGTCTAACCATATCATTTAACAGTTGCCTTCCCCTTTCACGCAATTTGGGACCTTAGAGCGAAGCATGAGCGTGTCGCTGCTTCACGGTATCAGCTCTAGCAAATAGGTGGCTCAATGTCAATATCAACTGTCGCGTTATATATGTAATGTTATATTCATAGTTACTACTGGTGTATGTTTCACAATTGTTCGATATTCAAAAAACGAAATGATAACATGACATTTCGTTGAAGTTGAGGCGATTTTGTAGGTTAGTTTTTGAGTGGGGTGTTGTCAGTTTGTGTCGCACCTGGAAAAATGTCCGGAAAAAAACACGGAACACTAGCACGAAACAAAATTAGAAAACATCAAAATGAATAGACATAGGCATAACAATTTGGCTTATAGCCTTACTTGAAATATGAGAACGTCGCCAAATATTTTATATTTTTTTTCTTCCGTCTCGTAGGTGTTGTCTAGGAAACATATGCGCAAGGACTCACTTGAGTATTACTCAAGTGGGCACTAAATTATTACTCAAAAGAATACTTGAGAGACGACTACGAATAAGCCCCATAACGTATTCAGCTACAGATCTTTTGTATTGAATATGCACAGCTCAGGAACTAAAGGTTTCAGAAAGAACAATTTTTAACAGATTTTTGGATGGAATTCATTTTAAGGGGTCCATGTTAGTCAAGTTTAATGCACGACGGATTTTTGTTCAAATTTCCATCAAAACGCATCGATTTCTTTAACAGTAGCTAGGCACTGGGGTGAAAATAACCTCAGAAATCAATAATGGAACGAATTTTAAGCAAAACATTTTCATAGTATTTTCTAAAAATGAACGATTTTTGACTTATTCGCGATTGAAAATAGTTAAAAAACCATATTTTTGCCGCTCACGAATGAAAGTTTATTTCACCAACATAATTTATTTTTTATTTCATTTCACTTAACCTAATGTTTTAAATGAGCGGTAAGGAGAATGTCTATACTTACACTTATATCTAATCGCTCTCCTTCTTCATCGACGCACTTGTAGAATTTTCCGCTAAAAAATTGCACGCCCATGATGGAAAAGATAAGCCAGAATACTAGGCATACCAATAAAACATTGAATATACTGGGTATGGCGTACATTAGAGCGTTTACGACGATCCGCATGCCCTGCCATCTGCTGATTGCACGAAGAGGACGTAGTGCTCGCAACGTTCGAAGGGAGCGCAATACTCTGAGATTTTCATTCTCTTCTATTAAAAGACTGAACAACGACACCTAAGAAAAACATTAAGATCAATTAATATTCGTGTTTAAAAACTATGAAGATCAGTTCAAGTTGGTTGATTTAGACCTAAACCATTATGAGCGTGGGCCAACCACGTGACGCCATGGATTCCGCCTCTCGTTGTTTTGAAGTTTATTTCCACTTGTTGCCTAAAGACCGGTGAGCGTTCGATACTATCACAGCATACCACTTTGTCTGTATATCAAGTTGAGATAATAAGCTCGTCAGACACTTCAACGTTCAACTTGTTGCATTGAAATCACTCTCGCCGAATTACGGATATAAAAAAATTATTAACCGATACATTGCTCTGAAATTCTAGTCCGACGCTCTGCTAGCTGATGAGTCATGGCGGTCATGCCAATCCGGCCTACAAAGTGTCAACCAGATACGTCGGCAGTGTTACCAGATTTAATGAACAATATGCTAAACGGCTCGCTTAAATTCTGCTAAAGTCTGCTAACTTTTATTTTTTTATGCTATAATTCTGCTGACCTATTAAGTCAGTTATTCGTATAAATATTCGGTTATCCTGCACTTAAGGGGCACCACGCACCAAAATATGTGACCATTATGCCCACATTATGCCATTATCTGACTTCTGCGCCGACGTTCGCGCACGACCGATCTCTCCAATTTGGAGGCGTCGTTGCCATGTTTTTTTCTAATTTATATTGTTCATATTCGATGTATGGCGAATATCTGAATCTTGCGCAAACCATTGGTCCTTACGTGGGTCAAGCGGTGCCCCTAAAGTACAGGATAACCGAATATTTGTATAAAAAAAACAAGAATATTAGCCCCTGGACCCCCCTCTAAATACGTGCCTGTCCAGCGGTGCCCCTGAAGTGCAGGATAACCGAATATTTGTATACAAAACAAAAATATGATTGTAAAATATTTATTAACAATTCACACAAAATAATAAACTACTTTTCTATGGTGTCCTTATTTTTATATAAAACCGTCGAGGCTTTGAGCGCCTCTTATCATACTATTTGATGGAATAAAATTTACACATCCACCATCTGTTCTTTTACTGCCTGTCTCACACGTAAAATGGCAGCAACATGTTCATTTTTAAATTTGTTCCGCAGGCCAGTTTTAATATTATTCATTTGTGCAAATAGGCGCTCACAAGCCGTATTTGACATAGGCAGAATCATCATGGCCTTTGCAAAATCAACTAAATTCGGATACTTTTTAGTTCCATCAGCATTGTTCAGTTTAGAAATGTGACCCCAAAATCTTTCTGTATTGATTGGTGAAGGATTGGAACTTCCTTCCGATTCTAACCGATCGGCTACTGCTTTACTCAATTTATTCGGAGTCAATACATTATTTTAAATCCCTTTTAGATCTTCTAAAATGTATGCTCTCATGGAGAGGGGGCGGCAGTCTGATTAAACCAAACGAGTTGCTAAATGCAAATATTCACCGCAAGGAAATATTTCCTGTACTATAGCATCGCCGAGTTCCGGAATCTATTTATAGGCGATTCTCCTAAATTGTACTGAAAGTTGCCAGCATAGCAAGAAGAAATCATACATTATTTATGAACGGTGGAGTTTTTTATCATTTCTGGCGTGACTACCCAAGTGAAACGCAGATAATTTGTTAATGTCTACTCCTGCTAATTTTCTGCGGAGATACAATACAATTCTGCTGAAATCTGCTATATTTTCAATTCTGCCAGACAATCTGCTAGACCCTAAATTTTGGACCTAATTCTGCTAAAATCGCAGAATTCTGCTAAATCTGGTAACACTGTAGCGTCGGATCATCACGCCAACTAACGGCTCCACTGCCGCCATCTTCTGGTAGTACACAGCGGCTCGTATCTGTCCTTCAATGACACAGATAAGAGCCGCTTCGTACTACCAGAAGATGGCGGCAGTGGAGCCGTCAGTTGGCGTGATGATCCGACGCATCTGGTTAACGCTTTGTAGGCCGGATTGGCATGACCACCATGACTCAGCTAGCAGAGCGTCGGACTAGAATTCTGGAGGCCGCGAAATCAAATCCCGCTGCCAGTCGGTCCTTTTTGAAGTATTTTATGGTAGTATCCTTATATGAGAGCCCGACATGCGGCCAATAGTATGAAAAATGATAATACATTCACTCTCTATACAGCAGCATTCTGTGCTAGCTCGACCTAGTGACATCTGGAGTCGAACGATGTCGGAGATTATTACTAATCCAACAGATTACCTTCATTGACAAAGATACGAGCCGCTCCATACTACCAGAAGATCAAATGGCATCTTGTCTTCGCTTTGAAGGCTAGGTTGGCATGACAGCCATGGTTTAACTGGCAGAGCGTCGGAATGGAATTCTGGTGGTTGCAGGATCAAATCCCGCTGGCAATCTTTTTCCGGCGTTTCTTCTTCATTTGAGAGCCCGACGGGGGGCGAATAGCACGAAAAATGGTAATGGCAAACGCGTTGTTGTGCCATTCTTATCTTGTTTCTGTTACAGAACCGCTCACGAAGGAATATAAAAAATTGATAAAAAATACGAATATTTAAAAAATGGCAAATATCGAAAAGTTTTGGTACTTAAGAGTCCTCGCACCGACATAATTTTTTGACAGTAGGTACAGTTTTGCATATCGAAGATATTGTGGGAGTCCACTCTTTCACCGTCAAATATTTATTCATTTTTATGTTCCGTTCTCAACATGTTGTGTATTATTTAGATGATTTTGGGTCTAAGGGTAAAAGCATAGTGGAGACGTTAATGTCGCCGTGCTGGAGGCCGCGCAGACCATGGAAACAAATGAAGAGAAATACCTATACCATAGTAGTGCAGCTAGCTATTCACCCCGTCACGCATCTTCCTGCTTTTCTGTGATACTGTTTATTAATCGCTGTGCGGCGAGCAGCGCGGCCGGCAGCACGGTGAGATGAACTACTCCACTATGTATATTTTTAAGATTGACATAATTGAATAACCGCCAAATATTGATTTTGTTCGAAATATTTTATGTATTATTCAGATACTGTTGGCATTTTAGATTGAAGTAGAGATTGATAATGAACACTTATCCATACCGCTGGCCAACGCACGCACGCATCATCTACTGTTTATAATAGTATATTCAATTTTCATACATTAAGGTACTTACAAAAACAATTAAAAAATCCAACAACGTCCAAAAACTGGTAAAGTACTTGTGAAACCCCAAAGCCAACCACTTGAGAAACATTTCGATAATGAAGATGATGGAGAAGGCAAGATTGGTCCAATAGAGGACCATTTTCAGTTCGGGTCTTTCATCCAGGTGAATATCTTCGAAACACAATGTTACGCTCGAAGCAAAGATCAACACCAGTATGAACCATTCGAATCCAGCCGTGTCCACCACACCAAGAACTTGCTTGCGAATGTCTGTCCATTTACGACCCACTTTAGTTGCGGCGCATTTGTTCAAACATACGCACCTGAAATGTGAATAACGATCATCTATGGAATAGATTTTATCTGTAAGTAGCTGACCCGACAGACGCTGTCCTGTCTTAGCTATGCATATTGAAATTTGAACTCAAATTTGCAATAAATAATAATTATCTGAAAAGCATAGTGGTCATTGAAATACTTTTTGATATCCAACATGTTTTGTTTTGTTTTCGGGCACGTAAATAAAAAACAATGATGATGTTCGAGGGTTGCTCTATATCTCCGTCAGTCCACCAGTACGCAAAACCTTTCTGTCGCCTGCTCTCAAACGATGATGTTGTCAACACGGAACAGGCTACATGACCATGTGGAAAACATGGATTATCAAGATTGATCTCACAAACGTTCAACGACTGCCCTTGCGATTTAGTTGTTTGGAATCACTTTGGAATCATAGAGATGCGAGGAATCAAGACGCCTTCACTTTTGTATTCCCCGTTTTTTCAATCAACTTTACGTTTCTTCCCTGAACGTTATCATCGACCGTTACTTAGTGATAAGCCGTAAGTTCGAGGGCGTATTTCTGACCCAAATTCAAGTAGAAAAGTTCACTTTGTGAATGTGCCCTAAAGTCTGGTCTTCAAGTACATGGTGACAAAGTTTGGAAAATATTTAATGTAAGCCACTGATCTTAAAAAAATTAATTATTGTTTTTTAGGCGAAACAGATGAAAATCAAACTTTTTTATCTTTAGATGTCTCTTCGTATCCCACTTTGTATTGAAGGAAAAAAGTAAAAACCACTTCGTAGCTCGTAGAAAAATTGGGGCTATGCAATGAAGTGGTTTTTATTTATTTGTTCCAAAACAAAGTGAGATACGAAGAAAAAATGTGTTTTCATCTGTTTAATCTGAGAAACATTCAATGTTTTCAAGGGCAGTGGCGTATATCTGCTTTTTTCTAGTATTTTTGTAAGACTGCCCGCCGACCACCGACATTCACCGTGGTGACTAATTAGATTCTTAAGCAGTGAAAAATAGTGACAAATTAAAAAAAAAAACGGTTTAATGTTTGAGACATTGATAAAAAACCAATTTTATTTTCAATCTTTGACACCCTGTATCTTGAAATCTAGAATCTTCAAGACACACGATTATTCATTGTTTATTCAGAGTGACCTCACATTATTATGGACATTGAGATAGGAACATGAAGCTTTAATATGCGTAATTTTCAAGATACAGGGAGTCAAGGTTTCACTTTTATTTTGGGTTTTTCTCAATGATTCTGCAATAAAATGGCACAACGATCTAAAATTACGCATCGGGGGGTTTTTATGGCGAGAAATCCAAATTCAACCACGGTTTTGCCAACATGAATAGAGGGCGCCACCTGCGGCACATCGCACTTTTTTAAATTAACAAAGCTTTTTTCCATTTTGGTGCATCAACGTGAATATTGAAAAAAATCATTTTTTTCTCAATATGTGATACGTAAAAAAGTATACTTTGTTTAAGTCCCTAGAGGTAACCGTTTTCGAGATAACCTTTATTAAAATTTCCAAGGCACCCCAATTACTTGTAAAATGTGACCGAAAGGATGATCCGTTTCCCGGCTGGAATTAATAATAGGTAGATCAAAAAACATGTTTCAAGTATATCTAATTTTGAAAATAGGTCGCGTGAAGTTGGTATATAAAAGTATAGCTTATAAACCTAATATTCATTCGTGCAGAAATGCCGATAATTCTTTCGATCTCAGTAAATAATCCAGTCGCATTGGAAATTTCAATGAAGGTTATCTTGAAAACGGTTACCCATAGGGCTCATACAAATTACACCTTTTTCACGTAAAACGATCTTTTTCATAGTCGCATTGATGCATCGAACCGAAAAAAAGTTTTGATAATTTAAATGAGATCAATGTGCCCTCTATTCATGAATGCAAAAATGTTCATAAAAATGTGAGGTCTATAACCTGATGTCAAGCGTTGTCGGTCGATTATCCAGACACCCTGTATGAGCTTTTTTATTTGAATTTGTGTCCTAAATATTCCCTTGAAATTACGGTCTGTCATTAAGTAGCACCCTGTATATGTATTAGTAATTATTTCCACGACGCACACTTGATAGGCTCGAAATTTCCAGACGATTCCTTGACGACATTTAAACATTTAACCTGCATATGTTCTGTGTAAGGCTTTTGCGGCCATCGTCCAATGAATTTGTGGTTCGTGGGTTTTTAGGCCGGCGTCGTTTAGCGTTAAAGCTTGACGTTTCGCCACCACGAGTGGATAGCATCCTCAGAAGCTATTTCACTTCGGCGACTTCCAAAATACTGACGGCTGGTGGATCTGCACCTGTATCTATACCTGCTAACGGTGATGTGGTCCAATCAGGTAGCGTTGGTAGCTCCGCCCCTTCGCGATATGGTAGTGTCTTCAGGTCCTTTAGGATGGGTACCCATGTGCGGTTGACTTTCTGTGTTTCTTCTTTTCTATTAAAATTATTATGATGTTTTTGTATTTCGATGGCTTCTCTGTGAAGTCTGGCATGGTATGAAACCGTTGCGGCAAGAACCTGAGTTTCTTCAAACTTGGTCCTGCGACTTCCCCCCTTAATCGCGTGTTGGGCTACCGCTGATTTGTCCGTATGGCCTAGTCGATAGCTAGCCTTATGTTCTGCAATTCTTGTATTTATAGATCGCTTCGTTGTTCCTATGTATACACTCCCACATGTGCATGGTATGCGATAAACACCCGGTGTTGTGAGTGGGTCTCTTTTATCATTCACCGTTCTCAAATATTCCTGTATCTTTCTTGTGGGCTTGTAGATGGTCTTGACGTTTTCCTTCCGTAACATTTTTCCTATTCTGTCTGTTATTCCAGGCACATAGGGTAGAAAAGCTTTTGCTATCGGTTTAGGTTGTGGTTTTGCCCTATTTCTTCTTATTGTTCTTGTTATTTCCTTTTCTGTGTAACCGTTTGCCTTAAGAGCATTATTTACATGTTCCAGTTCGGTGTCGAGTTCATCTGGTTCGCACACTTTTCTAGCCAGTTCTGTCAAAGTTTTGTTGTTAAAAGAACATCAAGGAAGGCGAGTTTTTTTTTCTTCTACCTCCATGGTGAACTTGATGCTCATGCACGCTGTTCAGGTGTTCTAGAAATTCTTATAGCTTTTCTCTTCCGCGATTACAAATAACGAACGTATCGTCCACGTATGTGAGCCATATCTTAGGCTTGTATTGAGCGCTTTTCAAATCTGCGTGTACGACCTTCTCCATTACAAAGCTCGCTACTACCGGGCTCTTAGCTATTAGAGGGTCCCCCATGCCTACACCTTCAATTTGTTCGTACATGTTGGTGTCCCAGACGAAGTAGGTTGTTGTTACAAACACGTGCCTGAAAAGGTTTGTAATGTCTTCTGGAAATATGTTCTTGATGTGTTCAATTGCATCGTTTAATGGCACCTTTGTGAATAATGACACAACGTCGAAGCTGATCAGCATGTCGGATTCTTCCAGCTGTATGTCTTTGATTTTCGAAATGAAATGGGCTGAGTCCTTGATGTACGATGGTTTTTCCAACGTATGGCTGTAATAATGTACTTAAGTGTTTTGCTAATTCGTAAGTAGGCGAACCTATTGCGCTTACGATTTTGGCAACCCATAAAGCCTAGGAGACTCCTATACAGTACACAGTACACTATACAGTATGTTACACCATTCGTAGTCGTTAAGTTTTCTCAGATTTTTCTAATATTCTGTATAATGTTCCTTAGATTTCTTTCCGTAAGAACCTTATTCGAAGTAACAGAAAACTTATAAAAAAAGATGGATGAAATTGGTCAAGTCGTTCTCAAGTGATGCCGTGACCAAAGGAAAAAGGGATTCATTTTTATATATAGAAGAGGTAGAACCAGAAATGTATATGTACAGGGTGTCCCAAAAGTCAACGTCAAGCCGCAACGGGTTGACAGGATTGGTTGTAACTATTATGAGAAAAATCAGAAAAAAATCTATCCCATGCAGTTTGTAAATCATGGGCATTTTAAAAAAACCCTAGAAATTAGGTCAAATTATAACAATTTTTCGGTTATTGCGGTTAATTTTTATTATTTTTGTTCATTCAAACTTTGGAACCGTAACCCTAAATAACATTTCTAGAAGCACAGTCAAAAATAATGACACAACTGCCCCAAGTTTTCTAGAATGAAGACTATTTATTCAAAGTTTGCCGATTTTGAAAAGCCCTCCTTTAAAAAAAATGTACTAAAGTGCCTTGGCAAGTGCCATTAAAAGTTGGCGTATTTAACCAGGATTGTAAAGTGATTCAATACTTGTTAGTGTCATACTAAAAAAAAAAACGAGAAAAATAATAAAAACCTCAAGTAACCCGATTTTTGCTAACCCATTTCACTCAGGTCAGATGTTCTTTAATCGCACAAGCTTCTTGTAGGTTCTTAATTCTACGGAAAAATGATGAGCGAGGTGGACAGTGGACATGTTTGCCATGAATATGTAAAATTAATAAAATAATGAAAAACATTGACCTAGCTTAGTTTATTGGATTAGAAGTCAGATAGGGAAATAACATTTTTTATTGCAATAAAAGTTCAAATTTTGTACCATCATCCTCAATACACGCCCTACATTTTCTTAAAAAAGATCTACTTATTAGCCGGGCACATTTAATGCGAGAAGACGGATCCCAGTATCGCTTTAAAGTAAGCCTGTGGACCGGATAATTTGAATGGCACGAATTACCTACATCTTTACGATAAAATTTACCAACTTTGCTAGACGACGTACCAGTAAAGCGGCCTACAGACGTTGATGTAAGTTTTCAAAGAGAAAGTTTATTCAAAGTCCATTGAGAGCGTAGCTGAGCTGCGTAAACGAATTTCTCAAGCCGCTGAGGACATCAACTCTCGAGGATATGCCTGGCTAATAAGTTGATCTTTTTCAAGATGTAGGGCGTGTATTGAGGCTGATGGTAAATAATTTGAACATTTATTGCCTGACTTTCATTTCAATAAACCTAAACTAAACTAGGTCAAAATTTTTCATTATTTTATTAATTTTACTTATTTTTCTGGACTTTGCTTAAAGTGGTGTCACTATCTGTCTCGCTCACTCATAACAAATATGTTCATTATCCACCTCTCTCATCATTTTGCCGTAAAATTAATAATCTGCCAAAAGCTTGTGCAAATAAAGAACATCTGACCTGAGTGAAATGAGTTAGCAAAAATTGGGTTACTTGAGGTTTTTATTTTTTTACTCGTTTTTTTAGTATGTCACTAACAAGTATTGTACCATTTTACAATCCTGGTTAAATATGCCAACTTTTAATGGAACTTGCCTAGACCCTTTAGTGCATTTTTTTTAAAGGAGGGTAAATTTCGAAAACAAAAGGATGTTTTGATTGCATTATATGTCAATACTGGTATTAGAAGGCTTATACAATATACATATCATTATAACGAATATAAAATTATTTTGAATTAATTGGGGTACCTGTGATTACTTCGAATATAAGGATTGAATTCTTTCAATGGCATGGATTTGAAACAACTGTAAATATATTTAAACTGATGGAAAAGCATCCAAATACTAACAATTAATTAGAAAAGCAACAGTATTTTTGTCTGTGTAGCAATCCTCGGCTGGAGGAGAAACTTTAAAGAACAAAAGGCCAAAACCTGATTGAAGAATAAAAAAGAAATAAACAATTGTAGTAGACTAAACTCGCACTTTTGTAAATTTAACATAAATTCATTCTGGCACAACCTTTCTAAATTAGCACAAGCAGCCACTGACACACAGTGGGTATAAAAGTTAACCACAATAACCGGAAAATTGTTATAATTTGACCAAATTTCTAGGTTTTCTTTAAATGCCCATAATTTTCGAATTGCGTGGAACAGATTTTTTTCTGATTTTTTTCATGATAGTTACAACCAATCCCGTCACCCCGTTGCAGCTTGACGTTGACTTTTGGGATACCCTGTATAGGCAAGTCTAAGTTGTCGCCGACTTCTTGGGCAAGAAAATTAGACTATAGCTGGGAAGCGGCAAAAAATATTAAAGCAAAGTGTACTCTTTAAACTGAATTTCAAAGGGACTCCAAAGGAATATAGTTTAAAGAGTACACTTCGCTTTAATATTTTTTGCCATTTCTCAACTATAGTCTAACTTTGTACTAGTATATATACAGGGTACCTTCAACTAAGTCGGAACTATTGCCAACTTCGTTATTATTGGTTGGTTGGATGACATTTGTTATAACATTTTTACATTTCTGAATACATTGACATAATACCCTTTTTTAATTAAATTAATCTGTATATGTTTCAGCATAAAGTTGGTAAACTGTCTGAAAAATTTAAAAGTTCCTATTCATATCTCACTAAAACAGAAAATAACAAAATTGTAACGATACAGCAAAATTGGCTATAAAATTACAAAACTAAAGACAACTGATTGGTTGCCTGGCAATCTAAATGACAATCTGAACGATTTAATTAGTTGTGACAGAAAAATATACATTTATAGTTTTTCCTTTAGAAAAATGTTCTAAAATTCCGTTAACGTATATCGAAAAATGTCACATGTTAGAAGCATGTATGTGAAGGATAGTGTTACAGTAACATAAGAAATATTGGGAGGTATTTCATAGTACTTTATAGTATACTAGCGAGGACGTCAGAAAAATAAAGAGAAGGCCATTTTTAATAAGCCAGGATGTTGTAAAAATGACCAATTTGGCCTATTTGAAAGTACACCCTCCGACCACTCCGACCACCACTATAAACGTGAACTCGAGAATGGCAAAGGTTAAATCTCAACATCGAGATGTAAAGAGCATCCTCCAAAAACTAAACATGAAGAAAGCTACTGCTACCTTACAAAGGACCTGCACAGCCTGGAGCATCAAAGAAGGGTGGCTGAGCTGTCCCTATTTTACAGATTCTATCACGGAAGATGTTCGAGTGAGCTCTCCCAGATAATAACACCGAAGGCCGTCCGAACGAGGAACACTAGAGAGGCCCTGCGAGCTCATCCTTACAAGGTCGAGGTCCCTACTTCCCGAACGAGTTTCCTCCAGCATTCCTTCTTTTGGATAATTTCGACGCTGTGGAATGAACTGTGGAATTTGTTTCCCAGCGGCTACAACCTGCAGCGTTTCAAATCTGACGTGCACCGAAAATTGTCAATAAATTGAACCCAAATTGAATAAGTCATAACTCGGGTTGTGCAAAAGAAAGCAGTCTAATTAATTTTGAAAGACTTTCACTTTTTGATAAAATGTTTTTTGGTATTTGTAAAAACACGATGTAAAGCAAATAATCACGAACAAATAAAAAAGCATAGTGACTTTTGGAAAAGAACGATAAAATATTTTTTGCCTAAATTATTTGGAGCTGTGATGCCACTGTTTCTAGTAAAGGTATATACAATCCCACAAATGTACACTATTAAGCATGAGAAAATGTATCTCATACTGATTACAGAAACCGTCAACATCAATTTAGTTGCTTTTATTTACTTGGTCGTTATTTTTGCTAGAAAAGTGCTCAGATTTCCTTTTCATCATGATTGCCGGCTAAAATTTCAGTCCAATAAATTAAACCCAAACTGAACAAGCCATAACTCATGTTATGAAAAATAAGGCAATCTAATTAATTTTGAAAACCCTACATTTTTTGTTAAAATAAAATAAGCAAATAAAAGCACGATTTAAAACAAATAATGATATTTTTAGTCGCGAACAATTAAAAAAGCATAGCGATTTTTGGGAAAAAACTAATAAAACATTTGCCTAAATTGCAAAATAATGCTTAGAACATGATTTTTTAGGACTGATACGTGCAAATCACCTCACCAGTCTAAAGAAAAAAAAAAATGTCGATGGTTCATATGCCCCGTATAACGAAGGCTGTTATGTTCTATTTAGCTGATCTGTGAATAAGTTTGATGTGGCGGAAAATTTTACAGCTGTTGGAAACAAAGGTTTACCCCCTCAATACATAGAAGCAAAAAGAGCCTAGTACGAAACATTGGTTAGTTTTATCCAACCAAAAATTGAGCATCGCGCTTTACCGAATCATTAATAAAATTGCATACGCTGGAAGATGACATTTTACTGACGTTTCGGCCTCTTCTGTTGCGCTTACGAAAGTACAAAGTATCCAAAAAATTTTGGAATAAGTGACATTGATTGATTGCTGTGGAAGGAAATAGATTTTATTTTTGTCAATAGTCTAATCGTTAAGTCATGGAAAAAGGCTTTTGACAGCACACGATCGGAAAGAAATGAAACTTGGTGGCATGGCATGGTCCCCTGAAACTACATCTAAGTTTGCGATTTCGGGGGGGGGGTTGCCGCTTGTCTGCTTTGCGACGATTTTCGAAAAAAAGCGCCGTTTTGATAAGTGATATCGTTAAAAGCTTCAAATAATTTATGGAGAGAATAAAATTCTGTATAATTTCGATCCTTACATTTTTCGTGTGCGACCAACAGTTTCCATCCTAAGAGCGTGAAAGTTAGGGGTTGGTTTGTGATTTTCACTAAAATCAAAATTTCATGGCGGATTAAGACCAAGAATTTTATCAAAAAGTCATGTGACATTTTTCTTTCCCTAAAAGAATGATATATTCTCATTTCTTTATTATCTGCAGCTGCATAAACGCATACATTTGGTTTTAAAAAGAACTACGACATTTATGAACACACCGCGTGCGTACTTTTAGGGGAAATAACACTACCTCGGCGTTGCTTAATTAAAATAAGATTCAATTTTCGACCTCTGTGGGTTGCCGCACGAGAGTGGGGGAGAGGGGGGTGACAACTGTTTCGTGACGTTTTTCGACAAATAGCGCCGTTGTGTGCTATCGGAAAAAAGTTCAAAATTCTCTATAATTTCGGTCTTTACATCTTGTGCGACCAATAGTTTCCACTCAACGTTAGGGGGTGGTTTTTGATTTCTACTAAAATCAGAATTTTATTTTAAGAGAGGATTTCTCATATTCTCATATTTCTCATATCTCTATTATCTGCAGCTGTCTAAACAACACATTTGGGCTTGAAAAAAGTATGACATTTAGGAACACGTCGCTACTACACATCGATATTAGCCAATCGTTAAGTCCTACAAAAATCTTTTGAGCGCAAAAGAACGAACAGAAATGAAATTTGGTGGGATGGTAGGCATTGGTCACTTGAACCTACACCTAAGTTTGCGACCTCATGTGGTTACCGCTGGAGGGGTGGGAGGGTGAAAACTCTGCTTCGCGAAGATTTTGGAAAAAGAGCGTCGTTTTGATAAGTGGTATCGAAAAAAGGTTCAAGGCTCCTCTCCCCTACCCTCGAGCGGCAACTCCCAGAGGTGCTAAATTGAATTCTCTCATTTGAACCTTTTTTGCATAGCACTTACCAAAACGACGCTATATTTCTGAAATCTTTGCGAAGCAGAGTTTTCACTCCCGTCCCTCGAGCGGCAACTCCCCCAGGGTCGCAAACTCAGGTGTAGGTTCAGGGGACCAATGTCTATCATCCCACCAAATTTCATTTCTTTCCGACCTTTTGCGCTCAAAAGATTTTTGTAGGACTTAACGATTTTCTAATATCGCGAGTAGGTAGCGATGTGTTCCTAAATGTCATACTTTTTTTTCAAGCCCAAATGTGTTATTTAGGCAGCTGCAGATAATATAGATAAGATAAATGTTATTCTCTTAGGAGAAAAAGTGTCACAGTACTTTTTGGTAGTGTTCTTCGACTTAATACGCGATAAAATTCTGATTTTAGTAAAAATCAAAAACCACCCTCTAATTTTGGAACACTGTAGAAAGGAAACTATTGGTCGCACAAGAAAAATGTAAAGACCAAAACTGTGGAGAATTTTATTATCTCTATATGTTATTTGAAACACGAAACAGTTTTCACCCCCTTCCCCCCCCCAAGCAACACATAGAGGTCACAAATTGAATCTTATCTTAATTATACAATGCCGAGGGAGTATCATTTTCACTAAAAATATGCGCAACTAAGATATTTTTTGCAACTGCATATCGGTAGTAGGTAGCGGTCCAGATAGCACAATATATTCCTGGAATATTCTTATTCAATCCAAAATAGATTGAGAATATTCAGAACATTAACAGAATGTTCTACGGACGATTCTATTGGTTTCATTCCCATGAGGATGTGCTAGGAATATTACGTCATGATTATTCCATGAACGTGCCGATAAAAATATTCTGATAATATTCATAAATTAATATTATCTAAAGAATAATCTTTGAATATGCCTTTTGGTATGATTTTTAATGTAGGCGTGGCACCGTTGCAGGCTAGGTTAGGTTTGATAATTTTGAGGTTAGCTTCAGTCGTTAAGGTGGCGGTGGTCGGTGGTGCCTGCTCGTGCTTGTGCATTTTTCTCCTGCGATAATTGGATAGTTATCCGTATCCGTGTTCTGGAACGTGATTTTACTTGTTATTTAGTTTATAACTTCATCCATCTAGGAGCGACTAGGGTGAGTATAACTATTTTGTTTCTATAAATTCCCGACTTTCTAGCACCATGTGGTAGCAACTCTCTTGTTCAGTCTAATCTCTATGTTCTAGTCTGACTTGTCGTAGGTACCTACCCTAATTAATATATAATAACAACCACTAACAAGACATTTGCTATATTTGTGACTATGAATTTCCAGTATTTATTCTCTTAGTGGTACCTACCCACTTTTTGCTCTAAATGTAGGTACTAAAATTGATTAAAATACGACAACATTTGGGTGAAAATTTACCATTGTAGCTAATGAAGCGTATTTGAATGTACATCGTATGCTTTAACATTAAACGGTTTTTTTATTTTGCAGGATAACACGGGAGAACGACTCCGTGCAATGAAATATGTTTTTTAATGTGCACATTAAACTAATACAATTATAAATAGAGGTTGCACTTAATATACCTTTTTTCATGAATCCCTATTATTAGTGTGTGCCTAAATCAATGCTGCCCAAAACACTGTATGAAAGTCGGATACTAGGTTATATATGTATATACTACTCGCGTTAGGTACCTAGGCAGACAACAAGACAAATAAATGAAATGAAGTGATAAAAGGCATTAGTTTCTTTCCAACATATATTCTTTAAAGATATACCAGGAATCTTCCTACAATATTTGATACATCTTAATAACAATCGTAGAATATTCTGAGGGAATAACCTATGCTTGTTTCTTCAAAGATATCCAGAGTAGGGAGATATTGTACGTTCTGGGGGGGTCAGTGACCTCTGAGGCCTTGACCTAGATATGAAGGATCGATGACCTCGAGACCTTGACCTCCCCCAGAACATACATTCCTTCTAGGGGGTCAAGGCCATCTGATCACCTCATTCATAAACCCTGACCTAGATTAGGAACCTTGACCTGGAAAAATGATCTTGTACTATATACTCTACGTTCTAGGGGTTTTAATATCATGGGGTTGAAGTGGGGCACCCAGGAAGATGTTCAGAAATAATTTTTTTTGGGTGAATAGTAGTGCTGCGAAACTGTTATTGTAATGTCGATGTCTAGCGATCAGGGAGTCGAGACTGAAGTTTCGAGAAAAATTAAAACAGTATGTACAAGGGCGAGCGGTTCGAGAGCGGAGAGGAGGATGGATGTAGGTCATCTGATAAACTGGGTAGATCTGCAGAAGAGTGACATACAACGCAAACCCTATGGAATGCTGGACGTACATAGTGGAACAGGGGTTAACGTGAATAATGCATACGTGGAAAGTATCGCAATAGTTGAAGCGTATACAAGAGGTATCGAATGGTGTAAGGAAATGTGTCAAGAGTTTAACTTTATCGGTAGTAGGGAGAAAGGATCCATAGTATGCGAGCATTGTCTACCACCTGCGAGATATGCATTATTTGGCGTATGCGATACTGCATATGTAAAAAAAATGCATTTGCATGACATTCGTCTAGCAAAGTGTCTGTATTGCGATAAACGAAGAAAGGCCAAATGCGTGAAAGTGTGTCGCAAAATGGCAGAACTATGTATATGTATTAGAGTTGTAAGTTAGAGGAAAGATTGCTATGTAAAGAAGTTTGAAATAAATTCGAAGCTATGTAGCTCATGCATTGTTATTTTAGAAGAGTCGAGGAAGACTGAAGAGTGTTAGAAAAAGCACTTAACTTCTACATAGATTAAAAGGGTCAAAAGTAAAAAAAGCTTCAAAGCTTAGGGGTAGCAGCTCTCATTTATTCGAGGTGGTGTGAGAAAAAGATAAGGGGAGGCTTTTTGTTGAAAAAATGAAACATGCGATATAAGAAATAAAGGGGATATTGAGCTCCAGAGTAGGAGTTTTTGTTGTTGTTTCCAACGAGAAGTGATGGAGCTATAAAAAATACGTGATGTAGGTCCGAAAAAATAGGTCATGTTAAGATTTCGAGTGACCGAGAATCAAATTACGAGAAAGTATTGTGTTGAGGTATACGAAAGATTCTTACTACGTGACGACTATGGTATAGAAAACACCCCTAAAAATATGTATTTAGGCAACATTGGAAAACCAAAAAAGTAATTGAAATCTATAGTAGAAGGGTAACAAGCTTTGTTCTTAGATATACTCTTATGATAATAATATGGGGTATATAACCTTACAAATAAGCCCACCTACGCAAAGTTTACAAAAATCTCAGTCCTGCAGTTCTGTAATAAAGTGTGAAATAATGTCTTTAGATATGTGCAATTATTGTTCTCTCTGATCAATTCAAACGACTGTAGAATGGGTAAGTTTACATACAAATGCATAGTTACACAAAATTTGTAAAACGATCACAAGTCTTGCAGATGTGAAGTAAATTATAATGTAAGTGTGTTATATATTGATAAAAGGCATTAGAGTGAGAGTGGAAAGATTCATGAAAATATATTTTATTTGCTAATGGATATGCATTCACTTATTATTTTATACCCTAAATTACAAACGGATGATAACCAAACATCCTGTTGAATTGGGAGTATCGCCATAACAAAAATGCTCCTGGCTAGTAACGATCCTTAATTTGTAGTCAAGGGACATCTAATCACAATATGTCCAATTAGATCAGGCCTTGGTTCTCGGGAAGTGTAAAAGCGTAGAATGTCGCCCTGTCGCACCTCAGCGCCAATACTGCCTTTCTTTATATCACGGAATACGTCCACTTTGTTTGGTATATTGATGCTATCTATAATACCTCCTACAAGAATAATGAAGTTTTTGTCTCCGTCCCCAAATGCATAAAATAAGTCAGCAGATGAAGTAGAGTGCACTGGCAATATGCAATAACTATATAGTTTAGATGCCAGACAATCGCTTAAAGTGGCGGACGTCTTGCGCTTTGAATGGAATATATGTCGACCAAATTTATCAACAGGCATTGCGACTGTCTGACTGACAATGGCGAATACTAATATCTACAATATATTTTATAATATTAGATGTGACCTTGTTTAGTTCTGTGAAGATCTACAATCTGAATCTTGAAAAGTGGTATTGATATTGTATTGATAAACCTAGCCAAACTTACGAAACCTGATCAAATCTAACCAAACCTAACCTAACTCCTAATGAAACGTGATCAAACCTAACCTAGATAAGCGAACTGAACCTTGAAATGCAGCCTTGGCCTAGACTTGGAGCATTGGCTTGGACTTTCAGCCTTGACCTAGATGCGAAGTACTGAATCGGTCAAGGTAGTCATGGTGTACCGTTAGTGTGGTGTGTATAAACGCGCTTCGAGGTGCATGAAGCAGTATCAACACAGTCGCCGGTACGAAAGGTGAGTCAAGATGTCAAGTAGCGTGTGTTTGTGCTTTTTGAGCTTCAAGTGTCGGTACTGCTTATTGAAAAAGGCCGACGTGCAACCGTCGCAGTCGGATGGTCCGCATTCCATCCTGCGAGACCTGCTTCGCGGCCGGGATAATAACAGTATTCGTATTCCGCAAGAAGTAAGTGCAGTGACCGGTGCAACTGTAAAAACTGCATCGCAAAGGCGTGGTGGTAATTCAAGGAGGATTCGGGTTCAGCAACATCTGCTTATAAGACCTGGTAAAGCTATAAAACATGTCACGGATACGTCTCCTATGGAAAGCCTAGAGACGATCGTTATAGCTGATTCACAAGACGAGCAAACAAGTTCTAGTCCAATGTGCGAAAGCGATCAAGGACCTAGTGTGTCATTCATTTCGCAACTTCCTGCGGCAGTCGATTCAGAATTAGAATCGGATTTGCACAAAGGAAATCAGAATCACTCGCAATCCTTATTTAGTTTGGATTCTCCGACGACATTGTTGGAAGCAAATCTAGGAAAATCTTGGGAGGAGAGAATGAGCCAATTGCCACTGAATTGGGGGCAATACTCATTCGATTTTGATTGTCTGGGAGAGAGTGCCTCACCCGTAGTGCAAAACTATCAAACAGAGCGGTCCCAAGAACAGACGCAAGTGAGCAATGTTAATCCGCAGCTCCTCTCTCCACAACAGGAGATACCACCTCCAGAACATGTGACCGGGGTTATAGAGGCTAATCGTTTGGAACACTCGGTATCCCCAATCATGCGTGAGGAAGTATATTCGTTGATTTGCTCGCCCCCTGAGTCATGTCACGCAAGGGAAGTGAATCAGCTTGCATCACCACCGACTGAGGTATGTCATGACATACAGTGGACTGATGAAGAGTTATTCGAAAGAATACCAGTAACACAACTGCTCGCACAACATTCTAGCAGGCAGAGTGTTTCGACGACTGATGAGGACCCACATCATGTCATAGAGTGGTCGAACGATGAATTATTTGAATCGATATCAGTCACACAGATTCTAGATGCTCATAGAGAACAACTACGTGAGGAACTACTCCCATTGTGTAGCGGTGTTTTCCCTCAATCTCAAGATAGTGTTGAGAGAGCATTCCATGAGCCTGATGAAATGGACAGTATCCTAGATGATTACGCAAACTTCTGGCTTCTGGATACTACATGGCGCTACAATGAACAACGACCCAACTACTCCAACTGTGGGTTGTGAGTTTCCAGGGGTCTGATGAAATTGACCCTATCCTTGCTTCTGAATTAGCACCACTACCTTGAAGGACACTGTACTCAATTGCAGCCGAGCCACATATTTGGGAATACGTAATGTAATAAATGTGCATGGTGTTAGATGTGATTCGGAATAGTAACACATATTTCTGTTACAGTGTTATAAGCAGTCGATAGCAGAAGCCAGAGTTAGTACCGCACATTCAGGTTAACGAGCTTGCAATATGTCGGATACCCCGCCAGCTAAACGAGCACGAATGCAAGACTCAGCTACTCCTAAAGCGCAAACGACATCTTGTGAAACAGCCGGTAGACAACCCCCTGGACAACGTAGTCAGACGTCATTGGCGAATGCAAAAGGTAACTTTTGAACATAGATTCACTTATAAAAGCATACACTCCACATCCTAAATATATCATAATTAAATGTTGCATAAAAAAGTTTTTACCGGATAAAAAAGATCAATAATTGGATACTCTTATACCATAAATAATAAACAACTTAGTAGAGAGTAGAGCACAAAATACCTCTGAATAATCATTAATAACGATCTTACATTCAGCCAACGTATTGTACACGTAAAATAGAGCTCTTAAATTACTTGGCTTCGTCACTCGTTCTCTAAAAGAATTCTATAATATATTCACAATAAAAAGTTTATATTGTGCAGATGTTCGGACAACTATAAAATATATTTGTCCTGCAAGGCCGCCTTATTATAAAAAATGGATTGTTGAGTTTCCGAGTGCATATTTGGAGTGTTCAACTTTATTATAATAAAATATTAAGTTTGATGAACCATTTATCAAAAAGGAGATTCTTTTGTGATATCTGCATCCAATTGAAAAGTTTAAGTGATCTTGATTCACCAGTCCTTTTGCCATTAATTAATCTCAATGTAGCTGAGAGAAAAAATTTGTCAAATTATAATTTTTAATGTAACTTCTCATCGGACTAGTCATGACTTTTACTCTGCTTTGTCATGAATGTGTAATAAAGTAAAATAGTCTTCCATCTAATATCGATTTTTCAATAGTTCACTCATTAAATTTAAAACGAGATTAAGAGATGTATCTATTGTGTAAATGGTTTTGGTCGTGAATAAATTATGTTTCACAATTTCACACGCATTTTCTCTTTGTTTCAGAACCGTCGCCTGCAGACCTCATAGGCCAGCCCGGTCCAAGCGGATTAAGCAGATTAACTCTCAACCAAGCCTCCGCAACTACTCCAGCTCGAGCAGTCCCACGAGGGAGACCTCCACAGACACCGAACTCAAAACACTGCACCATCTGTCAGCGAGACGTTCCAGCCAGGAGTTTCTCTGCGCATTTGCGGAGTTTGTCACACAAAGCGCACGAGTGGACGCCAATGGATGACTCGGTAAGAGTTTGTCGAAGTGCGTTTGGAGGAAAAATTGTCAGCTATCAAGTGAATTCAAATTTAGAAACATTGAATGTTGAGGACTACATACAATCGATTAAATTCAAGAGTGTCCAGTTATTAGAGCAACAAGTATTGAAGCATACAGCAATTAAGGCTAACGTAGAACTATTTGCTTTGTATATCTTACCAACAAAAGAAATGCGAGATATCAAATCTCACAACACAGCAAATAAGATATTAACTAGATCTTCAGATATAGATAGGGAGTTTGATGCATTCTTAGCTATACTCAATGAAAAGTCGAAAGAATTTGCAGAACGGGAAAGCGGGTGGGTACTCGAAAAAATTCTCTACCTAGAAATTAACATAAACAAATATAATCCACTTAGAGCGTCCTCATATATTCCTCTGCCAAAAGATATTGCAAACAAAAAGGCTATAGTTAATATTCAAAATACTGATGTGCATTGCTTTGCATGGGCAATTGTTGCAGGCTTGTATACACCCAATGGACGTGTGTGCGATATCAGTTCGTACCCGCATTATAGCAAAGTACCATTTCTAAATTTTTCTAGTACTGAATTTCCGGTAGCACTCAAAGCGATCCCGCAGTGGGAACTGGAAAATAAAATTTCAATAAATGTGTACGGGTTAGAGCCACTCCTCGTTGACGGTCAATGGAAACATCACGTAGTAGGACCATTGCACTACACTACTAAAAAGCAAACAGTTCATTTAAATTTACTGCTGATTGACGATAGTGAAGGGAATCAACATTACTGTTGGATTAAAAACTTTTCCCGTTTGCTCTCACGACAAATGTCAGCAAACCATAGAGTCAAGCATTTTTGCGATGGTTGTTTGCAATACTTTGACTCGGAAACTGCACTGAAACGTCACGTACAGGAAAATTGTAAACTAATTGTAGTTAAATTACCAACACGTGAACCCCGAGTCGATCGATTGGGAAACACTGTTCCAGATGATATCTTAAAATTTGAAAACTATCACAAGCAGTTGAAGGTGCCGTTCTGCGTATATGCAGATTTTGAGTGTATACTTTCGCCACTTGACCAGTCAGAGCCTTCCAATCAAGAGTCGTTCACAATAAAAAAATATCAGCATATTCCTTGCTCTTTCGCATATCTCATAAAAGCAGCACATGATGATGGAGCATCCAAATTTTACAAATATAGAGGAGAAAATGCTGCAGATGAATTTGTTAATTGTTTGCAAAATGATATGCGTCAGCTGTATAAGAAATATTTAAAAGCAGTAACACCGATGAGCATGTCTCAACAAGACGTGTCTCAATATGACTCAGCTACCGTGTGTTATATCTGTGATAAACCGTTTGAACCGTTGAACCGTAAAGTGCGAGACCACTGTCATATCACTGGCAAATATCGAGGAGCAGCACATTCAATTTGTAATCTAAATCACAAACTTCCCAAATACGTTCCCATATACCTCCATAATCTAAAACTTTACGATTCACATCTATTTTTATTGTCACTAGGAGCTGATAAGCATGATATAACAGTACTCCCCCTGACGTTTGAAAAGTATATTTCCTTTAGCAAGCTACTACCTGTGGATCAATATACAGATTCAGAAGGTAGAGTAAAAAATGTATTATTACAAATGCGATTCGTCGATTCCTATCAGTTTCTACCGACTAAACTGGAATCCTTGGCCGCATTGTTAGAACCTTCCCAGTGTCGTGAAGTGCGAAGGGCCTTTCCCGATGACACTCAGTTTAAGCTTATGTGTCAAAAAGGAGTGTTCCCCTATTCCTATCTGACTAACTTTGAGAAATTCAAAGAAACCAGTTTACCCACCAGGGAGTGTTTCTATGACGAACTTCGGGACGAGCACGTCTCTGATATTAATTATAATCATGCGTGCAACGTATGGACATATTTTGCTTGTCAAACGTTAGGTGATTACTCTGACCTTTATTTAACTGCCGATGTCTTGCTGCTGGCAGACGTCTTTGAAAATTATAGAACATTATGTCTCGAGACATACCGGTTGGATCCAGCACATTACTTTACAGCCCCCGGCTTATCTTGGGATGCTATGTTAAAAAAAACAGGTGTTCAATTGCAAATTCTGTCTGATATCGATATGATTCATTTTTTTAAGAAAGGCGTCCGTGGGGGAGTGAGCACGTGTATGTCTCGCAAGGCTGAGGCTAATAATCCGTATCTACCTAACTATGATCCAACTAAAGCAAATTCCTTCATAATGTACTTAGATAAAACGAATTTGTACGGTTTTAGCATGTCACAGTATTTACCCCTGGGAGATTTTGCATGGATGACTTTAGACGAAATTGAGAGTTTCTCAAATAGCTTCATGGGAGTACAAGAAACTTCACCTGTTGGTTATGTGATTGAAGTAGATCTGGATGTGCCTACCGCATTGCATGACTTCTTTAATGATTACCCGTTTTGCCCTGAAACGATAATACCTCCGGGCGGGAAAGGATCGAAGTTAATACCAAACCTGTATAAGAAATATTTAAAAGCAGTAACACCGATGAGCATGTCTCAACAAGACGTGTCTCAATATGACTCAGCTACCGTGTGTTATATCTGTGATAAACCGTTTGAACCGTTGAACCGTAAAGTGCGAGACCACTGTCATATCACTGGCAAATATCGAGGAGCAGCACATTCAATTTGTAATCTAAATCACAAACTTCCCAAATACGTTCCCATATACCTCCATAATCTAAAACTTTACGATTCACATCTATTTTTATTGTCACTAGGAGCTGATAAGCATGATATAACAGTACTCCCCCTGACGTTTGAAAAGTATATTTCCTTTAGCAAGCTACTACCTGTGGATCAATATACAGATTCAGAAGGTAGAGTAAAAAATGTATTATTACAAATGCGATTCGTCGATTCCTATCAGTTTCTACCGACTAAACTGGAATCCTTGGCCGCATTGTTAGAACCTTCCCAGTGTCGTGAAGTGCGAAGGGCCTTTCCCGATGACACTCAGTTTAAGCTTATGTGTCAAAAAGGAGTGTTCCCCTATTCCTATCTGACTAACTTTGAGAAATTCAAAGAAACCAGTTTACCCACCAGGGAGTGTTTCTATGACGAACTTCGGGACGAGCACGTCTCTGATATTAATTATAATCATGCGTGCAACGTATGGACATATTTTGCTTGTCAAACGTTAGGTGATTACTCTGACCTTTATTTAACTGCCGATGTCTTGCTGCTGGCAGACGTCTTTGAAAATTATAGAACATTATGTCTCGAGACATACCGGTTGGATCCAGCACATTACTTTACAGCCCCCGGCTTATCTTGGGATGCTATGTTAAAAAAAACAGGTGTTCAATTGCAAATTCTGTCTGATATCGATATGATTCATTTTTTTAAGAAAGGCGTCCGTGGGGGAGTGAGCACGTGTATGTCTCGCAAGGCTGAGGCTAATAATCCGTATCTACCTAACTATGATCCAACTAAAGCAAATTCCTTCATAATGTACTTAGATAAAACGAATTTGTACGGTTTTAGCATGTCACAGTATTTACCCCTGGGAGATTTTGCATGGATGACTTTAGACGAAATTGAGAGTTTCTCAAATAGCTTCATGGGAGTACAAGAAACTTCACCTGTTGGTTATGTGATTGAAGTAGATCTGGATGTGCCTACCGCATTGCATGACTTCTTTAATGATTACCCGTTTTGCCCTGAAACGATAATACCTCCGGGCGGGAAAGGATCGAAGTTAATACCAAACCTTTATAATAAACGCAAGTATGTGATACATTACCGCGCATTACAGCAGTGTGTTAGACACGGATTAATTTTGAAACAGATACATAAAGGAATTCGTTTTGCGCAAGCTGCATGGCTCAAGCCATATATTGACCTCAACACTCAATTACGAAATCAGGCTAAAAACAAGTTTGAAAATAATCTGTATAAAAATATGGTGAACTGCATTTTCGGAAAATCGATTGAAAATGTAGAAAATAGGGTCGATATTAAGTTAGCAACAACCTTTGAGAAAAATGAACGAAAAGGGGGGCTGCTAATTATATCAGTAAACCAACATTCAAAGAGCTGCGTATTTTCAATGAAAATCTGGTAGCGATTCAGATGGCGAAAACATTCATTCATTACTGTAGACCAACGTATGTAGGCTTTTGTATTTTAGATCTCGCTAAAACGGTGATGTATGACTTTGTGTACGAGTTTTTAAAGCCTACGTATGGCGAAAATTGTAAAATCTTGTACACGGACACTGATAGTCTGGTCATTTTAGTCAAAACACAAAATTTTTATGATGATATGAAAGAACATATATCTCTGTTTGATACATCCAATTTTACAGAACCAAATTGTTATAACATCCCGAAAAATCCGTCTGTGTTAGGAAACATGAAGGATGAGTATGCTGGGAAGGCGATAGCCGCTTTCTACGGGACAGGGGCAAAAGCGTATTGCATTGATACAGTCGATGTGGTCGATAAAAAAGCAAAAGGTGTAAGTCAGGCCAGCATTAAGAATCAGCTGGACTTAGTGCACTACAAAAATATTGTAGAAGGCAACCAAGAGAGCGTTTACTGTATGATGTATGTATTTAAATCAGTATCGCATACCATTTACACAAACTATATAAAAAAAGTTGCATTAACAATGCATGATGACAAACGATATCGCATACCAGAGTCTACAGATACATTAGCCTGGGGCCATAAAGATATTGCCTTTTATGAAACACCCGAGGAAGAACGTCTGGACTTGCTCCTGCGCTTGCTTAATGAAGCGTTGGTTGCTCAGACCAGTGCACTCCCGAATTGAGAAGTTTCTCAGGCGGTCACTGTAGAGGTGGAGAGGTCACGCAGAGGATATTTATGCTCTGCGCAGTGCTGGATAATTCATAGTTTCGCGCTATGCACGCACAGATGTATTACTCACTATTTTCACAGTTGTGTAGTGCCCAAGTGGCGGTCATCAATGATTTCTTACGAGCGATTGTGCGGAAAACACCTACGAATGACGACATCGACTTATTTGCGATGTTGTTAGAGGAAGCTGTGGCACCAGATGAACTATTTCGTTGGATTGCTGAATCTAATGCATGTGAGCCCGAGGTAATAAAGACGGTATTAGTGCGAAAACGTCATCTCGATGAAGTGATTAAAGACATTGTATCGGTATTGCTCAGCACGCAATGCTCAAACATCAGTTTAAATGGGCTGCATAAGATGTTTAGCCAGATGTCGTGTCCACCGTCAGTGTATGAGCAGTACTATATTTGCACCTTGTTGAGTGGAAAGTGGTGTGAAGATTTAGATCATATTTTTCCCGTTACCAACATTGAACGAAATTATCGTACTACCCTTCAGAACGTTGACGAAACCATCTGCAAGATCGCCTATTTGGCTGACGTGCCACTCCTTGAAATTTTCTGTAACGTTGTCGCACAGATGTGTATCGCATTCGTTTTTGATCCTCAAACAAACGAGAATCATAAGTCAGTATTACAGTGGCTACGTAAAAACATTGAGAAAGGTTGCACAGATACGTTCCCTTTAGGATGGACTACAGGTCCTGATGGTATGAAGTGGCCGTCAACGAGGTTGGCGGACTATCTTGATTCTCTAAAGACTTTGCACCGATTTCGCCAGAATGTTCAAAAATAACTCGATCTTAATTTGCTGTGACTGTGAGGTTTGACTAAAACTATGTATTAATTACATTTTACCTATTGTGCTTTCAGTAAATGTCGCAATGTTATGCGATATCACTCAGACATGATTTCTTAATATTTAAATTGTTATTGCTTGCGCAATGTCAAAATGTAGATAAGCTGATTAATTAATAACTGCTTAATTTTTAACCTAATGCCATACGTTCATTAGTAAAAGCGTCAAATGTGATGCACATACTATCGATTGTATATCAATCCATAGTATTAATGTTTAATTTATCAATTCAATATTACCGATACATTTGTAATAGCTCATAAGTGCATAATAAACGTTTTAAACGTGATGTGCACTATGGATTGTGCATCACACTATTGTATGAATAAATGCTTTATTTTTCAATCCAATGTTATATTGATGGTATGAACAAAATACTTGTTTTTTCATTCAGCCTTAGTAATGCTTTTGTAATCACCTTCGCATGATAACTTAGTAAAAGTGTCAAATGTGGCGTGTACCAACGATTTTGTAGCAATCGATTATAATACGAATTATTTTAATCTAATGCAGTTTCATATTTTTAATATGTGATGCGTACCAAGACAACAAAATGTATTTATATTTAAGAATGAATCCATTTCATGTATTACATCATTATACTGTCTATCTGCTACTATCTGATTAAAAGTTTGAATAGAGTTGATGTTTCATTTCTGTATCTCGACGCCTGCGCAGCTCTGCAAGGTCGAGAGGTGGTTGGGGAAATCTATAAAGTAACAAGCGCTCAAATCCACTCCAGTTTAAACAACAAACCTTCGAACAGTGCAACATGTTTACTAAACAGTCTAGCGCAGTCAGTGAGGCTAGTGCAACGTGTCAGAAGCAGTCTACAATGTCATTCATCACTACAAATGAAAGGTGTTATCCATTGAATCCATCTAAATCTAAATTCATTAGCATTGGGCTAGCATACGAGTGGAATTTTCAACCTAGAATTATTATAAAAGGGCGTAAAAATGATTGAGTATTGTTTAATGAAATCGAGTGGAGTGAACTATTGGAGTACGAAGGAGTAATAATCAATTATTTTCATTGTGTGGAGGAGTTTCAACCAATTACACATTACACGTTTGACAAGTTTCAAGATATTCGCACAATCAAATTAGAAGATCGTTGGAGGAATATCGTCTATTTAGGAGCGGAAAGTGTATTGAAAATGTTTGAACTGAACCGTTTGATCGCTTATACCATCAACACGCTCAAAGGGCAAGAGTTTGCGACGTACTTTAATAGACTGTTGACTGATGTGCAATCTACACCGCTCGACGTTCGGGATTTTGTTGCTCGTCACGTGGCAGACATACCTAGATCTGAGAATGTGCGATCCATGATGGAGTTGACCTATCTGCATCCTGATCTCCCAGACTTCAAAAAGACTGCAACGTTTTCACACTACAATGCAACGAGCTCACCCCATCGCAAATAACTAACTCAAATAAGTTTGGCATGATGAAGTAAAATTAATAATAAATGATAGCTGTTTAACAATTGTTGTTTAATTTATTAGACTACTTCATAGTTTATTCATATAAGTCTGACTTGCTAATCCAAGTATTATGATTTTTATTTAAACCCAAAAACTTTACGTACACTTTCGTCCCTTTACGTCTCAAGACTTTTTCCACTAGATACACATCAGGATGTTTCACTTTTTGTAACTCTTGTATGTAAAACCCCCCCAGGATATCTTCCCCATTCTGATCTTCTAATAGGTAAGTCCTCGGGTTTGTATACTGCGCTTTTCTAATTGTGAAAATTTCATTGGACCAGTTGGGAGTATATCCTTTGGAGAATGCGTGCCGATACTTGCTGATTCTAACTTTTTCACCAACCTTAAACTTTGCTCTCTTGGGATCAATCGTTTGTAACTGACTGTATGCGTGAAGTAACACCTGCTTCGCATTTCGCATGTTCACATCTTTTGGCTTCATTCTTATTGTTCGGTGCTTTGTGTTGTTATACTCTTGCACAATTTTTTGAAGTACAGGTAGCCATTTATACGATCCTTGTAAGCTAAATTGTCGCCACATACGAGTTTTCAGTGTACGATTCAGCCTTTCAACAATACTTGCTTTTAAGTTTGAATAAGTGCTATAATGGTTAATGTTGTTTTGTTTCATGAGCGATTGAAATTCTTTATTATAAAATTCTTTTCCCAAATCCGTTTGAATATGTTTCGGTAGATACTTCATCTGTGATAAAATGGTTTTCATAGCCTCCGCTACAGCTTTACCAGTTTTTTGTTTCACTGGTTGCGCCCATGCATATTTACTAAAGGTATTAATTAGCACGAGAATATAACGATAACCTTTATTATCTTTCGCATACGGCAACATTTCCACCAGATCCGCTTGTACCAAATCTCTCAATCCTCTGATGATTACTCTACGTCTCTGAAAGTTCTTCCTTGCAGGCTTATGTATTTCATTGACCACCTGTTTTTTGATTGCACTCATCTAGATCGTTACTTAGTGGGTAAAAAATTAATATTCCAATAAACAGAGCTTTGTGTTCGTTAGTTTGCACAGTATAGGACACTTATGCACCTGTAGTCACCATATGTGCGCCCCGAATCTTTTCTAGAATGTCTGACACCGGACAGGTATAGAAGTCTAACCCATTTTTTATTATATAGATTTATCAGCTCTGTGTTGTTGAGGCAACTGATTTTCCAGAGATGTGTTGGAAGGTTGTGACGACTACCAAAATTGTCAACGGAGATGTGAGCTGATAAACTTACGTAGATTGACTAAGAACAGGAAAGCTCTTTTACTTTATAAAACGGCCTTCCTTTAACTGATCAATAATTGATTGAATTTCATTGTTGTGACTGTTATTACCAACCTCGTGAGATGCTAAAAGTAATCTCAAGCGATAAGCGAGGTCGTTTGGATTATCAAAGTAAACATATTCGATGGGTTGGTTAGTTAGTTGCATCATCCCAAGGCCTGTATGTTTGAATGACTGTGTGCGGCGTAGACGTGTTTTTGGCTTCGAGGGCTTTTCGAAGGAAACTGATGTGCTTGCGATGGATGCGGGATGTTTGAGAATCTTGTGTTTTAACAAATATGGTTTAATTACTTGTTTATATTTTACAGACTGTGTTCCTTGTATTTGTAAATTTGAGTCAAAATTTCGTCGATATGCATTAGTTCGTTTCAATATATCCATATAATGATCTAAATCGACTTGTGAGTACCCAACTGGATTCTTTTTAAATAAGAGCTCATACAGTCCTACTGTGCCTGGGTATCGCACGTTATGAAGAACTACATCTGGACCTTCAATACGTACTACTGTTTTGCCCAGTGTAAACGCGTCAGTTGTTAAATCATGCGATAATCCATAATACCGGTCAAACTCTTCTTCATTCCCTCGAATCGATTCATCGACATATTTTCTTGGCAAAGTGTGAAACGACTCTAGATATTCATTATAAGCAGGAGTATCAATTAAATGACGTAAGCTCTCGCGACTCGCAGCAATAGAATCCTCTAACGTTTTATTCTCATGCTCTACTACTGAAGGTACTTGTACTTCTTCCTCCACAGTGGACATGTCTGCAACATTTGAAAGTTGCGGTATATTGGAATAGGTGTCTTCCAAAAAACTCAATCCAGTATAAGGTAAATAGGGTTGAAAACGGTAGTCCAAATCCCCATAAGGCATTCCCTCCTTAGGTGTAGATGATGCAGATTCGGACTTAAAGCCTTCTACTTTGAGAGGTGCTTCCATTTTAAGTGGCTCTACTTTGTCTAAAAGCTTCTGCAATGGTTCAGAAATGGGCTGCATTTGTTTCTGCAATTGACTCTCAGTTTCTGCAAGTTCAGATTTTAGTGCTTTATATTTTTGCTGCACAGCTTTCCGTGTTTTCACCAGTTCTTTGGCTAACTTTATATCCATCTTTTCACAGTCAGAGTTAGAACTACACTCTTCAGGGATCCTGATGGGATGTATTTTTATACCGTCATTTTAGAAATAGATATATTTATCAAATCCTTGTCGATATCGGCCACCGTTTTTGGGAGAATCTTTATCAATGACCAGGAAGTCGTAAGGGTCTCGCCAGCACAAACCGCACATCCCTTTGAATTCCTGAAATGTCATATCCATGCTGCAATGGTCTTCATATATATGCTTTAAATTTAAGACGTCCTGCGGTAACACGATGAGCAGTGTTGCATTATCACGCAGAAGATGCTTTGGGATGGCGGTATATGTTTGACACAAATAGAAGCAATCCGTATTACGATGTCTGCCAAAACTAAAGTACTGACGAATAATATCTTGAGGGCATGCAGCGACGTCGTCGAAGATTATGATGGAGTTGGGTTTGATTCTGTCCGGAGCCACGATGTTCTTATCGTCCATATACTCGAAATATCCGATTTCCTTTAGAGGGTCCAACACTTTGCGCAGATATTGGTATTTAGGTTGGTATGGCGATTTACAATAAATATAGACGTTGGAAAAGCGCAGTCCATTCGGGTGCATTATGAGACTGATCATGGTATTTGTTTTGCCGGATCCACTCGCTCCTACAATCAATGCTCTCTTCGATTCGCCTCCAAATAACGAGCCATGTTTCCGAAATGAGGCTTCCTGAGCGGGCTCGTCATAATTAACAACTGGTAGCTTTGGACCTGTTGCTTTGATCTTCATTGTGTTCCTTTATATATAAGACTGTGCGCTATAGGTCGAAGTCCCTATTTTTAAAGATTGCCAGTGGGTGCGCTAGACATAATTATATAATGCTTGTGCATAACCTGACGCGTAACAGTATTCCGTCAAGATACGCAGCGAGAGGATCTGGCCTGTTCGCTAAGCTACTCGACAAATTTCCTTTTGAGGTACACCTACCATTTTATAACTATTGCGGTCCATTTACGAAATTGCAAACAAGGCTATCACGTGGTGACGTTGGAATAAACCCTTTAGACGAGTATTGCAAACAGCACGATATTGCTTACTCTCAGGCTCACAACAACAGTGATCGCAGCTACGCGGACGGGGTCTTGCGTCAACAAGCCTGGAACCGGGTTGTCGATTCCGACACATCCTTGGGTGAACGAGTCGCAGCACTTGCAGTGGCTAGTGCAATGAAGGCAAAGAAAAAATTAGGTTTTGGTTTGAGACGTCGCGGATCGCGAAAACCTCGAAAACAAGGTAAAAGAAAACACGGTCAGGGTTTGCACGCGAAACAGCGTAGGCGACGTTCACAACGACTTATTCCTGTGCCTAAGAAAGGAGGCTTTCTCCCCTTGCTCCTCCCTCTCCTTGGTGCTATTGGGGCCTTGGGAGGCGGTGCTGCTGCAGTCGCAAAAGCTGTCAACGAGTCTAAAGCTTCGCAAGCTCAACTGGCCGAGCAGAAACGTCATAATCTCGCTTTAGAGTCAATGCGCAAAGCAGTCAATGGTAAAGGATTTTACTTAGCCCCTTTTAAAAAAAACTTCCAATAAAGCTACCTCGTCATGCGATGTCTAACATCGAACTAGAAATCTGTGCTAAATCGCTAAAAATCCCATATTTTCGAGGAGTCTTTATGCGCGATCAACTACCCAGACGTATTCGCAGAAATGAAAGTGGTATTATTAATTTGGATCATTCCTCCGGTTCTGGGACCCACTGGACTGCCTACGTGAAATATGGTGACAATGTCACATACTTCGATTCTTACGGTAACTTACGGCCACCTCCAGAAGCTGTTCGCTACTTTACGAGTAGCAATGACATCGACCAGATCTTATACAATCATGATTCCAGTCAAAAATTCAATGCTCATAATTGTGGCCAGTTGTGCTTGAAATTCCTATATAAGATGTCTTCCGTTTTTGTCTAACTAGATTGAAGCTACCCGTCGCAGATCCACAATGTCGCTCTCTTTTATCATGTCTGGCAATTCATCTATCCTTACAGCTGACTTCAACCCCCCTCTTTATCTTGAAGAAAGTTTCGACTACGAAATTGGCTTATGCAATTTTGATAGTTTCAATATGATTCCGAATATTGATGAAACCAACAATTACTTTCCGTACGGCAACGGTGGTCTAACCATTCCGACGGGAGCCTATGAGTTAGCGGAGTTAGAACAATATCTGCAACATAATCTTCCGAAAGACTATAACCTTTCTCTCATACCTCATGCCAACACCTCAACTGTTTCCCTATATGCCAATTTTCCCATTGATTTTACTCAACGTAAAACTTTCGCAAGACTTTTAGGTTTTCAACCACGTTTCCTAAAGGCGAACGAATTTCACGAGTCTGATTTCCCAGTTGAAATTCTCAAAGTCAATGCCGTATCTATTGACTGTAGCATCGCCACAGGTTCCTTTCACAATGGTCAACCCTGTCATATCATACATCAATTTTTTCCGACCGTTTCTGCGGGGTATAAAATTGTGGAATCGCCTCAGAACATACTGTATTTTCCTGTTACTGTGAAAGCCATCACAACGCTAACGATTCGTGTAATTGACCAAGACGGGGAGCTCGTCAATTTTCGTAACGAAACTATTACCATTCGCCTCCATTTGAGAGCCGTTAGCAATGGGCATTAGATTCACCAACCATAACATCTGGCTTGATAGTAGTTTCATTCATCAATATAAAAAATCTATACGGAAGCGCTGTCCTGTCAGTACATCTAACACAACCGTTGGAAACGGATTCAAGCATTCCACGTCTCCCAAGCTCACTACTGAGAACAAAAAGTTTTTGCAGTCGTTAGGATTTCAAGTATATTCGTGATGAGTATTTTAAATGTAACACAGCCCCCAGTCGTAGATAACTCTATTACTGAAATGGAGTATCACACATATCAACCGTTTATCAACGCCAAATTTGACTATAATGACGAAATTCGTATTGCAGTTCAGGAACTAGATACGTATACATTACCATCTCAGAGCATGCTATATCTCGAAGATAGTTTGACAAAAAGTGATGGTTCAAAGATTGAGACTCTAAAACTCGTTAACAATGCATTCGCTTTTTTATTTCGCGAAATTCGTTATGAATTGAACGGCGTTGTTATTGACTCGGTGCGCGGTGTAGGTCTTACCTCCACGTTAAAGGGGTATCTCTCATACAACGAAAATGAAAGTTTGCGTCTGCAAAATGCTGGATGGTTTCCCAAAGATACGACCATCGCTGATAGTGGAAAGTTTAACGTTTGTATCCCATTAGCCATGTGGATGGGTTTTTTTGAAGATTACAACAAAATTATGCTAAACATGAAACAGGAATTAGTGCTAATACGCAGCGCGTCTGATTCGGATTCTGTGGTGAGCACAATAGAGGAACTGCCTAAAATTACTCTTGACAAAATACAATGGCGCGTTCCTCATGTTTCGGTCGACATACCTCAACAATTAGCGCTAACAAAACTCCTTAACAAAAATATCGATATCCCAATCTACTTTCGCAGTTGGGAACTTATAGAATACCCCTCTCTTTCCGAGACTACACGCCACACGTGGCCAGTCAAAACGACCACGAAGCTTGAAACACCTCGACATGTTCTAATCGCATTTCAAACCGATAAGAAAAATAAGGTAACTTCCAATATATCCACCTTTGATCACTGCCATTTAACCAACATTCGCGTCTTTCTCAATTCAGATCGTTTCCCGTACAACGATTTGCATCTTGATTTCGATAACAACAAATTTGCCACACTCTATGATATGTTCTCTAAATTCCGATCTATCTACTATCACACGGGCAATGAACCACTGTTTACCCCTAACACCTTTAAGTCAGTAGCCCCTATAACACACATCGATTGTTCTAAGCAAAAGGAGAGCATTCAGTCTGCATCCGTTGTTATGCGCATAGAATTCGAAACTAGTCAAAGTATTCCCAAAAACACATCGGCATACTGCTTGATTCTACATGATCGAGTATTTTCTTACAATCCTTTGACTAAAATTGTAAAACAGCGTTAACTCCCACAATTATATATTCTTCCTCTTGCCCACTGACCACCATTCTCATCATGACTGCCGCATACAAACTAGCTCTCTTGCAGCATCGTCAAAAACTCAAAGCTCTACGAGAAGCTCTTGACGCTTACTGCAACAAAATTTGCGTCTTTAAACGATTCAGTCGCATGCAACTATGAGTCTTGTCTTAGATGTTCAGGGTTTCACAGTAGAGAACAAGAGATTTATAGTAAAAGAGCTTGCTGGCTTTGATGGATCTCGAATATGTCATTACATTTTCAAGCAACCCTTCTCGTGGGATCTTCTCCCTGACGCATTGCAAAAACAAGCTTCTTGGTTAACGAGACATTACCACTGTATTGACTGGATGTCAGGATATACACCACTACACAGTATTTCGAAGGTCCTCCAGGAATTAACGTCGCAGGCTGATCGCATTTTTGTCAAGGGTAAAGAGAAAGCCGACTACTTACGACAATATTCCGCTAAGCCTATCATCGAATTTGATGAGCATCCTCGTATAGTCGCTCAACCTGCAAGCTGTCTAGCCCACACTAAGGATATCTGCATTTGTGCACTTTCTAATGTTTATTTTTTATATGATAAATTTATCATGTCATAATTATGTTTTCATACTTTATGCATTGATAAACTTTGATATTATCTCACTTTTGACGTTTTATTCCCCTATCATCAAAACTAACGTTGATGAATTACTCGCCAGTTACCTACTGCGAATGAAAAAATTGAATTCAAACTCAAACATTGCTTATATCATGTATATTAAAATACAAAGATTAGTACAGGTACACTTAGTTACAATCAAATACATTTCAGATATCAAATCGCTCATTCCAAACTTTCTCCCTATGCTGAACACACAACACTCTGTTCAGTTCGGGAGCATACTGTGATATTCGTTGTTGAAATCTGCTACGGTCTGCAGCATGCTCTTGCCAGTTACCCATTCGCGCCACTTTTGCTGCATACTTCCATACGACCAAACGTTGCGTACGTATGATATCACTAAAGTGTACCAGCTTTTCACTCATTGTCTACAGATCACAGAAGAACACTAATCTTCTCCCATCAGCTTCCACAATTCTTATGCTTTTCACTCGGTGCACGTTTTGCGTTGGTCGCTGGCTGGCCTTACTGTGATGATCCTTTATCAAATCGCCTAGTTTCGGTGGCAGCTGGTTCATAATAGGGTAGAACAACTTGCATCTTCGGGTATATTCTATGTGGTTGAACAAACCCAGAGCACATAGTTTTCCCTCCTCATAGTCCGTAAGGGCTCTGTGCAATCTTCGCAGCTTCTCCGTCATAGTATGCCGTTCGGGTACATCTATTTTCAACGCCCACTCATTAAACTCATTTTCAATTTGTTGTTTCACTGGTTCCAATACACTTTTTTCTAAGGTGGTTAGTGACATTTTAGTTAGGAGCTCTGAGACTATACGCAAGCATAAAGTGATGCGGAACTCTGGTCTCTTGCACCTTTATACCTCGCTTTATTAACAGAACCAGTTTTTCCTTTATGACGCGCAGACAAATTTGAGATCCAGGAGACTAATCTAGGCCAAGGCAATAACGGAGGTTATCAGACATCCTTAACCCCTAGAAGGACATATGAAGTCACTTATCTAGGTCAAACCAATGACTGAGGTCATCCGACGTCCCTATAAGGAATGTATCACGTTAACCCCTGTTCCACTATGTACGTCCAGCATTCCATAGGGTTTACGTTGTATGTCACTCTTCTGCAGATCTACCCGGTTTATCAGATGACCTACTTCCATCCTCCTCTCCGCTCTCGAACCGCTCGCCCTTGTACATACTGTTTTAATTTTTCTCGAAACTTCAGTCTCGACTCCCTGATCGCTAGACATCGACATTACAATAACAGTTTCGCAGCACTACTATTCACCCAAAAAAAATTATTTCTGAACATCTTCCTGGGTGCCCCACTTCAACCCCATGATATTAAAACCCCTATAACGTAGAGTATATAGTACAAGATCATTTTTCCAGGTCAAGGTTCCTAATCTAGGTCAGGGTTTATGAATGAGGTCATCAGATGGCCTTGGCCCCCTAGAAGGAATGTATGTTCTGGGGGAGGTCAAGGTCTCGAGGTCATCGATCCTCCATATCTAGGTCAAGGCCTCAGAGGTCACTGACCCCCCCAGAACGTACAATATCTCCCTACTTACCAGGAATCTTCCTACAAAATTCCATACATCTTAATAATAATCGTAGAATATTCTGTGGGAATAACCTATGCACATGTTTTGGATTCCCATTTTCACATTCCTGGAATGTTCATCAGATAATCTATATATTCATGGACTTTTCATGGAATGATGCAATGTTCCAAAATGGTGATTCTTAGAATGTTCCTAGAATATATTGTGCTGTCTGGGGATGTGTTCCTAAATGTCGTATTTTTTTTTAAAAACCAAATTCGTGCGTTTAGGCAGCTGCAGATAATAAAGAAATGAGAAGATATCATTCTATCAGGGAAACAAAATTGTTACACGACTTTTTGATGAAGTTCTTCGTCTTAATCCGCGATGAAATTCTGATTATAGTGAAAATCACAAACCATAAATTATTTGAAGCTTTTTTCGATACCACTTACCAAAACGCCGTTATTTTTCGAATATCGTCGCGAACCAGAGTTTTCATCCATCCCAATGTGGGGGGAGCAATGTCTACCTTGCCACCAAATTTTATTTCTTTCCGACTTTTTGTTGTACAAAAACCCCTACCGCCTGAACTAGAACTGAAGTAGGTGATTCTGGAAACTTGAAGAATATGGAGTGTTGCATTTGCTTTGTTGATAAATTCGGAATTAGAGCCAGTTATACATCAGTGTCTCAGGGCAATGGTGCTGTTTGTTTTTAGAGTGAAGAATGTGACAGAGAGACTGCAACCCCAGGACGAGATAAAACTGTAACTCATTTAGGATCCAATACTAAATAATAAGAAAATCTGGAACACACTTACGGCCCACTTTTTGGTTTGGAGATTCATTAGTTTGCTCAGGGCTGATTTTGATATATCCCGAACGATAACCAAATTAATCTGGGATGTCATCTATTACAGTATCGGATCTTCTAAAAGCATATTCAATGAAATTTGCCTACCACCCATTTGGTTTATTGAAAAAAATGTGTTCTTTATACTACTTTCGTTTCGGTTTGTTTAAGTGAATATTCCATAATATCAAGTGATCAACGGCTGGTAAACTTCCCTCAAATTCTCAATTAGAACGATTTGAATACTTCCTTAATGAGGTACTATTTATTTTTTAGTCCTTATTCTACTAGACATCAGAGTTAAGATTAAAGTCGTACTTACTTTTCGTAAAAATTCAAAGGAAAACACGGAGGGGCGTCTCTATTTTTCTTTTTCTTCCCAAAACCAGGAAAAGTTCCCATACCATCAATGTACTGTCCTTTGGAGTTCCTCCTACCTCCTACAGTCAACTCATCTACATACGAAACCAATGTCGCCCACGGTTTCTCGTTAAAACTAGATTTATTTTTATTTTCTGATTTAGTATCACAGTCAGTTGTGTTTTTCTCACTTTTGTTGTCTACAGTTTCCTGTTTTTGCATGCCTTCAGTTGCATCGTCTGAAATTATATTGAATGTATAAGTATAGATCTATAGACAAGCTCTATGGCATTTCATATATCAAAATAAATTTGGTTTTAGTAACGAAATTTGCAATAAAAAATGAGCATAGGAAAATAAAAGAAAATACATCTAACGATAGGAATGAGACCATAATATTTTTGTTCAGAGAACTGATGAACAAAAACATGACAGTAGATTTTTTATAGCAAAATACTGCAATATGCTCTATCAAATATGATAAAATAATCATGTGAGATTGATAAAGTAGGAAATGATATGAAACAAAATGATCGCTTATAAAAAAGTAGCTTCATGTGGCTTGACCCACTACTTCTCACACTTTTCGGTAATATCAAAAAATTACCAAATTTCTCACTCTCCCCTCCACCACAACTTCAGCCTTGTATCTGGGGACATTATGGTGGCCAGATTTAGCAGGAAAACGGGGAGCAATGTAGCGGTCACCTCCTCCTCCCTGCTAAATCGATTAAATGAGCTACTCAAGACGCAAACCTTCCCAGAGAGGTCTGGAAGAGGGCCAAGGTAATATTGCTCAATAAAGGCGAGTTAACATAGTCTTACATACCAATATCTCTATTGGAGACTGTAGGGAAGCTATTCGAGATAATGATCCATCAGAGGCTACAGAAATAAGTAGACGAAGGTGAAAGTCTGCTGGAGTACTAGATCGGTTTTCATACCGGCGCCGGCGGGAATAGTAGAAAATTCCAAGGATAAATGGTGCACACAAGTTATTCTTGACTTCAGGAATGCTTTCAATACGGCCTCCCGGGGCATTATAATAAGTGAACTGCGAAGACGCGACATTTAGAAAAATCTTCGAAATACAATAAGCATCTTGACGACAGGATAATATCTATATCCAAAGTAGAGCTGCCAATGTTTACCGGGGATCCGCAAGGAACGGTACTAGGTCCCACCCTCTCGAACATCCTGTATAACGGGATATTGAAGCGGTAGCATTAGAACGATAGGTTTCGCAGATGACTTAGCCTTGGTCTCTCATACAAGGGAAACCGGATCTAGCAGAAGAAGATCATGGATCAGTACTTAGATTTGGCTCTAGAGAAAACTGAAGCAGTGATACTTCGAGGATATAGGACAAAGGGGAAGGAGGTGAATTTCCAGCTTAGAGGCAGGAGGATGGTTCCCAGTAAGCCCGTGTGAGGTACTTTGGAGTCTATATAGACAAAGTGTGGTGTTTCTCAGACCACATTGAGAAGTCAACTCTAAAGGCAGAAGCTAGAACAGCAATGCTGTCTAGCGTGATCCCACATATTATGGGACTCAGCAGTGGTGCCTGTTATACATACAGACTTGTCCGATTAATATAATATGATTACCTATTAAAGAGTTTTCGTAGGTATCTGGCTGATACAGAATGATAGGGAGTTTCCCTATCTCAATCCTTTTATTATAAAGTGTGAGTAGAACTAGTCAAGTCTCTACATTCCTAGAAGGTAATTCTTTTACCTGGACAATCAAGCACAGTTTGAATGATACTCTCGAATCTGCAATTCTCTTTTACTTGACTAATGGTTTCTGCTATGTTTGGAAGAAAAAGGGCAAAAAGCATAGTACAAACTGGACTAAATATGGATAGATATTGAAGCTAGTCTGGGCCGCTAGTCAGAAATAGGGAGCCGTATACACATTTTTACTCATTGGAGGAAAGTATACAATCCGTCAACGTTTGTCCATAGAACGTTTGTTCTCGGTGATGGTTCCATAGGTCGGTCACTCTGTCAGGTCTGGTTATGGATATACTTGACAAAGTCAGGAAGAAATAATGGAAAAATTCAGAAAGGAAGGAGAGCAATGGAAGGGATCAGTGTCAAGCTATAGCTTGATGCAGCCACGTGTGCTTGCGAACTTGTTCGACTGTGTACTCTACTGAGATGCGTAACATACTGTTACGGTGGAATTTCACTTGTTTATAACTTTGGTTGCAGTTTCTGTTTAATGTAATCCCTTAACTGAAAGATGTAGATGTCTCTGGGAATGGTCTTACCGGAAACTTACCGTAGGCCATTAGTGATGGTGCACAATGTCTTACTCCACAAGCCTGAGGATCCGCACGTGTGTTTTGGCTAGGAAACACCAATCCACATGTGCATAGGTAATTGGTGATCTAATATCTTTCTTACGTAGTCAAATTTTATTTAACAGACGTTGATGTTTAAGCTTACATAACATCGGATAAAGTTGCCGAAACTTGATTTCATTTTTTTAACGTTTCACTGTGTTTCTGCCAAATCATACCCTTGTCAAAAGGCTAATTCTAACGTACTTGGCAGAGTTTTTCTATGGATCCAACCACCGTTCACAGCAACATAACACATTCAACATTTTTCGGTATATTAAATTTACTGCACTGAATATCTTCAAATTTAATCACTCGAAAACGTAATTCATATAGAATATACGTTTTAGAATTATTCACTTTGAGGATATTTGCCGTACAAGTTATCTTGTTACAACTACTAATACGATATTCGATCCATATGCTTGTTCGTACTTTATCAATATTACCTTTACTACTATTTGTAGTTTCTATCCCTGAAGACATATTGTGCAATAGTTTTGAGTCACCTTTTTTCTTCTCACTAATATTCGTATCCTGGGAAGTATTGTATAAAATTTGATAGTTTCTTTCACTCTTATTTTCAGGTACCTTTTCCTACAATAAATAAAATCTATATTGAAATGGTCCTACCACTACTATGTGATGGAATGATAAAAAAATAAAAATCTCCGTGACACGTCGATTTGTATTTCGAGGGGGAACTATTTCAATAATACGAATACGTCATCATTGTGCTATCAACTCCCTCACCCCAACAACCAATACTCCCAAATCTTAAATTAGACCACCATACTTGTGATACATCATTTTGAAGAGAATTAATTGACAAATACAACAGTGTAATCGGATTGAAGATTGGTTCACTATTATGGAAGCTAGTAAAACATATAGTGATTATCAAAATGAAGTATTATTTTCATCATCACTTTATTGGAACATTTGAAATCCAAGGTACATATTAAGCAACCGGATTCTATAGACGATCTCCGCAGAACAATTGAAGAGTGTCGTGCAGTGCACCCGGAGATGTTGAGAAATGTGCGAAGACATTTTGAATATCGCCTGTACATCTGTATGGAATGGAATGGTTTACATTTGGAACCTATCTTACGATAATATTTCAGGTAACAAAAATAATACTTCATTTCGATAACCACCATATCTTTTATTGACTTTCATAATAGTGGATCAACCTTCAATCCGATTAAACTGTTGTATTTTTCAATGAATTATCATTAAAATGATGTATCGCATTCATCTCATTTGAGATTTTGAAGTAGGAGTTGCTGGGGTGAGGGGGCTAATGGCACAATGATGACGTATTTGGCGAAAGAGTTCTCCCTCAAAATACAAATCGACGTGTCACGGCGATTTTTATTTTTTTATCATTTCAGGGGTAATGTGGGTGACAAATTTTAGCTGGGACACACTGTAGGCGTACAGCTTTCCAAAGGAATAGTATATTTTTGAGAACAGTTTCCCGTTATCTAAAGCAACCGTGCAAGGTTCTCAAAATGAGCATTTCAACAGTTTCGCTCACTGATCAGTTTTTTCTAATTTTGTGTTGTATATTGGAACCTGAACTATCATGTGACATAACTAGGTTTCGTTTAGTAGCGGAATATATTTATACCTAACCCTCTTTGTATTTCTTCTCATGCATGAAAAAGGTGAGTTATTTAAAAAAATGATTTCGATAAACTATGAATTTTATATCACGTCTGAAGTAAAATGCTTGAACAAAACCGTACAATATGTAAAATTGAAAACGGAGAATATTTTAAAAGAACGTTTAACCAATTTTTATCCGTTTTTAGATTTGTGCATATCTTATCCACTCGACCCTTTAAATACCATCATCTACATCAATAATTAGTCATCAACAATGCAAAACTACAATGTTAATGCATCCCGTCGCGGCCTTATAGAGCCGATTCATTAAAATGTATGTTTACAAAACGTAGTTATTTTTGAATACCTTTTGAAGGTATTATTATATATTTGATATTTATAAGACACTTTGCACAGAGTTAAGTTTTCAAAATCTTAGACTGCATCGTATATTTTAGGTGAAAATAGCTAATTTTATTCTGTATAGACGGACCTGATATTCAGGAGGATCATAGCTGATAATAGAAATGGGCCTGTTCATGGCTTCCTGATAGCTTCTTTTGTCTCTAGGAAAGCCCATCATAGTGTGTCTTTCTGCTTTCAAGGCTTCTTCCTCGGCATGCCTTTGCATCACCTCTCTCACAATTTGTTCGAGCCTAGAGTTGTTTTCGTTCTCTTTCTCCATTTTCCTTTTTCTGATCAAATCTCTGATCCTGTCGAAGCTTTGTGCCAGTTTCGATTCGTCTCCCACTTCCTAGAAGCAATAATAATAATAATAATGATGTTACATTGCCTTTTCAGTATAATATTAAATAAAATTACTTAAAATAAAATTACATAGTTGTACCATTAATTTACCAACATATACAGGGTGTCCCACGACGATTCTAAGCGGTTATTACTCTACAAGAAAGTTCCTACTCAAATTCGAGAAAACAGAATCAAAATACATTTAGTGGGCTATGACTCATCTATTAAAAACAAGAAAGCAAATCTGTAATAAACTTGCAAGACTGTCAGCTTTTAAATATATTTTTATAAAATATAGCTTTGTTCAACCACATCCTAAAACTTATTTCAAGGAGAATAGGGAGCAAAGGGAAACGAACGTATTAGGTTACATAGAAGCAACGCATTCATCATCCTGTAAGCACAAAGAAGAAGCTGTAGGGGTAAAAAAATGAAGTGCAGAAATAATTATAAAAAAATACAATTACCATCCATACAGGTTTAAGATCCTTTAACATTTGCCCAGGACCCAAGTTTGGGAATTTTTAATCGCCATAACACGAACGAGACCAATAATTCTTTTAAATGCCATTAAAAGAATAAGAAATTATGCATTCGAGAGAATTGTCTCCAACTTAAACCAACATCTCTAAAAGCTCCTCGATGTTTTTAGTTTTTAGTTTGATTCAAATTCAAATTTAATAGTGTGTTGATATTTTTCAGTTTGGTTTTAAGTAATGTAATACAATAAGTAATATTTACTGAACATTACCACAAATAGTAGTTAATAGCGTATAAAATACAATTAAATAATTGAGTTTAAAAGTATTGAGTATCTTGTATCTTAATAATTGTTTACTTGGATATTGTTTTTAATAGATTAGTCATGGCCTACTGCTACAAATAAAGTAAAAAATGAAATTTTGAGCTTAGTTTTCAGAAAAAATGATACTAATATATATTTTTGAAAAGCTTGAATTATTTCCGATTCACGTAAAAAATAATATACAGGGTGTTCCATTTAAAAAAATATACGTTTGCTTCATAACTGAAAAATGGTTAGAGTCACTAAACAAACTACACCACTGGATTTTGCAGAAAAAGTTCTATAAGACTCTTTTTTAAACTTTTCAATTAGATAAAATACAACCAAGATACGAGGGTGGTCTCAAAATCGATAGTTTTCGATTTCACCCTGTATCTCAAAAGCCAAGAGGGCCATGATAATTTTGTTGATGGCATCCTTAGTTTCACAAAAAAGTAGCAAACTGTTGCGAAAACAGCAACTCTTTATCTTCTAAAATATACCGAGATACCCCGTAAAAGTGCCCAAAATGGGACACCCTGTACATAGTTAGTGAAAATAAATAGTGAAATCCGTCCAGTAAGTGTTTCCTTGCCTAATCGGACTAAATACTTGTAACACGAATTTCGTGGCAGCTTATATCGCCTATTCATGGCCAGCCAGATACAAATTAGGACATTCCAAATTCCCAATTTTCACTAACGTTAGAAGCTCAAATCGTTAATTTTACTTCCTACTTCCATTCCAAATTCCAACTTGATAGGTGTACAGTGCATGAACTAGGATATTTATTAGAACTGAGTTTAAAGAATGAAGATATACTAGAACAGGTAAGTCTAGCTCAGCTGAACACTAACTTGTTGGACAGCATAATATGGACAGTGAACAGGGTGTCCCACGACGATTAAGACAAGCAATATTTCGGAACTGGGCAGTAGTACAGCAAATGCTGTGTCTTTTCTTGTCATTGTGTTACCCAATGAGGTATTTGTTTTTGGTCACGTGACGTCCGATTCAAAATTATTAATGGGACACCCTATACCTTACAAATACCTTAATGGGTTAGCCAATGACAAGAAAAGACACAACATTTGCTATAATTTACATCCCCAAAATTAGAATGCTCTACTACTGCCCAGTTCCGATATATTGCTTGTCTTAATCGTCGTAGGACACCCTGTATGTTAATTAGATAACATGCTCATTATGATCTGTTGACAAATTCCATATACTGGCGACCACTCTATTGAACAATTCTTGCTGGCTAGGTTCACTTAAATAATGTTACGCTAGATAGGCAAAAATAACATAAGTTGCATTCAATTCCAACTTTTGAAATTTTGTTGAAAGCCAGTTTATTCGAAAACCGTCCTAGGATAGGAAGTACTAATGGCGGCAATAGTCATGAGGAGGCGAAATGAGGAAAATAGGCTGCCATTGACCCTTTTCGCCAACCTCACAGAACCAACACTAAGAATCCACATGGTCTCAACTACAAACTGCGTCGGGTTAAATATCTGACTCTGAGGTTGCTATACACAGCTCATCTGCCTAGGAAGTGAAACGAAGTTTCATGTTCTCTCCAACATATGCAGCAGATGGGGTCCTTTACAACTTTCATGAGTGATTAATGGCGACTCAACCGGAAATGACGTGTGACAACCTCTACCAGAAGATTGAGCGTATTTATATCTTTCTTCAAAAGCCAGAGCCACTAGGGCAGAAACATGTAGGAAAGCTTCTATAGACATTGACTTTGAAGTTTTTATCTAATAAACTACAAAAAGTTCCACTCAAAAATTTAAATTTTTTCGGATTTTATATCGCCATTTTAGTCGGTGCAACGACTTTTTTGTAGTACCTTTAGAACTGTTCAGATTATATGCGGTTTTCAACAAATTCGTTTACGGGTGACCTCCTGGCCTACGTCACTCACTTATGGAACAGAGCAATGACGAATCTAGTGTTGTTGCACTTGACATATCGAAAGCTTTCGATAGTGTGTGGCATGAGGGACTTCTGGTCAAGTTTGCTACTTATGGACTACCACCTGGCCTGCACCAGTGCCTGATTAGCTTTTTGAACGACTGATCTCCGTTTGTTGTAGTCGAAGACTGTTAATCAGACAATAAAGCCGGTGTTCCTCAGTGATCGGTCTTATCCCATATACTGTTTCTGCTGTACATCAACGAGCTGCTGGAAATAACATTCAATCCAATCTCGCAGACGACCATACATTAATATGGTGCATGGAACCAGACAAGCCTCTATCATCCCAGGAGAAGGTACGTCGGCGACAGCAACATGCCTCACAGATCAACGAAGACATCAAAACAATTGTCGAGTGAGGATTAGTAAATAAAGTAAATAAAGTACAGTTTAACATACAGAAACAACACTGACAAAGAAGTCTTACGTTGGCTTACCAACTAATAGAGGGTCACCCAATAGTCGAGTCACCTTCCGTCAAGCTTTTGGGAATCAACATCAACAATAACATGTCCTGGTTCGACCACGTCGTCAGTATTGCTAAAAGGGCACCCCAGAAGCTTGAAGATTTGTTCTAATGTAGTAAGCTGTATATACCAGAGCAACTGCTGCTGCTCTACAAGGCACATATCTGACAGGGTAGCTGACCTGTCCCTGTTTAACAGTTACTGTCCCGAAAGATGTTCAAGTGAGCTTCCCCAGATAATAACACCGATGGCCGACCACACGAGGAACACTAGAGAGGCTCTGCGAGCTGTCTTGAAATGCTGCCCATTATTGGACAAACAATGATAAGTATAGGCAATTTTCAAATTCCTCACGGGCAGTTTGGATGACCTTTGTCAACGCATTATCGAAAGCTGCCATTATATCCCACAACATGTTTTTGCAACTGCCCGTGAGGAATCTGAAAATCGCCTATATTATTGTTTGGCCAATAACGGGCAATATTTGAGCACCTATTGCAATTAAAACTGATATTATTTTTATGTGTTTTTATATTCCATTCGAACAAATTAAGATACCTAAGGATTATAATTTTCTCGAAAACGAATCAACCGATTGCGATTTAAAAAAATCAAACGTAAAAATAAAATACTTCGACATACCTTTAAAACTAGGTATTACTCGATACCCCTGGTCATTTAAAATGTTTAAAGGGATGATCTTGGGGGTAAAGTGTACAAGGGGATGAAGTAGTTTTTGGTTAAAAAGTTGTCTCCCTTGACAAATCTATTGACGTGTCTCGATTTTTTTTCTTTTAGTCAGCGGTTTTTGATTAATCCGGGGTAAGAAGTTTTCAAATGAATACCCTGTATGGCATGCCTACTAGTTTCAGGCTTCGCATTTTCGTCTCTTATATAACCCTAAACGCGACACTGTTGTTCGTGACAAAAACGTTTGCAAGTTGTTTATGCGTTGCGACCTTGTATTTACGTGTTCTATTTTTGTGTCACGGAATGGAAAAATGTCCCTACCATTCATTATGTAGAGGAACTGAGCAGTGAAAAATAATATAATGAGGTAAAATATGATCGATTTGCTTCATAGTAAACTTTTTGATCAATATAATATTTTGTGTACTTTAGTGATTTTTATAACAATAACACATAACAAATAAATGTTATTTGAAGTTCGTAAACAAAAAATGTGTTTCGTACTTTCTTTCTATATCACCACAGCTACATACTATGCATAAGGCCATAATTTACAGATAATGTTTAGGCAGGTCAACTGTTGATAAAAATGGCTTGACCCAGCACTTCCCACATACTAGTAGCCTTCCCAAATTTCTCGCACAAGGAATAACGTATAAACAAAAATAAAAAAAAGAACAAAAAACAAAAGAGTAAACTGAAAAAAATAGAAGTAAAAACAAAACAACCAGAAACCAAGAATCTTTCCAATTATCGCTCAATCATTTGTCTCCCACCTTGCACAAGGTCATGACCGCAACAATATGCAAAAGGATTAAAGATTGAACGACACCTTATGTAAAACAACATCCTGACTGAAGAACAAAAAGGATTTAGGAAACAAAGTCTAGATTGTACGGAACAACTTATAATTATTGATAGTGTGATCATGGAGCAAACTAGAAAATAACACAGAAATCTGCATGCCAGTTTCATATATTATAAAAAAGCATTGGACTGTACCCCATAGTTGGCTAACGAAATATATAAAATCGACTCAGGCCTCCGTCAGTCTCTTACAAGGGCCATGGAGACATGGCGAACCAACATACACCTCAAAACTCAAGACGGCCATATCCAAACGGATGAGGCACAAATACGATGCGGTATCTTCCAGGGTGACTCTCAGTTCACTGTGATTCTGCGTCTGTTTAAATCCGTGCACCAATGCACTCAACAACATTAAACTGTGATTTCAACATTAGACACGAGAAATTAATCAAAAAAATAAAAAATCAATTATCCCCTCCACATCGATGATATAAAACTTTATGCCGCTACTGAAGTGCAACTGAGATAATCACAATAACAGAAGTTATTACGTCAGACATACTTTGATAATTCACTTGTTATTAAAATGTCATACATAAATGTGTACAAAGGATTTAGACAAGTAACTAAGACCTGAGAATAAAATAGCTGAGGAATGTATCGTGCAAGGCTTTCGGGGCCATGGTCCGATGAACTGTTAACTCTTGGGCTGTTCAACCGGCGTCGACACGCTGCCTTTTTTATTATTTTCTTTCTCGGAACATGCCGAACAGGTAACAGCTTCTGAGGATGCCAACTACTCGTGCTGGTAAGGCGACTGAGCGTGTCGTCGCCGGCCGAACAACAATTCATTAATACTGAGAAACAAAGCATTTAAATATGAGTCGCTATTCAAAGCCTTGCACCATCATTCACGCAACCGTGAGCAATTAAATCAAAATACAAAATTATCTTAGTAGTCCTTGATCCTACGAGCCTCTGGTTCTTTCTTCTTATCAATATGAGTACCTCTGTGAGGCATAATGACATGACATGTTTATTACGTTTGTTGTGTTTGTAGCGGAAACATGAAGAATGTCTTGAACAACTTTTTTAATTCGCGCTTTACGGGTGCTTTAATAAAACCGCAGACTTAGGGCCGGTTTCTCAATGTCCAGTTAAATATTTATCTGCAAGATAATAGCAACTGTTAGATAAATTGTTTAAACAATTGAAGGCTAAACTTACGAAGTCACGTAAATCTTATCTGACAGTTGTATCCATAGCAACGCTATCTGGCAGATACCTATCTGACACTTTAACTGGACATTGAGAAACCGGCCCTTAATCAAACTATATTTATCAAAAAATTAATTTAGAATCAGTGACATTGTTTGACAGCTGTATCGTTGGATAAGCACTAGGAAAACGCCTGATAAATATCCTCCAAACCAAATGTTTCAAATCCTTATGATTTGCTATTAGATCCCGAATGAGATGTGGTTTTATCTGGTGTTCTGACTTTAGGTTTAAGGCATAAAAAATGTATGTCCACAAAACAGATCTATTGTACTATAAATCATGCTAAAACTTGTGCTGAAACATACATACCTCTTTTCTCGTTTTCAGTTCTTCGGAATTGAAGCTGTTGAGCAACAGAGCCAAGAACAAGTTTAGCACCATGAAGTTGCCCATCACTAACGTTGGAAGAAAAACTGCCAAGCAGGTTCCCGGACCCTAAAAGTTTAGGTAAAGGGTAGGCTATCACTTATAGTTGTTGCGTCGATCGGACTTACTAATTGTACCTATTACATATTTGTCCAATTCTTACTAGTAAGTATAAAGTTTTACATGAATTTGAATTGCCAATAATTGGTTACCAGTGAATGGAATATCAAAGTGTGGAAGCATTAAGAGCTTTACCAAACATATTATACAGTTGGTTATTTCTTTGTCAAAGTAATCGCCAGGGAACTAAACCTATTAGCAAAAACAGCATTGGCGTAACTAGAATAAGTGAATACCCAAGTGGTTAGACTGGCCTTGGCGAGAGGGACATAAATGATCCATCTTCAAAGCTCGACTATTATCTGATCGAGGGAATAGCCTTAGGTATTTAAATATAGATTTAAAGTGGGTGAATCGTCATTCGATCCTGTACCACGACTCTTTGATCTAACATGGATCATACCATTCATATTTCAGTCACAAGGCCTATCACCTCCCTGAGGAAGTCAATTAGCAAGGCATTTTTTGAACCATCTATTCGGAGTACTTTGCCACCGAATAAGTTATATGTGAGGCATTCCATCATAGCAAGGATAGACTACGTTCCGCTATTTTGTCGTCCAAGCACAGCATTCACTCCTTAGCTGATTTTCTTAACTTATAAGTCATAGGCATCGACTGCTCTAGTCTGTAGCCTCGTATTCTGTGTAAACTTTGTTACTGCTTCCCGGCGCCAGCGCCACTCTAGGAACAGCACTGTTAATTAAAAGCGAACAGTGCAATTTAAGGTTTGTAATACTCGATACTTTATTATGCGTTCTTACGGTCTTCAGCTTCAGTTGTCTTTCTGCGGTCGCTTTGGCTTACGGTGCCATAATATGCAGTTCCCTTGAAAAATGTATGTACAGGGTGACCTAATAAGAATGGACGCCGGCAAAATCTCGGTAACCGTTAATGGCATAACTTCGAACAAAAAATATTATCAGGTAAATCGGCTAAAAGAAATCGCTGGAAATTATTTTCGAGTTCTGCGAGTAGCCGCTGGGGGCGTAACTGTTACGGTCAATCAGAAAAACGGCTTTTTCTCAAAAAATATGCAAATAAAGGTATATTATAAATTCTACCATCATGTAGACTGAACAATTCTCGATTTTTTTTGTTAACCGTTTTTTGCTCTATCTTGTCAGATGTAGTGGTGGGGGAATGTCATAAAGCTTATTTTATTATTTAAATGGCCATAGCTTTGGCATAAGTTAACGGAATTAAATAAGCTAGATCTTGTTTGGAAGAACTGTTCTTACCTAATAATCTGTTATATAAAAATTGTCCAAGTTTATATTGACTTAGTAGCTACAGGGCGATATTTGACATAATAACAGTTATTACGACAAAATTCTTAAAAAGTCAGCGAGAGTCAACCTCCTAGCTGTATTCAAACCGGGGATATCAGTAAAACAAGTATTCTGACAAGTGTGCTGTGAGTTTCAGAAACAATTACCGCCCTATAGGGATATAGCCTCCGTATAATCGTTTTGGTAATCATTTCATAGGTAACACTCAAGTAAAGACACTAAAAATTATATTTTGACTTTCCGAAACGACCACCAGGTGGCGTAGTAGGCGCCAGTAAGTGCTGTATACAATTTTCATGATGATGGAACTTCTAAAAGGAACAAATAAAAATAAATAATAATAATAATAATAATAATAAACGCCTTTATTAGTTTAGACCAAGTAAGACTCTACGTGGCGAAGTTTAGCTTGAGCTACTCTTACACCTAACCACCAGAGTCTGCGGCATAAGTTGTTATATGTACACGTAAATACAAAATACATTAAAAGAAAAAGACATAATCATAGATCTGCAGACTTACATTAATTGAACGTTGTAATATACAAAAAAAATTAAATATATATCTGATGCATAATGTGAAGGATGACACTCATCTACAAACATTCATAAATTATGAATATAAGAAAAAGAAATATTAAAAAACAGTGTGCACATAAAAGCTTACTAGTGTCAACATTACCCTAAGAAATTAAATACCTACTACAAATCACACTATAGAAGACTGTTTTTGACATGAATGCGGAACTGCGACAGGGACATCTTTTTATATCCATTATTGAGAGAGTTATACAGGACAGCAGCATTGTACGAGAAACTACGCTTAAACAAAGTTGTAAAATGTCTAGGAATTCTGATTAGCTGGTCTCTCATTTCCCTGTCGTGACTATCGTTGCTAAAAATTATTTTTTCTCTTAAATAGTTAGGTCTAGATGCAATCAGTAATTTGTGAACGAAGATCGAAAAGTGATAGTTTACTAGTTTTGGCATTTTTAGCCACTTGATTAAAACATATTTATCTGAAACATGGTCAAATTTCCTCAAACTGTACGTGAAGCGGACACAATTGTTTTGTATAATCTGCAATCTGTTTTTTGTACGACTGTCCAAACATGGAAAATACATAATATCACAGTAACTAAGTACAGACATTACGAGGGACTCGCATAGTTTTTTTCTCAACTTGTAATTCATGAGGTAACGGTGTGCATATAAAGTACGCATCCTCAGGTAGCTTAGCCGCGACAGACTCGAGACATGATCTGAAAATCTTAATTTTATATCGAGGCTAACACCCAACACTCTTGCTACATTTACGTACGCCAAGGGCAAATCATTTATGTGAATGTTGAAAGATGCAGTTAAATGGTCTCTTAAATTCTCTGAACAAAACAACATAATTTTTGACTTATTGGGGTTGATGACGAGATTGTGATCAGCTGAATAATTACAGACTCTGTCCATGTCTGCTTGCAAGTGTAAGACCGCATTTTCTGAGGCATCAGCATCAAAGTAATGCAATATTTGCGTATCATCAGCAAAACACTGAATGTATGAGTCGTTGACAACCGAGGCAAGGTCGAAGGTGTAGATAATGAATAAGGTGGGGCCAAGAATTGATCCTTGCGGAACACCGGAGGGTATCCTGGTAATACCTGAAGTTTTATTGTCTACTGAAACACACTGGCGTCTATTTGTAAGATAGCTTTTGAAAAAAGACAATGATTTATCATCACATCCAATATAATGCAGCTTAGAACAAAGAAGAGTATGGTTAATTTTATCAAAAGCCTTGGAATAGTCAATGGATATTAGTACAGATGACAGCTTCTTATCTAGAGCCCTTAAGATATTGTCAGTTAGGTTCAACAGGGCAGAAGTAGTATTATGATGCTTTCTAAAGCCGAATTGGTTAGATGGAATTATATTGCATTCTTCAATATACGTTGACAGTTGTTGGTTAACAATTTTTTCTAAAATCTTTGAAAGAACTGGTAATAGACTGATTGGCCTTAAATCTGATAAGTCCTGTACGTTTGAAGTCTTTGGTACAGGAATAACTACCGCTAATTTCCACATTTCTGGGAAGTATCCGACTTCGAGGCATACGTTGATTATATGGGTGATATGGTAAAATATGGCTGGTAAACTAACTTGAATCATAGTTAAAGACAAGGTATCGATACCTTTAGCATCTGATTTCAGGTCTTTTATAACATGAAAGATGACATACGGCTCTACAACCTGTAATGTGAATGATTTACTTGGATCGAATCTGTTCTGACTATAAAATTCGCGCTTATTTCCAGTGGGTGATTTAGATTCAAATACAGACATAAAATAATTATTTATAATATCAGGATCATTCATTTCAGCGGGTATAGAAACTTTGTTACGGAAGTTCATATTAAAGTGCTTAATACCACTCCATAACTTCTTTGAATCATTCTGATCAGTAACAAGACCTATATAATTCTTTTTTGCTTTCCTAATATCTGAGAGGACTTGATTTCGTTTTCTCCTGAATAAGTTTAAACTATTGATAGTCCGGTCGGCTTTGTACATAGCATATGCCCGGTTCTTCTCTTTTATTTTATCACGTAGGCTAGATGTTAGCCATGGTGCTGGAGATTTATTTACCCGTAAGGTTCTAATGGGAGCATGCTTGTTATAGTTTTTGACCAAAATATGTGTCAAGTGTTCGACCTTTTCGTCTATACCTCTCATAGAAAATAAATCATCTAGATTAGATGAATAGAGATCTGATAAAAATGCCTCTTCATTGAAACTACTAAAATCCCTCAAAGTTATGAATCTCTGTTGTCGCTTATTAAAAATATATTTCATAGTACAAGAAACCATTTTATGATCGGAAATATCATCAGCATCCATCACAATGCATTCAGTGAACAAATCTGGTCGATTTGTGAATACAGGATCAAGTAGTGTAGACGAAGTTTCCGTCACACGTGTTGGAGACAAAACAATTTGTGAGAATCCAACCATTTGAAAGCAAGGATAGAGATGGTTATCAGACTCTAGCAGATTAATGTTTAAGTCACCTAAGACTACAATGTCATCATATTGAGTACATGCTACGGGTAGTAGATTATCTAAAAAGTCGATACAGTCAGAAATACTTTGTGATGGAGGCCGGTAAAGTACACCTAGGAGTAGTTTGCTATTGTTAATTGTTATTTTAAGCCACAAATACTCTAAACAGTTATTAGTATCAATACCAAAATCGATAGGTTCCGCACGAAGTTCAGAACGTATGTAAGCTCCGACACCTCCACCGCGTGATCCTCTATCCCTACGGAAAAAAGTGTAATCATCAATACATACCACATCGCTAGGAATGTCTTCTCGCATCCATGTTTCAGTCACAGCAAATATGTGAAATCTTTCCATGTTCAACAAATTAACGATAGCATCAAAACCAGACATAAGAGATCGTACATTCAGATGTGCTACTTTTAAAGACAGTTCTAACCTATTCGCCATAATTTGTTCTGCTTATAATGTTATGAAGGTATGATTTGTAGACAGGACAGTCCTTGTCATCCGCACAATGATTTGTATCAAACTTAAATTTACGATTCTCATTATGTGACAAGGTATCAGGTAACTTTTTTGCTACCTCGCTATAAGAACGTGTCTGTCTGTTTTTATAGCTCGACGAGATTTTGTCCGTTTCATTGTTTGATATGTGAAATGCATTGATATTATTCAGCTTATCCTTCATTAATTGATTTGAACATTCCATCTCGCGTAACAACTTATCGAGTAAAATTTTCTCACGTTTGAGGCATTCAATTTCCATTTTAGCTACAGTCAGAGCAACGCTGGCACCTTCCTCACTTGAACTATTTGCCGTCAATTTCGGAACATTTTTACATGCATCACAAAACCACTGCAGGTTGTCGCTTTTTGCAAGAATCTTCAGTATATCATCTTTAATTCCTGCACAGTGTGGATGATAACGTTTTTCGCACCTCTTGCACGGCACAAATTTAACATTTACAATAAAATTATCGGAGCACAGATCACATACGTGTACATCGCCCGCCATATCGACGGCGAAATCACAGTATAAAATTGATCGTTAGTTTAGTCATTATTAAAAGTCAATTTGAGCTGATCACAAAGTGTTATATGAACTCAACAAGCAAGGATACTACCAATTAACAGCAAAATAAAGCAAAATAAGGTGGCATAATAACAAGGATAACAAACAAATGATACTCAAAGCTAAATAATTCCTAAATATTCAGTTTGCGTCCGACGGCTCCCACTCTAATACCTATTGGTTTTGGAATCGCATATACAGGGTGTATTAACGATGTGCGGGTGGAAAATAGCTGCTTCCCTATTTAAGATAAGAAAAATATGTCTCTAATAAAATGCCTAGGGTATAATAAAATCAATGTTCCAAGAATATTTACTATTATATACCGGGTTACTCACGTTATCCGACACGGAGTATTATGGCTAACGTATTTGATAAAAGAGAAAATAATAATTTCAGATGGATAGGAACCCATTAAGGCAATATTTTAAAAATATTTTCATGTTCTACAGGGTGTCCCCAAAACAAGAAATGTATCAAAGCTATGTTTTTTAAATAGGACGCCCTTTATATTATTGTATATTCAGATTCCTTGGTGACTTTATGTATGACACATGAGACTTAAAGCGAACCGTTTAGGTGTAAATCACCATTTTCGGTATAAGTATATGTCAGAAAAAAATTGAATATCTCAGAGATTATAACATTTAGAAGGCTGTGATTTTGGCATATTACTAAGCATGAAGTGCGTCAGCTTAGGTTAGATGGTTAAATTTGAATTACGCTTGTGCTTGGAGCAATCGGTCGATCAATTAATGAAACTTCAATCAGAGATAACTCCATTTTTTCAAATGGGAATGCCTAATTTTTTATACGATTATAAATGTAAAATTGATAGCTTTTCTAATGATATAAGGCTGTCAATATTAATCTCTGGTAGTTATCATTCAATTTCAAATTTTCAGTCAAACCGGTTTTCTTCAATTTTCCTACCTATGAGCCACCTAGCGGGCCATGAACTATAAACAAAAACGTTCAGATGGGAGAAAACAAGTAACTTAGAGTTGAGGATACAGACGAATTAGAGCAAACAGACAAGATTATAAAAATTCCTTACAACAAATTTACTCTAACCAGAAACAACGGCGGTAACATATCTAAGAACAAAGAGAAGCTGGAATATGACAGAAATAGATATTTTTCACAGCCTACTAGCCACTACAAGGTACTAGAGATTAAACATTTCCAAAACAATTGAAAATACTGAAATGAAAGAAAAACTACCAGCGACTGCTGCCCCAGCACGCAATTGTCAATCACATGTAACGGTATAAAATATTAGTAATTTGCGTCAAAGTAACTATACCTCTGACAGGAGCCCTTCTACTCTTTTCACTATCAGCATTGATTAACATAATCAATGCTATTAGTTAAGATCGCAAAAAATGAATCCTTACAAATCAGATTTAAATTTTCTGCCAGGTAAATTATGCTTTATAATTTGAACAAATTTTAATTAATTCTGCATTTATTGCGATTTTGCTAATGGGTACTGAAGAATTTCCAGAGCTTCAGTCAGAGGTATCGTTACTTTTGACTTGATAGGATTGAATACTTTTTTATACCATCAATGTGAAATCTTATTCTAAAGATAATAATAAACTGCCTACAACAACTGCTAGATTTCTGTCGTACTCCAGCTTCTCTTTGACCTTATACATATACAGGGTGAGTTTTTAGTACGGGCTCGGTCGATAACTCCACTACTATAGAAGATAGCGAAAAAAGTTGTATATAAAAGTTGTAGCCACGGATATGCTCCTTGCTCAGAAAATATTTAGATTTATACAGGGTGATCCATAACTACGTGGTGATACAAACATGCATTTTTTTAAATGAGACACCCTAGATATTATTCCATATTCAGATTCCACTAATGATTTCCGTTCTTCCAATATAGGGCATTGTTACATTATACAGGGTGTTTCAAAAGTTATGACCATTTTTATATCCAAATCGCGGACAAATGAACGTACTGTATATCAAAAGGTAATGAATCAAAAATTATTTTTTTTACATAAGAAGATTAGAAATATCCTCTAGTTTTAAAATCGGCTATAAAAGAAGCCCGAGACGCATATTCGTATACAGGGTGATGTAGAATGCAAAATCAAAATTTTCTCTTTTTTTTCAAATGTAACCCCCAATATTTTATTATCCCAAAGAATTGCTTTTAATATGCTCTTTCATCTTTGTATAGCACTTGTTGTACCTACGTCCATCAGTTTACGAGATATTTCGATTTTTCGGTAAATTTAAAATATAGCCTCTATTTGTGTACTGAAATTTATTTATTTTGAGAAAGTACTATCTGATTTGTTTTTTGTTTAACGAACAACTAAATTATAACGTCTTGATAGCATTGGATGAAGTCAAAACCCTAAATCATCGAGATAATAAAGTCAAGTATGCTGAGGAAACAATTTTGTAGGCGTCATGCATAATTATCAAGTAGTTTTATCAGGTAGGCTTTGAAAAATTGACAGTTTTCATAACCTACTCAATAATTCCGTACTGTGTGAAAAACCAGCTTTGAAAATAAATTTTTTCATTGAGAGTATTTAGAAGAATCTTTGAGAAATTGTCTACTTGCCTCCAGAATATATCAACTATGAATGGCAATATCCAGAACGGAGGCCCTCTAAAACTAATGCGCTTGAAAGATTGAAGAATCGTTTTATTTGGACTGTGTCGTTTAATATTTCATAGCCTACCTGATACATCTGCTTGATAATTATGCATGACGTCTATAAAATTGTTTCCTCAGCACACTTTGACCTATATTATCTCGTTAGTTCAGTGTTTCGACTTGATCAAGTATTATTATCGCCTTATATTTTAGTTTTTGTTAAGCAAAAACAAAATTTGGTAGTATTTTCTCAAAATAGATAAATTTTATTAAACAAATAGAAGGTATATTTAAAATTTGTAGAAAAATCGAAATATCTCAGAAACTAATAAATGCAGCCATAATAAGTGCTATACAAAGATGAAAGAGCATATTAAAAGCAATTCTTTGGTATAATAAAATATTGGGGGTTACATTTAAAAAAAGAGAGAAAATCTAGATTTTGCATTCTACATCACCCTGTATACGAATATGCGTCGCGGAATTTTTTTATACCGTATTTTAAAACTAGAGGATATTTTTAATCTTCTCATGTAAAAAAAATAATTTCTGATTTATTACTTTTTGATATACAGTACGTCCATTTGACCGTGATTTGGATACAAAAATGGTGATAACTTTTGAAATGCCCGGTATAATGTAACGATACCCTATATTGGAAGAACGGAAATCATTAGTAGAATTTGAATATGGAATAATATCTAGGGTGTCTCATTTAAAAAAATGCATGTTTGCATCACCACGTAGTTATGGATCACCCTGTATAAATAAAAATATTTTCTGAGCAAGCAGCATATCCGTGGCTACAATTTGTGTATACAATTTTTTTCGCTATCTTCTACAGTAGTGGAGTTATCGACCGAGCCGGTACTAAAAGCTCACCCTGTATATTACCACCGTTGTTTTGGCTTATATAGACGTGATTTGTTCTAAGTAACTTTTATAGTCTTGTCTTTTTAGCCTAGTTCTTTTGTATTCTCAGCTAAGTTAGTTGTTTTCTTCTATCTGAACAGGTTTTGTTTCATGGTCTGCTAGGTAGCTTATAGGTAGAAAAATTGAAAAACACCGTTTTCATGAAAATTTGGAATTAAATTAAAACTACCAGAGATTGATATTCACGACCTTATTTCATTAGAAAGGTTATCAAATTCTACGTTTAACCGTATAAAAAAAAATTAGGCATTTCCATTTGAAAAAATCAAGTTATCGCTGATAGAAGTTTCCTTAATTAATCGACCGATTTCTCCAAGCAAAAACGTAATTTAAATTTGACAGTCTCATCAAAGCTGACGCATTTTATACTTAGTAATACGGCAAAGCCACAGCTTTCCAAATTTTATAATCTCTGCGATATTCAATTTTTTCCTGATATCTACTTATACCGAAAATGGTGATTTACACCTAAACAGTTCGCTTTAAGTCCCATGTGTGATACACAAAGTCACACTAGAATTCACCAAGGAATCTGAATATGCAATAATATACGGGGTATTCCATTTAAAAAAACATAACTTTGATACATTTCGTGTTTTTGAGACACCCTGTATAACATGAAAATATTTTTAAAATGTAGCCTTTATGGGTCTCTATCCATCCGATTGGTATTCATATCTTTATATGATTAGAAAGGCTATCAAATTTTACATTTAATTGTATAAGGAAAATTAGGTATTCTCATTTGAAAAATCATCTCTGATTGATGTTTGCTCAAATAATCGAACGATTTCTCCAAGCACAGACGTAATTCAAATTTGACCGCCTAACCTAATGTGACGCATTTCATGCTCAGTAATATGCTAATGTAGCAGCCTCCTAAATTTTATAATTTCTGATATATTCAATTTCTTTCTGACATCTACTTATACCGAAAATGCTGATTTACACCCAAATGGTTCACTTTAAGTCACACTATAATTTACTAAGGAATCTGAATATGCAATAATATATAGGGTGTTCTATTTAAAAAAACATAACATGAAAACATTTTTAAAATGTAGCTCTAATGGGTCCCTATCCATCCGAAATTATTATTTTCTTTTTCATCAAATACTTTAGCCATAATGCTCCGTGTCGAATAACCCGGTATAAATACATGAATACCAAAGTTAGATTTTGTCAAAAAGAAACCATGTATCTTATTGCATATTTGTGTCCTTGGTCGATCCTAGTGTGACTTTATGTATCGCACCAGATCTTTAATTGAACAGTTTAGGCGCAAATCACCATTGTTGAAATAAGTGCATGTCAGAAAAAAATTAATATCACAGCGCCTATAAAACTTAGAGTGCTGTGACTGCAGTGTGACTAAGCATGAAATATGACAGCTTAGGTCATAAATTTGAATTCTGTTTGTCCTTGATGAAATAGGTCGATTCATTTATTCAAATAGGAATACCTAATTTTGTTTATGTGGTTAAATGTAAAATTTGATAGCATTTCTAATGATATAGGATTGTCGATATCAATTTCTTATACTTTCCATCTTACTCCAAATTTTCAATCAAACCGGTTTTTTCTAATTTTTCTAACTGTAAGCAACCTAGCATGAAAAAAAATGGAGTCTAATTGATTGACTGAGTACTTCCCACACATAATAATGATTTCATTTTATTGTTTTCCCATTGCATGAAGCTATAGTCTGAAATCCCCTTGCAACCAAATCATCACCCACCCTACCGCAAAAAAACATCCAACACAAAAAATCTCAAATAGTTTCTTGCGTCTGCATCCTTAGAAACTAGGACGCCACAGATTTTATTCTGCATGTTTCAACTGAACAATGCACAACGATCAGGAGCCTCTAAACCGTCTGAAAACGAAGTATGAGATGTTTTTATATTTTTAGTTTTTTAATTATTGTTGCGCCGCCACTGACGCGATTTTTCAGACACTGGCGCGTTTTCCACTCTCGCCGCGATAGTCAATTAATTCTGTGTCGAAATTTCATTAAAATCAATTTAATAATTTTTGCTTTACGCAATATACATAGAACGAAGTTAAGCAATATTCGTATATGTATACATCACCAAACTCTAAGTCCCTTGGTTTCTGTAATAGGCAAGAAAATGTTCAGATGGACTTAAAAAAATACGCTGGTACTTATTTCTTCCATAGGTCAATGGACAAACTATTATGAATACAACATATCTTTCCCACTAAACCCCTAAAACGCCTAAAAACAAGGTTTGAGCTGTTTTTATATTTTTAGTTTTTTTATTATTGCTGCGCTGCCACTGACACGATTTTTCCAAAACATACCCGCTTTCCATCCTCGCCGCGGTAGTAATACTGTGTCAAAATTTCGTTAAAATCAATTGAATAATTTTCGCGTTACGCGATCTAAAACAATACTCGTATGTATACATCAGACAAGTCCTTTGGTTTCTATAATGAGCAAGGCAATGCTCGAACAGACCTAAAAAAAGTGTATTATGCCGCTAGGTTTTTCATTCGCAGGTCAATGGACAGCCCATTATGAATAAAACAAATTTTTCGGTTTTCCAACTCCCCACCCCCCAACCATCCCAAATTTTCTCCTACCCAAAAAAAGTAGAAAATGATCAGAAACCCCCAAAAACGCCTAAAAACAAAGTTTGAGGCGCTTTTATTTCTTTTTGTTTTTTTATTATTACTGCGCCGCCACTGACACGATTTTTCCAAAACATACGCGTTATCCATCCTCTCCGCGGTAGTAATACTGTGACAAAGTTTCATTAAAATCCATTCTGTAACTTTTACGTTACTCAATACAGAACGATCTAAAGCAATATTCCTATGTATGTATTTATCAGAAAATTCCCTAGGTTGCTGGAATAAGCAAAGCAATGTTCGGATGGGCCTAAAAAAGATAATTATGCCGCTAGGTCTTTCTTTTACAGGTCAATGGATACCCTATTATCAATACAACACATTTTTGAGATTTACAACCCCCCACCCTCCAACCACTCCAATTTCACCCCCAGCCAAAAAAGTAGAAAATGATCAGGAATCCCTAAAACACCAAAAAACAAAGTTTGAGGAATATTTATTTTTTTCGTTTTTTGCTAATTAATCCGCCGCCCATGGACCGATTTTCAAAATTATTAGGACACTACCTACTACGACCCCACAAGCATATCGCTGCCCAAATTTCATCTCAATCCATGCAGCGGTTCCTGAGATTACGAGGCTAGAAAAACGCGCACAGACAGACCGATAGACCGACAGACCGACAGACCGACAGACCGACAGACCGACAGACCGACAGACCGACAGACCGACAGACCGACAGACCGACAGACCGACAGTTCGACAGTTCGACAGACCGACAGACCGACAGACCGACAGACCGACAGACCGACAGACCGACAGACCGACCGACCGACAGACCGACAGACCGACAGACCGACAGACCGACAGACCGACAGACCGACAGACCGACAGACCGACAGACCGACAGACCGACAGACCGACAGACCGACAGACCGACAGACCGACAGACCGACAGACCGACAGACCGACAGACCGACAGACCGACAGACCGACAGACCGACAGACCGACAGACCGACAGACCGACAGACCGACAGACCGACAGACCGACAGACCGACAGACCGACAGACCGACAGACCGACAGACCGACAGACCGACAGACCGACAGACCGACAGACCGACAGACCGACAGACCGACAGACCGACAGACCGACAGACCGACAGACCGACAGACCGACAGACCGACAGACCGACAGACCGACAGACCGACAGACCGACAGACCGACAGACCGACAGACCGACAGACCGACAGACCGACAGACCGACAGACCGACAGACCGACAGACCGACAGACCGACAGACCGACAGACCGACAGACCGACAGACCGACAGACCGACAGACCGACAGACCGACAGACCGACAGACCGACAGACCGACAGACCGACAGACCGACAGACCGACAGACCGACAGACCGACAGACCGACAGACCGACAGACCGACAGACCGACAGACCGACAGACCGACAGACCGACAGACCGACAGACCGACAGACCGACAGACCGACAGACCGACAGACCGACAGACCGACAGACCGACAGACCGACAGACCGACAGACCGACAGACCGACAGACCGACAGACCGACAGACCGACAGACCGACAGACCGACAGACCGACAGACCGACAGACCGACAGACCGACAGACCGACAGACCGACAGACCGACAGACCGACAGACCGACAGACCGACAGACCGACAGACCGACAGACCGACAGACCGACAGACCGACAGACCGACAGACCGACAGACCGACAGACCGACAGACCGACAGACCGACAGACCGACAGACCGACAGACCGACAGACCGACAGACCGACAGACCGACAGACCGACAGACCGACAGACCGACAGACCGACAGACCGACAGACCGACAGACCGACAGACCGACAGACCGACAGACCGACAGACAGACAGACAGACAGACAGACCGACAGACCGACAGACCGACAGACCGACAGACCGACAGACCGACAGACCGACAGACCGACAGACCGACAGACCGACAGACCGACAGACCGACAGACCGACAGACCGACAGACCGACAGACCGACAGACCGACAGACCGACAGACCGACAGACCGACAGACCGACAGACCGACAGACCGACAGACCGACAGACCGACAGACCGACAGACCGACAGACCGACAGACCGACAGACCGACAGACCGACAGACCGACAGACCGACAGACCGACAGACCGACAGACCGACAGACCGACAGACCGACAGACCGACAGACCGACAGACCGACAGACCGACAGACCGACAGACCGACAGACCGACAGACCGACAGACCGACAGACCGACAGACCGACAGACCGACAGACCGACAGACCGACAGACCGACAGACCGACAGACCGACAGACCGACAGACCGACAGACCGACAGACCGACAGACCGACAGACCAACGGAAATGAGTGACGTGGATTTTCGTTATGTAGACATCATGAAACGCCCAAAAAGCGTGTTATCTGAAAATCGAAAATTTTCGCGATCACAATACTCCCCTCACCTATCGGTGTGGGAAGTAAAATTGGTTTGTTTGTGAAATCAAAGGCATTGTGAGATTTTAAATTAAATATTAATTTTATTTATGTAGGTAAACCGTGGGGTGCTATTTGAAAAAGTTGGCAGTGAGTACACTTGAGAGGCCTACTTACAGTATACTTTTCTGTTTTTGTTACGAAAATATTACGCCTCAAACAAATCATTATCTTATTTATCGTATGCCTGAAAAAATAAGTTTCTGTATAGATTCAAAAGTACTTCAAGATTTTGAATTAAATATGGACTTAATTTGTGTAGGAAATACTATTGGGTGCTATTTGGAAAAAAGTTGGGGGCTAGTTTTAAGGGTTGAAGTACAAAAACAAATTTGGAAACACGGTAAGATAGACCCTCTAGTACTTTGAAAATATCAGCCAGTCTTCGATCTTTGTTTGTTACGAGAATATCACATGTCAAGGGAATTCTAGGACAACCGATATATGTTAGGTAATTTAAGAAGAACTTCTACGGAGGCATTTGGTATGTTCCAAAAGTGACCAGTGATCAACATGCACGTATTTCTTCATAGAGCTCTAAGGTTGAGTTGCCATGTATATTATGCTGCCTTCCTAGAGATCCATAGGTCTAATGACCATGCTGTAGGGTCAGAGCATTTGTCGCAAATCCTTCGGCAGTTCCATAGTGAGATCGTAGCGTTTTTTGAAACTGCTTGGAGATACGAATTCCGTTTATGCGTTTTACATAGGCTTATTTCTAGATATTTCGATTCGGTTGCTAAGGGCTTCTGGAAGACCCAAACTTTGATACAGCAATTTAAGTAGAGTTAATAAGTATTAATCTATTCAGGTTATTGTGAACAACTTTTAATCCCAATCAATAAACATTAAGTTAGTATATAGGAATATTATTAGCATTTCCACTACTATTTTTTCTGGAATACCCTTTAAATCACGTGCATTATACCTTAAGGCTGAAGCGCCCAACATAAAACGCAACACGCAACGGGAGCTTATATAAACACGTCAAATTACAAAAATAGAGTACGTTGATATAGTTATAGTGATAATTTATTAGAGCACGGCATTACCTGGAAAATTTCTTATCATAAGGTAACCAGCATTTTTGTGAATATGAATGATGGGTACACCGCGAACAGAGATATTTTATATTTGGAAACAGACAGAAGGATTTTTCATCACGGCACAAATGTGTCTGGAGTGTGTTTGAATAACGGTCTTCAATGAACTGTGGTTTTTTAGGACATAGTTATATTTTTTATTTAACAAGAAAACATCAACCACGCGGTGCTATTAGTTACTAGGTATTCACACTGATAAAATTTAAAAAAAATACATGTCTAGATAATTGAGGTTTTGAATAAAGAAAAAAATATATTTTTTTTTGTGATAAATCGAAAGATCATATATAAGTTTTATAACAAAACCGTTTTTGTTTTTTTTTCGCAATAATTCAAAAGTTATATCAAAATAAAAATGGGTTTTTGAATCGAGTACCGAAAACACGCCGACGGCTCCCGAACCCGTGTGACGTAATGATGGTGGTTAAGATGCTCCTTTGACCAACGACATCCTACATCGACACTAGATTCTAGATTCCCAGCCAAACGTGAAAATACTTGCTAGTAACTAGTGTATATTTGTTGCAATATAGCCGATGAATGAAGTTTGCAGCTCAGGACGACCTCTACGATCGAAATAAATATCTTTTTGAATGTTTGAAATCAGATTACAGATTCCAGTAAGTAAGTACCTAATCAAATATGTCTTATTGAAACTATCTGGTGCATGTTCGGCTGGCCTAGTGGTTAGAGTGTTGGCTAATGGATCCGTTGGTCTGGGTTCAAAGCTCAGCCTGTCCAATTTTATTTTATTTTTTTTTATCAAATAATTCATTCATGTGCTTTTTGCACTTGTTATGTACGATCAACATAAATATGTTTTTGAAACAAATTCTATCAGACATATTACTTGCACTGCATAGTGCAAAAACTAAGTACAGGACGCGGTGGACAATTCAAAAAATCAGTTCAAATGGTGTTTGTCCGTCAATATCAACCGCCAATATTTTTTTTAAATGTAATAGTTGGTTAATAAAACAAAATCCATTCATTTTTTAAGTTTTTAATATAAACATAAAATAAAACTCGTAATCACAACAGTCTTCTGTTTATCACTTGGTATTTTTATTTATTTAACTTTGAGCAACGAAGCTTAATAATTAAATTTTCATAAAAATTTAACAAACAAAAATATATAAACGCAATGCAAACAAACAAAACTTATTCTACTATGAGTTTCAATGTTATAATTATCTTTACTGTACGTAGATGCTTTTCTGTTAAAATATTTGTTAGTAATTTCATCTTATATGAAATGAATCCAATTTTTTTTAATAAATTATTAATATGTACATCCCAACGTAAGTGTGAGTCTAAATATATTCCTAGATACTTTATACTTTTTTCTATGTTCGGGACTAAAAAATATAGTTTTATTTTTGTTTACTTGAAGTGCTAGCTCTTATGTAAAATAATTATACTTATAGTTTATTTATCGTATAAGTATTTATTATCAATAATAATATTAAATAATAAAATAATTATTTTAAGTTTTGGTCAAGAAGATAATTATAACATTGAAACTCATAGAAAAATAAGTTTTGTTTGTTTGCATTGCATTTTTATATTTTTATTTGTTAAATTTTTATGAAAATTTAATAAGTAAGCTTCATTGCTCAAAGTTGAATAAATAAAGATACCAAGTGATAAACAGAAGACTGTTGTGACTACGAGTTTGACTTACTTTATGTTTATATTAAAAACTTAAAAAATGAATGGATTTTGTTTTATTAACCAACTATTACATTTAAAAAAAATATTGGCGGTTGATATTGACGGACAAACACCATTTGAACTGATTTTTTGAATTGTCCACCGCGTCCTGTACTTAGTTTTTGCACTATGCAGTGCAAGTAATATGTCTGATAGAATTTGTTTCAAAAACATATTTATGTTGATCGTACATAACAAGTGCAAAAAGCACATGAATGAATTATTTGATAAAAAAAAAATAAAATAAAATTGGACAGGCTGAGCTTTGAGAACCCAGACCAACGGATCCATTAGCCAACACTCTAACCACTAGGCCAGCCGAACATGCACCAGATAGTTTCAATAAGACATATTTGATTAGGTACTTACTTACTGGAATCTGTAATCTGATTTCAAACATTCAAAAAGATATTTATTTCGATCGTAGAGGTCGTCCTGAGCTGCAAACTTCATTCATCGGCTATATTGCAACAAATATACACTAGTTACTAGCAAGTATTTTCACGTTTGGCTGGGAATCTAGAATCTAGTGTCGATGTAGGATGTCGTTGGTCAAAGGAGCATCTTAACAGCCATCATTACGTCACACGGGTTCGGGAGCCGTCGGCGTGTTTTCGGTACTCGATTCAAAAACCCATTTTTATTTTGATATAACTTTTGAATTATTGCGAAAAAAAAGAAAACAAAAACAGTTTTATTATAAAACTTATATATGATCTCTCGATTTATGACAAAAAAAAAATTGATTCAAAACCTCAATTGTCAACACATTTTTGGATTGTAGCAGAACTATTTCTTTTATGTTGCTGGATAGGTGGCTGGATATTGGTTGAATATTATCTCGGTCAAATATTCTCTCGTTACACGATCGGCAGACTGGACCTTCAGTTTTTTCAAATGTGTGTTTATGTGTAGCTAGAGTGTGCCCTATTCGTAGTCGAGATATAATATTTGTACTCTTCTCTACGCAGGGAGAGTTAACTTTGTGGTGACATTCATGAGAATTACATGTAATTTACTAGGACTGCTGTTCCATTCTTCTTGCCATTGATTTGTTACATGATCTTTTATCAATTGCTTTAGGTCTTCAAAGGGTGTACAAGCTACTGTTCTTTGTTTTGATGCTACTGCTAATGCTGTTGCTCTGTCCGCCTTTTCGTTGCCAAGTATGCCGCCATGTGATGGTACCCACCGAAACATTATATTTTTGCCCCTCTTGATCAATTTGTGTAGACGTTTTTGGATTTCCTTAAGTATGCAGTTGCGAGGATATAACTGTCATAGTTAGTAGTTAGTATTTGTCGTTGACTGAGGGAGATTTAATGCTTCCTCGATGGCTGTCAGTTCTGCAGTATAGATGCCGCAATGTTGTGATAAAGTGAAATATACTTGCTGGTTTTAGGATATTATGGAACACTCGATCCCACTTGTTGACTTTGAAGCTTCTGTGAAAATCAATTGGCGGTTTGGATGCGATTCTATTATAGTTTGGTACTTGTTATATATAACTTTATGTTTTGTTTCGGTTTTAGGGTAACCTTCTACGGATTTATCGAAATCTGGAAGTTTCGTTGTCCAGGGTAAGGAGTGTACTCAACATGTGATGACATTTCGGGGGTGGTCTGTGTTGAAATTTGTACGTTTAATTATTTCTGCTATTGGGAGGTGTTTGCTGTTTTGAAGTAAGTCCGTGTTTCTATTGAGTTATTGGTTCACAGTGTAGCCAATTAAGAATTATGTATGAAACAAAATAGCTTGCAAATGGCTTTGCTGACCCATGCGTTTCGATACCGAGACATACAATTTTTTGAAGACTAAAATCCAGAATGCCTAGATTTATTTTGTTATTGGATCATAACGCTAACACTGCTAAATTAAGATCCTATTTAAATCTTTATCAAACTCGGAACTACAAAAAATGATCTGACTTGGAACTAGACAGACGGTTAGACAACAATATAACAACCACAAACACATTTCAATAATATCAATCAATATATCTGTTTATTAACTTGTATAAATAAATATTAATCCTACTTCGCAAATAGTTAGGCTAATACTTAGTTCCGAAGCCCGATCATATCATTTTGCACCGTAATTTTGTTAATTTTTTCTAGCTTCAATAGCTCAACTTGATGGGATTTCCAGCAGAATGTTGGAGCTCACAGCACGACATATTATAACTATGATCTTCAAATTTTAACAAACGTTCACAACACGAGTATATTCGGTAAACTAATTACACTACATACGAGACTATCTATTCATAAACTTATCTTATTTAGTCTGACCAGTTTATTGTTTATTATGTATTATGTTTTTTAGTTTATTGTTTATTATGTATTATGTTTATTGGCTACTAAAAGGCTTAAATTATGCAGCATCTGTTCGGGTAAAGATAGGTAACTTTGTCGGCACAGTCCAAACAAATCATCAGTGGTGATATGGCTTGTGAGTAGAAAGTCATTAGTAATAGTTTTTTGTGAAATTCTCCTTTTCGTTGGTTGATAAGAAAATGGAAATAGTTTGCTTTATACCCACGCTATATAGATATGGGAGATCAAATTTCACGTTAAAGTCATAATTTTTCTCTGATTGGTCCTCTGTTGGATTGAATTGAACAGGCTTACATAATTTTTGGATCAGAGACATTAGCCAAGCATTATGCTCGTGAGATCCATCCCTTCGGAAAAGATACAGAATTCAACCAGGTAGTTTACTAATACTTGAACAGCTGATACAAATCGAACTGAGCTTAGATCACTGTTTCCGCGATGGCCTGACATATGTCATCTGAACCACTCTAGGCACAGTTTCACAATCATTTTTAACCCCTGGTAGCCATTTACCGACAGACTGAAGTTAATCAGTAGTTACTAGGAAGAAAGCTATAAGAAATAAAACCAATAGTTAAGCTTATTTATCTTTAAGTTGACATCACCGATGGGTCGCAGAGCACTGCCAGAATTATTGTGTTCCGCGAATACAACCTAACCCTTTGACCTCCTTTGACAAAGAAACCTAACCTTTGTATTGATATTTTTGACTTTTGTCACAACAGTCTATAATCCTTAGACAAGGAAAGAGACAGGGCGAACGCGCGACTGACATTTCTGTTACCAAAAAACACCAAAAATGTACCAAAGCGCTATTAAATTTACCTGTGATACGTGATTCTTGGCTCCTTCCTGCTGCTGTGGCTTTTGCAACCGTATAAGCTGCACACCCTACCATTATGCACACTACAATATTTTACAATGGTTGGTCTTAAAAATGCTGAATATCATAAAAAAATATTTTGACAGCTGTCAAGTAGCTATTCATTTTCGGTCACAGCTAATTCATATAGCATTAAACGGGCATGCGGTATCCCCTCTCTTTCCTAAGCTAAAATCAATGTCTTAGACGTCAATCTCCAAATCCATGTTTTTGTAACCTCTAAAGCACAGTTATCTGACATAGGTTGACCGCAAAAGATGTCACGATAACTTATACTTTATCCTTGGGTTTATCCACTGGTTAGCCAGCTTTTGATGTAAACCGCCGATTATGAAATGGATTGTTTTCGCTAACCATTAGTTTTCTTTTAACCACTAGTTAACTGACGACTGTGTAACTGGGCCTAAGAAAATGTATCTAGTACTCCATGCACTCCTTTGTCTTTAGTCCTGCATAATTCACCGGTAATTTTACGTATCCAGAAGACTTGAGATTTTTGGCCTTAATCATGACTAGTGATCTTAGTATGATTCTCTGTGTAGACAATGTATTAACGTGGTTCTTTCTTTAGAAACCTACGAGCTAGGGCCTCTAATTATTGTAGAAGAGGCTAAATCACTAAACCGACAGATCGAAGTTAACCATAGTTATTGTGGAGCTCTGTTTCACAAAGATAACCAATGGTTAAACTTATTTATCATCAACTTGGCACCAAATTTGTGACGCGTGAGTATTTATTCTGTTCTGTGAACACAACCTAACCTTTGTATTTATATTTTAATTCATGTCGCCCCACACTATAATAACATACTTTTGTATAATCACGGTACTCACATCAAAATTTAAGTTTTTATATCCAAAGTAAATCTAGGTGTCATCAGTTAACCACGATAAACCTCAATATAACTCATACTTTACCTGCAGGTAAACCTAACTACTGATTAACCTAAGCTTTTGACGTAGACCGTTGATTATGAAATGGATTGCTTTCACTAACCGCTAGTTCTTTTTTAACCACTAGTTACCTAGCGACTGTAAAATAGCGCTTAAGTTTTTTGACTTACAAATCTAAACTAATATACGTACCTCTGTTTTTTCTGCCCTCATACAATCCCATAATGGTTCAATCCACTCCCCACACAAAATACGAAAAATCATCATAAAGGAATGAAAAAAGTCCGTGAAATTCCATCTGTAACATTAATATACATACTTCAGTCAGGTTGCAACGCAAGATAAACTTTTGGTTGATTGTATCCTAAGTACGCCAATCAAATTAAGATATGTTCTGCGTGTAATCTGAGTTTACATCTTCCCAGGTGGTGAGCTTAAGTTTTGACGGCCTAAAAGCTGTCAAATTTTGCGCTTTTTTCGGTTTTTCACTTGTAGCTGGAAAATGATGCGTTGGACGGAAAATCTCTTTTTGCGCAATATTAAAAAAGACCAAATTTTGCATGAATGACATTAAAAATTTTCATGTCGCATTAGCGATAGAACCTAAATCAATAGTTAGAAACGGTGAATTTTTTACATTACGGAGCAAACTAACATTTTGCGGCTAAGACTATATATCTTTAAAAACCTATTTAAAGTCTGTTTACTTTACCCAAATGAAAAATAGAAAATCTAGGCTACTTTGAATTTCTACGTACTTACTTTACCGCACCTGTATATGTCTACGGAAAAGCTAACTTGCGAATATTTGACACATAATAAATCAAATAAAATCATGAGTAGCTGATTTTTGATTTCTAGTTTCTATTCTATTAATATATAGCGCTTACTACTTTTTCATAAATTTGTATTCTTGCCATGCTATAATAACGTAATCGAAGTATTTTTGAATGTGAAGTACAGAGAAGTTGAGCTAACGTCAAGGATTATTCAATTCAATATAAGATACTTTTGGTCCAAATACTGCTTACTATCCCTTATCCACCGAACAAACGGAGTAACCATGCATAATATATATAAATTTTTACTGTGTGGTCAAGGGTTATATGCACACTGTCTACAAAACTGCATACTGAGAACAGTGATGTTATTATAAACAGAAAAATTAAGTTCGATTTATCCGAGCAAAGCCCCAAAATATGGGTTTGTAATAATTTTTTACTCCTTGTCTTCAGTGGACAGACTATAATATCTCAAATAGACGATGTGCTATGCAATGCTGCGGTTACTTTCATTATTACAAGCGATATTAGCCGTTTCGTTTTACATAAAGTATTAAGCTACAGCCACACTACTAGCGAAGTTACCCAAGCTCAGTCAAGTATGAGTGTGTGGATGGTTGCTTCGGACTAGTTCGCTCCGCTTCAAGCTACCTCTAATCGTCTCTGCATCGAGGCAAATGATTAAAGTGGCGAGGCGAAATGACCGTCCAAACTGCTCAGGCTTGCTCTTCGAAAAAAAAATGTTCTGTAGATCTGTTTGTGGTGAAAATGAAATATGTGTGAGTGCACAATGCAAGTGCAGCAGCCTCTTGCACATAATTCATTTCGTTGTTGTCAGCTGACTCCGATATTAACAAAACAAGGTTAGGTTCTTGTTTGCCAAGCAGAGTTCCTCCTGAAGTTAAGCAAGTAGTGTGGTGACCCTCCTCGTATTCGGCTTACTTCATCGGGGAACTTAGCGAGCAGTGTGGCTGAGGTTTATATTTTGGGCCGAATAGTATTGATGTGCTTTAGGTTTTCTTCTTTCTATTTGAAGTTTGGTCAAAAAACGGCTTTACGAAAATATTTCGCAATTCCACAAGACGAGGATATACGGCAATGATTAGTAATTAGAATTTAGTGTAAATCTTCCCTAAATATAACTTAAATAGTCAACGAAATACGTCTGGTGACTGAGTAGTGTTGGTTGATTGAACTCTGAGGAATATTTTCACGTACTTTTGTACAAATAACCAGAGAAAATTGGATTATATTGAATCTTTTCCAATGACTCAACTCTGCAACTTTGGACCCAGTTCATATGGGTGCTCATTGACATAATTTATTATTCTAACCAATTTGACTCTTTTCATTGTAAAGTTTGGGGTCACATGATGAAGCAAAAAAGAATAGAGTGTTTACGTACCTAGGCACAGGATCCGGATGAAACTTAGCCTCCGTATAATCTTTGGAAAATAACTGCATGCCAATCACGGCAAATATATAAATCACTATAACTAAGACAAACGTTAGGTTTCCTAAGGCTCCTATTGTGCTTATAATTATACTGAGCAAAACCTTCATGGTTATCCATGATTGTGCTAATTTCAAAACCCGAAGCTGAAAAAGAAATGGTTCCATAAGTAAAAGAAGCTCATTAATAAACTTTAGATGCTTATACTACAGGGTGGTCCAAAAATTTGTTACTATTTGACTGGACTATAGAACATTTGGTGGGAGTGGGAAAAGTTACGTTCGGTCGATAAACGCAAGATTGTTTCAGGTACATTTAGTCACCATGCAGTGCTACACGGGAGAGGATCGTGCGTTTTGTGTAGGAGAGTATTACGCCAACAACAATTCCGCCACCATTGCACGCCGCAGATTCCGTCGACACTTCAATTTGCACGACGTTCAGCAGTGCCCAAGTCATCAATTGATTATACAGTGGGTTCATAAGTTTGGGGAAACTGGATCAACATTAAATAAACATGTTCCTGGCCGCACAAGATCTGCCAGAACCGGTGAAAACATTGAGAGAATGAGGACGACTGTACGCGAACAAACAAACTTGTTAACACGAAAGCATGCAGCTGCTGTAGATGTCAAAAGATCGTCGGTGCTTCGCATCCTTCACAAAGAGTTACATATGCATCCCTATAAGAAGCAATTAGTGCAACCGACGGACCCTGTTGAGAGACTTCAATTCTGTAACGAAATCACTAATCGAATTGCTGCTGAAGCCGAAATCTTATTTTCTGATGAAGCTCATTTTTATCTGAATGCCCACGTAAATACTCAAAACTGTCGCTACTGGAGTGTGGAAAATCCGAGAAGAAAACATCAAAGACCTTCGCATAGTCCGAAAGTCACAATGTGGGCTGCAATATCGGCATCTGGAATAATCGGACCATACTTTTTTGAAGACGACCAAGGAGCCACGGTCACGGTAGATTCTCAACGCTAGGTGCACATGCTTCAAATTTTCCTCACTCCTGCTCTTCAAGAATTTGAGGGATATACTCCGGACACTTGGTTCCAACATGACAGAGCCACGTGCCATACTTCCGATCTCTCTTTACCCGTCGTTCAGGCGCTTTTTCCGGGTAAACTGATTTCTCGAAGAGGAAACATCCCGTGGCCTCCCCGGAGCTCGGACTTAACTCCTTGTGATTTCTACTTATGGGTATGTCTGAAAAGTAGAGTGTACCGCGACAGCCCCGCCACTTTGCAAGAGTTAAAGGTCAATATTGGGCGAGAGATCGACGCCATATCTGCAGACACCTGCCGTCGTGTTATGGAAGCTGTCACACGTCGGGTTCAGGAGTGCCAGGATAGAAACTACGCACACTTAGACTATGTTGTTTTTAAAACATAAATTCTCCCAGATATTTTGTATAGTTCCAAAATTAACTTGTTAAAATTTGTTAGTTCCTTTTTTTTCAATTGGGTTTAAAAAAGTAGCAACTTTTTGGGCCACCCTGTATTTGCATAACATCCTTGATACACCACCAAGAACTTAATGCCACGTGTTACGTTTGTACAATTCGCCATTGCTTGTCAAAGCGGTCCGGTGGACCTTTGCTCTTAGTTACAGTCACAGCATAATAAACAACCAGCACAGTAACTCAAGTTGGCGGAAATTACACGCGCATCCCCACTTTTGGATGATTTTTTGTAGGGGTGGTAACGGTACTTCGATACTTCTGCACTAATATCGAGCATTTTTGTCATCGATACTTTTTGGGGCATTCCAAGCTGGTATCGATACTTTTGTATCGGTATCGAAAATAATTATATAACTATTGAGGGGTGTAATCAGTTGCACAAAATGCTCTGTACGAACCAAACGCGCCTATTTGGCTAGAAAATATCGAGTTCGGTATCGATATTTTCACTTTCGCATCTCTACCCAAACTTCACAGCCGTAAAATCATCCATAAACCCTCCCAAGGTCAAATTTTGTGGGAACCATTTTTATATAGGAAATCCTCAGAGATATTATGCTGGTTGTTTATTATGCTGTGGTTGCAGTCGTGTCGGTCGATCATTCTGTCAGGCGCGTCATTTGTATTTTCCTTCTTCATTCTGATTCTTATGTGAAATGTGATGACATTCAATCTGATCAATTGAACAGTACAAAGTGGTTGTAAAAAAGTTAACTGTACTGTAATTTCTGATATAATTAAGAAGCTACATCATAAAAAAGTAGAAAAGCCGCTTATTCATGGCACAGCTGACAATCAACGTCACTAATTCATTAAAAATTAGGTACAGGTAACTTATTGTCAAATATTTTGTACTTCAATAAAGGCTACAGAGATGGACGAAACGTTAGTTATTGTATTGTATTGTAATGACTGTAATGAATCACGCATTTGAAGTTTGCATTCAAGTCTCGTCAAGCTCTAGATGAACCGAATATAGACATAATGAGAAGGGTCACTTGGTATCGATCCTTTGAAGTGGCTCCCATTCAGGCGAAGCGCTTGAATTGCCAATTAACAAGCCATCGCTACCGATTGGATGCCGTCGTGTCGTCTAGTTTATTTACAGGGGCATTCTGTGCTTTAATGTACGAAGTTGGTACATAACGCTTAATAGAACTTTTATTTTCCAATAATCTCGATATGTCCTGCGGCAGATTCGTAACATTGTACTGGAACGCTTAAATAACTCCAGAACTGCCAAAAGTGGAACGACAAAATTCAGCACCTGGCGGTTCTTGAACGTACAGAACTCAGCAATGCTACAGATTTACCGCTTGTATGTTACACGACTTAATTTTGTTATTTTAAATTCAATGCCCAATGTATTTTTGTTGCAATGAATTGCGCATGTCGAATCTAGTAAGGCCTCTTAATTTAAAAATTTTGTTTCTATCCACTACAGCAACACAGTAAAGAGAGCGGAACCCTTAAATATCTCCGAAACTGTCACAGTTGGGACGATTAAATCTATAACCTGAGAATTAAAAAATATTAGCAGCAGTGTTGAAACGTACGAGTGGAAAGTTTGGCAACATAATGTACGAATTTGGTACATAACGCTTAATAGAACTTTTGTTTTTCAAGAATCCCGATATGTCCTGCGGCAGATTCTTAACATTATACTGGAACGCTTAAATAACCCCAAAACTGCCAAAAGTGGAACGACAAAATTTAGCACCTGGCGATTCTTGAACATGCAGAACTCAGCAATACTACAGATTTACCGCTTGTATGTCACACGAAATAATTTTGTTATTTTAAATGGAATGCCCAATTTATTTTTGTTGCAATGAATTGCGCATGTCGAATCTAGTAAGGTCTCATGATTAAAAAATTTTGTTTCTATCAATTACGGCAACACCTCTTTTTCAGTAAAAAGAGCGGAACCCTTAAATATCTCCGAAACTGCCACAGTTGGGACAATTAAATCTAATACCTGAGAATTAAAAAATATTAACAGCAGTGTTGAAACGTAGGAGTGGCAAATCTGGCAACATTGCTACTGCTGTGCATTGCATTTTTGAATTCTATATGTTTAAAAATTACTGGGTATTGAATTTTATCATTCCAGCTGTGACAGTTTTGGAGATATTCAAGCGTTCCAGTACTTTTTACTGAAAAAACTGTGTTGCCGTGTCTCAGTAATTGATAGATACAAAATTTTTAAATTACGTCACCTTACTAAAATTCGACATGCGCAATTCATTGCAACAAAAAGGAATGGGGTCATTTAAAATAACAAAATTACTACGTGTAACGGCCAAATGGTAAATCTGGAACATTGCTGTTAGCATGTTGAAAAAACCCCAGATAGTATAGAAACAAAATTTTGGAATTATGAGACCATAATAAATTCGACTTGCACATTTAACTGCAACAAAAATAAATAGGGAACATAAAAGTGGCAAATCTGACAACATTGCTGTGAGCATATTTGAATTCTGCTTGTTCAAAAACCTTCAGGCGCTAAATTTTATCGTTCCAGCTGTGGCAGCTTTAGAGATATTCAAGTGTTCCGGTACTTTTTACTAACCTGCATGGTATGCTGTATGAGAGCTGAAGTATTTCAAGGTTTGCTGAAGAAGAGAGCCCTTTTGTAATGTCTATATTCGGTGTCTAGTAGGAAGTACTGTATACTTTTAATCTTTATCTAATGAATGACGCAATTTTATGAATATTTTTTTGCGCATATATTACAACAAGCTATGCTAATAAACTTACAAGACGAAGCCCGCGCAATACTGACAGTCCGTCCACTAGCTCAAAGATCAAATCTAGAAGGCTAGCCGATACGATGATCAAATCAAAAATATTCCAGCCGCAGTAAAAGAAGTCCTTGCTGAGCGCCATTATCTTCAGACAGCACTCGAACGTAAAAATTGAAGTAAATACCTGAAACAAGCAATTATTATTCGGAATATAGTACTGAATATACACAGGGCCGTATATAAGGGAGGGTTTAGGAGGTTCAAACCCCCCCCATGAGTATTCCCATGAATGAAATAACTACTAAAATCAAAATAATCAAAATGCTTTCTCCAAGCTTAGTGATTTATTCTACTACTAACCAATCCCTCGACGCTCATGACACATTAGCAGCGATACAATCTATACAGTTTTTAAGCAAATTTAGGGTCGTATTCATAGTCGATACTTAAGGTTTTGTGTTTCGAAACCTTACTTGAGGACCTTTTATGTAACGCTCCCTTGAGTAATACTCAAGTAACGAAATGTCAACATGACATTTCGTCGATTTTGTAGGTTAATTGTGGAATACGGTGTTGACAGTTTCTGTCACATCCGGAAAAATGTCCGCTACAGAACACAAAATACTGGTACAATACAGAAAGAGATAACAGAAAACATCAAAATGCGTGGGCATACGCGATACGCATAACAAATTGACTTACATTTGCAATATGACAACGTCGCCAAATAAATCCCGCCGTCTGATAGATGTTGTCTAGGGAACAGATACACAAGGAAAGCCACACTTAAGGGTCCCTTCTCCGTTGAGTAACCCTCAAATATCCCTTGAGTAATACTCAAGGTATTACAAAGTAAAATCTTTTCTTTTATATACAGGGCGTCCCACGATGATTAAGACAAGCAATATATCGGAACTGGGCAGTAGTAGAGAATTATGATTTTGGGGGTGTAAATTAGAACAAATATAGTATCTTTTATTATTATTGTGTTAACCAATGAGGTATTTGTTTTTGATCACGTGACATCTGATTCAAAAATTTTAATGGGATACCCTGTATATTTGTGACTTTTTGTATTCCTCCCGATAAATCAATTCCAACAAACTAGCACACTTGGGGTCTAAAGTGATTAATTGAAGAGCTACAGGTACTTAAAGGATGGTACCACTACCATTGATTATAACATGTACCCCTACAGTTAAATTACTTTGGTACTGTTTCATAATGGTAGTGGTACGGTCCTTTAATTACCTGTAGCTCTTAAATTAATCACTTTAGACCCCAAGTGTGCTAGTTTGTTGGAATTGTTTTTCGGAGGAAAATTTTGAATCGGACCTCACGTGACCAAAAACAAATACCTCATTGGATGACAGAATAATAAGAAAAGATACTATATTTGCTCTAATTTACACCCCCAAAATTATAATTCATGACTGCTGCCCAGCTCCGATATATTGCTTCTCTTAATCGTCGTGGGACACCCTGTATGAACCCCCCTCCCCCCAAGGTCAACATGAACCCCCCCCATGGTCAACATGGACACCCCATGGTCAACGCCTAGCTACGGCTCTGAATATAAATTAGTATTTAGGATATGGAACCAGTTAGAAATCACAATGTTATTAGAACCAAACACGGATATTTTCAATCTCAATTAAACAACCAATAATTGAGTAACAAGCAATAACAACGCTTTGCGTATCCGAGCACGACGTACGTGGCATCGCTCCCACGCTCGCCTGGCGGGTAGCGACCCTGGTGGCTGGTACTCACTCATAACAGCAAGTACTCTCTCCGTGACCGGCAGCGGCTCGCCAATATGTTTCTATTTCTAACAAATCAGAACTCCGGATAGAATAAGACCAGTAATCGTGAAAACGCTAGACAAATACGGCTACAAATATTTTTTGTATACAGGGTGGTCCATCAGTAAGTGCGCGGTGCTCTCTAGCGGCCTTACCGTTTAAATTAGAAGAAAATGGTTTTGATAAAAAATGTTTGCTCACAAATGGTTTACTTGTAGAAAATAATTTCGAAGATGGCGGACATCCGGATATGCCGGAAGTAGGTATCACCTTTCTTATTTTAAATAGAACACCCCACACATTATTACGTTTTTGAATCCAGTATCGAATTTTAGGTCCAGTTTATGTCTACGAAGCCTATTTTCGAAGTTATTCAGCAATCTTTTGAAAATTTGACGTTTGTAGTACTTTACAGAAAATGTTAATATCTCGGAAACTAAGTACGACAGAAAGATGTGGTTTTCAGTCTTAAAACGACCAAGAAACATACTTTGGTTCAGTAAGATCATTGTTTCAAAAGCACGTTAGAAAATTTAACTTCGCATCCACTGATATGAAACTTATCATACCATCCCATTTGAAAAAAAAGGTTTTTAACGTTTTAAACTTTTCAAATGTTAACTTTGTTCTTTTTATTATTAGGCCGTAATTTTAAGGTTGTATTTAAGTAGAAAAGTTTATATAAACATGTGTGCCAAAAAGCCTGGTTTCCAAAATGTAGGCTATCAAATATATTATTTCTTCACAACTTTGGCAATAAAAAGAACAAAGACAACTCGTTTTAAATTTTTTTTTGCGGCAGGGTATGAAGTGGTATTTATTTTTTCCTCAAAAAACCAAGTAACATATGAAGAGATATCAGGAGACAAAAGAATTTGGTTTTTATCTGTTTAGTCTGGAAAACAAAATTTATTTTCTTTTAGATAATTGGTGTAATTTTTTTTGCTTATAATAGTCATGGGATTGCCGCCTGAAATGCCAGTGGAAATGAAAATCAATTTCTAGTCAGTACTAGTGGCTTATTGCAGTGAACAACACTGCCATATAAAAAAACAGGCTCAACAATCTCTAAGAAATTAATAAAAAATCATTTTTTTACAGACTCTTGAAAACCAGACTCTTTAGGATATTATGAACTTTACTACTTAAATTTGGTGCAGAGATGCGCCCATGAAATCATTAAGTAACACCCTGGGTACCTTTTATACGGTTATCACCATTTTGTATTTTTTGTGTAGTGGGGTGAGACTCCAATTGTTTTTTGTATTCATAAAGAACTTGAAAATCTAACTGAATAAAGATGACAATGGAGATAATCAGTACTTTCTATATCTATCCGAGCATTGCCTTTGAGTCTATGTCTTGGAAACTGATAGTTTGTTAGTCATGAAAATGGAATTTATGAAATTTTTACACCGCACCGTCATACCATAACGGAGGTGGAAAGATTGTATAGTTTTTGAAAGTCGTGCCATCAGTGGCAGCGGACTAATCATCAAAAAGTGGAGGACATTAAAACTGATCAAACTTTGTTTCGAGGTGCTTTAAATGCTCAAATGATAACTTTTTTTAAGTAATGCAAATTTGCGATATAACTCTCTATGAGTTGATACTTTTCTTTTAAGAAAATAATATTTCTCATATCTCTGTTATCTGCAGCTGCCTAAATAACACATTTGGGCTTAAAAAAGGAACGACATTTAGGAACTCATCGCTACCTACTACCGATATTAGCCAATCGTTAAGTCCTACAAAAGTCTTTTGGGCGCAAAAGGTCGGAAAGAAGTGAAATTTGGTGGGATGGTAAACATTGGTCCCCTGAATGAACACCTAAGTTCGCGACCTCCAGGGTTGGCGTTCGAGAGGTGGGAGGGTGAACACTCTGCTTTGCGAAGATTTTCGAAAAATAGCGTCGTTTTGATAAAGTGGTATCGAAACAAAAGAGTTCTTGATCCTGAGGATATATATATGCAGGACGCAAGGCCATCCTCATCTTTGCGATGAGGGCTCGGCTTAGGAACTAGGGTAAGGAGAGATCTATAAGGGCCCGTTTGTAGGCCTATGCACTCGTGGTTCTGGTCACCAGAAAGCCTCTCTCCCTCTTTCATTCATTCAGTCAAGTTTTCAATAATGCGTTTATAAAAAAACTATTTCTTGCAGATACGATGGGCAAGTCAAAGATTAAAGGGGACAATGATAAACACAAACGATAAAAAAAGCTGAAAAATGGACAGAGTTTATGCGCAGACTCCGTGAAATTCTTTTTCTAAAAAAGTGTTTTCCAAAAAAATCATCTTGGAGCTCGACGATTTTGAATCTTTATGAACTACATCAAGGTGAAACAGCTGACCGAAAAGTATAATACAAAAATGAATAAAAATTTTTATAATTCGCTTACCATAACATTCTGAATTTGGTGAGAATGAACTATGTTTTTGCCCTAGACACCTATATAAAATATCTCTTTTTGTTGGCCTATTTGAAGTTTTTGCTGCCAATCTTTGGATCATTTGCACTGACTATTACCATTGGGTGTCCGTACGTCGCGCCGCCCCGCTAAAACACCAAAGCCAATATAATTTATTTATCAGGCACTCCAACCGTCATAAATAAACCGTCTGCTTCTGCCGCTTGGCCGCAAAATCTACGTCTGGTAATCCGCGTAGCGGCCACGTAGCATGGTAGCCTTCCTGGAAATTAATGGCTCCATTTATTTTAATCTGACACTGCGTCTATGGTCCTGAGGGTGTCCGTGTATTACACTTGCGAGGATACCGTGGCTATACTGCATCTTTCGAGCAAGACAAGATGCATTGCAATCCACCTGAACAAAAGTCTGGAAAGAGTTCCGTCTCTATTTGGTATAAAATTGGTTCAGTACTTCCCACACATAACGGTGATAACATTTTATTATTTTCCCATTGCATGAAGCTATAGTCGTGAGTTTCCCTTGCAACCAAATCATCGCCCGCTTACTATCAAAAACATCCAACAGAAAAGGTCTAGTAAATAGTTTCTTGCGTCTCCCTCAATAGGAACTAGAACGACACAGTTTTGACTCTGTGAGTTTCAACTGGCTGAAAGGAAACGATCAGGAATCCCCAAATTGTCTAAGAACGAAGTTTGGGCTATTTTTATATTTTTAGTTTTTTACTCAATTCATAGCGATCTAAAGCAATATTCGTATGTATACCGATATCAGAAAATTCCAAGTCCCTTGGTTTCTGTAGTAGGCAAGGCAATGTTCGAATGGACCTAAACATAGGGTGTTATGCCGCTAGGATTCTCTTTCACAAGTCAATGGACAGCCTATTATGAATACAAAAAATTTTTGAGTTTTACAACCCCCCACCCCCCAACCGCCTCAATTTCATCCCCACCCAAAAAAGCAGAAAATTATCAGGAAATCCTAAAACGCCTAAAAACGGAGTTTGATGAATATTTAAATTTGTTTGTTTTTTGCTAATTACTCTGCCGCCACTGCACCGATTTTCAAAATTATAACAGCATTACCTACTAGGACTCCATAGCATAACGGTACCCAAATTTCATCACAATCGCGCAAAACACGCACAGAACTACAGGCCGACAGAAATGGGTGACGTGGATTTTCGTTATGCAGACATCATAAAACGCCCAAAAAGCGTATTATCTCAAATCGAAAATTTTTGCGATCTCACTACTCTCCTCACCTATCGGTGTGGGAAGTAAAATGGCACAAGTGGCTTGACTCAGCACTTTCCACATATTCTCCTTACATATACTATGATAACAAAAATGCGAGAGTTCCTTCCATACCAACGGACATGATTTGACTCAAATAATTAAATTTAATTGGATTGACCCGGATGGATGAACGAAGACACTCCATAGTTCAAGGAACGCCAGTGAGGTTCATTTCAAGAAATTTGTAATTACATTCGTGGGACCGTAATCAAGTAGAAGAGATGCCATGAATAATTGAATATTTTAAAAATATATGCAAAAGGTTTTTATGCAATACTGATTTTATAAATTTGTGTAGAGCAGTATTATCTGCAATTGTACATAGACAGGATGTCCGGATACCAATAGAATAGAACAATGATTATTATTTGGAAAAACGCAGAATAATTATGAAATGACAAATATATAGTTTTCTGCTGATAAACATCGAGTGCAGTCTCACTTTTAGTGGAGAATGTCATAAATATATAATAATATAAAATAAAGGATCAGAAATAGCGATGATGATGCTAATAGTAATAGTACTTTGTGAGAGAAGTATCACAAATAGTATAAAGACTAAATATATGTGAAAAAAATTTCTGAATGACAGTTCAAGGCACAAAAAAAGACACACACACACACACACACAATTTAGCCAAGTATTAAAAATTTGCACAAACGATGAATTTGATGAACTAGAGAAAGACATTCTATTCACTGTAGGTACCATTCAACTAATTTATTTCGACTAATCTGGTATACGTTGAATCACATCATATTCCATGTTTAATATTAAATGCATTAACTTTAAACTATATTATTGAGATTAAATTTTGAATTTCTGCTGTAATCAGATTATAAAGTTTGATACTTAGATATGTAAGAGATCGCTGCCCAATAGACTTTGTCATGTAATGAGGAACACACTTTCTAATGCTTGCTGCGTTATATACTGATGTGTTGAATATTTCAAAGCAAATATCTGTTTTTATTAAGGTAAAGGCAGCATTTATAGAAATAAATTTGCCATATATTAAAAATATCTACCACCTCGTAAAGCAAAGTACCAGTATACAGGGTTGGGATAAAGTATGGAACCAGGCAAATAACTTTGGAACGGAAAGAGTGATATTGCTGAAAATTTGCAGGCAAGTGTAGTGTGCTTAACCGGTTTAACCGGAAGTACCGTCAACTTTTTTAATTGAAATGGGACACCCTGTATATTTTTGCAGATTTTGATTCATCTTTTTTTTCCGAATACGTCCATAGTAGGTTTAGCATTAGTTTCTGTAAAAACGAGAAAGATATAGCTTCTATATCATTTCAGGTGTTTAAAATGCCGGTCATTCAAAGTCGGTTTTGGCGATCGCGTGAGAACTCACAAAGAAGTGTGTCAACTTTTAATGATTTACGTCCCGACGTTTGACGGTGACTAAAAACAAAAATACAAAAAAAATTACCTCAAACGGGAAGACCGCAGACCGCCACGGACGAATTTGTGAGGCAAATTTTCTAAGAAACAAATACTAAACCCACTATGGACGTATTCGGAAAAAAATGATGAATTAAAATCTGCAAAAATATACAGGGTGTCCCATTAAAATTAAAAAAGTTGACGGTACTTCCGGTTAAACCGGAAGTACATTAATAGCTAACATAATGCCTTCGAATGCATTAGACGTCGATACACTTGCCTGCAAATTTTCAGCAACATCACTCTTTCCGTTCCAAAGTTATTTGCTTGGTTCCATACTTTATCCCAACCCTGTATACAGGGTTATTCACGTTATACGACACGGAGCATTATGGCTAAAGTATTTAGTAAAAAATAAAATAATAATTTTGGATGGACAGAGACCCACAAGGGCTACATTTTAAAAATATTTTCATGTTATACAGGGTGTTCCAAAAACATGATATGTATCAAAGTTGTGTTTTTTTAAATGGAACACCCCATATATTATTGCATATTTAGATTCCCTGGTGAATTCTAGTGTGACTTTATGTATCATACATGGGACTTAAAGCGAACCGTTTAAGTGTAAATCACCATTTTCGGTATAAGTAGATATCAGGAAAAAAATGAATATCACAGAGATTATAAAATCTGGAAGGCTGTGACTTTGCCGTATTACTAAGCATAAAATGCGTCAGCTTTGATGAGACTGTCAAATTTAAATTGAGTTTATGGTTGGAGAAATCGGTCGATTAATTATTAAGGAAACTTCGATCAGCGATAACTTGATTTTTTCAAATGGGAATGCCCAATTTTTTTATACAGTTAAACGTAGAATTTGAGAGCCTTTTTAATGATATAAGGTTGTGAATATCAATCTCTGGTAGTTTTCATTTAATTTTAAATTTTCAAACGAATCGGCGTTTTTCAATCTTTCTACTTATAAGCAACGTAGCAGGCCATGAAATATAAACAAAAACCTATTCATGTAGAAGAAAACAACTAACTTAGCTGAAAAATACAGACGAACTAGACTAAAGGGACAAGATTATAAAAATTACTCACAACAAACAAAGTCTAACCAGAAAGAATGGCGGTAACATCTCTAAGGCCAAAGAGAAGCTGGAGTATGGCAGAAACGGGATTTTTTCACGGCCTATTAGCTACTGCAATGTACTAGGGATTGGCAACTTCAAAAACCATTAAAAATTTTGGAATGAAACGAAAACTACTAGACAATGTTGTAGGCAGATTATTATTTTCATAATAAAATTTCACATTGAATGATATAAAAAGGTATACAATTCTGTCAAAACTCAAGTCAAAAGTACCTCTGATTGGAGTTCTGAAAATTCTTCAGTACTTATTAGCAAGATCGCAGAAAATGAAGAATAAATTAAAATTTGTTCAAATTATAAAGACACAACTTAAATGGCAGAAAATTTAAATCTGATTTGTCAGTATTCCTTTTTTACAATATTGCTAATAGGTATTGGAAAATAGAGGGGCTCCAGTCAGAAATATCGACATCGACGCAAATTACTACTTTTTTACACCATTACATATGATTGAAAATTGCGTGCTGGAGCAATAGCCGCTGGTTGTTTTTGTTTCATATCAGGGTTTCTAATTGTCTTGTAAATTTTTAACCTCTAGTAAATTGCGGTAGCCAGTAGACTGAAAATAATATCTACTACTGCCATACTCCAGCTTCTCTTTGACCTTAGAGATGTTATCGCAGTTGTTCCTGGAGAGTTGATTTGTTGTAAGGAATTTTCATCATCTTGTCCCTTTAGTCTAGTTCGTGTGTATTTTTCAGCTAAGTTAGTTGTTTTCTTTTACATGAACAGGTTCTTGTTTATATTTCATGGCCTGCTACGTTGCTTATAGGTAGGAAATTTGAAAAACGCCGATTTATTTGAAAATTTCAAATTAAATGAAAATTACCAGAGATTGATATTCACAACCTTATATCATTAGAAAGTTTATCAAATTCTACGTTTAACCGTATAAAAAAAACTAGCCAAAAAGGAAGTTATCGCTGAATGAAGTTTCCCTAATTAATCGATCGATTCCTTTAAGCATAAACGTAATTCAAATTTGACAGCTGACGCATTTCATGCTTAGTAATACGGCAAAGTCACAGCCTTCTAGATTTTATAATCTCTGCGATATTCAATTTTCTCCTGATATATATACAGATAATGGTGATTTACACCTAGATGGTCCACTTTAAGTCCCATGTATGATACATAAAGTCACACTAGAATTCATCAAGAAATCTAAATATGTAATAATATACGGGGTGTTCTATTTAAAAAAACATAACTTTGATACATTTCGTGTTTTTTGGACACCCTGTATAACATAAAAATATTTTTAAAATGTAGCGTTTGTGGGTCTCTATCCATCCGAAATTATTCTTTTCTTTTTTATGAAATACTTTAGCCATAATGTTCCGTGTCGAATAATGTGAATAACCCTGTAGAAGAGGTTTTCTTAAAATAAGTTTCAGAAAACGTTTTACAGCAATTGCAATGGCTCCAAATGTGTTTTGAATTAGCTACCCCATCCAGCTATTCCATAGAAAATATGGGGCTCTACTATAGCATAAATAGCCTTTAGGTTATGAGCGGCAATATTCAATCTCTATTTTTCGAGCTGACGAACTTACTGAATAAAAAGGTACAGCTACAGCTACAAATTTATTGACATATCATATCAGCCCTGAAGTGCGGATGAAATTGTTTTATAAATTGCAAAAACTAATGTAAAAAAGAAATATATAAGATCCGGGACATTTTTCGGGATAGTGTAAATGCGAGATGGCTCGTCTGAAAATGGGACAATCCCGCAAAATCCGGGACGAATGGTCACTTTAGTCTCAACAAGCTTAATACTGTTTCATCGAACACCAATATTTTCTAATGAGAGACGCAATAGTTTGAAATTCACAGTATTGAACGACTTGGTTGAATCTAGGCATATTCCTGGTTATGTAATTATATATGCAAAGCTTTAGAATTATTATCGAGGCAACTATAAACTCTATGAATTAGTTCAGTAATAGTATCCTTAGAGCTCAAACTGGGTTGAAAACCAAACTGTTGTTTGTGCAATATTTCATACTTTTTCACATAGTCAGGATATTAATGACAGGCCTTGTAATACCGCTTGAGCGGAACAAACAGATCAGTGTTTGGCACACATTTAGCTAGACTTGAAAGGTCCTGCTAATATGTCCAAGTTACATGTTATAGGATTACAAAGAGCAATGCACTACAAAAGTCGATGATCTTATCACACATAAGCCTTTATAAGCAATGTTTCCGAATGCATGTAGAATACACAATATCGCCAAGGTCACCATTTAGATATAATAGATAGTCCTTAATAAATAAATACATTTCTGTAGTACCCCCAAGAAACTTCTACTATACTACATATATTCTTAGAATTCCTTTGTAAATATGCTTTAATGTTTTGGACGACCTAACCGTTAAAAACAACTGACAAGTTAAGTATTAATACCACCCAGCTTCCTTCAGTATAATAGTGGAGGTTTCCATGAAAAGAATTATTGCTCATACGAATGCTTGCCAATACTGCCAATCAATGGCAGCCGCAAACAGATCTTCGAACAATTTGATACCGGATAAAAAGAGAAACAAAGATTAATTTTTTTAAACAATGGCAAACATCAATCAAAAGTGATGCGATAACAACTGTATTTTCACCAGCTGCATCAATGCATACGGAATTTCTAAAATTTTATTTCGGTGTAGCTATTTATAGTGCTTATAGTGGGCGAGGATAGCTTAGCGAAGAAAAACCAATACTTCTACATGCTATAAAAGACGGGATATTTTGGAATCATTCAACGTGATGTAGTGTAGTAAATAATATTTTGTCTTTTTAACATAATAAGTGTTAGATATTTAAAATTGTACGTACTAGACGACCTACTGGTTTCATTTCTGATAGGACTTAACAACAAACAACATAAGGTAGTGTTCTGGATTTTAAATTGAAAAATAGTATATATAATAGTAATAGTAATAATAGTATAATACCCTGAAAAACCACTTTTCTGTTAATTGTTTTTTTAATATATCTAATTACGGTTACTTATTTGAGCTAAACATTTTATAAAATGTTCAAAAATTCGATCCTCTAAAGCATCTACATCTAAAGATTACGACAATTCGATGTCGTCACTCGTCACCACCCTCCCCAGAAGAAAATCAACATACTTTGGCAAAAATGAGAAATAAAACTTACACACAAAAGTATAGTTCACAATGTAAGAAGGTACCACCAAAAACAAAAAATGAAGAATTGTATTATACTGAGTGACTAATAATTAATTTATACCTCAAAATATATCGCATATATTTATCTAGGAAAATCTAGCGAATTTGTAGTCAAAAATCTAGGGAAATAAGAAAAAAATCATCTGGCAACCGTGGACAAAACCATCCCCAGCAAATACGCCAGATATAGTTTTCCAGTCAAAGACAGACAAAGTGACTTACTTAATAGATGTTGCGATTCCCAATATGAACATCCAAAACACCTACGCTGGGAAGATATCTAAATACACCGATCTCGCTATATAAATAAAATGACTATGGAAACAAAACAAAGTTGTCATTGTCCCCCTCATTATGTCGGCCTCAGGCCTTACTCCAAATACATTTTTGCACCACACCTGCAACAATTGGGTTTGGATGAAAAGTTACATAAAACCTTCCAAAAGTCTGTAAGCCTCAAGACCTGCAGCACTGTACGGTTCTCCCTGAATTCAGAGTAACAATAGGTCAGGTGTTGACTTGGCACAGCCCGTCAATACTTATTAATACCGCAACCATGCGAGAAAAAATAAGAAATGCAAAATAATAATAATTGGGGTTTTGGTTACCTAACCTCTTTTTTGTGATATATGAATGAAACATCATTATATAAGTTTTGTAACAAAACTACTTTTGATTTATTTTTTTCGCAATAATTCAAAAGTTATAACAAAATAAAAATGCGTTTTTGAATCTAGTATCGAAGACACGCCGACAGCTGCCGAACCCGTGTGACGTCAGGATTGTGGTCACGATGGATTCCTTTCACCAATGACGTCCTACTCTGATAGTAGATTCTAGATTCCGATCCCAACCAATCGTGAAAATAGTTACTTGTAACTAATGTATATTTGTTGCAACACAGACGATGAATGAAGTTTGGAGATCGAGACGAAGTCTTCGATCGGAATAAATATATTTTTAAATATTTGAAATGAGATTACAAATTCCGGTACTAAGGTACCTAATCAAATATGTTTCGTTGAAGCACAGTAGTTGAAGCAACGTCAATCTGTGTTCCAGCGGGGTGTTGGTTCGAAACCCAGGCCTTGCAACTCCTTTTTTATCTTTTTGGTTCCAAAAATTTTATTGATATGCCTTTTACACATGTTACATACATTTTTTTCTACGACTGACTATCTTTTTGAATCAAATTTTATTACACGTTTTACTTGCACTACATAGTGCAGAAACTAAGTACCGGAGGAGGTAGACAATTCAAAAAATCATTGAAAATGATGTTTGTCGGTCTATATCAATCGCTAACTGCTCTCATTGAACTTGATTCAAAAAAGTAAAATTATTAGTAATTTCTGTTGTACTTGTAAAATCTCTAACAAAATGTGATTCAAAAACATATTTATGTCGACGGTAGAAAAAAATGTGTGTAACGTGTGCAAAAGCATATCAATAAAGCCTTTGGTACTAAAAAATTACAAAAAGGGAGACCTGGGCCTCGAACCAACACCCAGCTCGAACACAGATCGACAGTCTAACACTCTGCCCTGTATAAAAGCACAGGTCGTCGACATATTGAATAGATTTAATAATTATTATATTTTGATGCTACGTTAGCTCTTTTTATCTATGGCAGAACATACACATTATTGATAGAATGTGACACAAGGTTCAGAGACTAGTTTATTGCACACATTCTTAGGCTTGACGTTCATTGGATGCATATTTTTACATAAAATGTAGGCTTGTATGTGTATTTATATTGGAAAATGACATCGTCTGTCCTGAGACTAATATGTTTGTCTAGGTGTGACCTGAAATTTAATTTTCTATAAAAACGAAGTTTAAGTGGTTGTGATTTTTTTTCGTTTTTTGTTGATTTCCCTTCCGCCACTTGCAAGACTTTCAACAACGATTCACTGTTACCACTTCCTCCACAGTAGTAGTATGGCGTCACATTTTCATCACAATCAGGTTCGTAGTTTCTAAGTTACACGTTATAGTATTATAATATGTATGATCAAATTATCCCACAGATCTAAAATTCATAGCCAATTTCACCCCCACCTAAAGATATAAGGAAACGAGCAGAAACCCATGACAATAATACTTTGTCAAAATTCCATTAAAGTCAATTCAATCATTTCTAGGTTATACTACACAGAACTATCTAAAGCAATACTCGTATACATCAGAAAATTCTGTCCCTTGGTTTCTGTAAGAGGAAAGGCAATGTTCGGATGGACCTAAAATAGTATATTATGTCACTAGGTCAGTTCAATGAACAGCCTATTATGAATACAACACATTTTTCAGTTTTACAATACCCTACCTCCCAACAGTCCCAACTATCCCAATTTAAGCACCACCAAACAAAAAAGTAGGAAATGATCAGGAACCACTAAAATGCCTAAACAAGAAGTTTGAGGAATATTTAAAATTTTATGCACCGCAGGACAGATCGACCGACGGACAGACCGACAGACGGACAGACCGACAAACGGACAGACCGACAGACCGACAGATCAACAGACGGACCGACGGAAAAGAGTGGCGTGGATTTTCGTTATGTCATAAAACGGTAAAAAAAAAACTTATTATCTCAAAATCGAAATTTTCGCGATCACAGTACTCCCTTGACCTATCTTTGTGAGAGGTAAAAGTTGAAATTATAGCGAGAATATACAACTCTAGTTTTTTGTTGAAAGATAGAAATAGGTTTAGTAAGGTTTCGTATTTCGACGGCTACTGGAGGGTCCCTTACGTAAGGCACCTTTGAGAAATACTCAAAAACAAAATGTCAACATGAGATGTCAACGTGACATTTCGCTGCAGTCAAGGCGATTTTGTAGATTAATTTTGGAGTAGGGTATTGTCAGTTTTTGTCACATCCGGAAAAATGTCCAACACAAAGCACGAAATACTGGCACAAAATAAAAAGAGATAAAAGAAAACATCAAAATGCGTAGGCTTAGGCATAAAAAATTGACTTTTATATTTGAGATATGACAACGTCGCCAAATGAATCCCGCCGTCTCGTAGATGTTGTCTAGGAAACAGATACACAAGGAAAGCCACAGTTAGTAGAGTATATTGTCCCCCCACCCATACCCCCTCTCTTCACAAATTCTGAAACATACCCTCATTCTCCAGGGTCCCTTAAGTATTCCTTGAGTATTACTTAAGGGAACCTTAAGTATTACTCAAGAGGTGACTATGAATATGACCCTTAATAAGCAAATTGACATAATCCTATCTCTGGTTATAAAATACATATACAACAGTAACTAACTTGTTATTTATTTGAAAAAAAAATTACTACCATTTACAACCATCTACAAGGAAGTTGGATATTTCATGAGTGTTTTCGTTTTTGTGTAAGCACTCACTAAGCACCCTTCCTTATAGACGTCCATGGTTAGCGCACTCACCTTATTGCCTATATCTAGAGCTCTCAGAACATTTTCGCTCATTCCGTGATGTTCCATAGCCAGAAACATTGTATTCAGTACGATACAGACCGTGATAGCCAGTTCGAACAATGGGTCTTTGACGATCTGGTACAGTCCCTGCTGGAATTGTAGCCAGCCCTCGTAGTCCATACAACATTTTTCACAGCACGAGCAGTTACGGTCTGGAATCTGATTATCTGTAAGTAAAAAGAATAGATTGAGATATGAAAAACTATTATCTACCTCCAGGCTGAAAAAAATGGCGGCAAGTGGTTTGACCCAGTACTTTCCAGACCGAGTTCCACACATTATCGATATAAACAAAAGTTTAGAAGTTACCCCACCCCCTACCCTCCTTACCACCGCAACTTCACCCCACAGTACCAGTGGGCACTATCTGTCTTCAATAAATAAGTTTTATTGCACTAATAGTTTATGTGAACAGACCAGAGCAGAAGAAACGCATGTCTTTCACGTAAACAGAACATTTTGTATAATAAAGACATCCAGGTTTTAATCATAGCTAAATTAATTAATAGTAGTGACTAATTATCACATCATAACTTGGAAACGACTTTATATCATCCATGTTTTTAATAAGTTTTCTGATAAGCTAAGGAAAATTATGCAGAAAATTAGACATTTTTTGAAAATGTGAGAAGAATCAACGACTCCGAAGAATGTAACATAGGTACTGTATAGTGTATATAGTGTCAGTAATACACCAGTTATAATAAAAATATGTAAACGTCATGAAATCATCTGAAAATTTCAAGCCTGTCAAGTGTGCGTCGTAGAATTTTCAGTTGAATTTCGGTTTTTAAAAATGCCACCAATTAGAATTTGATTGAGGTCGCACGGTTTTCTATAATTTTGTCTACATGCTTCTCATCAACAGCGATAGATTTATGAAGCAAAAGTATAAAGATCATTTGACGGAAGATATATTGCGTTAGATGGATCTTAGAACGTCGAATGCAGATTTGCAAATTGATGAAGAAATTAACACTGAAGCATTAATTTTAATTGAGGTTATGTGCCTGATACTTACGACAAGATATTATCACAATAAGAATGACAATGCCCAAATACCTAAAGCAGAACACATATAATCAAGAGTTGAGGCGCAAAACCCAATACGATTCCGATAAACTGTTCAAAGAAAATGTACGAGGGTTGCTCTATATCTCCGTCAATCCACCAGTACGCAGACAGCTGTTTCACGCTTATTTACGATCATCAGTGCGCCATAGGTCGATTGACGGAAATAGAGAGCATCAATTTTTCCATGTTTACTAAACATTTGAAACATGTGAGAGCAGACAGAAAGAATTCTGCCGGTGCGTCATCTGGTACCCGAAGGTAACGGCAACCAAAGAAAGTCGCTGCTAAAACAGCAGCCTACTTCTTGGTGGAACGCCACGGGGCGTCCTGTTTGAGCCACCAGAGAAGCGCGGGTTCTATATGCCGCTGCATATTAAAGCCGATGTACGAGGGTTGCTCTATATCTCCGTCAATCCACCAGTACACAGACAGCTGTTTCACGCTTATTAGCGATTATCAGTGCGCCATAGGTCGATTGACGGAAATAGGGAGCATCAATTTTTCCATGTTTGTGTACTGGTGGATTGACGGAGATATAGAGCAACCCTCGTACATCGGCTTTAATATGCAGCGGCATATAGAACCCGCGCTTCTCTGGTGGCTCAAAGAGGACGCGCCGTGGCGTTCCACCAAGAAGTAGGCTGCTGTTTTAGCAGCGACTTTCTTTGGTTGCCGTTACCTTCGGGTACCAGATAACGCACCGACAGAATTATTTCTGTCTGCTCTCACATGTTTCACATGTTTAGTAAACATGGAAAAATTGATGCTCTCTATTTCCGTCAATCGACCTATGGTGCACTGATAATCGCTAATAAGCGTGAAACAGCTGTCTGTGTACTGGTGGATTGACGGAGATATAGAGCAACCCTCGTACATCGGCTTTAATATGCAGCGGCATATAGAACCCGCGCTTCTCTGGTGGCTCAAAGAGGACGTGCCGTGGCGTTCCACCAAGAAGTAGGCTGCTGTTTTAGCAGCGAATTTATTTGGTTGCCGTTACCTTCGGGTACCAGATGGCGCACCGGCAGAATTCTCTCTGTCTGCTCTGTTCAAAAAAAAGTTTACTTTTTAAATCACCCACAAAAATAATGTCTACGATATGCTCATGAGAGTAGTGAACGATGGAACTAGCAAAATTTTCTTCCTAAATGATTATCTCCTGGTGGAGCAGGAAAAACGTTTTTATATAATTGATTTTTGAAACGATTCGATCATAAACTGGAATGGCACTTGCACTTGCTTCATAGGGTATTGCAGCCATGTTGTTAAAAGACGGGCGAAAAGCTCATTCAGCACTCAAGTTTCGCTTGATCATGCAAATTATTGAAACACGAACTTGCAACCTTTCGAGGAGTTCTGCGGAGTATTGCTGTAAATCAGATTGATCAAGTGAGATGAATCCACGTTGTCACACAAAACATCTTTGGAGATATTACACCGCACGATGCAAGAGTCACGAAATAAAAACACCGGTTTGGTGATGAGATGCTTCTATTGGTAGGTGATTTTCGAAAAACATTATCAGTAATTTTACGATAACCAGGCAGCACCATTTTCAGTAATTTGTGAAAAATCGCGAAAATGAGGAGCTGCCGGATTCTTGCAGTAAACAAAAAGCAAGGTATCTCCAAACACTATTGCCATACTCCCGCTGTTGCCTGGAGATACCTGATTCTTCCATGAAGCCGTTGGCCTATTTTCATCACATTTAATTATGTAAAAACCTGAAATTCGTGAAAAAGTGAAGTTGCCTGGTTATTGCATCCAACGCTTCATTTATCCAGATTACCAGCTCATAATCTATATAAAAATAGGATCGGTAAGTATCATGTTGTGAAACGTAAACCTCTTTGTAACGGAACTCGGAACACAATTTTCAAAGGGAAGTCATCGGCGAAGACGTCTTGATTCCATGCATTCCTATGATTCCGAACAATATGCTATTAGACTTTAAGCGTGCCGTGCAAACGGCACTGCAAAATGATGATAGCTAAACCGCAAGTGCAGTGGTTGAGCGTTTGTGGAATCAATATTGAAAATTCTGCTTTTTCATATGGGCATGTTGCTTGTTCGGTGTCGGGAAAATCATGATGACTTTTTATTTACGCGAAAACAAAACTAAAAATATTGCATTTCAATAAACACTATGCTTTTGACATAATTATTTTTTTATTATTCCAGATGCACGTTCAATATCAATATTTTTAGCTAAGGCAGGACAGCGTTTGTCGGGTCAACTAGTTTTCAATATAAAAAGTTCCACCCGATTTGGAGTGTTGGAGAATTACAAGGTAAAAATACAGATCGGCATGAGGTAGGATTTTTTAAAGCTTTTTTTTATGGTCGGCCTCCCGCAAAGGCTGAAAGCCTATGGCGCTGTAGAAGCGCTGCGAGAGGATAAGTATCGGTTCGCGTTAGAGTTGAAACGCTGCAGGTTGTAGCCGTCGGGAAACAAATTCCCCGGCAGCTGATTCCACAGCGTCGAAGTTCTCCAAAAGAAGGAATGCTGGAGGAGACTAGTTCGGGGAGTAAGGACATCGACCTGGTAAGGATGAGCTCGCAGAGCTTCTCTAGTGTTCCTAGTTCGGACGGCCTGTGGTGTTCTTATCTGAGAGAGCTCACTCGAACATCTTCCGTGATAGAATCTGTAAAACAGGGATAGGTCAGCCGCCCTCCTTCGATGTTCCAGACTGCGGAGGTCCTTTGTGAGGTTAGGCGTATCGATTAGTCTAATCGCTCTTTTCTGGATAGTGTCGGATCTGTGCCTTGTAGAGCAGCAGCAGTTGCTCTGGTGTATACAACTTCCTACAGCGGAACAAGACTTCAAGCTTCTGGGATACCGTTTTAGCAATACTGACGACGTGGTCGTGTCAGGACATGTTATTGTTGATGTTGATTCCCAAAAGTTTAACGGAAGGTGATTCGACTATGGGGTGACCCTCCCTTTCCACGGTTGGTAAGCCATCGAGAGACTTCCTTGTAAGTGTTTTTGCCTGAGTTTTTTGTACGTTGAACTGTACTTTATTTGCTAATCCCCACTCGACAATTGTTTTGATATCTGCGTTGATCTGTGAGGCATTCCTTATCTACTCTATTTTTAAAGAATTTGATGCGTGTTGAGGAAAATCTGAGCTTAAAACTATCGCACATTGGACTACTGATGATATGCAGCAATTCAGTATTTTTGCTTTACTAATGCTTAGGTAATTTTGGGTATAATAACTCAATTGACAGGTCATGATACACATTTCCTGGAAAAACCAAGAGGTATGCGTACGCTGCTTTTCAAATTCGTACCAGAAAATGTCGACGGCCGGCGAGACTCGAGCGACTCCAGATCAGTACTCCGGAGGACGGAGGTTCGAGTTCCATCGGACGCAGACTTTTTCCGACGTTTCTGGTACGAATTAGACTGAGAAATCCACATGCGGATTATTACAGATAATGGAAGTTTCACAGGGGCCAAACGAAAATTCTACGTTCTCTTCAAAGCTCATAAAAAGAATAAAAAGGACAGTACATCAGACGTACGGAAGACATATTCTATTTTTATACACAATTTGCGTATGAGACTTATTATCATTTTGTGATCAGTATATGATAGTGATGACATGGTTTGTACATCACATCTTAGGTACATTTTCGAACGATCATGAAAAACCGAATACAACGGAGACCTTTTAAAATCTTGAATATGAACTTAAAAATATCTAAAATATCTAATTTCTCAAAATTGTCCTGTATATCTCTGATTAGAATGAAGGCTATCATTGGTGACCGAAACGTAGAAATAGTTCATACTTCAACAGATTTGGTTTCAATCCCCAGTGGCCAGTGAAATATACTGCAGTTTTCAGTGAGGCAGTTGTACTTACTGTGTGACCATCGTAAATTGACCAGTGCGGCTTGAGATAAGGGGACCACGAGGTTCCTCAGGTAGCGATCGTCATTATCATGTCGAGTTTAAAAAGGCAAAGAAAACATGAGTAAAACAAGGACATTGAATATTGTCTGCAGCGATTATCCAATCCCGATGCTGAGCCATCCTTAAGGTGTGGAATGAAATCTGCTGCTGGCGGTTGTAGTTATAAGTTTTATGAAGTAGATAAATAGGGTATTAAGTGAATATAAATCATTAATTTGCCGTTTCTCTTATACAGGGTGTCCAGTTAGTGGGTAATTCTTCGATATCTCGCAAAGTATACCTGATAGAAGAAAATGTCAAATACAAAAGTTATTTGGTTACTCAAGACGCATATTCTAAAGATATTTTGAAATATATAGGGCGTTGCGAGAAAGTAGGATAGTGACCAACTTAATTTTTTTATATGGAACTATAACTTTTTTTTAAATTCTTTTAGTTTACATCATTGCAATCCATTTAACCCTAAAATAAGTAGTAAAAATAAGTAGAGGATTCTATTTAAAATAAATTAAAATCGGGGATATTTGTTTGAAAATTTGGAATAATAATTTATAACTTGGCAACGCCGCAAACGCGAAAAAAAATTACAAGGCGAGATAGGGTATTAGTAGATATTTCGATTTAAAATAAAACATACAGGGTGTTACATTTAAAAGAACAAAGTAAAATGACCTTGAAATTGCCGTAATTTAAAATTCCGCCAAAAACACCCTGTAGATACAAATTACTGGTAACATCCAAAATAATATCTACTTAATATTCAAGTAACCCGCTGTATAATATTATTAAGAAAAGTTAAAGGAATATGTCAATTTGGACGTATTACTTGCCACCTTGCAAATCCGGAAATTAATAGAAAATAAATTATAACTTGGCAACATTGCAACCGATCTCAAAAATATTTCAGGGTTGAATAGAGATCAATGATGGAAACTAGAATAATTTAAGAAAAAGTTATAGTTCCATATAAAAAAAATCAAGTTGATCCCTATTCTACTTTACCGCAACACCCTGTATATTTTTAAATATTTTTACAATATGCGTCTTAAGTAATCAAATAACTTTTGTATTTGACATTTTCTTCTATCAGGTATATGTTGCGAGATATCGAAGAATTACACACTAACTGGACACCCTGTATTTGAGTGAGATAGTACAAGACGTAAAAGAAGGAAATGAGATTAATTATTAAGGGTTATGGCAACGTCCTTACTTCTTTCACCGAGTTCCTTTCGCTGGTCAATTTACGATGGCCACACAACATACATCATACTTTAGAGCTAGGTTTCGGATTACAAAGATTCGAATAAAACCTTGTGCACCACACTAACCGATCAATCATGATTTGGACAAGTTAATAGTTACGTTACGCTTTGTAATTTTTCTTCTCCCAGAAATTATGAGAAATACGCTTTTACCACTGCAGGACTAATAAACGGCCCAGGAAGAAAAAATTCAACAAGAACCAACATCCAATTTTAGCACGTCACTCAAACATAGGATTACGGAGTAAGCTCGCGACCCTTTGCCAACATTTTTAATGACCGTGGTTTTAATTTCTCAGAAAACCAGGGAATTCCGTTCCTTTCGTTTCCTAGCCCTTCCTGTGACGTATAGTCCAGACGTAGTAGGAATCGCACCCATCCAATGGAGAGCCCGCTGAGGAACAAAAAATATTGGTGAAACTGCAAAAAAATATCCCGAAATCAAAAATATCCTCCATTACGATACTGAATTACTTACGACGTGAGAAGTGAAAAGATTATGAACTAAATAAGAGACGAAATATTTACGCTACTTTGAATTTGTCAATAAACAGTAACTATGATTGATAAGCCAAATCTAGGCGAAGTCTGTCGGTCTGTCCCTAAGGATGGCATGCGCTGAATCATGAATTTTTGATACCGCATTTCGAATCAGCGTCCCAGAACAATGACATTACCGGTAAGCTCTTCTATGTCTTATTTAGACATTTCTAAATTTCACCCCATTGTGCTGCAGCTCGTCGGCAACAAGTTCAGGAATTTACCAGCAGAACGTCATTGCTGAAGACATCAGAGAAGAAGAGTGCCCTTGAGTCTGCCTCCATACCTGCCTATCTATTTGGAACGTTCATCAATTGTAAAATCTTTCTGAAAGATCGAAGGTATACTTGTATCTAGTCGATACTAAAAAGAGGTCCAAAACAGATCCATCCAATTACAATTACAGGCCCATCTGTGATGGTAATTAACTACTGGCAATATGCTCTCACAAATGTGTGGGGCCAACCCATTAATTCATATGAGAAGGTTTATGCTGTTAGACACCATATTTCAAAAGACATTCAGTCAGCTGTGGCTCTGCTAAACAGACTTTATTCCTAAGGCTTTGCCATCAAACATTGTGGTTATTTAGCAGACTTATACCTGGCCATAGAATCATTGTCACGCTAGATGGCTTCTCCTCTTCTTCTGATAACACGACCGGGGGTCAGTGTTGGCTCGAACATTATTCCTACTTCAGATGAATGACCTGCTTTCTATGCTTTCTAGCACTATAAGCTCGACTCAGAGTTTTATTGGTGACACCGCTTTGTACGCAGATATCCAAAGTAATAGACCGATCTCCCTGGAGCGCAGAATTTTATTTTAAACCACCGAGAGCCGTCAGCATTGCAGCTCTTATGGACTTATTGTACTATAACTCTCAGGGGGGGAGGGCAATAATGCGCGGCCAGCATTGCTGGCGTGTCGATCCATCGGCTCCAACCGACTGCCGATCCGTGGTGCTGTGAACATTGTGGAGTCCAAAGTGTGACCAAGAGCGACCGAACGCTGCCGGTGCGACGAGCAAGCGTGAGGACATGGCCATCTCTACTCACTAGGCCGGAGCATTGAAATATGGCAACGTTGGAGATCAGGCCGTGTTTTCATTTGTTGTTATGTCATGTGTATTCTTCCAGGTGCAGAAAATATGGTTGGAAGGTGATTATTAATTTGTTTCTAATTATTTACCTTCACAAACGAAACTATAAAGATAAAGATGCCTGCAAAGCGTGTAGTACCAGGTTGCAGCCCAGTAGAGGACTACCAAACCATGGCCCAACATCACCTTATTCCAGATTAAAAAGAACGTTGCAAGGTGATTTTGAATGAGTTTCTACTTATTTACCTGCACAAACGAAACTATAAAGATAAAAAGATGCCTGCAAAGCGTGTAGTACCAGGTTGCAGCTCAGTAGGGGCATGAGTAGAGGACTGCCAAACCATGGCCCAACATAACCTTATTCCAGATTAAAAAGAACGTTGCAAGGTGATTTTGAATGGGTTTCTACTTATTTACCTGCACAAATGAAACTATAAAGATAAAAAGATGCCTGCAAAGTGTGTAGTACCAGGTTGCACTAGCAATTGTGAGTCCGATAAGGGACATAAACAGAAGTGGGTGAAAGGTATTCCTCGGAAGGGCTGGTTATATTTATAAGGATAAAGACAATAATTGACAAACATTTCAAAGGATAAGACCTATTTTAAAGCACAATGTGGTACCTATAATGTTTTCTGGACCTCCCAAATATCACAGAAAAATACAGTTAATAGAACTCATCTGGGCATGGCCTGGGGCATACCTACGAAAGGATTTGATAGTGAAAGGGAAATCAAGACCAGCAAGAATGGCTTCACAGTGACCTAATAGTGAATTTTTCTAGCTCAAGTGATAATTTACAAAGTAAATTGAGTGTTCATTTAAGTGGAAGTGGAAGTGGCAGAGGAAACAGGTTGCGTTTATTTTTATTTTGTAGTGTCTGACTGTGATGAAACAGACATCAGATTAAGTGGTATTAGTAGTAGTAGTTCTAAAAAGTATTTTTCTTAATTTATTAACCGAGATGAACTCTAATACATATAAAATGTAATAATTATTCTGAAACTATAGGGCCACTATTTGACAGCTACGCCACGTTGCCACATCTAAAGCTCCGGCCTAGTGTAGAGTCGCCCATGGTGAGGAGGATTCACCCCCACTCGAATGCCTGCCGTCCATGAACTGACCGCACTAACCACGTGTGAGGGGAGTGAGCTCCACGTATCCACCCCATTCACACGCCAGCCGTCCGTACTAACCACGCTCGACGCTGATTAGGACCTGGCCACATCTCCACGTCACGACGTTGTCAACGTGGAACGGTGCGGTGTCGCTGCAGGGTACCGTTGCCACGACGTGCTAGTGACGGTACGGCAACGTCACCATGGGACGCCACGTCGAACGTCGTCGGCGACGTGTCGCTAGTTCTATTGGTTACGATGCACTCGCTCAGTTGATGTTTTATTGGCATTGTAACTTTTGTTAATAATTCTACAAAAGTTGATGTAGACATTCGAAAATAACTGTAGAATTTGTGGTCACATGTTTTCAATGCTTCGTATTTTCTAGTGAAATGATTCCCATCACTACTCATAATTGAAAGATAGCGGTGCACCCAGTATTGTCTTTTCACATATTTTTTTTCAACCTCTCTCTCCGTCTTTTTAACAAACAGAATACGTATTGTGCAGTCCATATCTAGAACGAGACCTTTATTTTTTATGTACGTTAATAACTAGCCACACGCCGCACGTCGGCGACGAAGTTCGACGTGGCGTTCCACGGCGACGTTGCCGTACCGTCACTAGCACGTCGTGGAAACGGTAGCCTGCAGCGACACCGCACCGTTCCACGTTGACGACGTCGTGACGTGGAGATGTGGCCAGGCCCTTAGTCTCCGACTCGACAGCGGGCCGCCTTACCCGCACAGCTAGCCGGGTCCCCGGAGCGCAGAATGCAGACAGAGATCATAACAGGGCTTGATGACTTAAGAGTATGCTAAAAATCAGTGTAGCGAAGATCAAGTATGACATGAGTTCACTATACTAGGCATGTAAGTTTCAAGAGACATGATATGAAACGCATAGATCAATCGTAACAGCTGCTGACTATAAGCTGGGGTATTTAGTTGTAATCCGAAAGTACTTTCCACCATTCTACTTTCTGGGAATACATAAAGGCTTGGTCTAAAGTATTGCTATATATCTTTTGACCTACTGCTCCTGTTATTCCGTCGGTTCTTGAGGCAGTTCGCCGAAATAGGATTTGACTAATCGTTGACACTACCTTAACCCGCCAACGCGCAGGCCACTTTTTCATCAGTAGCTGGAGACCTTCCCCTTTTTTAGGGATAGTACAAATCAGATCTCCTTAGCTCTTTTTTTAAAACGATGTATCAGATGGTGTTCCTATCGAGTCCATAAATGTCGGCTCACTTCCTTTTTCTTACTCGTATACCCTGGCCATAGAATCATTGTTACGCTAGATGGCTTCTCCTCTTTTTCTGACAACACGACCGGGAAAGTATTTTACAGTAGTCAGTCTTGGCTTAGCCGCGGTATTGTGATATTTACGTTTTGCGTGCTTGAGTGAAAACATTAGCTGCACACGTTTATTGCATTTAGTCCTGCTGATCCTGTCTGGCGGAACTAAGGATCAGTTTGGAAGGGTGATGATTTTCGCGTCACTATATATAGCCTGACAAGTGTAACAAGAGCCGTGAGATATATGAAATAGACAAGGATACCTACCAAGAGACAAGAGGATATGAAATAACGCGTGCGTGTGAGACAGCGGCGAAATTCCCAAGTCTCTTGCTACACTTGTCAGGTTGTAGTATCTTTCCCGGACTAACGCACTAGTTACAATCCATCTCCGTCGGCGCGACAGCAATAAAAAGAGACCCTCTTCAGAAAATAAAAAATATCCAAGCATTGTAGCACACACAAATCTGTTAGAAGTTGGAAACCAAGAGAGATTTTTTCGGCGCAGTTTTTCTTGAGAGGTTATTTATTAAAGCTCTACGAGCATGAATTAGGGAGTTATATTGGTAACTGAAAAGCGGAGAAATGTTAAATTGGCACTAAAATAGGGGTCGGTAGGTGAAACTAAAATTAAATTTGAGTCTCATCATCTATATACTATATTCAGAAAATTTACAAAACTTAAGATATCCGAAAGCCAAACATCGGACGAGCTGTTGAAAGGTAGGGTGCGGTTGCTGTCTCCCAAATTGAGCCTTTGCCGTCTTTGTTACTTTCCGCAAAACTTGTCAATTTTGCCATCGGGCCCACGCCACACTTTGAATCTTCTTGCGGCTTGCGCTCAGTCGATGTTTGGATTGTTTGAATAAGGACAGCGTAAACAATATGAACAATTTTTTAGTGATCTAGCTCTAACGAAAATGACTTGAAAATTCGAATTTTAAGCTCAAATTTCTCATAAACTACCCAGCAGAAACGGATGCCAGTATTTTATGTGTTATTTATAAAAAAGAACAGACAATTTTCCATTAAGTTTCGTTGCATTTTTTTTATTTTCATTTTGAAAAAATCGGTACGCACAAACCGCCCATAGTTGGTAGGTCTACTAAAATGCTACCACATTTCATTAAGTTACTTAACGATTTTTTTCACTTTTCAACAACTCCCCCCTCTATATCCGATTCCTCCCATTTTGGGGTTATGGTGCAATGACAAAAAAGTTTCCAAACGGCCTCTAGAACTCAAATTCCAAGCGTCATCCGGTTTCTTTCTCGACACTAAAATTACGCGTCATTCCTCTGAATACGCCAGATTGAAGATAAAGTTGAAATGGTTCAGTGTTAAAGTTAAAAAAGAAAATATTCAAGTGTTCATCTCTTGCTGTACCGAAACATAGAATTATGGCTCATTTTCTTACATACATTGTTAACAATTATTAGAAAAAACTATATTTCGGTATTTACCAATTTGTTAAATAGAAATTAGTTCATTTTATCTTAATTTGCTTTCCTGGAAGTATATAATTACTTTATTAACATCTGAGAGCAGGTTCAATTTAAGAAACCATGAGTTCAATTTGAGCACCTAGGTGACTAAAATGAACCATTTGCAACTCCATCTTAATCTTGCTTTTCTCTTGTTACTTGTAAATATAGAAATAACTTATGCTACTCATAATATTCCTCAAAGTTGAGAGATTTGTTTTGCGTTATCCATTTATCTTACTTTTCAATGTTACACATGTACGGACAATTTTTCGACATTTGGTTCAATATGGGCGACCTCACCCTATTAATGCACATTTTCGTCATTTTTCTTCCCAAGGTTAAGGATGTAGTGTATTAGACAGTATAGGTTGAAAAGCAAGCGGGTGCCAAGTTTTGAAAAACCCAACCAGGGGATTAAAAAGCTCAAAATTCAAATAGAAAATTTGATACAGGGTGTCCCATGACGATTAAGGCATGCAATATATCGGAACTGGGCAGTAGTCTCTTCTTGTTATTGTGCTACCCAATGAGGAATTTGCTTTTGGTCACGTGACGCCCGATTCAAAATAATTAATGGGGCACCCTGTATATAAGTGCCTTTCTGTGTGCCTCCCAATAAAACAATTCCAAAAAACTACCACACTTCACTATCACTTTAGGCCCCAAGTGTACTAGTCTGTTGGAATTGGTTTATCGGGTGGAATACAGAAAGGCACAAATATACAGGGTGTCTCATTAATAATTCTGAATCGGACGTCACGCGACCAAAAACAAATGCCTCATTGGGTAACACAATAGTGAGAAAAGATACAACATTTGCTCTAATTTATGAATATAAATGATTTGGCAGATTACTACACAAGATACACACACACCATCTCACCATCACACACACACACACCATACATAACAATAATATAAACCACCAAAGTTTAAACTTCAGACAAGTTGCAGCGATATTTAATATATAAGCTAGTCACAGAAGGTGAAATAGAAAAACATATTTATTTATTAATAGAGGATTACAAAGCCGATCGTGCATAAAACGTTGTATGTATTTAGAGCGTAAACAGCGTTTATGGACCTTACATGTCAATGGACCTCGCTTAGTGTCTCGGACTTTTATTTACATGTTGCGGTCCATAAACGCTTCTTTTACGCCCTTGATACACAAATAACTATTTTTTATGAAGATCAAGTCCCGTTTACTTCCCACACCGTAGATGAGACGAGTATTGCAATAGCGATTTTGAGATATATATTTTTGATCTTGAACAACGGAGAATACTATCTAGCGCCCAAGATGTTATTGTTTGTGATATGTTATTCTGAAACGCTGAAAGATGCTGTGAAATATACAATATTTTTTGGAAATAGTAGTGTTGAACGACATCGTAGAGATTGAATCCCGCTTAGCATTCCAGAGGATGGTGTGATATAAACGCTGGCATCTAGCAGCACGTTGAATTTCAAAGCCACGCGTTGTATAATACATCTGGCACATTTGCATGCCTCGTTCTGGCTGAAGCTCAAAGTTTAACTGGATCTCCGACATCCGCGAAACTGACACTTTCAGGAACTGTTGAACATTTTACAGCTTTCTCTAAATTCAACTGCTAGTATTCATTCTTTTCAACTTTTCAGCATATACCGGGTTATTCACGTTATTCTACACGGAGAATTATGACTAAAGTATCAAATGAAAAAGAAAATAACAATTTCAAATGGATAGGGACCCATTAAGGTTACATTTAAAAAATATTTTCATGTTATACAGGGTGTTCCCAAACCACGAAACGTATCAAAGTTATGTTTTTTAAATGGAACACCCCGTATATTATTGCATATTCAGATTCCTTAGTAAATTCTAGTGTGACTTTATGTATCACACATGGGATCTAAAGCGAACCGTTTAGGTGTAAATCACCATTTTTGGTATAAGTAGATGTCAGAAAAAAATTAAATATCACAGAGATTATGAAACTTAGAAGGCTGTGACTTTTCCATATTAATAAGCATGAAATGCGTCAGCCTAGGTTAGACGGTCAAATTTGAACTACTTTTAAGCTTGGAGAAATCGGTCGATTAATTAAGTATGCTTCTATCAGAGATAACTTCAAATGGGAGTGCCTAATTTGTTTTATACGGTTAAATGTATTATTTGAAAACCTTTCTAATTATGTAAGGTTGTGAATATCAATCTCTCGTAGTTTTTATTTAATTTCAAATTTTCAACCAAATCGGTGTTTTCCGACTTTCCAACCTATAAGCAACTTAGCAGACCATAAAATATAAACAAAAACCTGTTCAGGTAGAAGAAAACAACTAACTTAGCAGAAAAATACACACGAACTAGACTAAAGGGACAGGATTATAAAAATTACTGACAACAAACTCTAACCAGAATTAACGGCGGTAACATATCTTTGGTCAAAGAGAAGCTGGAGTATGACAGAAATGGACTTTTTTCACGGCCTACTAGCTACTGCAATGTACTAGAGATTGGCAATTTCCAAAACCATTAAAAATTTTGAAATGTAAGGAAAACTGCTAGAGATTGCTGTGGGTAGTTTATTATTTTCATAATAAAATTTCACATTTAATGATATAATAGAGTATGCGATTCTGTCAAGTCAAAAGTACCTCTCACTGGAATTCTGAAAATTCTTCGGTACCTATTAGCAAGCTCGCGGAGAATGAAGAATGATTTAAAATTTGTTAATATTGTGGTAAGAAATTTTTATAATCTAATGTAAATCTGATTTGTCAGTATTCCTTTTTTGCAATATTGCTAATAGATATTGAAAAAATAGAAGAGCTCCAGTCAGAGGTATCGTTCCTGTGACGCAAATTACTACTTTACCATTACATGTGATTGATAATTGCGTGCTGGAGCAACAATCGCTGGTTGTTTTTGTTTCATTTCAGGGTTTTTGTCTTGGAAATTTTTAACCTCTAGTAAATTGCGGTAGCCAGTAGACTTTCAAATGTATCTATTACTGTCATACTTCAGCTTCTCTTTGACCTTCGAGATGTTATCGCCGTTGTTTCTCGGAGTGTGTAGATTTGTGGTAAGAAATTTTTATAATCTAATCTATTTATTATAATTTGTCTGCATCTTTTTCTAAGTTACTTGTTTTCTTCCATCTGAACATGTTTTTGTTTATATTTCATGGCCTGCTAGGTTGCTTATAGGTAGGAGAATTGAAAAACACCGATTTGTTTGAAAATTTAAAATTAAATGAAAGCGACCAGAAAATAATATTCACAACCTTACATCATTAGAAAGGTTATTAAATTCTACATTCAACCGTATAAAAAAAATTAGGCATTCTCATTTTAAAAAATCGAGTTATCTCTGATCTAAGTTTCCTTAACTAATCGACCGAATTCTCCAAGAGTAAACGTAATTTAAATTTGACAGTCTCACCAAACCTGACGCATTTTAGGGTTAGTAATACGGCCGCCTACGCCGAGATCGTCCTGAACAGAACAGGGGATATCAACCAATCGGACAGTTAGTGTAGGGCGCACTACAACAGGCTCACATAGTTAAGTTATCTCAACAGGCATGGCACGAGCTACCACCGTACCTCGTGGACGCACGAAGAAGCACGGCTGTAAGGATAGAGGGCAAGGTGAGCAGTTTTCATTGTCTGACCAATCATGCTCAGTAAGTATATAGTTTAGGTGCATACCAGAAACCGATTGGTATGAGTATTGACATGGTCTTAGCCCACCCACTTGATCAGACACTCTGAGTAAACAGTAGTAGATCCATGAAATCATCCTGATACTGATGCTGATACTATACATGACATATTTATGTCCCTCAGCTGCTATAATCTATGGTTAAAGAGGCAGGGTGGTTATACCAGGTGTTTCCTCATACTTCGCCTCCCCTCTTATTTCTTTTGATTGTAGAGATAGAAACAAGTTTTTATATGAAACTTCTATAGTCTTCTGTTGTCATTGAGAATACAATATGAACAAAAAGATAAAATAATAAAAAACCTGTTTTTTGTATAGATGTATATTTTTTTAAATGGGAAACTTTTTTCTACTACTTCAAATAAAAAAGATAAGAAGGATGGTATTGTATGAGGAAACACCCACTACATACATTTGCATAATATAGCTATCAAATACACAATACAAGCGGCTGCAGATGGCCAAGCATATTATGAATCGTTCAAATACAGAGAATGTTGTGGTGTATTTTGAATAATTCTCAAACATGATTGTATCATGTTAGCCTCAACTGAAACCATCCACTGCACACAAAGACTTGTGTATGTGTTCCAATGTCTAGTACATGATGAAGATATAGTGACACCTTATCAAAAGCAGGGGTCATCAACATTAACTACAACGGGGCTACATTGTTACTGACCTGTACTTTTCGAAAGATGTGCACAACTGCATATACAGTTATGTGAAGCAATGTTGAGTAACATGTGAAGTAAAGAATTAGACTGGTGCTGAGTTTAAAACAAACAAAAACTACTAATCAATGGCATGTCTGCGTTATGTTAGCAACATTAATACCAATGTTCAAATACATATTGAAAGTTCATCGGTCAGCGAATAATGCTTGTACAATTTTATTTGCTACATTGGACTAGTATCATGAATTTTATTTCTGGTTGCATATGATAGAGTACGTCATAAAAAGCATCTCATTTTTTTCTCCGATTTTTTTGGGGACAGGAAAGCCGTGAAAATAAGGAAAATATTTGAATTCTCCTAGGGCAGTGACGTCACTGCCCTATAGGCGAACAGCCAATCAAAAGACAGATATGTGTGCTGTGTTGCCGCATTCTGATGGCGCGCGAAATGCCGGAGCTGTACGCGGGCTGGCTCATCTATCTTGTCTTCTGTTCCCGTCTGATATGTTTTGTGGTTTTAATGTCCCGTGATCCAAAATTCCAGGGCTGTTCCAAATTACGGTTCTATCACCATCCTAGAACTGTTTTCATCATGCCCCGCCCATTTTGTGATTCCAGAATCGATGATTGGTTGGGACGCTGGTGGACCAACCAATCACCGTTTTTAGAACTGTAAAATGGGCGGGGCATGATGAAAACAGTTCTAGGATAGTGATAGAACTATAATTTGGAACAGCCCTTCCGAAAGCTAAGTTAAGGTTCCTGATCCGTAAATCCTGTCAATCAATCGTCATTCGGTCATTGTCATTTCCAAATTCCATTGGGCTTTGACTGTAATTTTCAACAATCTTAAAGTTATTATTATTTGTTTGCGTTTATTTGTACAGGATATCCTTTTATTCCATTTTACTAGGTTTCAAGTTATTTTATCATAACATAACCAAAAGTATGAGTAAAATCGATAGTGGATTCGCAAAAGCCGATTCAGATAACCTGCCTAAAGTTGATATGGCTATGGTGAACGACTTTTATGGGGATAATATGCAGTTCTTCAATACGGAAATGAGAAATGTGAAAGCTAAGAAGTGAGTTTCAAAATATTTATAACACTTGGGATAGCAAATAACATGTTTATGTGCATTGTAAATGTTTTGCGAGTCGGAGCTGTTCTTGGCAACAATGCACTGCTGATAATTCGCGCGGTTGGCACTGATTGGCTGAATTTGAATTCCTTTCTTTAAACTTTAGAATGGAATTACTAAAAAACAAAATGATATAGAAAGTAACGAAATGCAGCAGAACATTTATTTTTGTATGCACTAAGCGGTCGTAATAATTAAATCATTGTTCGTGATACTAGTCCATTTATGAAAAGCTATTGAATATTCTCTATCACCACGCCTCCCATTGATCCTGCCCTGCTCTAGCACCTACAAGTGCAAATGGGCTAGTATCGTGCATTTTTTTATGGCTGTATATGATAGAGTATGGCATAAGAACCTTTTCATATTTTTCCGAGATTTTTTTGGGCACGGAAAAGTCGAGAAAATGGGGAAAATATTTGAATTCTGAGACTGGAGGAGAACAGCCAATGGGATGACGGGTATGTGTGCCTTGTTGCCGTTCTAACTTAAGTCCCAATTTTCAATGCACATGCTAAAAAATACATAGTTTGATATACAGGGTGGGCCAATAGTGCGTGGACGGAAAATTGTGGGCTTACTAAAATATATTTTAGGAACCTGTCACTTGATCATGGTAGGAAACCTTGAGGACTATAAGGTAAAAATAATTTCACTCAAATTTAAAAAAAAAGTATTTTGTATAACCCAATCAATTGAACATTATTTCTGCTGCAATTTGGTAGGCTTCATGGCATGATGTGTGACTAGGGCACCCTGTACCTACTTATGCCATCCTAGCATAAGGCCATGCCCGCAAATGAAAAGGTTATTTACCTTGCAGAGGAAAGCCATAAGAATAAGGATGTAATCCAGCCGGCAACCTTCGCAGGTGCATCCTCAGGAGGCAATTTGGACGGCTGCCTCCGGAAATGTCGTCTGGGGGCCCTAAGGCCAACCAACTGACGGGCCCTATCTTCGGGTTCGACCACCCCGGAAGAAAAGCACCCACACCGAGCCGGTTTCGGAAGCCGGCGTTGGGCAAGGTGGCGGTGCTTCGAATTGCCCTGTTGACGACCCCCGCAATGACATGGACCGTTTTAGGTGGACGACGGAGCTCAAGGATGACCTACTGAGCTGCTACGAGAGCAGTAGCCCGCGCCGTAGGGCATACATGTCCCGCATGTGTGAGAGGTAGTGTGAAATGCACCCAGAGCATAGCACGCTTACCTCTCAGAATTTGCGAGATTATGTATCGTACCTCCGGAGGCAGGGATATGTTCGTGCTCCAGCTCAGCCTGCCTCTTCGGCGGACGGAAGGCCTGTTAACCAGGCTGAAAGTTCGCCGGTAAGGCCCGCTGAGAGGGAAATCGACCAAGTCGTCTCACCTGGGGATTTCAGAGACCGAAGGGCCTTGCATAACAACGGAAGGTCCTTGAAGCTGGCAGATTTGAAGAGAGAGAATGAGGTTGTGGGTGAACGTCTATCGGAGGCCTCTGACATTTGGAGCATCAATTGCGAAATTTACGCTGCGGCTCTGAGGCTAGCTAGACAGGGGAGAGTGAGAGACTCTCCTGTTGAGAGAGCACAGAGACGGGTGCGCCAAATGGAAGCGAAAATCCAGTTGGCTCGCCAGGAAGCATCCCGTATCCAGTGTGTGATGGAATATAGAGCGGCTGGGAAGCCTTTTACGCGCCGAGTGCGCCAGATAGCCTACGGGTTGAGGCGCGACCATCATACACTCAGTCAAGCGGTACTGGTTGTTGTCAAGCAACACTGTCTTGACAGGATACGGATGCTAATCGCTGCTAAGCGATCGTTGGTGGCGCGGGCGAGAGGTCTGGAGCAGAACAGAATGTTCTACGAAAGACCTTCTCGCCTTTTCCAACAGCCGCCTCCAGCCATAGAGCAGCCGCCAACTGCTGATCGCGTGGAGGCCTTTTGGAGGGACATTTACGAACAACCCAAACCTCTCTCAGCAGACACTCCGGCCTTGGCGCAGTTTGAGTCCGTTTGTAGGAGGACTCCTAACTTGAATGTACTGCGTCACCCGATAAACACGGAAGAAATTCTTGACGCCTTACGAGGCGCAAAGAATTTCGCAGCTCCTGGCCCGGATGGCATAAACACCTACTGGTGGAAAAAATTCCCCAGTTGCCACCGGCATTTAGCTAGAGTTTTTAACTCGTGGCTAAATCAGGAGCAGCCAATTCCGGCTTGGTTTGTCGAGGGTCGAACCGTGCTTCTCCCGAAGACCGGAGATTTGTCTGATCCCAAAAACTACAGGCCAATAACATGTCTGAACGCGTGTTACAAGCTCTTCACAAGAATCTTGTACATGCGTATCCATCAAGCTGTGAATCCTGTATTTCTCGACGTGTATGAACAGAGAGGGTCAAAGAAAGGAGTAGCTGGCTGCAAGGAGAACCTGCTGATTGACCGATGTGTCACGCAGGACTCTGTGCAGTACAAGCGAAACCTTTCTATGGCCTGGATTGACTATCGCAAGGCATTCGACAGCACGTCTCATGAGCTCATTGTGCGACTGTTGGAATGTCTTTCGGTGGATAATCAGATAGTGGGATGCATCAAACAACTGATGCCACTCTGGAAGACCCGGTTTACCATAACATCAGGTGAAACTCGGGTTCAGACAGAGTTGGTGTCATTGAAAAGAGGTGTCTTCCAAGGAGACTCCTTGAGTCCCTTGCTCTTTTGCATCTCACTTTTGCCTCTGTCCATAGCGCTGAGAAATACTAAAGGATACAGCTGTGGCACGCCCAATAACCGGAGGCACTAGGTCACCCATCTGTTTTATATGGATGACCTAAAACTTTATGCCTCCGGCCAACGCGAACTACAACAATCGCTGAGGGTGGTGCAGGAGTACAGTCATGCTATCGGAATGGAGTTCGGGACAGACAAATGTGCATTGGTTCATCTCAAGAAAGGACGAAGCGGAGATAGTGGAGATGAGGAACAGCTCGTTGATGGGAGCATCTTGCGACAACTGCATGCCGGAGATACCTATACCTACCTTGGAGTGGCGCAGCGTCATGTCCAAGAGGCAACATTGGTTAAAGAGTGTCTCCGCCGCAAGTATTTGCACCGACTCCGGCAGATCTGGTCGTCAGAACTGTCCGGCAAGAACAAAGTCGCTGCCACAAACATGCTTGCGGTCCCATTGTTATTATACACCTTTGGTGCTATACACTGGCAAGTGAACGAGCTGAAGGAAATCGACACGAAGACCCGCAAAAGGATGAATATGGAGAGAAGCCTGCATCCTAAGTCCTCTGTCCCGCGAATATACCTCCCGCGACACCTGGGAGGGCGTGGACTATTGAGTTTGGAGCGTCTGCACAACAGAGTAGTACTGGCCACTGCCTGCTATGTAACGAACAGCACCGATCCCCTGATCCGCTTTGTGCGAGAGCACGAGAATGCGGGAAAAGGAGCCTTTCTTTTTAGCGCAGCGAAACGAGCAGCCGAGGAGCTCAGCCTCACACTCGACTTCAAGCAGAGGTGTCAGCAGTCCATTACGGAACTTGCTCCCGCAGAATTAAAATCCCACCTTAAAACTGCCGAAGTCGACTTCCTTTTAAGACTTCATAAAGATAAGCCAATGCATGGAATCTTCTACAAACATCTGGAAGAGCATGGCTTGTCTGAGCAGTTGACCTTCTCTTTCCTAAGGTCTAGTGGGTTGAAGTCGGAGACTGAGGGCTTTATAATGGCTTGCCAAGACGGTGTCTTCAACACCTTGGTGTACCGTAGAAGGGTTATGGGTCTAGATGTACCCGACACCCTTTGTAGAGCTTGCCGACAGGCGCCAGAGACGCTTATGCATCTCTTGTCGGCGTGTAAGACGTACGCTGGGACGGCTTACGTCCATCGGCACAACGCGGCTCTACGAGTGCTCTACTATCATTTGAGGCACTCATACGGTATCGATGAGACACCGGTGCTGCCATACGCTCCAGGGGATATAGAGTCCGTTGTGGAGAACGAGAGATGCCGGATTTACTGGAACTACTCGTTCCCCACGCTCGAGCTTGTACAGGCAAACAAGCCCGACATAGTCCTTCTCGACCACCAACAGAAGACGATGTTCGTTATTGAGTTTTCGGCGCCTGCCGAGGTGAACATCGTCTCTAAGGAGGAGGAAAAGCGGACCAAATATCAGGAGTTGCTCGGACAACTTCGCAGGCTCTGGCCAGACTACACTGTAAGTCTGCTGGTTATGGTCATTGGATCCCTAGGTGGAATGAGGAATACGCTGCTCTCTGCACTGCGCAAAATACCGGTGTGCCGTGCGGCGGCGCACATCTTAGCCGCCAGAATGCGGAAGGCAGTCATCCTTGGGTCCCTTCGTCTACTTAGGGCGCACGATTCGCGGACCCAGTGATTGCTCACCTCACGGTGTGAGGAGTAGCCATTGGGTAATGGAACAGCAGCTCGGTGTGTCGGAGCCCGAGCTGCACTTTTTTGTTTTTAAATAATAACAATAATAATAGGGAAGACCCGGTTCACTATAACATCAGGTGAAACTCGGGTTCAGACAGAGTTTGTGTCATTGAGAAGAGGTGTCTTCCAAGGAGACTCCTTGAGTCCCTTGCTCTTTTGCATCTCACTTTTGCCTCTGTCCATAGCGCTGAGAAATACTAAAGGATACAGCTGTGGCACGCCCAATAACCGGAGGCACAAGGTCACCCATCTGTTTTATATGGATGACCTAAAACTTTATGCCTTCGGCCAACGCGAACTACAACAATCGCTGAGGGTGGTGCAGGAGTACAGTCATGCTATCGGAATGGAGTTCGGGACAGACAAATGTGCATTGGTTCATCTCAAGAAAGGACGAAGCGGAGATAGTGGAGATGAGGAACAGCTCGTTGATGGGAGCATCTTGCGACAACTGCATGCCGGAGATACTTATACCTACCTTGGAGTGGCGCAGCGTCATGTCCAAGAGGCAACATTGGTTAAAGAGTGTCTCCGCCGCAAGTATTTGCACCGACTCCGGCAGATCTGGTCGTCAGAACTGTCCGGCAAGAACAAAGTCGCTGCCACAAACATGCTTGCGGTCCCATTGTTATTATACACCTTTGGTGCTATACAATGGAAAGTGAACGAGCTGAAGGAAATCGACACGAAGACCCGCAAAAGGATGAATATGGAGAGAAGCCTGCATCCTAAGTCCTCTGTCCCGCGAATATACCTCCCGCGACACCTGGGAGGGCGGGGACTATTGAGTTTGGAGCGTCTGCACAACAGAGTAGTACTGGCCACTGCCTGCTATGTAACGAACAGCACCGATCCCCTGATCCGCTTCGTGCGAGAGCACGAGAATGCGGGAAAAGGAGCCTTTCTTTTTAGCGCAGCGAAACGAGCAGCCGAGGAGCTCAGCCTCACACTCGACTTCAAGCGGAGGTGTCAGCAGTCCATTACGGAACTTGCTCCCGCAGAATTAAAATCCCACCTTAAAACTGCCGAAGTCGACTTCCTTTTAAGACTTCATAAAGATAAGCCAATGCATGGAATCTTCTACAAACATCTGGAAGAGCATGGCTTGTCTGAGCAGTTGACCTTCTCTTTCCTAAGGTCTAGTGGGTTGAAGTCGGAGACTGAGGGCTTTATAATGGCTTGCCAAGACGGTGTCTTCAACACCTTGGTGTACCGTAAAAGGGTTATGGGTGTAGATGTACCCGACACCCTTTGTAGAGCTTGCCGACAGGCGCCAGAGACGCTTATGCATCTCTTGTCGGCGTGTAAGACGTACGCTGGGACGGCTTACGCCCATCGGCAACGCGGCTCTACGAGTGCTCTACTATCATTTGAGGCACTCATACGGTATCGATGAGACACCGGTGCTGCCATACGCTCCAGGGGATATAGAGTCCGTTGTGGAGAACGAGAGATGCAGGATTTACTGGAACTACTCGTTCCCCACGCTCGAGCTTGTACAGGCAAACAAGCCCGACATAGTCCTTCTCGACCACCAACAGAAGACGATGTCCGTTATTGAGTTTTCGGCGCCTGCCGAGGTGAACATCGTCTCTAAGGAGGAGGAAAAGCGGACCAAATATCAGGAGTTGCTCGGACAACTTCGCAGGCTCTGGCCAGACTACACTGTAAGTCTGCTGGTTATGGTCATTGGATCCCTAGGTGGAATGAGGAATACGCTGCTCTCTGCACTGCACAAAATACCGGTGTGCCGTGCGGCGGCGCACATCTTAGCCGCCAGAATGCAGAAGGCAGTCATCCTTGGGTCCCTTCGTCTACTTAGGGCGCACGATTCGCGGACCCAGTGATTGCTCACCTCACGGTGTGAGGAGTAGTCATTGGGTAATGGAACGCAGCCCGGTGTGTCGGAGCCCGGGCTGCACTTTTTTGTTTTAAAAATAATAACAATATAAGCCGCGAGGGGTTGCTAGATCCTCTCAGTGGCGCCTCCCCAAGGTGGCGAATAGGGGAATGCCTCCCAGATATGGGTGGTACCGGGGAAATGAAATACCCGGGGCGGACCAAAACTAGCACAGTGGAATAGCGTCTGCATCCAGAGGATCGGCTATTCCACAATTAATAGGACACGACGGATCTCCATGTGAGGAGCGGTACTCCGACAGCGTCTGTTCTTCATGTTAGAAGCGGCTGTTTTCATAAACCCCCAGGAAGCCGCCCAACATCAACAGGCTATTCGGTGCGTGGCGACACCGAGGGGTATACCGAAGCCAAAGGATGTAAGTCGGTCGGCAACCTTCACAGGTCCATCCTCTGGAGGCAATTTGGACGGCTGCCTCCGGAAATGTCGGCTGCGGGCCCTAAGGCTAACCACCTGACGGGCCCTATCTTCGGGTTCGACCACCTCGAAGGAAAAGCACCCACACCGAGCCGGTTTCGGAAGCCGGCGTTGGGCAAGGTGGCGGTGCTTCGATTTGCCCTGATGACGACCCCCGCAATGACATGGACCGTTTTAGGTGGACGACGGAGCTCAAGGATGACCTGCTGAGCTGCTACGAGAGCAGTAGCCCGCGCCGTAGGGGATACATGTCCCGCATGTATGAGAGGTGGTGTGAAATGCACCCAGAGCATAGCACGCTTACCTCTCAGAATTTGCGAGATTATGTATCGTACCTCCGGAGGCAGGGATATGTTCGTGCTCCAGCTCAGCCTGCCCCTTCGGCGGACGGAAGGCCTGTTAACCAGGCTGAAAGTTTGCCGGTAAGGCCCGCTGAGAGGGAAATCGACCAAGTCGTCTACCCTGGGGATTTCAGAGACCGAAGGGCCTTGCATAACAACGGAAGGTCCTTGAAGCTGGCAGATTTAAATAGAGAGGATGAGGTTGTTGGTGAACGTCTATCGGAGGCCTCTGACATTTGGAGCATCAATTGCGAAATTTACGCTGCGGCTCTGAGGCTAGCTAGACAGGGGAGAGTGAGAGACTCTCCTGTTGAGAGAGCACAGAGACGGGTGCGCCAAATGGAAGCGAAAATCCAGTTGGCTAGCTAGGAAGCATCCCGTATCCAGTGTGTGATGGAATATAGAGCGGCTGGGAAGCCATTTACGCGCCGAGTGCGCCAGATAGCCTACAGGTTGAGGCGCGACCATCATACACTCAGTCAAGCGGTACTGGTTGTTGTCAAGCAACACTGTCTTGACAGGATACGGATGCTAATCGCTGCTAAGCGATCGTTGGTGGCGCGGGCGAGAGGTCTGGAACAGAACAGAATGTTCTACGAAAGACCTTCTCGCCTTTTCCAACAGCCGCCTCCAGCCATAGAGCAGCCGCCAACTGCTGATCGCGTGGAGGCCTTTTGGAGGGACATTTACGAACAGCCCAAACCTCTCTCAGCAGACACTCCGGCCTTGGCGCAGTTCGAGTCCGTTTGTAGGAGGACTCCTAACTTGAATGTACTGCGTCACCCGATAAACACGGAAGAAATTCTTGACGCTTTACGAGGCGCAAAGAATTTCGCAGCTCCTGGCCCGGATGGCATAAACACCTACTGGTGGAAAAAATTCCCCAGTTGCCACCGGCATTTAGCTAGAGTTTTTAACTTGTGGCTAAATCAGGAGCAGCCAATTCCGGCTTGGTTTGTCGAGGGTCGAACCGTGCTTCTCCCGAAGACCGGAGATTTGTCTGATCCCAAAAACTACAGGCCAATAACATGTCTGAACGCATGTTACAAGCTCTTCACCAGAATCTTGTACATGCGTCTCCTTCAAGCTGTGAATCCTGTATTTCTCGACGTGTATGAACAGAGAGGGTCAAAGAAAGGAGTAGCTGGCTGCAAGGAGAACTTGTTGATTGACCAATGTGTCACGCAGGACTCCGTGCAGTACAAGCGAAACCTTTCTATGGCCTGGATTGACTATCGCAAGGCATTCGACAGCACGTCTCATGAGCTCATTGTGCGGCTGTTGGAATGCCTTTCGGTGGACAATCAGATAGTGGGATGCATCAAACAACTGATGCCACTCTGGAAGACTCGGTTCACTATAACATCAGGTGAAACTCGGGTTCAGACAGAGTTGGTGTCATTGAAAAGAGGTGTCTTCCAAGGAGACTCCTTGAGTCCCTTGCTCTTTTGCATCTCACTTTTGCCTCTGTCCATAGCGCTGAGAAATACTAAAGGATACAGCTGTGGCACGCCCAATAACCGGAGGCACAAGGTCACCCATCTGTTTTATATGGATGACCTAAAACTTTATGCCCCCGGCCAACGCGAACTACAACAATCGCTGAGGGTGGTGCAGGAGTACAGTCATGCTATCGGAATGGAGTTCGGGACAGACAAATGTGCATTGGTTCATCTCAAGAAAGGACGAAGCGGAGATAGTGGAGATGAGGAACAGCTCGTTGATGGGAGCATCTTGCGACAACTGCATGCCGGAGATACTTATACCTACCTTGGAGTGGCGCAGCGTCATGTCCAAGAGGCAGCATTGGTTAAACAGTGTCTCCACCGCAAGTATTTGCACCGACTCCGGCAGATCTGGTCGTCAGAACTGTCCGGCAAGAACAAAGTCGCTGCCACAAACATGCTTGCGGTCCGATTGTTATTATACACCTTTGGTGCTATACACTGGAAAGTGAACGAGCTGAACGAAATCGACACGAAGACCCGCAAAAGGATGAATATGGAGAGAAGCCTGCATACTAAGTCCTCTGTCCCGCGAATATACCTACCGCGACACCTGGGAGGGCGTGGACTATTGAGTTTGGAGCGTCTGCACAACAGAGTAGTACTGGCCACTGCCTGCTATGTAACGAACAGCACCGATCCCCTAATCCGCTTTGTGCGAGAGCACGAGAATGCGGGAAAAGGAGCCTTTCTTTTTAGCGCAGCGAAACGAGCAGCCGAGGAGCTCAGCCTCACACTCGACTTCAAGCGGAGGTGTCAGCAGTCCATTACGGAACTTGCTCCCGCAGAATTAAAATCCCACCTTAAAACTGCCGAAGTCGACTTCCTTTTAAGGCTTCATAAAGATAAGCCAATGCATGGAATCTTCTACAAACATCTGGAAGAGCATGGCTTGTCTGAGCAGTTGACCTTATCTTTCCTAAGGTCTAGTGGGTTGAAGTCGGAGACTGAGGGCTTTATAATGGCTTGCCAAGACGGTGTCTTCAACAGCTTGGTGTACCGTAGAAGGGTTATGGGTGTAGATGTACCCGACACCCATTGTAGAGCTTGCCGACAGGCGCCAGAGACGCTTATGCATCTCTTGTCGGCGTGTAAGACGTACGCTGGGACGGCTTACGTCCATCGGCACAACGCGGCTCTACGAGTGCTCTACTATCATTTGAGGCACTCATACGGTATCGATGAGACACCGGTGCTGCCATACGCTCCAGGGGATATAGAGTCCGTTGTGGAGAACGAGAGATGCCGGATTTACTGGAACTACTCGTTCCCCACGCTCGAGCTTGTACAGGCAAACAAGCCCGACATAGCCCTTCTCGACCACCAACAGAAGACGATGTTCGTTATTGAGTTTTCGGCGCCTGCCGAGGTGAACATCGTCTCTAAGGAGGAGGAAAAGCGGACCAAATATCAGTAGTTGCTCGGACAACTTCGCAGGCTCTGGCCAGACTACACTGTAAGTCTGCTGGTTATGGTCATTGGATCCCTAGGTGGAATGAGGAATACGCTGCTCTCTGCACTGCGCAAAATACCGGTGTGCCGTGCGGCGGCGCACATCTTAGCCGCCAGAATGCAGAAGGCAGTCATCCTTGGGTCCCTTCGTCTACTTAGGGCGCACGATTCGCGGACCCAGTGATTGCTCACCTCACGGTGTGAGGAGTAGTCATTGGGTAATGGAACAGCAGCCCGGTGTGTCGGAGCCCGGGCTGCACTTTTTTGTTTTAAACATAAATAATAACCCCGGGGGGTTGCTAGACCCCCTCAGTGGCGCCTCCCCAAGGTGGCGGATAGGGGAACGCCTCCCAGATATGGGTGGTACCGGGGAAATCAAATACCCGGGGCGGACCAAAACTGGCTCAGTGGAATAGCGTCTGCATCCAGAGGATCGGCTATTCCACAATTAATAGGACACGACGGATCTCCATGTGAGGAGCGGTACTCCGACAGCGTCTGACTCCATGTTAGGGGCGGCTGATAATACACCCGCAGGAAGCCACCCAACATCATTAGGCTATCCGGTGCGTGGCGACACCGCAGGGTATACCGAAGCCCAAGGATGTAATCCAGCCGGCAACCTTCGCAGGTGCATACTCAGGAGGCAATTTGGACGGCTGCCTCCGGAAATGTCGTCTGGGGGCCCTAAGGCCAACCACCTGACGGGCCCTATCTTCGGGTTCGACCACCCCGGAAGAAAAGCACCCACAACGAGCCGGTTTCGGAAGCCGGCGTTGGGCAAGGTGGCGGTGCTTCGAATTGCCCTGTTGACGACCCCCGCAATGACATGGACCGTTTTAGGTGGACGACGGAGCTCAAGGATGACCTACTGAGCTGCTACGAGAGCAGTAGCCCGCGCCGTAGGGGATACATGTCCCGCATGTGTGAGAGGTGGTGTGAAATGCACCCAGAGCATAGCACGCTTACCTCTCAGAATTTGCGAGATTATGTATCGTACCTCCGGAGGCAGGGATATGTTCATGCTCCAGCTCAGCCTGCCCCTTCGGCGGACGGAAGGCCTGTTAACCAGGCTGAAAGTTCGCCGGTAAGGCCCGCTGAGAGGGAAATCGACCAAGTCGTCTCACCTGGGGATTTCAGGGACCGAAGGGCCTTGCATAACAACGGAAGGTCCTTGAAGCTGGCAGATTTGAAGAGAGAGGATGAGGTTGCTGGTGAACGTCTATCGGAGGCCTCTGACATTTGGAGCATCAATTGCGAAATTTACGCTGCGGCTCTGAGGCTAGCTAGACAGGGGAGAGTGAGAGACTCTCCTGTTGAGAGAGCACAGAGACGGGTGCGCCAAATGGAAGCGAAAATCCAGTTGGCTCGCCAGGAAGCATCCCGTATCCAGTGTGTGATGGAATATAGAGCGGCTGGGAAGTCTTTTACGCGCCGAGTGCGCCAGATAGCCTACGGGTTGAGGTGCGACCATCATACACTCAGTCAAGCGGTACTGGTTGTTGTCAAGCAACACTGTCTTGACAGGATACGGATGCTAATCGCTGCTAAGCGATCGTTGGTGGCGCGGGCGAGAGGTCTGGAGCAGAACAGAATGTTCTACGAAAGACCTTCTCGCCTTTTCCAACAGCCGCCTCCAGCCATAGAGCAGCCGCCAACTGCTGATCGCGTGGAGGCCTTTTGGAGGGACATTTACGAACATCCTAAACCTTTCTCAGCAGACACTCCGGCCTTGGCGCAGTTCGAGTGCGTTTGTAGGAGGACTCCTAACTTGAATGTACTGCGTCATCCGATAAACACGGAAGAAATTCTTGACGCCTTACGAGGCGCAAAGAATTTCGCAGCTCCTGGCCCGGATGGCATAAACACCTACTGGTGGAAAAAATTCCCCAGTTGCCACCGGCATTTAGCTAGAGTTTTTAACTCGTGGCTGAATCAGGAGCAGCCAATTCCGGCTTGGTTTGTCGAGGGTCGAACCGTGCTTCTCCCGAAGACCGGAGATTTGTCTGATCCCAAAAACTACAGGCCAATAACATGTCTGAACGCATGTTACAAGCTCTTCACCAGAATCTTGTACATGCGTCTCCTTCAAGCTGTGAATCCTGTATTTTTCGACGTGTATGAACAGAGATGGTCAAAGAAAGGAGTAGCTGGCTGCAAGGAGAACTTGTTGATTGACCGATGTGTCACGCAGGACTCCGTGCAGTACAAGCGAAACCTTTGTATGGCCTGGATTGACTATCGCAAGGCATTCGACAGCACGTCTCATGAGCTCATTGTGCGGCTGTTGGAATGTCTTTCGGTGGATAATCAGATAGTGGGATGCATCAAACAACTGATGCCACTCTGGAAGACCCGGTTCACTATAACATCAGGTGAAACTCGGGTTCAGACAGAGTTGGTGTCATTGAAAAGAGGTGTCTTCCAAGGAGACTCCTTGAGTCCCTTGCTCTTTTGCATCTCACTTTTGCCTCTGTCCATAGCGCTGAGAAATACTAAAGGATACAGCTGTGGCACGCCCAATAACCGGAGGCACAAGGTCACCCATCTGTTTTATATGGATGACCTAAAACTTTATGCCTCCGGCCAACGCGAACTACAACAATCGCTGAGGGTGGTGCAGGAGTACAGTCATGCTATCGGAATGGAGTTCGGGACAGACAAATGTGCATTGGTTCATCTCAAGAAAGGACGAAGCGGAGATAGTGGAGATGAGGAACAGCTCGTTGATGGGAGCATCTTGCGACAACTGCATGCCGGAGATACTTATACCTACCTTGGAGTGGCGCAGCGTCATGTCCAAGAGGCAGCATTGGTTAAAGAGTGTCTCCGCCGCAAGTATTTGCACCGACTCCGGCAGATCTGGTCGTCAGAACTGTCCGGCAAGAACAAAGTCGCTGCCACAAACATGCTTGCGGTCCCATTGTTATTATACACCTTTGGTGCTATACACTGGAAAGTGAACGAGCTGAAGGAAATCGACACGAAGACCCGCAAAAGGATGAATATGGAGAGAAGCCTGCATCCTAAGTCCTCTGTCCCGCGAATATACCTCCCGCGACACCTGGGAGGGCGTGGACTATTGAGTTTGGAGCGTCTGCACAACAGAGTAGTACTGGCCACTGCCTGCTATGTAACGAACAGCACCGATCCCCTGATCCGCTTCGTGCGAGAGCACGAGAATGCGGGAAAAGGAGCCTTTCTTTTTAGCGCAGCGAAACGAGCAGCCGAGGAGCTCAGCCTCACACTCGACTTCAAGCGGAGGTGTCAGCAGTCGATTACGGAACTTGCTCCCGCAGAATTAAAAGCCCACATTAAAACTGCCGAAGTCGACTTCCTCTTAAGACTTCATAAAGATAAGCCAATGCATGGAATCTTCTACAAACATCTAGAAGAGCATGGCTTGTCTGAGCAGTTGACCTTCTCTTTCCTAAGGTCTAGTGGGTTGAAGTCGGAGACTGAGGGCTTTATAATGGCTTGCCAAGACGGTGTCTTCAACACCTTGGTATACCGTAGAAGGGTTATGGGTGTAGATGTACCCGACACCCATTGTAGAGCTTGCCGACAGGAGCTAGAGACGCTTATGCATCTCTTGTCGGCGTGTAAGACGTACGCTGGGACGGCTTACGTCCATCGGCACAATGCGGCTCTACGAGTGCTCTACTATCATTTGAGGCACTCATACGGTATCGATGAGACACCGGTGCTGCCATACGCTCCAGGGGATATAGAGTCCGTTGTGGAGAACGAGAGATGCCGGATTTACTGGAACTACCCGTTCCCCACGCTCGAGCTTGTACAGGCAAACAAGCCCGACATAGTCCTTCTCGACCACCAACAGAAGACGATGTTCGTTATTGAGTTTTCGGCGCCTACCGAAGTGAACATCGTCTCTAAGGAGGAGGAAAAGCGGACCAAATATCAGGAGTTGCTCGGACAACTTCGCAGGCTCTGGCCAGACTACACTGTAAGTCTGCTGGTTATGGTCATTGGATCCCTAGGTGGAATTAGGAATACGCTGCCCTCTGCACTGCGCAAAATACCGGTGTGCCGTGCGGCGGCGCACATCTTAGCCGCCAGAATGCAGAAGGCAGTCATCCTTGGGTCCCTTCGTCTACTTAGGGCGCACGATTCGCGGACCCAGTGATTGCTCACCTCACGGTGTGAGGAGTAGTCATTGGGTAATGGAACAGCAGCTCGGTGTGTCGGAGCCCGAGCTGCACCTTTTTGTTTTTAACATATATAATAATAATACGCGAGGGGTTGCTAGATCCTCTCAGTGGCGCCTCCCCAAGGTGGCGGATAGGGGAATGCCTCCCAGATATGGGTGGTACCGGGGAAATGAAATACCCGGGGCGGACCAAAACTAGCACAGTGGAATAGCGTCTGCATCCAGAGGATCGGCTATTCCACAATTAATAGGACACGACGGATCTCCATGTGAGGAGCGGTACTCCGACAGCGTCTGTTCTTCATGTTAGAAGCGGCTGTTTTCATAAACCCCCAGGAAGCCGCCCAACATCAACAGGCTATTCGGTGCGTGGCGACACCGAGGGGTATACCGAAGCCAAAGGATGTAAGTCGGTCGGCAACCTTGACAGGTCCATCCTCTGGAGGCAATTTGGACGGCTGCCTCCGGAAATGTCGGCTGCGGGCCCTAAGGCTAACCACCTGACGGGCCCTATCTTCGGGTTCGACCACCTCGAAGGAAAAGCACCCACACCGAGCCGGTTTCGGAAGCCGGCGTTGGGCAAGGTGGCGGTGCCTCGATTTGCCCTGATGACGACCCCCGCAATGACATGGACCGTTTTAGGTGGACGACGGAGCTCAAGGATGACCTGCTGAGCTGCTACGAGAGCAGTAGCCCGCGCCGTAGGGGATACATGTCCCGCATGTATGAGAGGTGGTGTGAAATGCACCCAGAGCATAGCACGCTTACCTCTCAGAATTTGCGAGATTATGTATCGTACCTCCGGAGGCAGGGATATGTTCGTGCTCCAGCTCAGCCTGCCCCTTCGGCGGACGGAAGGCCTGTTAACCAGGCTGAAAGTTTGCCGGTAAGGCCCGCTGAGAGGGAAATCGACCAAATCGTCTCACCTGGGGATTTCAGAGACTGAAGGGCCTTGCAGAACAACGGAAGGTCCTTGAAGCTGGCAGATTTAAAGAGAGAGGATGAGGTTGTTGGTGAACGTCTATCGGAGGCCTCTGACATTTGGAGCATCAATTGCGAAATTTACGCTGCGGCTCTGAGGCTAGCTAGACAGGGGAGAGTGAGAGACTCTCCTGTTGAGAGAGCACAGAGACGGGTGCGCCAAATGGAAGCGAAAATCCAGTTGGCTCGCCAGGAAGCATCCTGTATCCAGTGTGTTATGGAATATAGAGCGGCTGGGAAGCCATTTACGCGCCGAGTGCGCCAGATAGCCTACGGGTTGAGGCGCGACCATCATACACTCAGTCAAGCGGTACTGGTTGTTGTCAAGCAACACTGTCTTGACAGGATACGGATGTTAATCGCTGCTAAGCGATCGTTGGTGGCGCGGGCGAGAGGTCTGGAACAGAACAGAATGTTCTACGAAAGACCTTCTCGCCTTTTCCAACAGCCGCCTCCAGCCATAGAGCAGCCGCCAACTGCTGATCGCGTGGAGGCCTTTTGGAGGGACATTTACGAACAGCCCAAACCTCTCTCAGCAGACACTCCGGCCTTGGCGCAGTTCGAGTCCGTTTGTAGGAGGACTCCTAACTTGAATGTACTGCGTCACCCGATAAACACGGAAGAAATTCTTGACGCCTTACGAGGCGCAAAGAATTTCGCAGCTCCTGGCCCGGATGGCATAAACACCTACTGGTGTAAAAAATTCCCCAGTTGCCACCGGCATTTAGCTAGAGTTTTTAACTCGTGGCTAAATCAGGAGCAGCCAATTCCGGCTTGGTTTGTCGAGGGTCGAACCGTGCTTCTCCCGAAGACCGGAGATTTGTCTGATCCCAAAAACTACAGGCCAATAACATGTCTGAACGCATGTTACAAGCTCTTCACCAGAATCTTGTACATGCGTCTCCTTCAAGCTGTGAATCCTGTATTTCTCGACGTGTATGAACAGAGAGGGTCAAAGAAAGGAGTAGCTGGCTGCAAGGAGAACTTGTTGATTGACCGATGTGTCACGCAGGACTCCGTGCAGTACAAGCGAAACCTTTCTATGGCCTGGATTGACTATCGCAAGGCATTCGACAGCACGTCTCATGAGCCCATTGTGCGGCTGTTGGAATGCCTTTCGGTGGATAATCAGATAGTGGGATGCATCGAACAACTGATGCCACTCTGGAAGACCCGGTTCACTATAACATCAGGTGAAACTCGGGTTCAGACAGAGTTGGTGTCATTGAAAAGAGGTGTCTTCCAAGGAGACTCCTTGAGTCCCTTGCTCTTTTGCATCTCACTTTTGCCTCTGTCCATCGCGCTGAGAAATACTAAAGGATACAGCTGTGGCACGCCCCATAACCGGAGGCACAAGGTCACCCATCTGTTTTATATGGATGACCTAAAACTTTATGCCTCCGGCCAACGCGAACTACAACAATCGCTGAGGGTGGTGCAGGAGTACAGTCATGCTATCGGAATGGAGTTCGGGATAGACAAATGTGCATTGGTTCATCTCAAGAAAGGACGAAGCGGAGATAGTGGAGATGAGGAACAGCTCGTTGATGGGAGCATCTTGCGACAACTGCATGCCGGAGATACTTATACCTACCTTGGAGTGGCTCAGCGTCATGTCCAAGAGGCAGCATTGGTTAAAGAGTGTCTCCGCCGCAAGTATTTGCACCGACTCCGGCAGATCTGGTCGTCAGAACTGTCCGGCAAGAACAAAGTCGCTGCCACAAACATGCTTGCGGTCCCATTGTTATTATACACCTTTGGTGCTATACACTGGCAAGTGAACGAGCTGAAGGAAATCGACACGAAGACCCGCAAAAGGATGAATATGGAGAGAAGCCTGCATCCTAAGTCCTCTGTCCCGCGAATATACCTCCCGCGACACCTGGGAGGGCGTGGACTATTGAGTTTGGAGCGTCTGCACAACAGAGTAGTACTGGCCACTGCCTGGTATGTAACGAACAGCACCGATCCCCTGATCCGCTTTGTGCGAGAGCACGAGAATGCGGGAAAAGGAGCCTTTCTTTTTAGCGCAGCGAAACGAGCAGCCGAGGAGCTCAGCCTCACAGTCGACTTCAAGCGGAGGTGTCAGCAGTCCATTACGGAACTTGCTCCCGCAGAATTAAAATCCCACCTTAAAACTGCCGAAGTCGACTTCCTTTTAAGACTTCATAAAGATAAGCCAATGCATGGAATCTTCTACAAACATCTGGAAGAGCATGGCTTGTCTGAGCAGTTGACCTTCTCTTTCCTAAGGTCTAGTGGGTTGAAGTCGGAGACTGAGGGCTTTATAATGGCTTGCCAAGACGGTGTCTTCAACACCTTGGTGTACCGTAAAAGGGTTATGGGTGTAGATGTGCCCGACACCCTTTGTAGAGCTTGCCGACAGGCGCCAGAGACGCTTATGCATCTCTTGTCGGCGTGTAAGACGTACGCTGGGACGGCTTACGTCCATCGGCACAACGCGGCTCTACGAGTGCTCTACTATCATTTGAGGCACTCATACGGTATCGATGAGACACCGGTGCTGCCATACGCTCCAGGGGATATAGAGTCCGTTGTGGAGAACGAGAGATGCCGGATTTACTGGAACTACTCGTTCCCCACGCTCGAGCTTGTACAGGCAAACAAGCCCGACATAGTCCTTCTCGACCACCAACAGAAGACGATGTTCGTTATTGAGTTTTCGGCGCCTGCCGAGGTGGACATCGTCTCTAAGAAGGAGGAAAAGCGGACCAAATATCAGGAGTTGCTCGGACAACTTCGCAGGCTCTGGCCAGACTACACTGTAAGTCTGCTGGTTATGGTCATTGGATCCCTAGGTGGAATGAGGAATACGCTGCTTTCTGCACTGCGCAAAATACCGGTGTGCCGTGCGGCGGCGCACATCTTAGCCGCCAGAATGCAGAAGGCAGTCATCCTTGGGTCCCTTCGTCTACTTAGGGCGCACGATTCGCGGACCCAGTGATTGCTCACCTCACGGTGTGAGGAGTAGTCATTGGGTAATGGAACAGCAGCCCGGTATGTCGGAGCCCGGGCTGCACTTTTTTGTTTTAAACATATATAATAATACGACTTTATTTAATCAAAAAATTAGTAGTAACGAAAATGGCATATTAAACTACTGGCGGAGTCTAGCACATGCTATTCCACTCAACCAGAACCAAAATATGTTGTATATTATCACCAACAAATTGATTGATTGAAGTGATTTGATGGGCCTAGTTACATTTAGGTCTTTATTAAGAGCTAACCATGATCACAGATAGTTTGTTGGATTTATTTTGTATATTAAATATGAATACATGGGATTTATCATTTATTATTAGAAAATAACTTCATATCATATTGTGCTTACACAAAGTTAAAATACATGTTGTAATTATAAAAATAATGTTCTAACTTTGACACAATACATAATCTACCCTGGAAGGGCCCCAGTCCCTGTAGCATCTTACTTCATATGTGCTGCTTGAGATGTCACTCGATGTATCATGTCCACCCCATCCTGCAAAAGTAAATTGCATGACTATAACTTAGTAACTACAGTTCATCAATAGCAATAAACTCTTCAAATTAGTTATGAATGTGAATAAAGGTTATGTGTGGGGAACTGCAGTGTTGAATTAGTATTGATATTTTCATTTCAGTAATTGCGAAGAACATAACTGCATAGCATAAGGTGCTTTAGGGTACCATCATACAACACACAATTCCCCAACTTTAATCACAGTGCTGTGATAAAAACTGTCACCCATACATATGAATAATTGTTGGTCACTGCAAATGTAAATATTATACAACACAATGTGACCATCATAAGACCACTATCATAACTAGTAGACACGCTGACAATAATAACATACTACTGTAGAATAGTTTAGAACTAATGCAACATTAAATTCTCATTTAAACACAAAGGCTGGGTAACGAGTACCTATGCATGAGACCCAGTCATGGTAACAATTATTATGAAAATAGGGATTATCCAAAATAAGGTGTATAACCCTATAAGTTCCACGAAGATTATGACGTGCCACAATAATATCTAACATGTAGAGCACAGCCTGACAAATATTAAATTGATTTTGCCTCTTTTATGAGATCACATAAAACAACTATCATGCTACTTTACCTGTGTCCAGCACGCACCATTCCTTGTAGCTTCAGAACCATGAGTATTGAAACTGTCGGCCAACCCGTCCTACTTCTATGGTCTCAGTAAGCTTTCCTAAACTCACTGGCTAATAACAAATGCTCTTCTACCAACCTACGTCCCTCACGTTGGGTCGTTGACTCCGTTGGTTCCAGTGTAGAAAATGAAAAACAACATACGCACTTGTTATCCACACAGTATCTGAGGCGCGAATAAACTATACCTGCACATACCACTTTCACGAACCCCTCTGTCGATCATGTACTGCAGGGGGTCTTCTCACATTACGCACCCGAGAATATGTATATAGCTGTGGTGGCTATTTTCGGCTAAAACAACAACAATGAACAATAAAATAAAAAATAAGTACGGTTAGGTTGTTGGGTTAGGCTCATCAGCTGACTGCTGAGGAACTGGAAGCCGCCATCACTGTCATGACACGCCTCTCAGCATTGCCACTCGCTGGATATTTCCAAAATTGACGTGTTATCCAGAGATTATCCAACGAATTTCCAACGATCGATTGCCGATGTGACACTTGAATAGGTCCGCCGTTTAGGCGCAAATCACCATTTTTGGTATAAGCAGGTATCAGAAAAAAATTGAATATCGCAGCGATTGTAAAACTTAGAAGGACTTGACTTTGCGGTACGACTAAGCATGAAATGCATCATCTTAGATCGAAATTTTTTTCTGATACCTAATTATACCAAAAATGGTGATTTGCACCTAAACGGTTCGTTTAAGGTTCCATGTGTGTCACATGAAGTCACACTAGAATTGACCAAGGAATCCAAATATGCAATAATATATAGCGGGTTCCATTTAAAAAAATGTATGTTTGATATGAATCACCCTGTATAAACGTCAAAATTTAAGTGAACATATTTTTACGTTATAGCCCTCAAAGGTCTCTAGTCAAGTGACAGATTTTTGAAATATTTTTTAGTAAGCCCACAATCTTCCACGCACTATTGGCCCACCCTGTATAGTGGTTCTCTCTATCACCTTGATGTATGGGTCTCTATGGGCTACCAGAACTGTGGACGCATCTTTTTGTTAAATTTGTGTTCCAAACAAACATAACATAAATCTGCATGTCTCTCCTGCGTAAGAGGCATTAAATGCATTGGTTGCAGTGTCTGGACAGCTCTTTCGTGTATCTTTGTAAATAATGTTGCTCTATAAAAATTTAGAATCAGTGCCGCATAAAATTATGTACCTGTATGCTTACTTACCCTTCCCGCGTCTCGCTATTTTGCTATTCGCTGGAATTTTCCATTTTGACAAACCTTAAGGCGGGTACAAATCTGCGCGCCGCAAACACGCTCCGTGTGTGTGACGCGCGTTAGTTGCGCGCGTTAGGTATTTCTTGAGATGAAACTTTTCCGTTCTACGAACCTTATGCGATCCACACTGAATTTGCGTGCGCTTCTTGTGAACTCCATATAAATCTAGCGAACAGGCTGCGCATGTGCGGCGCGCATATTTGTAAGGACCTTTATGTTTGTGGTTTTTGGGCGTGCACATTTAATGTGGATCGCATAAGGTTCGTCAAAATGGAAAATGTCAACGAACACCTGACGCGCAACGAACGAGCGGTACACACACACAGCGCGTAGATTTGTACGCATCTTTACACGCTACCGTCCAAATCTGTACGACAAAAATACAAAGCATTAGTTGAAAAACCGACTGGAGGTGATTGCGACGCGCGGTGTGCGAGCGGCGCGCGCGCCACTTGAGAACCCCGTACAAATCTAGCGGATAGGCTGCGGTTCATAATAGTGGATATGGGATAGCACCATGGTTACTGACACCATTTAAACAATTCATCAACAGACAAGAGGAGTTATACAACCGCCTACAAGCAAAAGAAGGGATTAGAATTGGACAAGGTTCCGACCAATTCGAAGAACGCTGTCCTATCCTTGCTAACATATATCCGTATTTATCATATAAGAACCTAATTTACAAGGTAAGAAGCCGGTTGTGTTTATTGAAAAATCGAAACTTCTTTTCAGGCTTGTCCTTCACGGGCAGGTAAAACGCCGCCGTTTCTCCGCTAGCAAACGCTTGCTCCAACAAGACTATGCTATTCAAATGAGGCCGACTACACGGGCGTGTTAGCCGCGCCGCCTGCCACGGTTCAGGCGGTCCGCACGCCTCTAGCCGCTAGCGTTTTGTAGGTACTCGGATTCCACGTGGCGAGAACAAGCGTTTTTACCGCCTCCACGAGTGTGGCTCGCTACAAAAGCATTTTGCAGTACGACATTATGTTTGACACTGAAAAGTTCATCCGCCAAATTGAAAAAGGCCACCTTCGTACAATGTGCAGTCAAAAGACTACAGCAATCGAGAAGAGAAAGCGAAGTGTTGGGCCGAAGTTGCGGAAACAATGTTCGAAGACTGGCATTCTACTCCTGTCGCCACCAAGGATATCAGAGGTTATTTCTACTTGTTGTTAGTTATACTTACTAACATATATACGTACTGATTTTTTAACTAGAACAAACAAAACAAGTCCAAAAGAAGTCCTGCCACGCAACCGATCTGCACAGTGTCCATTTTGAAACTAAATGCAAGACCTCGGTATACTGATGTGAGCGGCAAAAACGCCGCGTTTAACTGCCCGTGAAGTATGAGCCCGCATTTTGGCCGCTGTGTAACCGCCGCGTTTTGACGGTCGCGTGAAGTAAGGGAAATTTGGGAGCATTTGCTAGTGGGAAACGGCGCCGTTTTACCTGCCCGTGAAGTACAAGCCTGGAAATATCTTTGACTTACTCGTCCTGCTGTTCAGCATTTTGGGACTGCTCAAGTTAACGCACAAGTATTTCCTCTCGTTTGATTTGTAGACGAATCAATTCTAATCGTTATAATAAAATAGTCGTTGAAACTGCAAGCATTTACTTTCAAGTAAAATGAGTAAAACCTAGCAAGTATACATACACTTATTTTTATTCGGCTCACCCATTGTTTGAGAAGAAGGAACAGTGAATCTTCGTTATTTCTGTCGAAGATGATTGGGTGAAAATTTAATTTTAGGCTTAAGATATCCTTAGCTTTTTTCGCCCTAAATGATTATATTGAGGCATTATTCTCTGTGAACCGCCGTAGTCTGGTGTAACGAGTTACCGGCTCTCGTTCCACTCACGCTCCTTCGTTACGTCAGCTGCAGAAAACTGAGGATACATGAATATGTCAACACTTACTGATAACAACTATATGTGAGAGGTAGTCAGGTTGCAACGTATACATTTCTTGCTTCTTCTTACAGCTCGCGCCAACTCCGTTGCATTTAATGACTTTTATCTCCTTGGGCCGCACTGCTACGGTTACCGGTGTTACTTCGATGCGCTAGAACAACAACAAAAGCTCTATTAGTTATATGTTTATAAAAATTGCCCTCAATGACTTCATCTGTTCGTTTGACTATAATCACAACGTCATCACTACACCAGAATCAAGCCTCAAGGTATGAGGAATCATATGTGCACAGCTTAAGAAAATTTTGAATATACAGGGTAGGGTGCCAATTTAGTGTGTAATTCTTCAACATCTCGTAAGATATACCCGGCAGAAGAAAATGTGAAATACAAAAGTTATTTGGTCCCGAAAATGTCACGAAATATACAGGGTGTTGCGGGAAATCAGGGTAGAATCAACTTTATTTTTTATATGGAACCATTTACTTTTTTTTAACCTTATTTACTTTTCATCATGGATCTTTATTTCACCCAAATATATTTCTGGGATCGGTTGCGACGTTGCCAAGATATTATTTACTTTCAATTAATTTCCGGATTTGCAAGGTCGCAAGTAATACGTCCAAATTGATATATCCCTTTAACTTTTCTCAATGATATTACACCTATAGTTACTTGAATGTTAGGCGAATATTACTTTGGATGTTACTAATATGCGTCTACTGGGTGTTATCGGGAGAATTTTACATTATGGTAATTTGAAACTCATTTTACTTTGTGTTTTATATGTAACACCCTGCACGTTTATTGAAAATCGAATTATCCACTAATACCCTATCTCGCCTCGTAATACTTTTTTGAGTTTGCGGTGTTGCCAGGATATAAATCTTATCATTAATACCTGAGGGGTTTTAAACATGCAGAATTCAAAAATGCTAACAGCAATGCTGCCGGATTTACCACTTTTACGTTACATGTCATTGAATGGCGCATGTGGAATCTAGTCCAGGTCTCGCCATTTCAAAATTTTGTTGCTATCGATTACTGAGATAAGGCAACACCGCTTTTTCAGTAAACACTACCGGAAGGTTTATATATTTCCAAAATTGCCACAGATGGAACGAAAAAATTCAAAACTTGGAAGGTTTTGAACATGCATAATTAGAAAATGCTAACAGCAGTATTGTCAGATTTTCTGCTTTTACGTTTCACGTCATAATTTTGTTATTTTAAGCGGAATTCCCTATTTATGACGTGTAGCGTAAAAGTAGTAAGTCTGACAACACTGAGGTTAACTTAATTTTGCATGGTCAAAAACCCCCAGGTATTGAACTTTATTGTTCCAGCTGTGGCAGGTTTGGAGATATTTTTGAGCGTTCTGTTACTCTTTTACTAACCTGGTATAAGAAATAGATAGCATATGACCATGGACTACTACCATGTTAAATGAACCATACAGTGCGTTCTATTAATAAAAATCAGGGATATGTTCGTTTGATAATTTGGAAGAATAATTTATAACTTAAGAACGTCACAATCTAGAAAATAAATATTACGAAGCGAGATATTAGTGGATGCTTCGATTTTGAATAAAACATAGAGTTATTCCAATCATTTGGTTCACAGAAAAATCGGAAAAATGAAGGGTACCGGCTGGATTCGATCCAGCGTCTCCGGCATTCTAGGCCAGCGCCTTATCAACTGTGCTACGGTGCCCCGCCCCACAGCCGATATACAGCGCCTATGACCCGGTGTCGACTCCACCGACACCCACCACTCCCCCGTGTATCTCTCTGCGAACCATGCATTTCAGTCATCAAGAGACATCTAGTCGGCAGTTGGGTGGGTGTGAATCTCTCACCACTTTTTGCACGACAGCTCTCTATGCTACTGAACTACGACTCCTCAGTCGGCCAGGATTTCATGTGATGAAAGGTGCTTGCTTACTCCGCAAGAGGGAGATGATTCCAATCATTTGGTTCCAGCCGGTACCCTTTATTTTTCCGATTTTTCTGTGAACCAAATGATTGGAATCATCTCCCTCTTGCGGAGTAAGCAAGCACCTTTCATCACACATACACACATATATTTGTAAAATATAAAAGTAAAATGACTTTCAAATTACATCAATTTGAAATTCCTCCAAAACAGCCTGTAGACGCATAGTAAGTTGCATCCAAAATAATATTCACCTAATATTCGAGTAGCTATCTTTATAAAATTAATGAGAAAATTTAAAGGAAATATATTAATTTGGAAGTATTAGCTGCGACCTTGCTAATGCAGAAATTAATTGAAAATAAAGTATAACTTCACAACATTGCAACCGATCCCAGAAATATCTTAGGCCTAAATGGAGATCAAGGATGGAAACGAAGTTAAAAAAAGTTAATGGTTTTGTATAAAAAAATCAAGTTGATCGCAAGCCTTTTTTTCCAAAACACCCTGCATATTTTAAAACTTTTTTTGGATTTGCATTGTAAACAACTGAATAACTTTTGTATTCGATATTTTCTCATACCAGGTATTGCAGGACATCGAAGAATTACATACCAAATGGACACCCTGTATGTTGGGTAGAGCTGAACTGGATAATAGGAATGACTGTAACGAATTCTGTGGCTATCGTTATTTTGACCATGCGCAGTAATAAGAAATAGGTAAATAATTCCCAATAATGACAACAGGGGTTCATTATTTACGGCGAATAAGTGTAATATTATTTTTGCCGTTAGTTTGACATGGACCAGAAAATGTTTTCTCCGAAACGGTGCTTCAAAGTTTCACTTTCCATGCCTTCGCCCATATTTAACCTTAAATGTTGTATGGTAGTCAACATTATTGTGGAAGAAGAAAAACGAATGAGTAACCTACTGGCTTCTTCTAACGATGTTTTGAAATATTTCATCCATAATCAATAAGACAATTAGGATAGTTTAGCGCTTTAAAGGTTGTACCCGAACAAAAAAATTAATACATCAAATAATCAAAAATCTGTTAATTTAATAATTCTTGTGTAGCAGTAGTGGCCTAAAAAATCTATTATAACTGTTATTATTACTACTTTTATTATTTGCAACGTTATATGAAATGGATGTCAGGGATTAAAAGGGTGTAGGGACTCTAGGGTATAGCGCGCGAAATTGAGAATCCAAGAAAATACGTATTCCCGTGGTAGCGAGGAGGCGTGGCCGCCTGTTTCCTTTCTCTAGTATGTGTGTCTAAGATGAGGGGAGGTAAGTCCAAAAGTCCAAAGGTAGGATCAAAAGGTCCAAAGGTCATCATAAAAATGAATTTCAGATTTCGAAGCTCCTGACGTTACCTTTAAACCTGCAGTAATGGTTCAAAAATCAAATTGGAGAAAAAAGCTTACGCTGTGTCACTTCGGTGGCCTTGTTTGATCATAAGATCAAACAAACTTACCTAAGTGATGTTCGATCTGGATTATATTACGGCCTCGCTGGAGCAAATAAAGAAGTCTGTAGTACCCCCGCTTCCGCGCCACTGGACCACAATTTTTGAAGAATTTGGTAGTACTCTGCCTGCCGGCGGTGCCTGGTTCCTTATCGCTCAGAACTGCCAGTCGTTTTTAAAGTTGTTGTTGCAAGAAGGGGTTATAAGTTTGTGTATCTTCCAATTTATAGGGAAGGGAGGGACTTTATTTGCTCCAGCGAGGCCGTAATATAATCCAGATCGAACATCACTTAGGTAAGTTTGTTTGATCTTATGATTATATTACGGCCTCGCTTCCGCAAATAAAGAAGTCTGTAGATGTTTAAAGTAATTTGCAACAACAAATGAGGTCAAAATATTATATTTATGCATGACCTAGTAACAACAATTTAGTATCTTATCAAAAATAAGCCTGCTTCCCAGAATTCCCAGAACACCCAGAAATAAATACATAACATTACAACTAAGTAGAAAACACAACCTTTGCAAACTGCTCATTGTCAACTAAAGGCCGGTTATAGAAGTTTGCGAACGTTCTGGAATTGTGAGACCAACCCGCCGCTAAACGGATGGTTTCAAAACTAACACCTGCTCTTGCTGCAGAGGAGGTGGACGCATGCCTTGTACTTTGCGGCTTGAATATTGACATGTCCAGCCCACTTCTTTCTAACATGTCTTTGATCCATCTGCTAATTGTAGGAGTAGATGCTTTTCGATGCGGCTTTTTGAAAGTAATAAAAAGCCAATCACACGAGTTTCTCAAACCTTTGGTGACGTTCAAGTATCTAATGAGAGTGCTTGCTACACATATCTGAGGTTCGTCATTAAAGAATGGCAAATTTAATATGGGCTGTGATCTGTTGATTGAAGATGTTTTTATGCGGTCTGAAATCTTGATTAAGACGTTTTGGGGTTGAATTGAAATGTTACTAACTTTAATCAATGCTAATGTTTGTAACCTTTGACCGGTAGCTAAGGCCAACAAAACTGCAAGTTTCTTACCCAAAGTTTCGAGGGACAGGGTTTCCGTATTAAGCGTCTTCACAAGAGATAACACTATCTGTGGATCCCAAATATTTTCATATCTCGCCTTTGGTGGTCTTTTACCAAAGACACCTTTGAAAAAGCGCTTCATTCGAAAATCCTGTCCTAAGTCTGGCCCTGCGATCTGAGATATAGCCGATCTATAAGAATTGAGAGTACCATAGGTAGCTCCTCTATTGAAGTGAAATGTTAAAAATTCCAGAACGTTCTCAACAGTTACTTGGTATGGGTTAATGTCTTTGCCTACGCAAAATGTCCACCATAGGCGAAGGCCCCCATTATATTGTTTCAAGGTCACATCGGTGATCGAAGCCAAACATATGTCCAATGCCTCTAAGGGCACTCTCCCTTGTAATAGCGCCTCCCTGACAACTTCCCTGCTACCAGGGTAAGATTTCTCCACAATGGGTGGGGGACTCCGCTAAATGAAAGTAAATGCATGTTAGGAGTAAAAATTAAGGGATCTCCTATCAATAAGGTCTTGAATATAGGATACCAAGGCTGCGAACACCACTGAGGTACAACAATGATGCCCTCAGCCTTGTCCTTGATTATTTTTTGTAATACTTTTAATATTAGTGAAAAGGGCGGGAATGCATAAAAGGCCATTCCCTGCCAATGTAAGGTGAAGGCATCGACGTTGTAAGCCTCTGGATCTCTAAGCCAAGATATAAAAATTTCACATTTTTTGTTGATACGACTTGCAAATAAGTCAATTTTTGGGACGCCAAACTTATCAACAATTTTTGAAAAGGCGAACTCTGAGAGGGACCATTCAGTTTCCATATGGACCTGACGAGAAGCCCTATCAGCGTCTACGTTTGTTGTCGAGTTAATATATGATGCAAAAATGATTATTTGTTTCTCCTCGCAGTAGTTCCAGATTTTTCGCGCTAATCTGTTCAGATTTGTGAACTTAACACTGCCAAATCTGTTAATAGTGGATACTGCAGTGGTGTTATCGATTCTACATAAAACATGGCAATTAGAGAGATTTTTGCTAAAACATTTTAAGGCAAAAAGAGCCGCTAATAGCTCTAGTTCATTAATATGCTTATGTTTTTCTCTAGTTGACCAGAACCCAAAAATAGTCTCGCTGTCACAATGTGCTCCCCAACCCGATTTTGAAGCATCAGAAAATATTTCAATAGCAAATTTTTCATGGTGAATATAATTATATGATAGGTCTATGTGGGCAAGCCACCATGAAAAATCAGGCGACAAATGTGGAGCAATATTCATCTTGGCATCATAATTACCATTAACTCGATTAAGTGCTTTGAGTTTTTCACGTTCAAATAATTTAATGTACAAAAACCCATATCGAATGGCTGGGGCTGCTGAGACCAAATTGCCAATAAATTTTGAAAACTCTCTTATCACACATGCTTTTTTTGTGGAAAATTGTTGTATTAGTTTTTTCAACTTAGCCCGCTTTTTTTGAGGTAATGATATAGTCATATTACTTGAATTATATTGAAACCCAAGAAATTTGCAAATTCGATCTGGATTAAGAGCACTCTTTTTATGGTTTATAAGAAACCCTAGGTGTTCTAATAGCCTGATAGTTTCCCGTGTATTGAGTGCACATTCTTTGCGTGTTTTTCCAAGAAGTAAAAAATCATCCAAATAATTAACAGAGAGAAACCCATTTTTTCTCAGATGATATATAACTGGTCTTAAAATTTTTGTGAATATCTGTGGAGCGCAGGACAACCCAAATGGTAAGCAGTTATATTCATAAATTGAGCCCTTAAAACGAAATCTCAGGTACTTTTTATGTCTATTATGTATTGGCACTAAATAATAGGCGTCTTGCAAATCAATGTTCTGCATATAACAGTTGGGTGTAATGACCTGAGAAACGGTCTTGTGAGTTTCTAATTTAAAATGAGAAGTCCTTACAAACTCATTGAAGGACTTGAGATTAATAACTAATCTGTGAGATCCATCTGGTTTTGGTATAATGAAAACATTTGATATAAATTGATCTTTATGGGGTTTTACCAGCGATAACACTCCCTCCTGTAGCAATTTTTTAATCATGTTATCAATAACGCCACATTCTTTTTGTGACCTTTCTGGCTCTAGAGGAGGTATTATTTGTACGGGTTTTTCAATAAGAGGAATTTTAAGACCATTTATGTAAGATATCACCTTGCTATGGAAACCAAGGTCCTTCCACCTTTGGGAAAACAAACTTAGCCTGCCGCACGGCTTACTAACCCCTAATATAGGCGTCGTCTCTCGACGCTGCTGCTGTGACGATGAGTTGAATATGTACGATGATTCTTGGTCCTTTTGTGAGTGTTGTTTGGTTGTGCGTTGTTCGGTAGTGGAGTGCGTCTCTGGAACCTGCGACCCATCTGCTGCACCCCTTTTGCAAATGGGTGACGAAAGTTTCCCTGTTTTGAAGTAGAGGCTACGGTGGAACTCGGCTGCCTATTTTTCTTGACCTTCAGTTGCTCATCCGACTTCTCAAGTTTTTTAGCAGCCTCTATTGTGTTTTCTAACCCTGTACCGAATAACCACTCCGAGATAGTAGTATTCTGTAGGGTTTCCTTGAGATCCTTATTCAAATTTAATAGCAGAAGTTCTCTTCGTGAAACTGATTCATGATGAAAAACGTCACAAAGCAGGCGTAAGGCGTCATTGGAAGTCTCTATGTATCTAAGGTTATCCTCCCCACCCTTTTTAGCCAAGTCGGATGTAAATTGGACTAAGGCGGAAATGACCGCTGCAATCTGTTCCTGTAGTGTGGATAAGCGATTATCTCGTTTTAGAGTGTTTTCTTGAATGGCAACTTTCACCTCAGGGTTCAGTTTGGGAGGTACAATCGCCTTCATATTCTCTGGAGGAAGGTATTTTTTAATGAGATCCACCCTTGCCTCCTCCTTCAGCCCACTTAGCAAAACCTTCTCATAGCGTGGAACCAACTCCTCCAGAATTGGCTCAGAAAAACACTTTTCTGGAAGCTCTGCGTCGCCAAGTATTGAATTAATATTCACTGTTTCGGGTACCAAGTTATCTGTAACAACCAAGAATTTACTTTTACCATTTTACCACTCTAGGTTTGCTACAAAGATTTTGCAATAAGCAGCTGATGTCGTACCTGCGTCACTCTAGACTCAGGTCAACTACAATAAAACATTTTTACCACTCTAGGCAAAAGTTTAGTAAAACATGGTCACTCTAGACACATGAGTATATCGATGGTGCTGTAAGACCATTGTGAGACACTCGGCATAAGACATTTTACCACTCTAGGTAAAAAGTTTAGTAAAACATTGTCACTCTAGACACATGATTATGTCGATGGTGCTCTGAGTCACTCTAGGCTCTAGGCACATCACACGATAAATTAATTCCTCTGATGAAAATAAAAAGGGAGATTGTTGTACCTACCAGTGCCGCCAGTATTTGAGTGAGCATCTGTAGGTGCCCTCGACTCATCTTCATTTGACGAGAAATCATCGGAATCCACAATGTCACTATGGGATGCATTATCACTTGCTGAATAATCTGATGAATGGACCGGTGAACGACGACGTCGCTTTTGTCTTTGTTCTATCACATTTAACCGCTGCATCACTGATTCTAACATTATCTTGATTTCCGCACCATCCACTTTCTCCGAACTTCTCGATCTTTTCTTGCCTCGAACCTTTTCCCCGGACATTTTTCACGAGGTTGAGCAATATGTAAACAACGCGAAACTTGTGGCATATATGGCACAAAAACGAAGACTGGCAGTTCTGAGCGATAAGGAACCAGGCACCGCCGGCAGGCAGAGTACTACCAAATTCTTCAAAAATTGTGGTCCAGTGGCGCGGAAGCGGGGGTACTACAGACTTCTTTATTTGCGGAAGCGAGGCCGTAATATAATTGTTTAATTTACAGACAGTTGAAGAATGTATAATTTTACATTGCGAGTTTTTCTGCACACTAAATAGCTTTTTTGAAAAACATACTCTGAGATGTCCTTTATTAAGGTCTTAACTACCACCTTCTGAAATATTGTGTATGTAGTTTGAAAGACAAGTGAGCTCTGTTCGAAATGGGAATTCGTGTTTTACATGCCAAATACATATGTATAAATGCGTGTACCAGGCCCCTTAAAGTTACGCTTAAGCGGAGAAAACATGATGGTCAGCATTTTGCTTAAGCCTATATGTATGTATATCATACATTTAACTTTTCGGCTGATTAAAAAAATGGTCAACATGGCTTAAAATATCTAACTAAACACAGAACAGTGCGGATGAAGCACGTTTTTCACCCAGTTATTTCGAATACACGAAATTTAAATGTCCGAAACGTCTAAGAACAAAACTGGAACTGGAACCGGAACTTAAAAAAATCTATAGATCTGAGAATCTGGTGAACTGAAAACATATAACTTCTTTCGTTTTGTTTGTGTTTCACTTCCAATCTCAATTAAAATTAAGATATGTACTGCTTCAGTAACTAGGTCAAAATGTTCAAGGATACAGAAAACAGATGATGAACACATGCAAACCTTTTTCAAACTTAACCTATGGTTGCCTCTCTTACTCTTCAACTCAACAATAACAGTTCTCACCGTAATTAACAGAATAACAATCAGTTCATCTCTAAAACGTGTCAAAAGTTTCGGCATTTTACAGATCTTACGTACTAGATCAAACGTTCCTAAATTACAGCAAATAAGGAATATTATGTTTTTGGATTATTACTTTACTGCCACTAGATGGGTTTTAGACTTTTAGAAAACTACAAACCATTTTCACCATAGAAGTAACCTACCTAAATTGGTCAAAATAACTTTAGTACCTTCAGAGTTAAAGAAGGGGCAAGAATTACTGAGAAGATTCGACAGACAGACGGACAGACCGACGGAGAGAGTGAAATGTTTCTTTTTAAGAAGGAGATATGAGGTTGGGAAGTTATATTAGGACCTGTTACGACCAAACGTAGACTGAAAAGGGAATATACCAAGACCGTTGGTGCATACTCACATTTTTAATGTTTAGCTTAGGTACATAAACATAGCCATCATTCATTTGAACTTGTTGTTTTGAAGAGAAGAGCTCGGCCTCTTGCACCCTCTTGCGAAGTATGGGAAAATATGGGTTTGCGATTGCCACGTAGGTATTAATAATTCAACGTCCTGGGTAGCAACCAACACCTGTCGGTTTAAACGCTACTGCTGGCGCTCGTTCAACTCCCACTATGTATATACGGATATTCATCGTTATTCACACGTCTCTTGTTGGTGCGACACTATTCCCAACGGGAAAGGAGCGCTTTATGTAACGGGCCACATTCGGTTTTTAGCAGAAAATATTCGAAGCCGCTTTTAGATGATGCGATATCGAGCGAGAGCATCGATCGATGTAGTTCTTTCCATAATAATCTTCTATATACCTTAAAAGTTCAATCATTTATCATATAGACCGATTTATATGCAGAAATATACTTTACGTGCATATGGCAACTATAATACTGTTACTTCTGGAGCACCCATATAGTGTGGGACCGCAAGCATATTTTGTGACAGCGACTTTCTTCTTACCGGACAGTTCTGATGACCAGATCTGCCAGAGTCGGTGCAAGTACTTATGGCGGAGACACTTTTTGACCAATCCTGCCTCTTGGACATGACGCTGCGCTACTCCAAGGTAAGTACAAGTATCTCAGGCTTGCAGTTGTCGCAAGATGCTCCCATCAACGAGCTGCTCCTCATCCTTGCTAACTGCGCAGCGTCCCCCTTTGAGATGAACCATGGCACACTTGTCTAAACCGAACACCATTCCAATAGCTTGACTGTACTCCTACACTACACTCAGCGACTGCTGTGAATAGCATTGTCCGGAGGTCATCCATGTAGAACAGATGGGTAATCTGGTGTCTCCCCTAATTGGTCGTGCCACAGCTGTATCCCTTAGTATTTTTAAGCGCTTTGGACAGGGGCAGTGGAGAGATGCAAACGAGCAAGGGACTCAAGGAAGACGCCTCTTCTAAATGATACCAACTCTGTCCGTACTTTGGTTTCACCTGATGTTGTAATGAACCGGGTCTTGCAGAGTGGCATCAACTGTTTGACGCATCCCACTATTTGATCATCTGTCAAAAGACTTTCCAACAGGCGCAAAATGAGCTCATGAGATGTAGTGTCGATAGTCAATCCAGGCCATAGAACGGTTTCGCATGTACTACATGGCGTCCTGTGTGAAAAAGCGGTCAATCAATATAGTATCCCTTCAGCCAGCCAGTCCTCTCTTAGACTCTCATTGTTCATATACGCTGAGAAATACGGGATTTATAGGTTGAAGGATATGCATGTACAAGATTCTGGTGAAGAGCTTGTAACATGAGTTCAGATATGTTATTGGCCTGTAGTTTTTGGGATCAGACAAATCTCCGGTCTTCCGAAGAAACACGGTTCGATCCTCGACAAATCAAGCCGGAATTGGCTGCTTCTGATGTAGCCACAAGTTAAAAACTCTAGCTACATTTTTTCATCCAGTAGGTGTTTATGTCATCCGAGCCAAGAGCTGCGAAGTTCTTTGCGCCTCGTAAGGCGCCTCACACAAACAGATCGAACCGCACCAAGGTCTTAGAGTCTCCCTGGACTACTTCTTCCTATAGAAGGTTGGCTACAACTTCAGCAAATCGTTCTCTGTCTTTCGACATTCTGAGTAGTGTCTGTGTATTCAGACCTATCCAGGGTCTCAGATTCTTCAGCCACGAACACTGTCTTCTGCCCGGACCTCGTTTACCCTCGACTTTGCCCTTCATAATTAGTCTTAAAAATTCATATTTAGAACCCCTTCATACGTATCCTAAATAGCTGGTCTTTCGTTTTTTTTATTATTATTTCTAGTAAGCTCTCTATCGGTATTAATTCTTCTTAACACTGTTTTATTGGATATATGTCCTGTCCATGATATTTTTACCCACATCTCGAATGCTTCTAGTCGCCTCATGGACCAGATTCCTAGTACAAAAGTATTGAGCATATGTAGGTCTTCACGAATATGTATCTAATCTGCGTCTAATATTGGACAGGTCCCTCGAAAAAGCCTCCACACGATCGGTAGTTTGCGGCTACTGTATGGCGCCTCGTAAAGCGCCAAGAATTTCTTCCATGTTTATCGGATGATGCAGTATATATTTAAGTTAGTAGTCCAGAACTGTGCCAAGGTCGTAGTGCCTGCTTGGACAGGTCACTCCAAAAAGCCTCCACTTGCAAACCACCATAATTATAGAGAGTTGCGTTGCTATAGTACATAAATAATTATGGAATATCAAGTTCACGATATTGTCGACATACTGCAAATAGAGAGGGTGTTTCCTAAGTTGGGACTTCTCTTCATAGTGCGTTTAGATCAAAACAGACACAAAAACGGGGCACACATTATATGTACGCAGGAGCGCGCGTTTTAGGTCTTTCGAATTGTTGACGTGCTACATCGGACATTAAAAACATCAAAAATAGTGTAACCGTTATAACTATCATAGACTGGTGGTGAATGTGGTCAAAGTGCCTCTCAGACTTCGCGAGTGTAGGCTGAAGACCTAGATAACCTCGAGTGGCCTAAATTGAAGAAGAAATATTTGCGTTATTCAGTATCCGGTACGAAATTTGAACCGTATCTATACGACTCATGTGACAGGGCTGCACTTAAAACTTCGCAGCAAACGTATGTAACAATTCACCCGTTTCGAAAATTCTTTTTATATTATTTACTTGTTTGTATTTATTATTTATCATGTGAACATATCAAAGGTGTCTGCTTTTTGGTTTTTAAATTTGCCCCATGTTACTTCATAGATTTTTTCCTGAAGTATATGAACGCAATTTTCCACAACGTAAGAACATATCAAGATTCATATTCCTGAAACAGATCGTGGAGTCCTGCGAAGTTCTCTTATACGGTGTTAACATCAACCATAACCCATTGACAGGAAACCACCCTTCTTCTCGATGTGGAGATAACTTCTTGGGTTGCCACCACCACCTCTAACCTATAAGAACCACCACCACTCTTTGACAACCCCATACTTCTTGGATACGAGATGAAGGGCTACTTCATCAAGGTACTACCATTCTTGGCAATTTATGGGTGACACACTTCTTGGGTAGGAGCAAGGTTCCTCATGGATGAAGGCACCTTTCAACAACCTCTTCATGGACTCCAAGGATTACACCGAAAATAAGTTCTTGTTTAAAAAAAAATGTTCTGCATTCATATACCTAAATCTATCTCTGTTAAACCATTGTTATTCTGTGTTTTCATTTCTTGAGAACTAACCAGGCACACACACGCATCCACATGGCGTGGTCTTATGCAATCCTTCTGAGCAGCTGGTTGCTATGGGCAGTATGTTGGTTGGACGCTCAGTGACCTAATCCTTGGTCAGAATGTTCTGTTACATGCATAGTATTTTCTTTTTTTTTGTCTTCTGCTGCTGATCCACCATACATTGTCATTTCAAAGCCAATTGCTTCAGAAAAGTCCCAACTTTGAAAACACCCTGTATAGTATTCAAGTTTGTGGATGAACAAAGTCGCGTGCTGGTTGTATATTTTGGAAAGACGTGGTGCAGACATAGATCTGACCGCAACGTTTTAAATAATCTGGTGCTGTCGTTTGCGTGCTACCAACGGATTTACCTCACTTTTATGTAGACCAGAAAAATGACATGGTATAAAGCCAGAAAATCCGTGATAAAACTGTATTTTGGACAGATGGTAATACTTCAGTTTTCATGCCACGAATGGGGTAGCCAGTAATAATTGTGGAGGGTAGGTTCTCTAGTAACGTTAGAATTACGATTCAAAACAAGTAAACATTTCGGGACGCGGGTGTAATCCAGTATATGAATTTTAATTATACCCGAGTGAGAGACTGTATTTTCTTCGCGACACCACGAAAGATAAGAAGTGTCATTTGGTGTTGGTCCTTCGCAGTAGGTTCAACAGAGGTAACCGCTTGAATTTTTAATTAACAAGTAATTCATTGCCACCAATCGGGTGCCATCGTGTGGTTTCATTGATTATCGGGACATTGCGTTGTACGACGTCAGCGACATTCGTACGAGCGAGCGTCAATAAAAATCTACAAAATATTTAGTTTACAAAGTTTGTTCCGTTAAGGCTGGTCCAAACGCTACGTTTTTCACCAGGTTTTGTCTGTGCAGTTTTAAAATTGAATGAAAACGTTGCAAAAATAGAGCGTCCACATCGTGCCATTTTGTGTTCATTTTTACGCAGTCTTGTTGACGTCAGTCTTGAAGGAAGCACTACTCTGGTCAATTTTTGCAAGTTGTCTTGTGAAGAAAAGGAAACAAATGGACCATTTAATTTAAATTTCCATGCTGTAAAAATCAACGTAAATACCCATGTGGGGTCCTCTAGAGACCCTAGCAAAATATGTGATATTATATTAGTGCTATTAGGTTTACATTAATTAGGCCTAGAGAATAACAAAACTACACCTTAAACAAGTTTACTAAATAGTTGAGATAAGAAAAAAAATTAAATTCATACTTCCAAATTATCCTCGGTATCCTAAACACTTGGTGTAGCAAAACAGTTTTCTTCAAAAGTATCACTGTCATAGTCAGTTTCAGCATCAAAATCCCAGTTTTCTCAACTAACTCATGTTGTTTTAGGGGTCGTATTCCATTCCATTCCAATCACTCATTTTGACGACTCTAAATAATTAAAAAGCAAAAAATATACCACGTGTTTAAAATGAAAATGGGGTCCGTAAATGACCGTCCGAGGTACCAGCTGGACCCCACTAAACGAAGTCACTTGTCACTCTGCTGTACTCTCTGTGAAACGTGGCCGCATACTGAATTAAGGTTTCAGAGGTCAACATGAGCACCTGTCAAGCGGTAGCGTTGCCTATGTTTCTAAATAAACTATTTAGGCTAGGATTTTTTAACATGGGGTCCTTAAACGACCCCCCTTTGGGGGTTAGAGTGTTAAGAATATACGGCGTTCAGGGTGATCGAGGAAATGGCTCCTTAAGAATACAACACATTACCTACGTCAGAGTACTGCGTGAATATCGCGATGAACCTAATGATTGGCAAAACTATTTAATCGTTTAACATGTACAACAAAACGAAGTAGCACCAATATGGCTTGTAGATATTGTACTGTTGAGTCCCAAATCGAAGAGATTTATTTTTGCTGACTCTTTTACGTAAACATTCTCGTTAAATTAGCGAACAAGATGCATCGAAAGATGGAGCCAATGTCTGCACGCACCGATTTTCCTAAGCAGTTCATGGATAACCATGTTCACCATCTCAGTTATCGCTGCAACTGTACCGTCTCCGCGTAGTTCTCAAAAGTGCACCGTTTCTATATCCACACGGAACGTTTCGTCTGTAATGTTTTGAACTGCACTGACAAAACGTTATGGAAAACTTAGCGTATTGACCGTTATTGTTAATGTACCGATCCATAATGAAACTTGTTTTTGAGTCACGAGTCAAAAGTTTTAAGTTTCGTAGTGGAAATGGGGGTGAGATACATGAAATACCTACTGCTAAAAATCTCTCTCTCAATATTTCACGAGATATTTAGATATTTATTTCATGACCAAGTCTCAACGTATAAGCATGTGTTTCATGTAAAATATTTGTCTTACAAGCTGCTCATAACGGTGTTGTTTCTGAAACAAAGTCACGACAGCAGTACATTTAGCTTTGAGTTCACAGGCAATTCTTGAAGCCACTCAGCTGGAGAAATTGCATTTCGCATATGCGTGTTTTGTTTTTTCTATAGCAGTGGCAGACGTATGCAGAAAGATCTTATAAAATCCTTGATATACTCGTTCTAATTCTTCTAATAATGTTGTGATATAATCTTCTTTTCTCTTATTACTGCAGCTTTCAATAACAAGGTAACACGCTGCAGCATTTCTTCTAGCCGTTTCTGTTAACTTTTTGTCACAGTATTGTTTTCTCTTTACTCTGCATTTGATATGGTACAGTGGAAACGATACCTGATCTCATGAGATAACAATTTCATTACTGAAATATCTGAAATAAATTGCGCGTGAAACAAATATCTCATGAGGTTTGAGTCTCATTGTGGACACCCACCTTTACGCTATATGCGGTAACTACAGAAAGCGACTTCCTAATCTGAATTTTAATTCATAGAATATTAAACCAAAGATCATATCATCAATTCTTGTGAAGGAATTAAATTATCTCGATGTTTATTTTTCTGTGAGATTGCCTTTACAACTCGGAAATTAGCACATTAATAGTATTGCAATTTCGATTCTCGGTTACGACTATGATAAGGACGAAAACATTTTACAATGGCATGTGCTGGAGTTTAGCTTATAGCAGCCGATTTTTTATCAAAATGGAGCCATTTCTAGATAACCTTAATTCAAGGTTCTACATTTTACAATTTATCTCCGGGAATGACATCAGGAAGATGTGTTGGACAAAACCATAAGATGATTTTCATTGATTCAAGAAGTTACAATTATATTTGAAACTTAATTCAGACCAGAAAAGTACGACACATTTGGGTGTTTTGATGAATACAATACATCTGGGAGACCTGCAAGTTGAATAGTAGCATTATAGTTTGTTAAATATATACAGGGTGAGTCAAGCTCAACGCCTCGGAATTTTGTGACCAAACCAAACCACTTCAAGAAACCAATTTTGCGAGTGTATGTAGCTCGAGTTGGATTACATTTAAAAAAATATTTTTATACAGGGTGTCTAATAAAGGCGTGACATCAAAGTTATGTTTTTCAAATCGAACACCCTGTATATTATTGCACATTTAGATTCCCGGGTCAATTTGAGTGTGACTTTATGTATCAAACATGGGACTTAAATCAAACCGTTTAGGTACAAATCACAATTTTTGGTATAAGTAGATGTCAGAGAAAAATTGAATATCGCAGCTACTATAAAACTTAGAGGGCTTTGCCGTATCACTAAGCATGAAATGCATCAGCCTATGTTAGACGGTCGAGTTTGAGTTATATTTGTACTTGAAGAAATCGGTAGATCAATAAGGAAACTTTAATCAGAGATCACTTGATTTTTTTAAATGGGAATGCCTAATCTTTTCATATAATCAAATGTAAAATTTGACAGCCTTTCTAATGATTTGCGGTTGTAAATACCGTTCTCTGGTAGTTTTGGTTTAATTTCGAATTTTCAATCAAACCAGTGTTTTTCAATTTTCTACCTACCTATAAGCAACTTAGCAGGCCATGGAATATAAACAAAAAACTGTTCAGATGGAAGAAAATTTAGCAGATAGATATGGACGAACTAGAGTAAAGAGACAAAATTATTAAAATGACTTACAACAAATCAACTCTAACCAGAAATAACAGAGGTAACACAGCTAAGGTCAAAAAGCAGCTGGAGTACGACTGAAATGGATATTTTTCACAGCATACCAGCTACTACAATATTTTAAAGATTGACAATTCACAAAATCATTATGAATTTGGAAATGAAAGGGAATATTCACCGAATGTTGCTAGCAGTTTATTAGCTTCAGAATAAAATTTCACATTTAATGATCTAAAAAAATAGTAAGCGATACCTCTGACTGGAGTTTTGCAAATTCTTCAGTACCCACAAGCAATATCGCCGAAAATGAAAAATGAATTAAAAATCTGCTCAAATTATTAAACATAATTTACCTGGCAGAAAATTAAAATGTTATTTGTCAGTATGCCTTTTTTTTTGCGATCTTGCTAATACATACTGAAAAATTTTAAGGACTACATACAGTCAGACAGTCTGACTTTGACGGAAATGACTACTATTTTATACCATTAAATGGGAAATTGCGTTCTGAAGATATTAGACTGAAGGTAACAATCGTTGAAAGTTTTGCTTTCATTTCAAAGCTTTTAGTGATTTTGGAAATTTTTAATCTCTAGTACATTACAGTAGCTAGTAGGCTATAAAAATTATCCATTTCTGTCATACTCCAGCTTCTCTTTGACCTTAGACACGTTACCACCGTTGTTCTTGGTTAGAGTTGATTTGTTGATATGTTGTAGGGAATTTTTATAATCTTGTCCTTTTACTCTAGTTCTTCTGGATCTTTTTGCTAAGTTAGTTGTTTTCTTCCATCTTAATACGTTTTTGTTTATATTTCACGGCCTGCTAGTTCGTTTATAGGTAGGGAAATTGAAAAACACCGATTTGATTGAAATCTCAAAATTTAATGAAAACTACCAGAGATTGATACTCACAACCTGATATCATTAGAAAGCCTATCAAATTGCATATTCGATTGTATACAAAAAAATTAAGCATTCGCATTTGAAAAAATCATGTTACCACTGATTGAATTAATCTACCGATTTCTCCAAGTACAAATGTAATTCACACTTGACCGCCTAACCTAAGCTGTCGCATTCCATGCTTAGTGACAAGGCACAAGGCAAAGTCACAGCCTTCTAAGTTTTATAATCGCTGCGACATTCGAATTTTTTCTGATATCTACTTTTACCAAAAATTGTGATTTGCACCTAAACGGTTCGCTTAAATCCTTATGGGTGATACATAAAGTCACGCTAAAATTGTTGTGACTCTCACATTTTTCGGCAATAGGTTGAGGGAAGATATCATTGATGTTCGACTGAGTATGTTTGGGATTTCTCACTACATGAAGGACTGGAAGGTCTCCTGGATCGATAATACCATTGCCGATCATCGCACACCTGTCATTATGCCGTCCTTCTAGAGAAAATTGACTGATGGCAGGAAAAATCACATAAGATGGGCAACTAATACTTTTGCTCTGGGCTGCGAGATTCGAGCTATGCTTCAGCATAGTCGGTGACAGGAGGTACCATATCTGGTAAGAATCCTTCGCTTCCATAGTTGCCGCATTCACATCTAAAAACTGTTGCACCTTAAGGTAGTCATTATATCGATACCGGGTAGTAATAACTCACAACCGATGAATTTCAAATTGATCCTTCCGCAGTACCTGAGAGATGGGCTCTTGGAAAGGTGCACAAAGAAAGTAGTCTTGGTGGATATCTAGACATACTTGTCGGGTTCGTAAAGCCAACCTCCTTTGGGGAGACGTGACTCTCATTGTCCCAAGCAGTGAAATATCTAGGAGTCGTGTCAGATTGTAGACAGGAATAATATAGTGTTAGCAAGACCTGTAACTCCTCATGCGCATTCGGAACGATTTTTTGTGTTAGATGGGGTGTGAGTTCCAAAGTAGTACACTGGCTCTATAATAGTTAAAGACTCCTTACTATATATAAGTAAGTCCAACGTGTAGCTTCTTTTAGCATATCTAGCTAAATGCTAACAACACTTGTGTATGCGCTCGAAGCGCTTCTGAATCCCATAGGCTCGCTCCTATTATGGAGCTAGCGGAGCTGGGGATTGCTAAATCGAGGTAAAGGTAAGTGACATGATATCTTTCAAGCATCTTTTTGCTTCTAAATTTATGGAGCAATGCTTGATCAGATGGAATGGGCGATAAGAGGTAGATAATTTATTCGCTAAAATGGCTATCACTCCTGCATTTTTGGACACAGAAAGAGACCTATACTCGGTCTTGTGGGATACACTATGATATCACCCCTCACACTTTATAAAGCTGTGTACATGTGCATACATAGTACGGCCTGTTTTGTTGAGGCAAAAGCTGGTATTATGTCGAATCGAATATTTAGAACCACGATATCAGTGGTGTGCGGTCCATGAAAGCGGGGGAAGCACCGCTTCGCTAAACTATTTTAAAGACAAAAAATAAATATTTTAAACATCAATAATACTGCTATTTTATAACAAAAGATTAATTTGTCAATAACTTCCAACACTGATAGGTGAGGGGAGCATTATTTATTCGAAAACCAACGTAAATGTAGCGAATTTAATTAGCCTTTCATTGCATGGATGCGCGCTTTGAGCCCGCTGCCTGTCGCCAATCTCACCTTTACGTAGCGGTTATGGATCTCGCTGGTAAATTGAATCGATCGGTCGAGCACAGTTCCGACGCTGGACAGCGATCCTTCCGCCGCCCTCTGCGACCTCTAGTTTATCAGGACGGGTTCGCCTGCGATTTTATAGGATATATTCGGATTTCACAGAGTATTTCGTTTGCAATGGACGGTCAAGAAGGACAATCTTCTGCTTCTGCTAGCGTGGACAATCATTTAAACCTTGTTTGTGTTGTATGTGTACTGTTAAAGAATTGATTTTGTGGTCAGAAAATTCAAGCAAATAGTGACATTACCAAGTTTGGTAGGCCAACGGTTCCTACCAATTTATAGACCAGAGTGAAGAAGTCGATGAAAAAAATCACTAGACATTTTCATGTTGGGTTTTATAAGTATGAGTGAATCACCGACGATAAAAAGAGATAGACAGATCTCTTTTTATAAAATCGCTTTGCCATGATAAATATTCCCGATTGCTATGTTACTTTACTCCAGAGACAGAATAGATTTTACTTGCGAATCTTGCGAAAATGTATAATCTAAGTTCGCTACCTCGAGTGCCAACAACATTGCCAAAAATCGAAAAGATATATTTTATTGGTATCATATTTTATATTAAAGCACTCCCGAGCGTGCGTAAATGTATAATTATTTGTGTGTAACCATTACTGAATGCATCAAATATGCAAATTATGTAAGTAGATCACAAATTCCAATAATAAAGTAACTAAATATATTTTCTAAGAAAAAATCTTCTTGGTGCCGTGATAGCTCAAAGGTTATAAGCGCTAGCATGCTACCGGTCGAGCCTTTTTTTCACAAAAAAATACATATGCTACACAAATTTATTTCTACGATCAAAATGAATGTGTTTTTAAACCGAATTTTAACAAACTGTTTTACATGTTTTATAATCCTATTAACTAAGAGTTGATAACATCTATGAAGTTAACCTTTGGCCATCTATTGGGCAAAAGTGTAATTAAAGAATTATATCTTATAATTACTTTTGCCCAATAGACGGACAAAGAAAACTTCGCTCATATCAATGGTCAAGTGGGCTTGACGGCTTTTTTATGGAAGCTACTTAGGTATTGGCTAGAGTGCGGTAAGGTAAGAGGTAACGTAAGACGTAAGAAAATAATCCTATGGAATCAGATGAGAGTGTTTATAGTCGTAACGTAAGAAGAAATCCCTTACTTTTTGCACTGTGTAGTGCAAATAAAGTTAAACTTTTGGCACAGTCCTAGAAAAAAGAATTTTACGGTGTAATAAGAGAAAGAAGTCTTCTAGCTTTGGAACCGATGCCCGCACCTATGGATTAGAACCTATTGAACCAACGAGACATGCGGTTTCGTTTCGTCAAATCCGAAATATTGAAACCCATGATGTCATTTTATGTCGCATTGCGAATGTAGCCATTTTACATTAGTACCCACTTATGTCCATCTTTTGTAATGCTATTTATGATTTCAACGTGTACCAATAAAAAAAAATAGCGTAAAGTAATCGTGGATAACTTCTCTTTAAAGTACCTACTTGCTCCATTCCGGGCACTCGAGCTGTCGCGTGCTATTACCCATTTTCTATTTTAATATACCATAAAGTGAAACCCCATGGGTTTTAAAACGCGTTTTGCTCGAACTTACTGGTAATGTCATCATCGCGTAATTATTGTACTGAGATTACTCTATGTGTTAGATTTGCGTAAAATGTTTCGGGTAAGAGACATCTATAGAAGCCATTCGAGATAGAGAACATGGGATCGCAAATAATTCTCCTTGTCTTTACGGAGTTTACGCACGTGTAGATAGGAATGACTTGAATAAAAAATTGATGATTTGGGAATTATAACTGACTATTTGAATTTATAACTGTAATGTAATTTGATAATTTGGAAACTACTGCTGGAAAAGGCGCAGTCAATTTTTTCATGTTGTTTTGTAAAGATAGAGAACCAGATGGATTGTTTAAAAAGTATCCAGCATTCAAGATGGTCGAGTAAACGACTCGTAAGGAGACAACATTTTTCCCACGTAAGATTACTGCGTTAATTGTGAAACCTAATGGTTGACACAGCTATAGCATAGTATTATTTAATCATTTAAGAAGTGCAATAAGCATAATACCACAAAGAGGGCTTGTAGACTTCGTTGTATCCAGTCCTAGATGGACAAGACCCGTTTTTGCCAACTCTTTTCGGTAAAAAAATTTTCTTTACAACTGTTTCTGTATCTGCGGTAACATCTGTTTTTTTTTAAATTTACCTATCAAAATCTAGCATGACTGCTTCTTTTTGTCTCTGACCCTTAATTTATTGAATTTGATATGCCAAATATAGGGTGACCGACAGGAACCTGACATATTTCAAGTGGTTAGTATGAAGCCGCTAGAGGTGGTAGGGAGAGGATTCAGGTATCAGTCCCCTTGCTATATAATGCCATTTCAGTAGCTATGGGGCAGAGGAGAGGGGCAATTTGTTTGCTTACGACTCATATGTTAAAAATGGTCACGGCTGCGCAGCGGCTGTTCCGTATCCATTTCAAGCTTGGAGCCAGAAGTGTAGCGTACCTTGGCGGGGCCCTGTATAAAAATTTGTTTGTTGGCCCTTAAGAAGGGGAACGATGCTATGCAACACATCAAACAGATATTCCTAGTAGATTATAACCAACTTATTGAAGCATGTGCTAACCACAACATACTTTGCGTGGGACAACATAATGTATGAACAGACGAAAGGCGTTGCGAAGGGAAGCCCTCTGAGTCCTGTGGTGGCTAACTTCGTTCAGATATGTGGTTGTGTGGAGCCACGGACAAGACAGATTAATGGAATTCCTGAAACACCTGAACAGTGTACAACCGAACATCCAGTTCACTATATAAGAGGCGGAAAACAAAAAACTGGCTTTTTTCGATGTGCTAGTGACCAAAAAAGGATCAACCTTTGGACACACAGTGTACAGGAAACCAACGCACACCGATCTCTATTTGCACAGCAACTCGAATCACCATCCATGCCAGAAGTGTGGAAAACATTGACAGAACGGGCAAGAAGAGTGTGTGAACCAGCCGAACTGGGTGCCGAGCTCGAACATCTGAAGAATGCGTTGATGGCAAACTGCTACTCAGAAAAGCAAATAACAAGATCTATGCGAGCTGGACAAAAGGCATCTGTAGACAGCATCAGGAATTTATCGGATACCATGTACTTGTGGATGTGTATACGTCGGAACAACAAAGAGATCGGTATAAACTAGCATTTTAAAACACAAATCAAATTGCCGATTAGGCCAGACAGAAAAATCTGCAGTAGCTAGGCATGAGGCATGCACTCCAAGAAAACGGTAACCACAAGATAAAGTTTACCGAGACACAGATTCTGGCTACGACCTCCTCCAATTACGTCAGATTGTATAGGAAGTCAGTTGAGATTTATAAACATAAGAACAACTTCAATAACAGAGAAGAAGTATACAGGGTGGCCAATCGGGTGACGATAATAATTTTTTTTTAGATAGCCCGTACCGAGGTCTATCCAAAACACCCCCATGTATGTGTACCGATTCTTGATAGTTTTCGACTTATGATTTTTTTTTGAAAACTTAGAGATTTTCCAGTTTTTCCAAGAAATCGTCAAAAACAAAAAAAAGAATGCTTTTTGGTTTTTATTTTTTCGGCAATTATACTCAGTATTAAGTCTATTTTAATATCCAATAAAGAGAACCTGTGCATCCGAACAATAATTAAGTACATTTTGGGCCCAAAGTTTGAAATCTCTTTTTTTAGTCAGGAGACCAAAACCTTCAAAATAAAATTAAAAATACTTAGGCCTGGTTCTGGAGCTCCAATCTAATCTTAAAAACTCCGCAAGACATTGCACTTTCGAAATAATAATGAAAAAATAGCACTTATGGGGGCATTTTGCGCCGTACATGACTGTTAAAGGTAAAAAGGTGATAATTCACGAATTTCCAAAATGATTTAAAAAACTATTATTTTACTTTATTATGACAAATTAAAGAAAAAAAAACTCATAACAACTAACAAACATGATAACGATTGATGTTTTAATCACTTTTAATAAAAAAAATACCTGTGCCGAGACCTGTGCTGTGTACTACTACTACTACTACTACTACTATTGAACCTCTGCTAAATTAAGTTGTATGGAAAGTTAACAAAGGAAAAGAGTAATAAAACAACAATCTGACTTTTAATTCCATGGCGGAATTACCTGGGAACCGTTATCGTAGCATGTGCCATCCCTTTTACTTCCCACACCGATAGGTGAGGGGAGAATTGTGATCGTGAAAATTTTCGATTTTGAGATAAGGTTTTTTGGGCGTTTTATAATGTCTACATAACGAAGATCTGCGCCACTCATTTCCGTCGTTCTGTCTGTCTGTCGGTCTGTCTGTACGCGGTTTTCTGTCCTCGTAATCTCAGTAACCGCTGCATGGATTATGATGAAATTTGTGCATCAATATGCTGTGTGGTCGTAGTAGGTAATGCTGCAATAATTTTGGAAATCGGTACATGGGCGGCAGAGTAATTAAAACAAAAATTTTAAATATTCCTCAAACTTTGTTTTTAGGCGTTTTAGAGGTTCTTGATCATTTTCTGCGTTTTTTTTGGGTGGGAGGGGAATTTGGGTCTTTGGGGGGTGGGGGGTTAAAAACCTAAAAAACTTGTTGTATTCATAATAGGCTACTGACCTGTCAAGGAAGACCTAGCGATATAAATCACCTTTTTAGGTCCATCCGAACATTGCCTTGCCTATTACCGAAAATTAATTAACACAACTACGCTTCGCCGACATGAGCTCGCAAAAAGCTACCCTGAAAGAAAGGGATGGCGTATGCTACGATATCGCTTCCCAGGTAATTCTGCCATGAAATTGGAAGTCAAATTATTATTCATTATTCCTTTCCTTTGTTAACTTTCCATACAAATTAATTTAGCAGAAGTTCAATAGTACATAGCAAAAACACTTCAAAAATCACAATTTGGGTAATAGTTTTTTTATTAAAAGTCATCAAAACATCAATGATTATCGGGTTTATTAGTTGTTATGAGTTCTTTTTTCTTTAGTTTGTCATAATAAAGCAAAATAATAGTTTCTTAAATCATTTTGGAAATTCGTGAATTATCATCTTTTTACCTTTAGCACTCACGTACGGCGCAAGATGTCCCCATAAGTGCTACTTTTTCATTATTATTTCGAAAGTGCAATGTCTTGCAAAGTTTAGGACTAGTTTGAAGCTCCAAAACCAGGCATAAGTATTTTTAATCTTATTTTGAAGGTTTTGGTCTCCTGACTTTGGATAGGTCTCGGTACGGGCTATATAAAAAAAAATTATTATCGTCACCCGATTGGCCACCCTGTATAAGCTCAACAGAATATGGATACCCGCCTTAAGAGACGCAAAGATTCTGGGACGCAGGAGTTCCACAGGCATATAATATAAGTGCCAACCCTGTGACGCGGTCTCAGTCTCTCGGAACACGCCCAACAGGTGACATCAGCTTCTAAGGATGCCGACTACTCGTGTTGGCGAAACGTCAAGCTGCGAAGCGCGCCGACGCCAAGGTGGCGGAGCGTGTGGACGCCGGCAGAATAGGTCAAAAACCAGTAGTTCATCGGATCATGGAGGCGAAAGTCTTACACAATACAGGGTAAAGTGTAGTAAACTGTTAACCCACCTGAGAATGATACGGCTTGGAACAATATCGTGGCGTCCAAGGTTGAAATTAACACGGAACAGCCGCTGCGCAGCCCTGACCGACTCAGCATTTTTTACATACGCGTATAAGCGAACATATACGGTCCACTGCTCCATAGCTACGGAAATGGAATTATGTAGCAAGGGGACTGATGCCTGAATACCCTTCCTACCAGCGCTAGCGGCATCATACTAACTATTTGAAGAACGTCAGGTTCCTGTGGTCACCTTACATGGGTAAATTTCACATAACACGATAAACAGTCAAACACTCTCGGGAACATCGTCTAAGATGTGCCATTATCGTTAAATTAGCAAACAAAATGCATCGAAGAACAAAACTAACGCAACGTCTACAGGTTCCGATTTGTCTGCGCAGTTCATGGAAAACTATGCCCTACCACTAACCACCCAACGTTTTGTCTGCAACGTGTTGAACTGTGCAGATAAAACGTTGTACAAAACGTAGCGTCTGGACCAGCCTTAATTCTCGGCACGCAGCTGGGCGCCACGCCGCGCGCCGGTGTGTTAATCTTTCTGTGTCTATTTGTTTTTTGAATTTCTAGTTTTGGCTACTCTAGTTGTCTATTTTGATTTGTTTCATTTTTAAAGCTCTATCCAACTCAGGAGTGTTATTATTGATTTGTAAGGGGAGGGGATGTCAGCTGACGCCCCCTTTCTGGGTACGCCCTTGCGTTGTAGAATGTCCAAAAACATATTAAGAAAGTATGTAAGAAACCGCTCACGTCTTTGAAAACCTGACAAAGTGGCGTATCATTTTATCTGTTCATGAGCCCTTTATTAGGCGCGCACATCACTGTACAGTGTACACTCATCTATCGCTCATACCTTGTGGTATATATCTGAATGTTCAACTTATTGTGTTATACTGAGATAATGAAAATACTTACTCTGATAGGCGGTGGTATTTGCGAAGCCACCTCCTCTGATGTGGCATCACCCTCAGGTTCATGGTCATCTACCACACCAGAATCGTCTAGCGATGACTCTCTGTTATTGCTTGCCCCACTGTTGCTGCTTGCTTGGCGGCTTTGCAGACCTAGTCTATTTGGATTTGGACCTGAAAGGAAATAAAACCGATCCAGTCAAGTTTACTAATTTAGTGCTTCATATACAAATATACACATATTCACTCACTGCTTAAGGAAGCTTATAGGGATACAGCTTTGAGCTATGCACAAGTTACGAGGTGGGCGAAGGAGTTTAAGGAGGGCCAGGAAAGGATTGACGATGACCCGCGATCTGGACGACCGTCAACAAGCAGAATCGACGAAAATGTCAATCGTTTTCGTGACTCATTGATTACTGACCGTACTACTACGTAGAGGTCCTGAAAAAATTTAAAAAGATGGTCATTCGCGTGCAAAAAGACATCGTAGCTACCTGGCTGCTGCATCACGACAATGCGCCAGGCCACATTTCTCTTGCGTCCCTGCGTTCCTGGCGAAGTACAACGTGACAACGTAGTCACAATCACCCTATAGTCCAGATCTTCTTTATTTTCCGAGATTCAAGGATGAACTTAAAGGAAACCGGTTTGATAGCATTCTGGATATCCAAAAAGCTGCGACAACTACTTTAACCAAGGTTGCGGTCAAGGCTTTTTAGGGGACAGGCATTAGAAGACCGGTGTAACAAATGTGTAGATGGTAAAGGTGATTGCTTTGAAGCATAGGTACAACACCTTGTAAAAATCTATCCAATAGATGTTTGAACAAAAAATATTTCACGACTTTTGAGGCATTCCCCCTTCCCTTTATCCATGGCACGTGCTGATGCCCTTGCTGATATGCTCTAAGTTTTATAATCGCTGCGATATTCAACCTTTTTCTGATACATACTTATACCAAAAATTGTGGTTTGCACCTGAACGGTTCACTTTAAGTCCCACATGTGATACATAAAGTTACTCTAGACCCAGGAGTCTAAATATCCAATAATATACAGGATGTTCCATTTAAAAAACAGAACTTTGATATGTCACGCTTTTATGAGACACCCTGTATAAAAATAATTATTTTTAAAATGTAGTCCACCCTACATACACTCGCAAAGTTAATTTTCTGAAAAGTGATATGATTTGGTCACAAGAGTCCGAGGCGTTGAGCTTGACCCACCCTGTATAATTGTTAATTGACATATTTGTATCCCTTGCCTTCAGGTACTGAAATTACTGAATTAAGAGCTGGGTGGTTTTCATATTACAATGATGATGTGACTCTAAACTCAAAGACCTTCAACAATGTATCCTGCTATAAAATCATACTTGAGTTACTCAATGTAATGTATAATGCATTCAAATATAAAAGCTTTATCTAAAAAAATAAGATTTTCATCACAACAGCTCGATAGAAGCATTCTTATTCAGCCAACGTCTTTAGCGAGGAAGAGAATGGGGGGAAAATATACTTCTTCTGGAAAAAGGCATCAGGGCAAAAGTAGAAAAAATAAGGCAGCAGTAGTTATTAATAATTCAGTAAATGTTGAAAAAAACAGTATTTTGAATAGAAATGTGTTCTTATCCTATCACAATCACAAAGCGTTTTTAATCACTTAGGTACCTAATAACATGCAATCAAAATATTGCGCATGTAGGAGACGTGTTGGTAGTTTGAGTGGTAAAACGTCTCTTAACCCTTAACTGGTATGGCGGGGTCAATTCTGACCCCAGTCAAAATAATTAATGAAATTACAGAAAAGCAGAACGACCTGGCAACCCCACCGTCTAGCTATTCCCTTAAAACGACAGTTAAAGCACCTACGTATTAGAGTTGCTGTCAACCGTCCGCCCAGTCAGGTCATCCACGTCCCTTGGGTCAAAATTGATCCCATAATACTTTAAACGTAATTTTGTTTGTCTAATTTGTGAGAAGAACTGGCTAATCCAAACAGTGATAAAAGACCTCTGACTCAACAAGAGTTACAACAGATTGTTGATTCATTTGTTAGTCAAGATGACATTTCTGATGCCCCCACTATTGAAGTGAGAGCTCTTATTTGTTGAGTTCGTAACATTCCTAATGAGAACGAAAACAAAAACAGGCGTATTGGAAGAGCCTCTAAGCGTACAAGGTGTTATATTTGCCCACGAAACGTTAATAAACAATGACTCATGTGTTACAAATGTCATAAACATATTTGTAGTAATCATTGTATAAAAACAAGCATTTGTAGCAGATGTAACGACTAAAAATCTATGTCGCCAAACTTGTTTGTCAGAATTTTTATTTTCTTGAAAAAGGTTTGTTTTCTTTTGTTTCTCAACTGATTTTGTATATTTAAACAAGGCTTGTTCATTTTTGATACAAAAACACACTTTTTAGCTTTTATTATTGGAAGGTTTGTCCTACAACTACTTCTCAAATTAATGTACCCTGTATTTTTTCCAAGCGGATGTCTGGAATGGATTTTTTTTGTTTTTATAGCAGCATATATTTTATGTACAATTTTAATAACGACCATTGTAAATAACCAACACACTAAAGAACTAGCCTGTAACCTTCTAATCAAGTGTCTGCTTAATGAATGTCAAATATGAAGTTAGGTACTCTTAAAAAAGATACAGCAATCCAAAGACGTGTAGTCATAGTCATGATAAAGGTACCTAAGTTTTAACGCGATCTGTTAAATTTTTATTTTTCAACTAAGACTCCGTCGTTAGTCCATTGACTCTCAAAAGCACAACAAAAAGTACTATAAGCACAAATTGTACGTATATAAGTACCCAACGCCATCAATACGGTAACTAAGGAAGTTAGTAGCCGAAAAATGTGTCAAATTCTCGTAGTTGCAGCTGTCAATATCACAAAACCAGTCCCAAATGCCTGCTCAGTATATGTATAAAAAACGGCATAGTAGTTTTACGAAAAAAAAATGTTGAAAATTCAAATCATGGGCTCTTTCAAGACACCGTTCAAGAATTTGTTCGTTTCCTTATGTTAAAAACAGATACCTGTTGTTTTCGGTTTTTTGCATAAAAATTCTGTAGGTCTAACCAGACCCCGCCATACGTTGAGTGCAACTTTTTTCGCCATACCAGTTACGGGGATGATATGGTTTGTGCTTCGGAGTCCTCCGATCGTGATCTTGTGGTCCTTTGCGTCCGCTATTATACGAATATGCGTCCCGTCCAGCTGCCGGCGCCGGCGACCGAATGCGTATCTCACAATCTCACATACTCACATACACGATATATTATCCATACCATTAGATTATACCTGCGTGTTCAGACATGCATACTTTTGCAGCAGATTACATAGGCGCACAAATTCTTTTAAGTAGTTGAATTAGGCCACAGTCTCACTGAGAGCAATCGAGCACGGTCAACTAAAAGGGAACAAAAGTCATACGAGGCAAAAATGCTTTGGACAGACTGGTCGAGTACAATCGAGTGCGATCAACCAAATAACCTCAAATATTGTTGCTACAATCACACAACACTGTTGTACTCTTTGTATGAGTACATTGTTAACATTTTAAGTGACTCTAATGTTGCGGTATTTTAGTATTTGAGGGTATATTACTTATATTAGTTTATTATTTATATTTGAGTATTAAGTATTTGAGATTGATCTGTCTAATAACCTCACTAGACGACGTTCTAAAGTAGAACAATTTGCTCTACATGACCGCACTTCACACGAGCAGTGTGACTAGCCTAATATGAATGCATGTATTCTGAATTTGCTGGCTCATGCTCGATCGTGCGCGATTGGTCAGTGAGATCGCGGCCTTAGCGACACGCATTAATGCAAGTGAATAAGTAATGGAGTATGCCACCATTGACAATGAAAAATCTATTCGTTTGGTGCAGCCAAATCCATGTTTATAGGACACAGCACACGAAGACTATTGCAATAGGAATAAAAAGCAGCAATGCTGGGTAGCAACTGAAGAGTCCAATGCAAGAACCGGTTGAGTTAATTTTTAACGATATTGCGTTATTTAGCTGTTTTTGCATAGGTGAAAATTCTGCATGGGTCAGTGCAAAAATGAGGTTTCTATCTTATACTCCGCGCGATACAGAACGGTATTGAAATGATCTTGCACAGTATGAAACTTGTTGCTGGCAGGCAGCCCATGAAGCAGAAATATAGCAATAGTAACAAATAGCGTGTATATTTTTGAGCACTAATCCGACACTGACGAAGATTATTTGCCGGAAAATTCCAACTTTAACCTCAATTATGGTCAAATACCGGAATACAGCGAAACTGATTAGATAAAGTACAATAAATCATCACATACACATACACATCACATATTTAAGAGACTATCTTTTATAATAATTATGAAATAAAAGATACTTTGTTAAATCTACATTTGACTTGCTTCTTTAACATTGAAACATCAATAAACTGTACTAGAACACGTTAAGTCTAAACTTTTGTTTATTATACAGTAATTTAAAACGTGACCCTAATCAATTTTCTGATACGAACCTTGTATAGCTGTGCCCACAGTATGCCACAATCCCTGCTGAAAAATTTACTCGAATGGACAGGTTCGAGATCACCAGATCTTATAGGTCCTTGAGCCTCATCACTCTCAGGGGGACGTAACGCCCCCAAGACCGTCCAGGGTTGGGTAGCAGACCAATCTGTCGCTGGCCCCGTGCAGAGATTTCTGCAAGTCTCTGGCAGTGGCCCCTGTCTTTGTCGAATACGACGGAGCTAGTCCTGGCGGATCGACCAACCCAAGGTGTGGTGCGACCCATGCCGAATGGTGCGTGGCGGTGGGGATGCACCGTCGCGAATGGAGCCTGTGCGATACCGGGCAATCTCCCAGAGTACTTTGCGTTACACCTATGCAGGGGGCACCGCACGTGCGGACTGAATATTTTCCCCTTACTCGTGGGATATGTATGGATAATAAAACCGACAAATCCAAAAAATCCGAGAGCTCCTCACCAGGGGCACCTGATGATCCGGGTGTCGTCTCCTCAGATTACCCCGATAGAACGCTGACCGAGAGGACAGCTGGGGAGCTCGCTGAAGGGGTGGGCTCCCTACAAATTAAAAAGAAGTCGCGCAGTGGCGCAGAAAAGAAGCGGCCAGAAGGCGAATGATGGAGCTGATGGCAGATGGCTCATGAGGCCGGAACACTCTGGCACTCTCGTCGAAAAATAGGGCCCGCCGACTCACGCGCATACTAGCTATGCGCGAGCCACCCAAACTGGGCCCCGGGTAGTCTTCGTTCCAGAGGACCATTGGTGCGGTGGCCATGTGTGAGGATAGAAAACAATCAAAGCAAAGCTAAATAAAATTCAACGCTTGGCTTGTGTTAGTGTAACAAGTGCAGTATGCACGACTTGAGTGCGCTAGGAGCACTGCTGAATCTCCCTCCACTCGACTTCGTAGTTCAAGGGAAGGCAAGGGTGTCTGCGTTCCAATTGTGGAGTCAAGGTAGTTGGTTCTTTGTGAATCCTGGCAGGGGTCACTCTGCTATCCTCTCGGAACTGCAAAGGGATGACCCTATCCTATATATATTATGAGTAGTGATATATTTTCTCCTTCCTATCGCTTCGACAGCAAATTTACCGTGAGATATCCTACAAGGAAAGAGTGGTGGCCAAGCGGCAGGCGGCCTTCTAAAGAGAGAGGGCCAGTCTGGTACACGGATGGCTCACTTACCGACGAAGGTTCCGGCGCTGGTGCCTATGAACCAAAATCAAAGCTCCCCTCTCTCTTGGGGGATACACCACGGTATACCAAGCAGAGCAGGCGGATCACCATCTGCTCTGACAGTCATTCAGCATTGAAAGCATTAAGTGCTTATAGGTTTACATAAAGGCTCGTTCTGCAATGCAGAAAAGTCTTGAATGACATTTCCGTAAGACATCAGGTGTCACTTATGTGGGTGCCGAGTCATGCTGGAGATAGTGGTAATGAAATGGCGGACGCGCTCGCAAGCCGAGGGTTGAAGAATAACTTCCTGGATGCTGAGACGGCTTTGGGGCCTACTGCGTAGGTACTACCTCAGAGGTGTGGATGCAAAATCAGCATCTTATCAGATGGAGAGGAATCTCTGGACATCTCCGTCAAGCTAGAGAACTTATTTCAGGGCCTCTGGCTAAGGCGGGGCGGTTCTGTCTCTCACTGGACAGAAGCCGACTAAGGTTACTTGTCGTCATTAGTATGTGATGGGGGTGGCAAGTGATCCGACGTGTACACGTTGTGGCGAGTAGGAAGAATCATCGGCATACATTCTATGTCATTGTGAAGCCCTTGGGTATCACAGGCAGACTATACGCACGTCCACGTGCGCCAAGACATCTATCTCTGTGAAAAGCGTTTGGCATCATGAACGGAGTGAAGACGCAAGTCACGTTGAAATGGGGCAATATCGATGTAATACGATTTTTAGTTGTGTGTACGACATATGAGGAGCTGTGGGATAAAAAATAAGAAGATGTGCAAAAATACGCGTAAAGGTGGATTTTTGAAACCTCAAGACGAATTGGTTGATTTAGCTTTCGAGGTATACAGTCAGGACCATTTAGGAAGGAAAATAAAAAATTCACAAGATGCATATAGAGCTGAAGTGACTAAAATCAAGAAGTAAAAGACGCTAGATGAGATTCCGGCAACTTTTTCACGTTCGAATGATCTAACTCGCGTAACGCGCGAGAACTGAACTCGCTGCATATGACAGGCAAGCAGCGAATGAACAGAGATTTTTAGTCGCTGCGAGAAGCTCGCTTCATGTGACCGATGCTTAACGCAGAGATACGAGTACGATACAGTATTTAGATGTATCGCTCGCAAATACTGTTTCTCAGATACGTGAATCTAGGGTACAGATCTTTCTCTGGAAGAGATCTCACAGTTACCTTATTGTTTTAGCAAATAGGTAAATCATAAAATGTATCAGTTAAACGTGATATGATAGAAACTTCAGCATGTCTTGTACGTATGAGAATGCATATCGATAAACAGTAGATAGAGAAACTCATTTTTTCAGGATGGTTGTTCGTAGTGACTTGCTAGAGGATTCCCTATATGATCTCCATTGTATAAGATAACGATAACTTACAAAGATGAAATCGGTGTCCCCGTACCCTACGAAAAACGAGAATGTGCTTAGAGAACTATAACTTTTTTTTTAAATTCTTTTAGTTTCCTTCATTGATCTCTATTTAACCCTAAAATATTTTTGGGATCGGTTGCGACGTTGCCAAGTTATAATTTATTTTCTTTTCCGGATTTGCAAGGTCGCAAGTAATACGTCCAAATTGATATATTATTTTAACTTTTCTTAATAATATTATACGGCGAGTTACTTGAATATTCAGTGGATATGTGTTTGCATGTTACCAGCAATTTGTATTTACAGGGTGTTTTTGGCAAAATTTTAAATTACAGCAACTTGAAGGTCATTTTACTTTGTTTTTTTAAATATAACACACTGTATTTTTATTTTAAATCGAAATATCTACTAATACCCTATCTCGCGGCAACATCGCCTTTTCAGTAAACGGTACAGGAACGCTTAAATATTTCCAAAACCGCCACAGCTGGAGAGGTGAAATTCAATACTTGAGGGTTTTTTAACATACAGAATATAAAAACGCTAACAACAGTGTTGTCAGATTTACCACTTTTACGTTAGACTTCATAAATGGGACATTCCATTCAAAATGATGACGTAAAAATGGTAAATCTGACAACACTGCTGTTAACGTTTTTGAATTCTGTATATCCAAAAACCCCATAGTATTGAATTTCACCTCTCCAGCTCTGGCGGTTTTGGAAATATTCAAGCGTTCCGGTACCGTTTACTGAAAAAGCGGTGTTGCCTTATCTCAGTAATTATTAGAAACAAAATTTTGAAATTTTGAGATCTTACTAAGTTCGACATGTGCAATTCATTGCAATAAAAATTAGCCGAGGATTCTGTTTAAAATAAATTAAGATCGGGGATATTTGTTTAAAAATTTGGAAAAATAGTTTATAACTTGGCAACGCCGCAAACGCAAAAAAATTACAAGGCGAGATAGGGTATTAGTAGATATTTAGATTTAAAATAAAACATATAGGGTGTTACATTTAAAAAAAATGGAGTCAAGTTGATTGACTCAGTACTTCCCACACATTACTGTGATATCAGTTTATTATTTTCCCATAGCATGAAGCTTTAGTCTGAGATCCCCTTGCAACCAAATCATCGGCAGCCTTCCCTCCCCTAAAATTGTCTTATGCCGCTAAGTATTTCCTTCAGAGGTCAATGGACAGCCTAAAACATCTAAAAACGAAGTTTGAGTTGTTTTCATACTTTTAGTTTTTTGATTATTGCTATATACGCTGTCACTGACACGATATTTAACAAACATACGCGTTTTCCATCCTCACCACGGTAATAATACTGTGTCAAAATTTAATTAGAATCAATGTAATAGTGTCCACGTTACAAAATACAAAAAGATCTAAAGCAATAAATACTCGTATGTATGTATACAGAAAATTCTAAGTCCCTTAGTTTCCGTAATACGCTAGGCAATGTTCGGATGGACCTAAAAAGTTGATTTATGTCGCTAGGTCTTCCTTCACAGCCCCTACCCTACACCCTATTATGAATACAAGAAATTTCTCAGTTTTTCAACCCCCCACCCCCTAACCACCCCAATTTCACCCCACCCAAAAAAAACGCAGAAAATGATCAGGAACCTCTAAAACGCTTAAAAACGAAGTTTGAGCTGTTTTTATATTTTTATTTTTTTTTTATTTCTGCGCCGCCACTGGCACGATTTATAAAAACCATACGCGTTTTCCATCCTCGCCACGGTAGTAATACTGTGTCAAAATTTCATTAACATCAATTCAACAGTTTCCTTGTAACACAATATAGAAGGATCTAAAGCAATACTCTCGTATGTTTACACCAGAAAAAATTCTAAGTCCTTTGGTTTCTGTAATAGGCAAGGCAATGTTCGGATGGACCTAAAAAAGTTATTTATGTTGCTAGGTCTTCCTTCATGGGTCAGTGGGCAGTCTATTATGAAAGCAACAAATTTTTCAATTTTACAACCCCCCACCCCCCAACCACCCCAATTTCACCCCCACCAAAAAAAAAGTAAAAAATGATCAGGAACCTCTAAAACGCCTAAAAACGAAGTTTGAGGAATATTTAATTTTTTTTGTTTTTTGCTAATTACTCCGCCGCCCCTGCACCGATTTTCAAAATTATAAGAACATTACCTACTACGACCCCCCAGCATATCGCTGCCCAAATTTCATCACAATCCATGCAGCGGTTACTGAGATTACGAGGACACAAAAACGCGTACAGACAGACCGACAGACAGACAGACAGACCGACAGACAGACAGACCGACAGACAGACCGACGGAAATGAGTGACGTGGATTTTCGTTATGTAGACATCATGAAACGCCCAAAAAGTGTATTATCTCAAAATCGAAAATTTTCGCGATCACAATACTCCCCTCACCTATCGGTGTGGGAAGTAAAACAAAGTAAAATGACCTTGAAGTTGCCGTAATTTAAAATTCTGCCAAAAACACCCCGTAGATGCAAATTTCTGACAACATCCAAAATAATATCGAGTTAATATTCAAGTAACTCGCTGTATAATATTACTGAGAAAAGTTAAAGGAATATATCAATTTGGACGTATTACTTGCGACCTTGCAAATCCGGAAATTAATAGAAAATAAATTATAACTTGGCAACGTCGCAACCGATTCCAAAAATATTTTAGGGTTGAATAGAGATCAATGATGGAAACTAGGACAATTTAAGAAAAAGTTACAGTTCCATATAATTACACACTAACTGGACACCCTGTATATTTATATTCTCTCTAGTTCAAAATGGATGACGTGGCTCGAATATTTTGCGCTCACCTAATGTATGAGGGTGAAGTTTATTGCTCTCTTGAAGATGCACATGCTTCGGGTGAGGCAGTGCTAGCACCTGAGGTCGAGGAGATTCCTCGCTGCGTTGGCTTTGACTTCTAGGGCTCTGATGGGGGCTTGGACTTCGGCTCGGAGTGACCGACCTCTTACTCCCTCGTTTCGGAGTACCTCTTTCTGAGTCGCCCTTCTCCTTTTTATCACTGTCTCCCTGAAATAGGCTAATGTTAGTGGAATTTCCCAAACTGACCCTCAGTTGTGATTTCATTGTTTCTGTATCACGAATAGAATGAATAACAAATTTAATGAAGAAGTAAGAGCTCGAATGAAAGCAGAAGATTGTTTCTTCTGAATCGAATAGACGACCCTTGAAGTGGTTTGGACATTTACAAGAATGCCTGATGAGAGATGGCTCAAAATAATATTTCAGTGCAGACCACATGGTAAAAGAAAAATGGGCAGACCACGTAGGTCGTGGAATGAAACTATTAGAAAATAAATGAATGAACGCAAGAGGATGCCTTGGAGGTTTTGGCAAAGGATGAAGGGAATGCGGCAAGATGCCGTCAACAGTTGGAAACATTTTGTACTGTAACTGTACCCGTAATATATACATGGTGAGTCCTAAGTTGATTCTTTTTTCCTTTGTGTATAGAAGTCGCCAAAATAAACAACTTTTAGATATAACTTTATTCCCGAAAACTGAAAAATAAGCGAGAAACAGAATCAAAAAAGTAAATCCGGGTTTATGTATGTAGTCTATGTTTGGTTTTTCGCTCGGATTTTTTCTTATCAATCAGGAATTGGTCCTGTCAATTAGTGCACCTTGTTACTTTCAGTTTAATTCATTTAATTAATTTTGAATTGATAAATCCTATAATTTGGTTCAAAATAATGTTCCACTTTTAGGATTTACCAGTTTAAAATCAATACTAAAGATAATCGGGTTCGAGGGTTGCTCTATACCTCCGTCAATCCACCAGTACGCAGACAGCTGTTTCACGCTTATTAGCGATCATCAGTGCGCCATAGGTCGATTGACGAAAGTAGAGAGCATCAATTTTTCTATGTTTAATAAACATGTGAAAGATGTACGAGTAAGACAGAAGGAATTCTGCCGGTGCGCCATCTAGTACCCGAAGGTGACGGCAACCAAAGAGAGAAACGCCATTAGAAGCAGTTTACCTCTCCTTGGTGGAACGACAAGGCTCGCTCGCTTTTTGTCACTAGAGGCGCGGATTTTGACGCACGCAGCGTGAAGCCGATATACGAGGGTTGCTCTATACCTCCGTCAATCCACCAGTACGCAGACAGCTGTTTCACGCTTATTAGCGATCATCAGTGCGCCATAGGTCGATTGACGAAAGTAGAGAGCATCAATTTTTCCATGTTTAATAAACATGTGAAAGATGTACGAGTAAGACAGAAGGAATTCTGCCGGTGCGCCATCTAGTACCCGAAGGTGACGGCAACCAAAGAGAGAAACGCCATTAGAAGCAGTTTACCTCTCCTTGGTGGAACGACAAGGCTCGCTCGCTTTTTGCCACTAGAGGCGCGGATTTTGACGCACGCAGCGTGAAGCCGATATACGAGGGTTGCTCTATACCTCCGTCAATCCACCAGTACGCAGACAGCTGTTTCACGCTTATTAGCGATCATCAGTGCGCCATAGGTCGATTGACGAAAGTAGAGAGCATCAATTTTTCCATGTTTAATAAACATGTGAAAGATGTACGAGTAAGACAGAAGGAATTCTGCCGGTGCGCCATCTAGTACCCGAAGGTGACGGCAACCAAAGAGAGAAACGCCATTAGAAGCAGTTTACCTCTCCTTGGTGGAACGACAAGGCTCGCTCGCTTTTTGCCACTAGAGGCGCGGATTTTGACGCACGCAGCGTGAAGCCGATATACGAGGGTTGCTCTATACCTCCGTCAATCCACCAGTACGCAGACAGCTGTTTCACGCTTATTAGCGATCATCAGTGCGCCATAGGTCGATTGACGAAAGTAGGGAGCATCAATTTTTCCATGTTTAATAAATATGTGAAAGATGTACGAGTAAGACAGAAGGAATTCTGCCGGTGCGCCATCTTGTACCCGAAGGTGACGGCAACCAAAGAGAGAAACGCCATTAGAAGCAGTTTACCTCTCCTTGGTGGAACGACAAGGCTCGCTCGCTTTTTGTCACTAGAGGCGCGGATTTTGACGCACGCAGCGTGAAGCCGATATACGAGGGTTGCTCTATACCTCCGTCAATCCACCAGTACGCAGACAGCTGTTTCACGCTTATTAGCGATCATCAGTGCGCCATAGGTCGATTGACGAAAGTAGAGAGCATCAATTTTTCCATGTTTAATAAACATGTGAAAGATGTACGAGTAAGACAGAAGGAATTCTGCCGGTGCGCCATCTAGTACCCGAAGGTGACGGCAACCAAAGAGAGAAACGCCATTAGAACATCTTTCACATGTTTATTAAACATGGAAAAATTGATTTACTATCTCATCGCATTCCATAAAAAGTTGTGTTTGGTATTTACTAATCTGTTCCCCACAGGTTAGGTCTACGCTGGTCCCGTAAGGGCCCTTTCATCTAGACTTACGAGCTAAAGACCTATGGTCTGCTCGGTGAAATCGATGTCAGGTCAGGTCAGGTCAGGAAAAATTGATGCTCTCTACTTTCGTCAATCGACCTATGGCGCACTGATGATCGCTAATAAGCGTGAAACAGCTGTCTGCGTACTGGTGGATTGACGGAGGTATAGAGCAACCCTCGTATATCGGCTTCACGCTGCGTGCGTCAAAATCCGCGCCTCTAGTGGCAAAAAGCGAGCGAGCCTTGTCGTTCCACCAAGGAGAGGTAAACTGCTTCTAATGGCGTTTCTCTCTTTGGTTGCCGTCACCTTCGGGTACTAGATGGCGCACCGGCAGAATTCCTTCTGTCTTACTCGTACATCTTTCACATGTTTATTAAACATGGAAAAATTGATGCTCTCTACTTTCGTCAATCGACCTATGGCGCACTGATGATCGCTAATAAGCGTGAAACAGCTGTCTGCTTACTGGTGGATTGACGGAGGTATAGAACAACCCTCGTATATCGGCTTCACGCTGCGTGCGTCAAAATCCGCGCCTCTAGTGGCAAAAAGCGAGCGAGCCTTGTCGTTCCACCAAGGAGAGGTAAACTGCTTCTAATGGCGTTTCTCTCTTTGGTTGCCGTCACCTTCGGGTACTAGATGGCGCACCGGCAGAATTCCTTCTGTCTTACTCGTACATCTTTCACGTGTTTATTAAACATGGAAAAATTGATGCTCTCTACTTTCGTCAATCGACCTATGGCGCACTGATGATCGCTAATAAGCGTGAAACAGCTGTCTGCGTACTGGTGGATTGACGGAGGTATAGAGCAACCCTCGTATATCGGCTTCACGCTGCGTGCGTCAAAATCCGCGCCTCTAGTGGCAAAAAGCGAGCGAGCCTTGTCGTTCCACCAAGGAGAGGTAAACTGCTTCTAATGGCGTTTCTCTCTTTGGTTGCCGTCACCTTCGGGTACTAGATGGCGCACCGGCAGAATTCCTTCTGTCTTACTCGTACATCTTTCACATGTTTATTAAACATGGAAAAATTGATGCTCTCTACTTTCGTCAATCGACCTATGGCGCACTGATGATCGCTAATAAGCGTGAAACAGCTGTCTGCGTACTGGTGGATTGACGGAGGTATAGAGCAACCCTCGTATATCGGCTTCACGCTGCGTGCGTCAAAATCCGCGCCTCTAGTGGCAAAAAGCGAGCGAGCCTTGTCGTTCCACCAAGGAGAGGTAAACTGCTTCTAATGGCGTTTCTCTCTTTGGTTGCCGTCACCTTCGGGTACTAGATGGCGCACCGGCAGAATTCCTTCTGTCTTACTCGTACATCTTTCACATGTTTATTAAACATGGAAAAATTGATGCTCTCTACTTTCGTCAATCGACCTATGGCGCACTGATGATCGCTAATAAGCGTGAAACAGCTGTCTGCGTACTGGTGGATTGACGGAGGTATAGAGCAACCCTCGTATATCGGCTTCACGCTGCGTGCGTCAAAATCCGCGCCTCTAGTGGCAAAAAGCGAGCGAGCCTTGTCGTTCCACCAAGGAGAGGTAAACTGCTTCTAATGGCGTTTCTCTCTTTGGTTGCCGTCACCTTCGGGTACTAGATGGCGCACCGGCAGAATTCCTTCTGTCTTACTCGTAATCGGGTTCGAGGTTGATCCGAGCCCAGGGCATAACATCTTTATTTCAAATTTTTTACAAACAAATCGATTGATATGCTTATTGAACATGCTACACAAATTTTTTCAACAATCGAAATAAAGGTGTTTTTACATCGAATTTTATTAGACCATTTTACAAGTCCTACACTCTTATTTAATCTAATAATTCTTTAATTCCGCTATTGGCCAATATATGGCGTAGGTTAGCATCATACATACCAATTGCCAAGTGGGCTGGAGCCTTTCTGTATGTAAGCTACTTACTTTTTGCAGTATGTAGTGCACCGTACCCCAAAACTAACCTACAAAATCGCTTTGACTGCAACGAAATGTCATGTTGACATTTCGTTACTTGAGTAGCTGTCGAAATACATAACCCTCAAGTATTAAGGGACCCTTAAGTATCGACTATGAATACGGCTCTTGGTAACCTGTGTGCTTCTGATCTCAAATAGAGATTTAAACGTTATCTGCTATCGTGCAGTCAAGCAGGCTAAAATTCTTGAAAGATCTACGTATAGTAGTAGTAGTAGTAGGACGATCCATTGACATTGACAGTGGTTAGCTTTTAGTATAGTTTTGAGTATTGTTTCTGAATATAAAACATGACCTATTTGTTTTTTATATAAAATATACATTCTTAACAACAAACGATTTTTAATAAACTTATATATAAAAGTATAGTGTAAAAATGCGACGAAACGTCGTATCAAACAAAAGTATTTTTTTGACGAATTTGGCCACTTATAATAACTTTCACGATGGTTTTATTAAATTAAATAAATTCGACATTTAGGTACTATAAGGAATACAGCTGACACAATCACGTGGATGGCATTTCATATTTTACTAGTCGCTTCATTCCTCAATACACTGTTTTTTCCCGTGAAAGCCATACCTGGGGACTGACGCTCTCACTACCCGCTCCCCCTTGTTGTCCTTTGCCCGCACCAGTAGCGGTAGAGCCCCTGCCTCGTTTCCTCCGCCTGGTCTTCTTGCGGCTGTACGAGGACAGAAGCACCCCTTTACGGGCGTCGATCTTCTTCATCTTCTGCTTCGACAGCTTCCTTACGTTCAGGCTTGATGGATCGAAGCTGAACGTCGAGTCCTCGCGGTGGTCGACCAGTTCTTTTTTTCTCTCCTGAAACACAAACGATAAACTGTTAGTTTCTGTGTTCCCAAATTACGCGTGACAGTTATTTTCTATTTTCCATTTTCATTTTTACCTCGATGGCTCCGTCTGTCGACTAAACTGCCACATTTGGGGCTTGGAAAATCTACCTAAGATTAATAAAAAAATGTGGACGTTGAACTAAGTAGACCTAGTTTTAGGAACTTCCCCAACTCAAGTGGTTGTTGTTCATCCCCCGTCCTTGTTTTACCATAACCTTGTTACAGCAGTTACTGACATTTGTTCATTTCACTCTATTTAAATTTTTAGCCGCTATTTTGAGAGAAATGCGACATTTGATTATCGTTTCTAGCATAAAAACACGTCGTCTTTTAACTGGTTGGATCAGATGTAGCAATGTGTTATATGACTGTTTTTTTGTGCAACCCCCACTCCCTTTAACCCTTAAGAGTCCAGTCGAATAGTAATATTATTTTGAGGTAGACGTCTTTAAGTTATTTACGACTGCCTAATATCAAACAATTCAGTACACAGATACAACAGTTAATGCCATTTGAGCATTTCAATTTATTTAATTTATTTAGCCTTCATTTCAGAAAAAATAACCATATAATATATCATTTTAGACATAAAGACACATTCTCTTTTAACTGGCGTTATCAAATTTATACCTGGTTATTCACGTTAATCGACACGGAGCATTATGGCTAGAGCATCTGAGGAAAAACAAAATGATAATTTCGGATGGATAGGGACCCATTAAGGCTACATTTTTAAAATAGTTTTATGTTATACAGGGTGTCCCCAAATCACGAAACGTATCAAAGTTATATTTTCTAAGTGGAACACCCTGTATGTTACTGTATACTCAGATTCCTTGGTAAATTATAGTGTGACTTTATGTATCACACATGGGACTTAAAGCGAACCGTTTAGGTGTAAATCACCACTTTCGGTGTAAGTAGATATCAGAGAAAAGGAGAATAAAACAATTATGATTATTTTAAAAATAAGCCTTAATGAGCCCCTATCCCTCCGAAATTATTATTTTCTTATTCATCAAATACTTTAGCCATAATGCTCCATGTCGAATAACATGAATAACCCGGTATGTTTTTTACTTCTGTGTCATCGGCATCGACTGCTATGGTCATTAGCCTCGTGTTCTGTCTAGGCTTTGTTACTGTTTCCCGGCGCCACTCTAGAAACAGCACTGTTAATTAGAAGCCAACAGTGGGGTTTAGGTTGGTGAAGAGTTAGTATCTTTGTCAACCAGGGCTGAATGATGCGTCTCTGCCTTAAATCGCTCATAGCCTCTCCTTAGTCAGGACCGTGTTGCATGGTGAAGAGCCGCATCCTACTAGAGGTGACCCTGTTTTATGTAAAACAGCGCGGATCTAGACCGGGGATAAAAATCCCTGATGGAGGGCAGCAGTAACCACCAGTACCAAGATGAAGCACAAAGGAAATGATCCTGGCTTGGTTCATTATTGGACTACTGTAGGTATGACTGAGGCAGTCTCAATAGTTATGGTACTGCGATGAGGAAGGCAACGGAAAACCACCTCATTAATATTTTCCTAGTACAATTATCATCGCTGCAGAATTAGTACAAATGGCCCTCAGGCCCCGGCAGGCCTTATATGGCTAGAGGGTGCGAAGAATTCCGGAGTTAGCTATGAAACTTGCTACGTGGAATGTTAGAAGTCTATATGCCCCAGAAAATTGAAAAATGTAGTAGCAGAGATAGGCTGAATATCAACGTATTGGGCATCAGCGATGTTCAATGGCCGGGTGCGGGAAATAAATCAACGAAAAATGGAATGATTATACTTCCCTGGAAACGATGAATCAAATCATCGGTATGGCGTCGCAGTTATTGTGGACAAATTCACAAACAACTATGTAGTTAGCTTCATACGCTTATCGGATAGAGTAATGTTACTCAAACTTCAACCAATTTCAGTACCTCTTAATATAATACAGTTTTATGCTCCGACGGCAGATAAGAGTGACGGAGACATCGAAAAGTTCTATGAAGAAATTGGCACGGCTCTAAAGCTACTAAAAATCACGAAGTAACCTTAATAGTTGGTGATTTTAACGCAAAAGTCGGTTAAGGTGAAGTGGAAAAATGCGTGGGGAGTTTTGGATTGGGAGAACGGAACGGACGAGGAGATGAGTTGGTGGAATTTTGTCAGAATGAGAACTTTGTCATCATGAATACATTCTACAAGCTACCAAAGCGCAGACTATGGACATGGAAGTCCCCGGCAGATGGGACTGATAATAACATAATACGCAATCAGATTGACTTTATCCTCATCAAAGATCGATCCAAGAACTCCATTAAATCGGTGAAAACATACCTAGGCGCAGACGCGAACACTGAACATAACCCAGTAGTAGCCGATATTAATGTTAGATTAAAGAAAATGAAACCAACTGCAACCAGAAAAATTCTTAATGTGGAACGACTTAAGGAACCGGATTGTCTTTGGAGAACACAGGAAAAAGTTAACAATAACCTCAATATGATAACAGGAATTCAGGACGTCCCAAACATGAGCGAGGCATGGGCTAGTATAGAGAACGCTTTGCTATCGGCGGGGCAAGAAACTAAAAAGACATGGATGACAGAAGAGATCCTAACTTTAAAGAAAGACACAAGAATAAGAAAATGCCACGAGGAATACAGAATTACATAACACCATCAAGAAAGAAATAAAGCTCGCCAAGGGAAACTGGATACGCAAGGAATATGAGAAAATTGAAGACCTACAAAGAAAGCATGATAGCTTTAACGTGCATAAGAAGATAAAGGGAGTGACCGGTATAAAGAGATATAAACAATGCACAATACTAAAGGACTCAGATGGCAACATTATATCAAATAACAACTAGCTAGATAGAAGGAATATATCCAAAAACTTTTTGATGATGAACGGCTGGAACCTGCACTAGAGTTTACGGAGAATACGGGACCGAAGATTTTGCGTGACGAGGTTATCCATGCTATTAGGCAAGTAAAGGAAGGAAGGACAAGCGGCCCTGATGGGATTCCAATGGAACTTCTAAAACTTATAGATGAGGACAACATTAAAATACTGGTGGACCTTTTTAATAGTATATACTCAACAGGAACTATACCAGATCATTGGCTTTCGTCTATGTTTATAACAATACCCAAGAAACCAAATTCTAAGGAATGTTCCGACCACCGAACAATTGCTCTTATGAGTCACATCTTGAAGGTTTTCCTAAGAGTAATTCACAATCGAATATTTACAAAGTTAGACTCCGAAATCAGTGACAGCCAAGTAGGGTTCAGAAAAGAAATGGGTACCAGAGAGGCTCGAATCAATGTGTTGACGCAGAGGTTTCTGGACATGAATCAGGATGTATATGCGTGCTTTATTGATTTTGAAAAAGCCTTTGATAGAGTCCAATACCACAAACTTATAGAAATTCTAAAATCAAAAAATATTGATAGTCGCGATACCACAATTATAACAAATCTGTACTGGAATCAAAGAGCGACAGTCAGAATTGAAGACCAGTTTTCTGAAGAAGTGAAGATTTTGCGCGGCGTTCGCCAAGGGTTGTATACTTTCCCCACTTCTGTTTAACGTATACAGTGAGGCCATTTTCAGTGAGAGCCTAAATGACTGCCAAGAGGGAATTACCATAAATGGACAGATCATAAATAATATGCGTTTTGCCGATGACACTGTCGTAGTGACCGTAAGATCTACAAACGGTTGTACAAAACCTATACAACAGTTGTAAAAGTTATGTTTTGAACATGAATTTAAAGAAAACCAAATTTATGATATTTACAAAAAATAAGAGCGTAATCGGCAGTATTACAATAGATAACGCGTCAATAGAACGAGTAAGAAGATATAGATACTTGGGAACTTGGCTAACCGAAAGTGCTGAGCAATATCAGGAAATAACAGCTCAAATAGAGAGTGCAAGAACTGCATTTGTAAAACTAAAGAAAGTTCTTTGCTGCAGAGATATAAACCTGAAACTTAGACTACGAATGCTGAGGTGTTGAGTCTTTTCGACTCTGCTATATGGTGCCGAGGCTTGGACGCTTAAGAATGCAGAAATGGATAGACTGGAGGCTTTCGAAAGATGGTGTTATAGAATAATGCTGAGGATCTCTTGGACTGATAGGTTCTCAAATGTGCAACTACGGCAGATAATCCAAAAAGAGGAAGGAATCATTAACACCCTCAAAACAAAAAAACTAGAGTACCTTGGTCATGTTATAAGAGGACCCAAATACACTCTACTACAAAACATTACGGAAGGAAAGATCAAGGACAAGAGAAGCCAAGGAAGAAGAAGAACCTCTTGGCTGAAAAACTTGAGGGATTGGTTTGGAATGACATCTAATCAACTATTTAGAACAACGGCAAACAAATTTAGAATTGCCATGATAATATCCAACCTCCGCTAGGAGATGGAACTTGAAGAAGAAGAAGTGAAGGCTCAGGTAAGGATTCTCGCTGAGCTTTTTTATGAATATTTATTTTTGATTTAAAAGACCAGAAATAAATTTCTGCCTCTAACGAAAATCTAACCCGGGACCTTCTGGTCATGAGCCCTCAACTCTAGCCACTGAGTCAGCCCACCCCAACCCGGTATGTTGTATTACATTGTTTGTGCACCCCCCATTGTCTGACCGGCACCAAAACCTTTTCAACTCGAAAGAACCTTTATTTATTCAAGTTGGCCAAATTTGGGGGCTATCGCTTGAGGCGTTTTTAAGTAATCGCTGGAGAACGAAATCTCGGACGTATAGACACAGACAACATCAAAAAACCAAAGTTTTCCGATTTTCATCAAACTTGGTCACTATACAGAGCTTATCTTTAGAAACAGAAATCTAGCTTTTGGTACCGCTGCGATGATAAAAAAGGGGTGGGGGTGGGAGTAACTCAAAAAATAATGTGAAATTCTAATGCTACACAACAAAGGCATATTTTATTATGTCGAAAACGCTGCCGCGAATGCCGCAAACTTTTCAAAATGGCGGAATAAACATTCATAAAATGCAGCAAATTTTCGAACTCTAAAATGACAATAACTATCACAAAAATGATCCAAATAATTTCGATGTTCAGTGTCATATAAGGAGGTCTTTGTTCTCTACCTTTTGGTTAATTTCTGGTGCAAATCTGTGATTTAATGGTGGGGGCTGGTGAGGATTACTCGGAAAAATAATAATAATTCAACATAGCATTTTCTTCTTCAGAAAATGAGTCAAGAGGTGATTTTATTTTGAAAATGACACCCATTTTAATTTCGGTAAAATTTGTGAAAACGGGCCAATTCTAATAACTTACCCCTCCTTTGTCGGGAAAGCTAAAGCAATTATACAAGGCATGCCGCTATTTACTGTGGATTGTAGTTCTTTGAAGACAATGAAGATAATGCATTAATGATAAATGGCGAACGTAATCGTGACGAGTACAGATTGTTTTGCTCTCCAATTGAAACATACTACTTTAAGGGCAACATTCATCTGGCGTCTCTAATGCTTATCGTGGATGCGGGTCAATGTAAGAGCTTTCAGCACCTATCCTAGCAAGGTGATCTGACCTCCCGTTATCCGGAATACAAATATTTCCAAAACTTTACAACAGCGGAAACAAAGTCTTGTAGGTCTCCAGCGCAAAACTGAGCTGCATTCCTTTGCCCTCCAGTTTGAAGCCTGCCCCCCACTGCATCACGACTCCTAAGAGCATGAACTGTCAGTGAAACACACCAAACTGTGAGGCAGGAGTTTGATCTCGCCCCTTATTACCGGGTCTCGGGCCACCTACGTTCCAACGTCACGCACTTTTAGGCAAACCGTCATTGGCACTCTTTTTAGTTCTTCCTAAACCGTAAACTCATTAGAGTTAGCGTGGTGGAATCTACATGGTTGAAATTGAAACCGAAACGAGTGAAGCTAAAGCCTTCTAGATAATCGACATCCTCAGTAATTATTTTAATGTGTTGTACCTTGTGACACGTACCCAAAAGTATTGTATAAAGTAGAAGTTTACCTACCTCTTGAGTGATTTCCGCTTCTTCTTCGTAACTTAGCGCTACCACAGCCAACATTAGGTTGATAAGGTAAAAGGAACCAAAAAATACTACGACTGTAAAAAATGAAACACTTATAGGTCCGCATGCCGACAGCACCTGAAATGAAAAGAAATAATATCATACTTGAAGTATTTAGCCAACTAAATGCTCAATTTCTGAAGTACAGTCAGTCAAAGATCATCGGACAGATACAGACAAACCATATATACCGATGGAAATGAATAAGATATTTCATCATGACGTAGATGCCCTGAAATTTACCGCAGTTCATGACTATTACAATACTTCCTACACTTATTTACATCGAAGTATAAAAAGTTATCTGAACCATGCGACATAAAAGCATGGGGCAGTTAAATCAAATAAGACTACGGTCAGAGTGCATCCGTCTTCGACCGATTTTTTACACTGGCGTGTAAGGCCTACAACGATGGAAAAAACAAATCCGGCAAATCCAACGAAGACGGTCACAGTTGCGCCGTCCAGCACTGACGCATATGATTGTGACCGTCTGCATTAGATTTGCCGGATTTGTTTTTTCCATCGTTGTCGGCCATACACGCCAGTGTAAAGAATTGGTGGGAGACGGATACACTCTGACCGTAACCTTAGGCTGAACAGTTCGACTGCCCTAGCCTGGCGGACCGCATTAATATCTTCCACTCAACCTTACAGTACACACAAAAAAATCTCAATTAAAAATTCTGGCAATCTTGTAAAGGTATACTTGCTTCAAGAGTATTTGTCCTCGCTGTAAGAAAATTTACTTGATGACGAAATTATGGTTAATTTGAACAAAAAATATACTTTTGATTTCAGTATTCATTCTAAAGAAATGTGCTCTGGCCAAGAATATAATTTTCTTCATTAAGGAACATATTGAATATCACATATGTTTCAGGTATCTTAGGAATAAAAATGGATTTATTGTAATTTTTTTTGTTACATAGTAACATGACAATAGTAGGCTCACGACTATCCCTATTATTCTGATATTACGTAACCGACAAAAATGTTACCAAAAAAAACAACATAATGAAAAACGAAAAATGCAGACCTAAGACTCACAGTCTCAATATAGAAGATACTGGTGGTGGTGAAAAAGAATTGCCAAGTTCGACACGGACAAATTAAAATGTGTTCCTTGATGGCCAAACCTACGCAAGCTTTATTGTCATATCGATTGCAGACTATGCAAAAGCTCATATCTTCTTGACGGGAGGTGCTTCAAAGGTACCAAACGAAGAATCCCTATTTCCCTAACAATTTTCTACATTTTGAGCTTTGCCGCTATCAGAGCTCCTAATAATGCTAGTGGCTATATAATGTATGACAATATTAGGAACCAGGTATCATGGTTCTTTTAGTTAAGAACTAACCATGAAACAACAGCTATAGTCATGTAGCTTCCTGCATTAATGTAGGAATCCAAAGAATCATCAGATAATTCAGATATAATTGAACATCGCCAGTAAAAAGGTCAATACTCTTGCACATAAAAAGAAATTCTCAATTCAAGAATTCTGGTATTCTTGTAAAGATATACTTGCTACAAGAATATCTGTCCTCGCTCCCTTGATGAGGGAATTATGGTCAGTCTTAACTAAGAAAAATATACTTTTGATTTCAATATTCATTCTAAACAAATGTGCTCTGACCAAGAATATAATTTTCTTCACATCCAAAGTTTCAATACTCTTCGACCAAGTGTTTCATAAAGTTCTAGCAAGAATATAATATTTTCCAACTGAGCTGCTATAAGCGAGAATACAAATAGCTTGAGAGTTTTGGAGTACCACTGAGAATCTGATAATCTTGGTCCATGCATATTGGCGGATCGCCATATACCAGGTCTTATATTCATTTTTAAGTAATTCATAATTTTGCCTCTGTCTGGGTGTTATATTGTTATTGGAGAAGTTTCGTAAAAAATAAAATTTGGAAAATTCATTATTATCTGATAGTCTATTTCTTCACTTGAAGAATGTCGAAAAAATCATCTGAATATTCCAAAAAACGGCAGAGCTATTCAATTTTATATTTGCGTCAAGCGACCGCGGCGGTGAAATGGCGTATGACGTCACATGGCATTAATTGTTCGCGGCAGCCACAGTCTGGTCGGGACTCCGCTATGGATACGCTGCGCTGTACAGTATGCGACATTTAGACTTGAGTGGAACGGCGAAGGTGTTTGTTGTAACGGGCAGACGCCAGTATATTTTTGGAGTATGGAGGAAGGTTACGTTCGTGGTGATTCTAGTAATCTTCCTAAAGTGGATCTCGAATTGATTATGAACTTTTACTTCCCACACCGATAGGTGAGGGTAGTATTGTGATTGGGTGTTTTATGATGTCTTCTTCTTCTTCTTCTTATGACGCCGTCTCCAAACGAAGGTTGGCGACCCAATTGGCAATAATTGTTTTCGACACTGCAGCTCTAAAAATTTCAGTGGATGTCCTTCCAAACCACCTCCGTAGGTCCTTCAGCCATGAGTTCTGGCGTCGTCCAACTGATCTTTTTCCTTGGACTTTCCCCTCAATAATCAGGCGAAGGATCTCATATTTTTCGCCGCGCATGATGTGCCCGATGTACTGGAGCTTTCTTTCTTTAATAGTTCTCATGATGTCTACATAATGAAAATCCACACAACTCATTTCCGTCGGCCTGTCTGTCAGTCTGTCTGTACGCGTTTTTCGAGCCACGTAATCTCAGTAACCGCTGCATGGATTGTTATGAAATTTGGGCAGCGATATGCTGTGGGGGTAATAGTAGGTAATGTCCCTATAAGTCTGAAAATCGGCGCATGGGTGGCGGAGTAATTAGCATAAAACAAAAAAAATTAAATATTGCTCAAACTTCGTTTTTAGGCGTTTTGGAGGTTCCTGATCATTTTCTACTTTTTTTGGGTGGGGGTGATATTGGGGTGGTTGGGGGATGGGGGGGTGTAAAACTGAAAAATTATTGTATTCATAACAGGCCGTCCACTAGCCTGAGAAAGAAATGCCTAGCGTCATAATACACTATTTTAGGTGCATCCGAACATTACCTTGGCTATTACGGAAACCAAGGGACTTTTCTGATGTATACATGCGAGAGTATTGCTTCTGATTATTCTGTATGGTGTAACTAGGATATATTGGATTGATTTCAAGTAAACTTTCACACAGTATTACTACCGCTGCGAGGATGGAAAATCTTTATGATTTTTAAAAATCGTGTCAGCGGCGGCGCAGCAATAATAGAAAAACTAAAAATATAGAAACAGCTCAAACTTCGTTTTTAGGTGTTTTAGGAGTTTCGTGATCATTTTCTACGTTTTTGGGTGGGGGTGAAATTGGGGTAGTTGGGGGGTGGGGGGTCATAAAACTCAATTTTTTTGTATTCATAATAGGCTATCCATTCAAATATTTGTTTGGTGTTTTTGTGGTGTTGTTAGTACACCTGAGTACAATGCAATATTTATAGTTTCTCGGTCTGCTAGACATATTCTAATAATACGAGTAGCAATAAACTGCAGTGTATCGTTTTGTTACCGTCGGCGTCGCCTACCCTACTGAAAACAAGGAATAACAACATGAACGAGGAGGCCGGCGGCGGCGGCGCGGTGGCTTGCGGGAGCAGCATCCTCGACAGGGCACACACAGGTTTGCGTTGTGTCATGTGACGTCACAGCGGCTTCGCGCGGAGGATACGGCTGTTTATATGTGAAGACTGATCGATCAGTCTGAGAAGAAGTAAAGATATGTTTGTCCTGTAGGTAAACCAAATACGTATGGGTCAACCACGTGTACGATAATTGATTTATACTGGGTGCCTAGCGTCCGGTAAGTGTTCGATTCACTTACGCCTTCGAAATACTAACACTGTGGCATTACATTTTATCTTTGTATTAACATGCGATGATTGGTTTGCGAGATATAAATGGTGCTTTCTGTATACTCATATATCTGCTCATATAACATTCTTTGAACGTTTAACCTCTTGAATTTTACACTATTTGTGGTAGAAAACATAATTTGCAATTTAACAAGTACTTATCTAGCTTACAATATTTTATACATATATTTAAATATTCACCCACCATATTATACACGTTCTCCCAATAATCAAGGGTGATGAGCTGGAAGGTGGTGAGCATAGACCAGAGGAAGTTGTCAAAGGATGTGTACCCGTAGTTGGGGTTGGGGCCGGTGCAGAGGCAGGTGTGGGTGGGCGGGCACTTCCGGGCCCCGGTCGCATTTCCGCACACCAGAGGCTCACCAGTGTTGTTGTGGTACAACCAATTCGCTGAGTCCTGAGCCCAGCTAGCCAAAACATTACATATAATGTAAAATAATCTTATAGCGTGACTAGATTCAGAATTATTAGGTTTGAAGTTTATGCAGCTGGCCTTCATGAAAAAATGGCATCCAGTAGCTTGACTCAATACTAAATCCCCCGCCCAATTTGATACTCATACTTCCGACCCTATTTGTAGTAAATACCTAGTCAAACTTTATGAGTCCCCAAGCGATCCATTGATCTATGATAAGACGTGTTAATTTATGGACCGCAACTAATAATTGTGTTTTTGATCTGTAGGGTATCCTTTTTTAAATGAAGTAATAAATACCGAAATAAGTTGTGAGCTAACATTGGTAGTATTCAACGGGACTTAGGGGACGTAAGCGCTTGTGTGCGCTTTGCGCTAATTAACCGATGAATGACAAGCTGTCAAAAAAGCGCCAGTCAGCTTGGTCAGTGCTTTCAAAAAGCGTTGTTTGGTTAGTGAAGCGGCACAAAACTAGAAAAAAGTTATTTGTAGTTTTGAGGGAAGCAGTTAGCTTTGTACAGTGTCAACTTAATATCAGGGTTTGTGATTTTATAACCTAGGTTTTTGACAATACAAATCATAAATAATAAAATATGGAGATTGATATGACAGATTGATCACGCAGAAAAGAAACTCGTTCAACACTCACACCTAGCGCTTGCAAGCGCTTCCACGCTAGCCCTTTTGCGCTAAGTCCCGTTGAACACACCCATTCTTATCAAACACTTTAAAAAAATTAGGGAGGTTAGTTTTAATTTGATGTAGAAAAAATAAATGGGATAAAGTTGTTCAAGTGATTTTAAAAATTTCTCTACTTATTACTGTTTATAATGATATGTTACATGTATCACCAAGCTCACGTAATTTGTCAAAATTAATAACAGTAGGGGTGAATGCCGTCAAGACAAGAATTTATTATTTTATTTTTGTAATTACAAGATAAAAATGTTGTTCGAGGTGCGCTCCTCTGCTTCTAATATTTGTACATGCCCTTTATTGTCGTCGGATTTCGAACATGCATAGGGGTCTACAGGGGCTGAGGGTGACAGGTGTAATTAACTCCCCCCCCAAACGTTTGACCAAAACTGTATTTCATTATTTCATTGCTTTTTCCAAGGAACGAATGGTTCATATCTAAATTTGTATTACGTAACCTCTAAAAAAATGATCTCCCAGAATTATTGGGCGTTGTACCTAGACAACGCCTTTCCACACTAATGAATGGAAAATTAGAGGTCACATCACATGGACCCCACGATTCTCTGACTTGACACCACTCGATTTCCATATGTGGACGTGCAAAAGAACCTTTTACCAAGTAGAAAGAAATTAACGACCTGGTTCAAAGGATTGGTGCAGATTTTGTGGCAATGAGAGGAGGGATGCGACTTCGCACCATCATTATCGAAATCCGACGACGATGTAGGGCTTGTATTAGAATCAGAGGAGCGTCCTTTCGACCAACAATATATATCTTTAGCTTTGTAATTACAAAAACAAAATGAATTCTTGTCTTGACTACATTTATACTTACTGTAATTAATTTTGACAAGTAACCTGACCGTGGTAGTACACGTAGTATATAATTGTAAACGGTAAAAAAGTATAGAAGTTCTTAAAACACCTGAACAACTTTATCGTATTTATTTATTTTTTTACATTAATTTGAAGCTAACCTCCCTAATTTTTTAAAAATTGTTTTGGTAGTATTTGTGGCAAATTATTACTGAACGCTCTAAAAAATAGGTTTATGAAAGATTTTAAAAATACGCCCAGAAGAGAAAATGTCTATTTTTGAAAATTCTTAAAAATACTACAAAAGCAATTTTATAAAAAATCGGGGTGTTTAGAACTCGGGTCTTTTAAAAAAATATTTTTGAAATAAGCTTATCTATACGCCCATGAAGGTTGGCTAACTCTCTGCCAAACACACTGTACAGGGTGAGTCAAGCTCAACGCCTCGGACTCTTGTAACCAAACGATACCACTTTTCGAAAAATCGACTTTGCGAGTTTATGTAGGTCGATTTGGACTACATTTTAAAAATAATAACTTTTATACAGGTTGTCTAATAAAAGCGTGACATATCAAAGTTATGTTTTTTTAAATGGAATACCCTATATACTATTGCATATTTAGATTCCCGGGTACATTTTAGTGTAACTTTGTGTATCACACATGGGACTTTAAGCGAACCGTTTAGGTGCAAATCACAATTTTGGGTATAGGTAGATGTCAGAAAAAAACTGAATATCTCAGCTATTATAAATCTTAGAGGGCTGTGACTTTGCCGTGTTACTAAGCATGAAATGTGTCAGCTTACGTTAGACGGTCGAGTTCGAATTACATTTGCGCTTGGAGAAATCGGTAGATCAATTAAGGAAACTTCAATCAAAGGTAACTTGATTTTTTCAAATGGGAATGCATAGTTTTCTTTATACGATCAAATGTGCAATTTGATAAGCATTCTAATGATATGCGGTTGTAAATATCAATCTCTGGTAGTTTTGATTTAATTTCAAATTTTCAGTAAAACCGGTATTTTTCAATTTTCCTACCTATAAGCAACTTAGCAGGCCATGATACATAAACAAAAAGCTGTTCAGATGGAACAAAACAACTAACTTAGCAGATAGCTACGGACGAACTAGAGTAAAGGAACAAAGTAATAAAAATGACTCACAACAAATCAATTCTAACCAGAAATAGCAGACATAACACATCTAAGGTCAAAAAGCAGCTGGAGTACGACAGAAATGGGTATTTTTCACAGCATACCGCTACTACAATATTCTAAAGATTGACGATTCACAAAACCATTGTGAATTTTGAAATGAAAGGAAATCTACCACGTAATGTTGCTGGCAGTTTAATAACTTCGGAATAAAATTTCACATTTCATGATTTAAAAAAATAGTAACCGATACCTCTGACTGGAGTTCTGCAAATTCTTCAATACTCATAAGCAAGATCGCCGAAAATGAAGAATAAATTAAAAATCTGCTCAAATTATTAAACATAATTTACCTGGCAGAAAATTAAAATATGATTTGTCAGTATTCCTTTTTTTGCGACCTTGCTAATGATACTGAAAAATTTAAAGGACGACAGTGAGAGGTATCATTACTTTTGACTTCGACGGAAATGACTACTGTTTTATACCATTAAATGTGAAATTGCTTCTGAAGACATTAGACTGACGGCAACGATCGCTGAAAGTTTTGCTTTCATTTCCATTTCCATTGTGTTCAGTGATTTTGGAAATTTTTAATCTCTAGTACATTGCAGTCGCTAGTAGGCTGTAAAAATTATCCATTTCTGTCGTTCTCCAGCTTCTCTTTAACTTTAGACATGTTACCGCCGTTGTTTCTGGTTAGAGTTGATTTGTTGTAGGGACTTTTTATAATCTTGTTCTTTTACTCTAGTTCTGCCGGGTCTTTTTGCTAAGTTAGTTGTTTTCTTCCATCTGAATACGATTTTGTTTATACTTCATGGCCTGCTAGTTTGTTTGTAGGTAGGGAAATTGAAAAACACTGATTTGATTGAAATCTCGAAATTTAATAAAAACTACCATAGATTGACATTCCTAACCTGATATAATTAGAAAGCCTATCAAATTGCACATTTGATCGTATAAAAAAATTATGCATTTGCATTTGAAAAAATCAAGTTACGTTTGATTGAAGTTTCCTTAATTGATCTAATGATTTCTCCAAGCACAGATGTAATTCGAACTCGACCGTCTAATGTAAGCTGACACACTTCATGCTTAGTAACACGGCAAAGTCACAGCTCTCTAAGATTTATAATAGCTGCGATATTCAATTTTTTTCTGACATCTACCTATACCCAAAATTGTGATTTGCACCTAAACGGTTCGCTTAAAGTCCCATGTGTGATACATAAAGTCACACTAAAATGCACCTAGAAATCTAAATATGCAATAATATACAGGGTGTTCCATTTAAAAAAACATAACTTGAAGCATGCGTGTCAAAATTGATCAAGCGTGTCCGTGTCAAATCATTTTTTCTGAATGTTGACTCCTTCAAGTTTGAATGGCAGTCGATTAGCACAAGATACTAGCTTAGTAACTTTTTTACAGTATTGGGTCTTCGCAGCTTTAAATGTTTTTATGTTCCTGAGTCCCTAAGTACCTATAATCTTCTCCTCCAGATTCCTTACCAAAGAAACAGCTGCGTTCCAGCTCGACCACAGAGATTGCTCTTTTGTTTTGGACGCCTGCACGCAATGTACTGACGTCCGCAAAACTGTGGTTGTAGTGCTAGGTTAGGTCGTTGATACAAAGCTTACGCGTTGATCTTGGGAGGAAGAGGAAAGCCAACTGTCATGACAAATATTTTACGCCAAGAAACCAAGTTAGCTAGCCAACTGCTGCAAACTAACATGAAGGGCGTAGGGTGAAATATTGCTCAGGATAGGCACATCCCAGAGCTGAATATCGATAGCAATGTCGGAATACATATTGGCTATCGGTTGATTATGTGATACCGCTTTTTGGATATAAGCGGATCTCCAGTCTTTCGAAAGAGGCGGGCAAACATGAGAGCACCTCTTGGGCTGTTTTGGTTTTGTAACTATCTATCTATCTCGCTTATAATTTAGGTATGGGCAGTATTGACACCTGCTATTTCACATTGGATGTTTTTTTATGGTCAGCTTCCTGCAGAGACTGAAAGTCTATGGCGCTGTAGAAGCGCTGAGAGAGGATAAGTATTGGTGAGCGTTAGATTTGAAACGCTGCAGGTTGTAGCCGTCGGAAAACAAATTCCCGGCACCTCATTCCACAATGTCGAAGTTCTCCAAAGGAAGAAATGCTGAAGGAGACTTGTTATGGGAGTAAGGACCTCGATTTGGTGAGGATGAGCTCACAGAGCCGCCCTAGTATTGCGTTCGGACGGCCTTTGGTGTTACTATCTGGAAAAGCTTACTCGAACATCCTCCGTTGTGGAATCTGTAAAACAAGGACAGGTCAGCCACCCTTCTTCGATGTTCCAGGCTGTGGAGGTCCTTTGTGAGGTTGGGCGTACCGATTAGTCTAACTGATCTCTCCTGAATAGTGTGTTATTGTTGATGTTGATCCTCAAAAGCTTGAAGGAAGGTGACTTGACTATTGGGTGGCCCTCCATTTCCACAGTTGATAGCCAACGTGAGACTTCTTTGTCAGTGCTGTTCCCTGAGTTTTCTGTACGTTAAACTGTACTGTACTGTACTGCACTGTTGCCTGCGAAGGTGTAGATTGGATTGGTTGTTATTTTCGGCAGCTCGTTGATGTACAGCAGAAACAGTGTAGGGGATAGGACAGATCCCTGAGGAACACCGGCGTTTATTGAAAATATGTCTGGTGTACAGCCTGAAGCTACAACGAACAGAGATCGGTCGTTCAGGAAGCTATTCAGCCACTGGACCAGGTCAGGGGGCAGCAAGCTTGACCAGAAATCCCTTATGCCACACTCTATCGAAGGCTTTCGATATGTCAAGTGTATTCGCCATGATTTTCGATTACTCTGGTCCACAAGTGAGTGACGTAGGCCAAGAGGTCACCCGTAGTCTTATGCCATACTGGCGATCAATTATGATGTTACTGTCGTCCAGGTATTTCAGGAGCTCTGTGTTAATAACAGTCTAAATTAGACATCTGGCTGAGAAGAGGCACAGGTCTATAATTGATGGGATCGGTTTTGTGGCTTTCTTAGGAATGGATTGTTCGCAAGCAGCGGGGAACACGCCTCGTTGATACGATAGTTTGAAGGAGTTTGCAAAGAATAGGTGCAAGCTCAGCGACACATTGTTTAAGGACGACGATGGCTGGAATTTGGTCAGGACCAGTAGCCCTCTTCATCGCGATGTTAGAATTTGACTTCTGCCATTCTCGAGTTCACAGTTATGGTGATGGTCAGAGTACTTCCTTGGAAGTCTGCCATAGAATTTGCTGCGAAAAGCCTCCCTAAGTTGTCTGCTTTTTCTTTAGGCATAGAAGCTATGGACTTGTCCTATCTGGTTAAGGGTGGTATTGACGAATAGAAAAAGTTCTGATTAATTGCTTTAGCTACAGACCATAATGTTCTGGACGAACTAGGACATGAGAGGAGGATTTTGTGTTCCTCCTTGCTATTTATTGAGTCAAATGATATCATGAAGCCAGTATCACAAGATGTGAGGGTACGTTGTCGGATGTAACCTAAAATTGGCTAAACAGATGAAGTTGAGCTAAAATGAACGAATAAAACTAAAACATGCTTTAAATCACTTGTCATTTGATTTATTGCAAAAAAGTAGGAAAGAAATTTGCTTGGGTAAATTACAGCGCTCTCACTGTGGAATTTGTTAGAATAGAAATTTGATTATTCTTAAACCGGGAGCGATTTTGATAAAACCGCATTTTTTCCGGACCAGTTTTCTCATGTTGATTCCGAATCTGTATTTAGCTTTTCTCTAGCACCTGCAGTTTTGTATACGGACAGACGGGCAGAGGGGCGGTCGGACGGACAGACAGAGGCTCTCCATGAGCTCTCTTCATCAGTGAGAGCTAAAATATATAATAGAAACATTATAGCTATCCCACGCGTATCATTTCAAACGAGTATATTTACAACTTTTTTGATTCTTAGTTTGATTCGACACCATCACTCCACAGCATCTTATTCGTAGCGGATATCCTAGTCTGGCTATCAAAATATTTCTACGTACACTTCAAATTGATCTATTTTGAATAAACGTTCAAGAAAACGTATAAGCGAGCACGTCTCCTTTTTGGCGATTCCAGGCGCAATTTAAACTTTTATAGCCTTCGAACCGTGAAATATCTAGATCAAATATCTACCTACGTAAATCCAAGCAGATCGGACATTTCCGGGCATTTCACAAATCTTATTGTATGGAATAAACGTGAGCTGAAAAAGAAACATATAACGCCGAAGATTATTTATTACGTACCATTGAGGTGAGCCTCCTCACTACGCAAATGTTATTTGTAACGAGATTTTCTTTGAACCATATCAAGCTGCTAAGAGATAATAAGGGTCACCTAGTATCGGTTCTTTGAGGTGCATCGACCAAAATAAGGTAGGTACCATCGCGCCATCATGCTATTCCGTTGTGCTACATCGGCAATGTTCAAGTTACGCCTTATGCACTAATCAGTAAAAGCCTACATTATGTTTAATGTACGAGGTTCACGCACAATACTTAAGATGACTGTTATTTTCGTAGACTCACGATATATCCGGCTGCCGATGATTTCGCGCCATACGTAAGCCTGTAGTTCTACCCTGCATACTAAATGGAAGCTGGCAGTTCCCGAGATGTACTAAAGATGGGTACCATCACAGAGTGAGCGAGAAAGGAGGTACTGAGATCAGACCTTAGAGAGACCCTTTTTGTTTAGTCTATGTTCGGTGACCACGGTCAATAATAATCATGGAAAAGGGATAATGGAAGCTACTAAATACATAGAAATTATTAGGCTAAAAATCTACGGAGCCATCCATTCAGTTGGTATTCTACAGAACTATGTGCTGAATTGTTCCCAAAACGACAATTGAAGCACAAGACTGACTTAACCCCTTGAAATTCTTCAGTACTTATTATCAAGATCACAGAAAATGAAAAGTCTGTTTAAATCATAAAACAGAATTTACTTGGCAGAAAAATACATGAAATAGACATGACTACAATAAGTAATAAAAAATTGTAAGAATATTAAGACCTGGTTGTACAAATGCGGGTGTAACACATGTTCGTTGTCTTCTTAAATCTGAATACGTTTTCGTTCATATTTCGTGGCCTGCTAGATTGCTTATTGGTAGAAAAATTGAAAAACGGTGATTTCATAGGAAATTTGAAATTAAATAAAAACTACCAGAGATTGACATTCATAACTTTATATCTTTAAAAAAGCTATCAAATTTTGTAATTGATTGTATTAAACAGCTTAGGTATTCTCATTTGGAAAAATCAAGTTATCTCTGATTGAAGTTTCCTTAATTAATCTACCGATTTCCCCAAGTACAAAAATAATTCAAATTTGATTTATCCAAGCTGAGACGTTTAATTCTTAGTCATAAGGCAAAGTCACGGCCTTCTAAGTTTTATAGTTGCTGCGATATTTCATTTTTTTTCATAAAAAATTTGAAATCAAATGAAAACTACCAGAAAATGACCTTCACAGACCCAGATCTTTCCAAAAACTATCAAATTTTGCATTTGATCTTATAAAAAAAAAATAGGCATTCCTATTTGTAAAAGTCAGGTTATCTCTGATTGAAGTTTCCGTATTTAATCTACTCATCTCTCCAAGTACAAAAACAATTCAAACTTGATCGTCTAACCCAAGCTGACGCATACGGCAAAGTCACAGCCCTTTAAGTTTTATAATCGCTGCGATATTCAATTTTTTTTCTAATACCTACTTATACCATAAATGGTGTTTTACAACTAAACAGTTCGTTTTAAGTCTCTTATGTGATACATGAAGTCGCAGCAGTATTGACCAAGAAATCTGAATAAGCAATAATATACAGTGTATTCTATTAAAAAAAATATCTTTGATATCTGACGCTTTTATTAGGTACCCTATATAAAGGTCATCATTTTTTTAAAATGTAATCCAATTCGACCTAGATAGAGTCGCATAGTTATTTATTGTGAAAAGAGTCCGAGGTGTTGAGCTTGACTCACTCTGTACCGACAATTGCCTTTGAAGATAGGTATGGAATTCATTGATATTACACTTAACTCTGTTGCTTAATATATACGGATGCCCTTCCCAGTTACCCTTGCAAACAATGCTGGTTTATAATAATAGTTTGTAAAAGCAGGATGACATAGAAAATGATATCTGAATGCTAATTTACCTCTGCAGTGCTGCGTCTTGCTTTCTTGGTGATTGATGCTACTCCCAAACATATGTGTACAATTTCTAAAAACAATTTTTGATAGTGCAGACATATACACTAATAATATGCTGCGTTGAGTATCATCTGGTTGTTTATTACGCATAGTGTCTATAGCTATGGAAGTAAAATTCATATCGTGGGGAGGGTGGAGGATTTAGTATCTACAAAATTTTTGTTGTTTTGACGTCATTTTTTGTATGGTATCTAATGCTAAAGTAAAGTAAAAGGGATACATACTTAAGCCATACATCGTATGACGCGTTATTGTCCCCCATGTTCAGCACACACTTATTCCTGAGCTCGCCCTTGTACACTTGCAAGGCGAATAAGGCGAAAACCATCAGGCAGAAGATTGTCAACGTCATTACTTCTGCCAGCTGCTTGAAGGAGTGCAACAGTGCGTTGATGATAGTTTTTAGACCTGAAACCAAATTCATATTATATATACAGGGTGTCCCAGAAGTCAACGTCAAGCCGCAACGGGGTGACAGGATTGGTTGTAACTATCATGAGAAAAATCAGAAAAATATCTATCCCATGTAGTTTGAAAATTATGCGCATTTAAGGAAAACCTAGAAATTTGGTCAAATTATAACAATTTTTCGGTTATTGTGGTTAACATTTTTCATTTTTGTTCATTTAAACTTTGGAACCGTAACCCTAAATAGCATTTCTAGGAACACAGTCAAAAATAATGACACAATTGACACAAATTTTTGAAGTTTGTTGACTTGGAAAGGCTCTCCTTTAAAAAAAATGTACCAAAGTGCCTTGGCAAGTACCATTAAAAGTTGGCGCATTTAACCAGGATTGTAAAATGGTACAATACATGTTAGTTTCATACTAAGAAAAACGAGTAAAAAAATAAAAACCTCAAGTAACCCAATTTTTGCTGACACATTTCACTCAGGTCAGATGTCCTTTATTGGCACAAGCTTGTGGTAGGTTCTTAATTTTACGGCAAAATGATGAAAGAGATGGATAATGAACATATTTGCTATGAGTGAGCGAGACAGATAGTGACGCCACTTTTGGCAAGGTCCTCAAAAATAAGTAAGATTAATAAAATAGTGAAAAATGTTGATCTAGTTTAGTTTAGGTTTATTGGAATAAAGGCCAGGCAATAAATATTCAAATTGTTTACCATCAGTCTCAATATAGCCCTACGAGTACATCTTCTTAAAAAAGATCTACTTATTAGCCAGGCACATCGTCGAGAATTGATGTCCTCAGCAGCTTGAGAAATTCGTTTACGCAGCTCGGCTATGCTCTCAATGGGCCATGAATAAACTTTTTCTTTGAGAACACCCCGATAACAAAATTCCAGGGGATTTAAATCGGGGAACGGGCTGGCCACGAGATAGTGCCTGAACGTCCACCTCCACCTTACCTACCTATTCTTGTGTTGCATGAAACGTGCATAAAATATCAAGTCGATTCAGGCATTGCAACCGGTTTCGATTTGAGTAGGAACTTAAGCAACTGATGCAAGTTTCATGAAACCTTGAGTCGATGGAGGAATCGCAGCTTACATCAACACGTCTGTATGCCGCTTTAGTGGTACGTCCTCTAACAAAGTTAGTAAATTTTATCGTAAAAAATGTAGGTAATTCGTGCCATTCAAATTCTCAGTCAGCTCAAAAGGCCCAACAATTTTGCCCTTTGAAATTTCGGTCCACAGGCTTGCTTTAAAGTGATACTGGGATTCGTCTTCTCGCATTAAATGTACCTGACTAATAAGTGGATCTTCTTTAAGAAAATGTAGGGCGTGTATATTTCAAAATTAGTCGTAATAAAAAAGCCTATTTCGTCGACGATTGTAGTGCTACATAAACAAACTGCGTGTCGTTAGACAGGAAACATCCTGATAAATATTAAACTGTGTTTATAAATAGGCACTAATATGGATTTTTTCCAAATTATTTGCAAGTAACCGAAACAAGTGCATTACAAATTTTTTTTTAAGGTTGGTTGGTTTTTTTAGCCTTAGAAATTGTCGGATATTATTTTTTTGCCTTAGTTGATATGCCCAGTCATTCCCCTATAGAACTGGTCCAGAAACTTATGAATCGCTCGATAAATAATCAAGATATGGTGTTACAACTGCGCGAACACATGACGCTGTGATACAGAAGTCATAATACAAAAAGGCCTATTCTGTCGAAAATTTTCATGCTACATACACGAGTTGCATGTGGTTAGACAGGAAACATCCTGCTAAATATTAAACTGTCTCAGTAAATAGGCACTAATACGGCTTTTTTTCAAATTATTTGCAAGTAACCAAAACAAGTGCATTACAAAAAAAAAAAATTCAGTTTGGTGAATTTTTAAAGCCTTAGAAATTATCAGATATTGTATTTTTTTGCCTTGGTTGATATACCCACTCATTCCCCTATAAAATGGGTCCAAGAAAACGTGAATCGCTCGATAGATAATCAAGATATGGCGTTACAACCGCGTGAACACATGGCGCTGCGATACAGAAGTCATAATACAAAAAGGCCTATTCTGTCGAAAATTTTAGTACTACATACACGAATTACTCATGTGGTAAGACAGAAAACATCCTGTTAAACATTAAAATGTCTTAATAAATAGGCACTAATACAGTTTTTTTCAGATTATTTGTAAGTAACCCAACTAAGTGCATTTCAAATTTTTTTTTTTCAATTTGGTGAAATTTTTTTGCCTGATAAATTGTCAGGTATTATCTTTTTTGCTTTGGTTGATATGCCCAATCATTCTCTATAAAATGAGTCCAAAATGTCGTGAATCGGTCGATAAATAATCAAGCTATGGCGCTACAACTGCGCGAACCCATGGAGTCGCGAGACAGAAATTGAAAATGTAATAAAAAGTTAATTAAAGGTTGACCCCTTTTTTTCGCATTTTTTCTCGATAACTTTAATTGTATTTTCATACCTCAAAGTTTGTCGACATGATGGTGGAACACATTGTATACAGGTAGGGCCAATAATAGCGAGTGGACGGAAGATTGTAGGCTTACTAAAAAATATTTCAGAAATCTGTGACTTGATCATGGTAGGGATCCTGAGGGCTATAACGTAAAAACATATAAATTTTGATTCATATCAAACATATATTTTTTTACATGGAACCCCCTATACAGTGTGGTCCAAAGAGTGTGCAACAAATGGGATTTTTTTTTATTAGCTGCACAATCAAAAATCCAATATTACCAAAAGTTGGTGCATGTCCGATAACTAATTTAGGTGCACTTAGAATGGTTCTAAGTTCATCAGTATACGGGGTGAATCAAAAAATATAAAAATTGTACAAGAGTAAAGTACCCTTATTATCAAAAATTCAGCAAAATGTTATTAACAGAAGTTGTTTAGAATTAAGAGTTATGCCTAAATACCGAAACTTGGCCTCCTCTGAGAAAAAAAATTTTTTTTTGAAAAAAGTGCAATAACTCCCAGATTTTTTTTTTTAGTAAAACTGTTTTATACACTAATTAAAATTGAATTAATTTTGTATAACTTTATTTAAATTCAAGCATTTTTGTGAAATTTACCTGAGGTTAAAATTTTTTTGGGAATCACAAGCTAAATGTTTGTTGCAAGGATATTAAATATGGCTTTATAATTTCGGAAAAAATCTTTTTACTAAGGCAAGAGGTATAATTACATGCATATCAGAATAACTCTCAATAAAACCGCAAACCTTTTATTAATTTTTTATTTCTAAACATGTACCTATTTAAATTAATCCACAAACATGAAATCTTACTAAAAAAATAATGGATACCCATGAAGGAAACAAAGCGTGGAAACAAAGTGAACTGTGTGTATTAATACATAATTATAATAAATGGACATGTCATAACCGTATTTTACCATAAGTGAAAAATTGAAAGCTAAAATGAAAAAATATGTGAAAAGTAGAAACAAAAGAAAAACATAGTTAAGAAACATAAAATAATTATCGGCGCGTCTCGGTATGTCCACCTTCTCGTTCAATGCACTTAATTGTCCGGTTATAAAATTCGCTAAGAGTAGATCGTAAAACATTTCCCGGTATATTCCGGCAATGTACTCGTATTGAGTTTTCAAGCTCCTCGAGATTGTTAAAGGGTCTATCCTTATACACTTTTTGTTTTAGATAGCCCCATAAGAAAAAATCTAATGGGGTAAGGTCCGGTGAACGAGGAGGCCACCGAGGATTAGTACTTCGTCCTAACCATTTATTTCCAAATTCCCCATTTAACCATTCAGTAATGATTATGGCTGAATGGGACGGACATCCATCATGTATAAACCACAACTGATTCCGTTCTTGCAAATTTAAATTGTCCAAAAAGTCAGTTAGTTCGTTTTCTAAAAAGTGTAAATAAGTGTTACCAGTTAGGTTTTCGCGAAAAAAAAAGGTCCAATTAATTGATTGTCCATTATGCCGCACCACATATTTGTTTTCTGATAATACTGGTTTTTATTAGCAATAACGAAATTTGGATTTTCATCCGACCACCATCGACAATTTTGGGACGAAACAACCCCATTTGTTGTAAAGGTGGACTCATCCCCAAAAAGAATGTGCCTGTGGAAGTCTTGCTGACCTTCTATTTCGCCTTGAATCCACATGCAAAAATCGAACCGCAAATCATAATCTCGTTCTTGGAGAGTACAGATGAACATAGGCTTGTAAGCATGATATTTATTTTTCTTGAGTATTCTCTTCACGCTGGTTTTCTTCACACCCGTATAGGCGGAAATCTCTTGGGTAGATCGTCGTGGATTTTCGACAACTGCTTGAAGTACCTCCAATTGATTTTCTTCAGTACATACGGTTTTAACATGTTCATGTTTATAATTGTAGTTTAGAGACCCAGTTTCTTTAAAATTAACCAAAATTCGGCTTACTGTTGAATAATGAACCTGACTATCTGGATGCCGTTCATTGAAAATATCTGCTGCTTCTCGAACTGTTTTGTAGTGGTCACCACATATTAAAACCAATTCCGCCCTCTCGGGTAACGTTAACTGTTTGGGAGGAGGCATTTTAGGTACGTAAAAAGACAATAACCGAGCAATAATTTTACAATATTGTAAGAAAGTGAGACTAATGTCATCAAACTGTCATAACGTTTACTTAAAACCCACATTTGTTTTTTTTCCATGGGTATCCATGATTTTTTTTGCAAGATTTCATGTTTGTGGATTAATTTAAATACATGTTTAGAAATAAAAAATTAATAAAAGGTTTGCGGTTTTATTGAGAGTTATTCTGATATGCATGTAATTATAAGCAACCTTTTGCCTTAGTAAAAAGATTTTTTCCGAAATTATCAAGCCATATTTAATATCCTTGCAACAAACATTTAGCTTGTGATTCCCAAAAAAATTTTAACCTCAAGTAAATTTCACAAAAATGCTTGAATTTAAATAAAGTTCTACAAAATTAATTCAATTTCAATTAGTGTATCAAACAGTTTTACTAAAAAGAAAAACATTTTTGGGAGAGTTATTGCACTTTTTTCAAAAAAATTTTTTTTCTCAGAGGAGGCCAAGTTTTGGTATTTAGGCATAACTCTTGATTCTAAACAACTTTTCTTAATAACATTTTGCTGAATTTTTGAAAATAAGGGTACTTTACTCTTGTACAATTTTTATATTTTTTGATTCACCCCGTATACTGATGAACTTGGAACCATTCTAAGTGAACCTAAATTAGTTATCGGACATGCACCAACTTTTGGCAATACTGGATTTTTGATTGTGCACCTAATAAAAGAAAATCCCATTTGTTGCACACTCTTTGGACCACACTGTATATTACATATTTCATAGCTGGATTTTTTGGTGAATTCTGGTGTAACTTTATGTATCATGGAACATTAAACAAACCGTTTAGGCACAAATCACCATTTTTGATATAAGTAAGTATGAGAAAAAAAAAATGAATGTCGCAGCGACTATAAAACTTAGAAGGCAACTTTGCGGTACAACTAAGCATGAAATGCGTCACATAAGGTCAGACGGCTAAATTTGAATTCTTTTTGTACTTTGCGAAATCAGTAGATTAATTAAGGTAACTTCAATCCCACATAGCTTAATTTTTTCAAATAGGAATGCCTATTTTTGTTTATAAAATCATCAAATGTATAATTTGTTTACCTTTCTAACGATATAGGATTCTCAATATAAATCTTATTTAATTTTCACTTTATTTCAATTTTTATAAGGTATAAGCAACCTGGCATGCTATAAAAAGTAAACAATTCTATCATACTATCATCAACTAACTTAGTAGAAAGATGCAAACGAGCTAGAGTAACGAGACAAGATTATTAAAATTCCTTATAACACATTAACTCTAACCAGAAACAATAGCAGCAACAAGAATGTTTATTTTTCACAGCCTACTAGCTATTGGCCAATTTCCAAAATCGGTAAAAAATTAAATGAAAGAAAAACTACCAACAATTGCTGCTGGCAGTAGAAAATCTATGCCTTTTGACTAAATTTCCATATGCAACGCCATAAAAAAGTACTCATTTCCCGAAGTCAAATGTAATGATACCTCTGACTGGAGCCGTTTGAATTCTGCAGTGTAGGTACTTCTACTTGTTAGCAACATCGCAGAAAATGAAACGTGAATTGCAGTCTGTTTGTATTATAAAAATAATTTGGTTGGGAGAAAAGAAGGTGAAATAAACAGAAATACAACATGGTGTAATAAAAAATTCTAGCAATCATTTGAATAGATGCTCAGAATGCTCCTTTTTTTCAAATGTGAAATTTCATTCTGAAGATATGAGACTGTGAGCAAAAAGCGCTATTTTTTTTCTTTTGTTTCAAAATTTTTGAATCGTTTAAAAGTAGGCTGTGAAAAAAACTTCTGTCATAATCCAGCTTCTCATTGATGTTAGATATTTTACCGCTGTTGTCTCCGGTTAGAGCTAATGTAAGGAATTTTCATTACTCGTACTCTACTCGTTTGCATCTTTCCACTAAGTTTGTTGGTTTCATTCATCTTAACTTAAAATGAAAACCACAAAAGATTGATACTGAGAATCCTATATTGTTAGAAAGGTAATCAAATTTTAAGTTTGATTCCGTAAACCAAAATAGGCGCTACCATTTTCTCCAACTATAAAAAGAATACAAGTTTAACCGTCTGATCTAAGGTGACATCTTTCATGCTTAGTCGTACCGCAACGACGGCCTTCTAGGTTTTCTAATCGCTGTGACATTCAATTTTTTCTGATACCTACTTATACCAAAAATGGTAATTTGCGCCAAAACAATTTGTTTAAAGTACCATGTAAGATACATGAAGTCACACTAGAATTCACCAAGGAATCCAAAAATATGCAACGATATATAGGGAGTTCCATTATAAAAACTATGTTTGATTTGAATTACCATGTATAAACGTCAAAATATAAGTGAAAATATTTCAATGTTATAGCCCTCAAGGGTACCATGATCAAGTGACAGATTTCTGAAATGGGTTTCCGTAAGCCCACAATCTTCCGTCCACTCACTATCGGGCAACCCTGTATATCAAGCTATTTGTACAATTGTAAACTGAAGTGCAATGCTACATATTCTGAATAAAAAATGCTTCAAGATATGATTAAAACGCAATTACAAAAACAAACCAACAGATGACGCATCCAGTATTAATGCAGACATAAATGAAAGTCCCAAAAATGGTGACACCCTAATTACAGCTCAAATTATCGATTCCCCTGTAAAATAACGACTAAAGAATATTTGAGGGTATTGCAGACTCGCACGGCCTCCTGGCCATGCTTTTGGTTGAACGAAAGTAACTTGCGCTATTAAAAAAATGGTGAATTCGTCCACAAATTAAACATAATATGAGAACTGTAGCTCTACCACTATGCATATTCCAACTAGCTTGTTCTACACCACATTCAGTTCTTAGAAGTGTGGCTGAAAGTCCAGGGACGTCGATTCGTCACCGTGAACAAGAATTTGACATTACAATAGCTACTGATCAGGGTAGTTTCAAATTGATATGTGATCTAGTTGCCAAAGCACCACGCTCCAAGACGAGAGTTAACTAGTTGGATCTATGAGCTAACAGAAGTGAATACCGCGGACAAAATAATTTTTAATGATGAGTTCCATTTCCACCTCGGTGGCTCCTTTAGTTGACAAAACAGCCACAGCTTAGACGCACGAATCCATCGAAAACGTAGCATTGTTTGGTATACGTCGTGGTCTGGAGGAATAATTGGACGGTATTTCCTTGATGATGAGGAAGCCAATGAATTAACGTTAACGGTAACGATAACGTCAATATGTTATTGTGATGCAGTTTTTGTGCCTGAAGTGGAACATATTGCTTTGGCGACAGGCGATTTCAGCAGAACAGTGCCACACATATCCCTTCTATATTAATATTAATTCACTTACTTGTCGTGTCAGTCCGGGAGACTTGAACCACTTTTTGTTGAAGTCATAATAATTTCACTTAGGTACAGATTAGAGTTAAAATTTTGATACTGGTGGTTTTATTCATTACTAAGGCAAAAAATGTCATCATCATCATTTCCATAAAAAAACGTACAGAAATATGATGCATTTCTTAACCAATCAACATATTTTTATGAGTCAAGTGCCCCTACCATAAGGGATACTTGAGCCGGGCACTGGGGAGAGTTGACCATGATTATCTGGACATCAAAATATATATTTTAATGCTTTGAATCTTAAATTTGTTCAATTGTAATATACAGGTGAATCAGTGTAATACGGAATAACTCAAAATAAACAATTTCTTGGAGCATATCAAGGAATCTAAAATATATATCGCAAAAAAATCACTGAGCAGTCTCTAGTGTTATTCTCCAATATCACTACATTTCATCACACTCATCGCAAATAAGGTCGTCAATATAATTTTTTGTGAGTCCTACATACCAACGGAATGAACTACACGGACGCATTTCTCCCGACTTGCAAACAAAATAGCTGTCCATCTTAAAATAATATCCGAAGTCTTTATCGCTTTAAGTGTCACCATACGAAATATCATCTTCGCGTCCGGTTTGGTTTCCATCATTATTTTTCTCTTTCCTAACCTTCTTATGAAGTATATTTGTTACTTTATTCTTTTTTATCTTATTTCCTGTAGCTTTCATATTCTGATTTACTTCTTGGTTATCTTCAATTACCTTTTCATTGTCACTTTGTTCAAAAACTTTACTTTGAATATTTTGATGTATTTCCATTAATTTCCTGACTATGTTCCTCTACATCACTGGGGTAATGTTGAGTTTTAACTCACACAATAGCTTCAGGAGTTCTCAAACTTATATCAGATTTTCTAGAAAAAAAGCCACTAAACTAGTATTTTCCGGCGGTTTTTTTAGTCGTCCAACTATGATGAATGCCAGTTGCATGTGAATAAGTACTCAATAAGTAGATTCTCTTCATTAGTATTAAAAATCTGCCATTGACTGTCCTGGCTATTTTTCTGTTCAATTTTTTTAACTTTAGAATTACAGTACGTTCCCTGTAATAGGGGTCGGGTCTGGATAACGTAATGATTACAAAATCGTAAGTATCTTGAAAACCATCGAAGATACCTAGATAAAAGTGAAAGAGAATTTAATTTCGCATCAACTAATGTGAAGCTTATCACACCACTCCATTTGAAAAAAAATGTTTCTCGCCTTTAAACATTCCAAACTTGAAAATTGCTATTTCAAAACAACGAACTTATTGAATCACACGTATGTTTCTTGCCCGTTTTAAAAACGAAAACCGTATGTTTTTGTCTTACTTAGTTTATGAGATATTAACATTTATTGTAAAGTACTAAAAACGTCAAATTTTCTAAAGATTGCTTAATAAATAGGCTTCGTAGACATGAACTATGATTGATAAACTGTACCTAAAAATCGATGCTGAATTCGAAAACGTAATATATACAGGGTGTTCTATTTAAAATAAGGAAGTTGATACCCACTTCCGGTATATCGGGATGTATGCTATCTTTAAAATTATTTTCTGCAAGTAGACCATATAGAAAGAAACTTTTTTACCTAAGCCATTTTCTTATAGTTTAAACGGTATAGCCGCTAGAGAGCACCGCGCGCTTATTGGACCACCCTGTATATTGACTATACTACGGCCATGTGCAGTAACTGATGGTTTCCTTATGGCGCATGTAAAGTTACAGTGGCCTATAGTGGATTAATTAATGGGGCTTCCTTCATTTGCTCAGCCAATAAATTACCAGCAATAGCTACCTACCGAACTAACCTTAAATGCTGGTATCAAGTGATGTCATTAACTGGGTATACCATGGATTTGCAAATTACTTATCTATGCATTCGTTGCTGAGCCAATGCAGAGCAAATGATAAACGAGTGCTACATTTGCGCTGCTTACCACTATGCGATTATATTGTTGCGGATGAAACGACGCCATTTTTCGCTCGTGGTTCTTATATCAGCATGTAAAAATAAAAAAAAATTGGCATACCAATTATTTGGGGTCGAGTGTTTGGCAGTATTGTAAAGTATTTTGTTAATTATCCAAGTTCGTTCTTGTTCTGTTAACTTATCTTGTACGGATTGAAAATGAATATCTGTGTAAAGCATTTTGTGATACTCGGCACACTATCAAAGCTACTTTTTCAGAGATTATACTTTGGTTCTATTCTAGTATTCTTCATCATTTGTGTTGTATACCATTTAACACATTTTTTGTAGGTATCTGGCAAAATGTGCAGTGACGCACCATTAGCTTTCCAATAAATATATTTTGTTTATTTAGTGTTACTAACTTTCGGCGCCTTCTTGAAATTGTGTTTATAGATCAATGAAAACAAATTAAAAAAACTTTATCAAATACCTATATATTATGTAATATAACTACTGATGGTAATTTTCTGTCTAGCCATTGCTGGTCCCGCACTATGACACAGTGTTTGAATAAACATATAATGTGCTATTAATAAATAAATGTGCTTAGAAGATAGACATTTGTTCTGACAATAATTTGCAGTTGTATGAATGTATAACGAAGATAATATCACATCGCACATGGATAATGCCATAATAAAAAGACTTGAACAAGTGGCGTACCGTAAGGATCAGTGCTGGGCCCGCTATTACTTCAACGTCATATAAATGATCTACCACTCTCCATTTCAGATGAATGTTTTCTGTTTGTGGATGATATGACAGTTCTATGTAGAGCAAACACGACGATGTCGACAGTTTATCACAAGCGAAAAAATGGTTTGATGCAAATCAAACAAAATGAGAGCAAGACTCAAAAAATTACATTCAGTTCAAATAAATGAAGAGATAAATGCCCCCGTTAAGCTGCTGGGAATTGTTTTAGATAGCTCTTTGATTTGGTCACCCCATATGAACTACATTTGTGCTAAGCTATCATCGCAAATATTTGCGCTCATGTAACTTAGATTTTACATTGATATTTTCACGATGAAAGCTGTTTATTACTCTCCAATTTATATAGTAGAATATCGTACGAAATCGTACATTGGGGCCATGCATCATCGAGAAATAAAGTATTTGTGATGCAAAGGATACAATACGAAATTTAGCTAATATGAAATTATAAGAAACATGTGGAATACATTTTGAAGTTCTGGCAATACTCCCTTTAGCTTGTTTATGGAGACACTTATAGGTATTCATCGCACTGCAGATATAATAACGAGACATACTCAGGTCCACCCGAATAATACTAGATTTTCTAACAAGATTGTTGCTCTGTGGTGTCGACTCCGAATGACCCAAGTTAATAAACAAGATGTCAATTTATACAATTACCAGTAGGAATATTCCAAAGACATTGAAAATAGAAGAGATAATTTTATGAAAATCGAAAGCTCATTCCTTGGTATTAGCTAGAAGCCACCGACTTGAGGCTGTCACCAAGTAAAAAGCTTGAGAAATTTTTCAGAAAATTATGAGACATCTGTTAATGTCCCAGGGATATTCGGCGATAAATTTTTGGAAAACAAACAGGTATTTATGACTTTGGTTTGTATTTTGGAATTTTTTTTCTTTAATGAGGACATTTATGCTTCGAAGATTCTCTTTACCGAAACGTGATAAAAATCGATGGTATTATTCAGAATGAGGATATTTCAATGGTTGTTAGAAGTGTCAAAAAAATAATTTTATTAATCGTTTCAATGAAATGTCGTTTCAGTCTTTGTCTGTTTACACATTTAAAAAATTGTTAAAAACTTTTTGTTAGCTCATAGTTTTTACACAATACAGGAGTATATTACGTACCTGATTTATGAATTGTGATTGTAAGTACAAATGATATATAAGAATGGTTAATAAACTATCCAGCTATCAAGGTCCCAATTACCCTAGGATTCTAGGATGAAAAAACTTACCGGGTAAAATCGAGATGGTTTTGAGTGCCCTGAGTACCCTGAATGTCCTGAGGCCGGCCAGGTTGCCGACGTCCATTCCGATGGTCGCGTAACCGCTGGTAATGACGACGAAGTCCAGCCAGTTCCACGGGTTTCGCAGGTACGTGTATTTGTTCAGGATGAACCCTTTCGCTATCGTCTTTATTATCATTTCTAGGGTATATATCGCTAAAAAAATATATCTGAAAGAAAAATAACACAAATTAGTACTATACTACTATATAAGGTTTTAGATTTCATACAGGGTGGGTCAAGCTCAACGCATCGGAGTATTGTGACCAAACGATATATCAAAATAATGGCTATCTGAGAGTATGTACGTAGAGTTGGAGTATATTTTAAAAATTACGACTTTCATACAGATTGTCTAATAAACGCGTGAGATATCAAGGTTATGTTTCTTTTAAATAGAATCATCATTTTTGGTGTCAGTAGATATTTCAAAGAAATTGAATTTTCGCAGCTATACTCAGAAGGATGTGATTTGCCATGACTAAGCATGAAATGTGGCAGCCTAGGTTTGACGGTAAAATTTGTATTATTTTTTTACTTGGAGAAATCTGTTGACTAAAATTAACGAAAGTTCAACAACAGATAAGTTGATTTTTTCAAATGAACTTGTTGATTCGAATATACAGTTTAATAGCCTTTTTAATGATCATTAGATCCTATGATGTAAGGTTGTGAATATCAGCCTCTGGGAGTTTTCATTTAATTTCAAATTTTCAATCATATCGGTGTTTCTCTATTTCACTACCTATGACTGACCTAGCAGGAAATATAAACAGAAAGCGGTTCAGGTGGAAAAAAACAAATAACTTAGCAGAAAGATACAATCGAACTGCACCTCCTCCAGCTGTAGTTTCTAAAGCGTCAAGTGATCGTTCAAAACGGTCAAGTTAATTTTCCAACTCGTCAGTTGTGAATTCAAACCGACAGGTATAAAGTACACCTGACAGTTTGAAATTACAGGTGACGAGTTGGAAAATTAACTTGACCGCAACTAAATGGCCTCCCACACCATGTCTATGGGTGTGTATGAAAGAGAGCGCATGTAGCGGCGCTACGCAACAACCGGGAGACTTTTTTATTGTCCGCGGGTCTGGCGACAAGCTCGCGACACAACTGTTTCAGATCAGATCTATTGGTTGCAATGCAAGTGCGCGCACGGAGACAAAAAAGGTGCCGGCCAGCCACTGGCCACCGCTGATTGTCCACTGCGGCATTACTGCTTGTCTGCGATAAACGTGTTTATTCACGTACTAAAAAACTGAGAAAACAATGTTGATTTCAGAAGAAGACATAGCTAATAATAGGCTGATTGAGGAAGTAGAAGGAAGAATGTTGTTATACAACAAAAACCTAAAATGGAAATATTCTTAATTTTATAAACATTGTGCGAAATTTTCCTAATAACAGTCTGTCACTGCATAATGGGTGCACGTTAGACAAGGAAAGAGCGACAAAATTTACCTGTAATAAGTGATTCCTGGCTCCTTCCTGCAGCTGTGGCTTTTACAACCGTAAGCTGCACACCCTACCATATGCACACCACAATATTTTACAATGATTGGTCTTAAAAACGCTAAATATCATAAAAAAATATTTTGGTGGCTATTCGATTTCGGTAACAGCTAATGACAGCTAATTCATATAGCATCAAACGGGCGTGCGGTATCCTCTCTCTTTCCTTATCTAAGGGATGCACCCAATATTGCCTATTTCGATGTCGTCTTCGGTTTCTGAGAACAAGCGCACATACTACAACCGTCTCATCGAAGTCCATGTCAATGAATGCGGCAAAACTTTACGAAAAAGTTGTGTTGCTGTCGCTCCCTTATGCGCATCGTTCAAATCTCAGCGACAAGACAGATACAGTGAGGAAAAAATTGCCAGGAAACGAAGTTGATCGTGTGTGCCCTCTGAGGTTGAAAGAACGCCAATATTTTTTTGAATAATTAGTGCGCTTGGTAATCTCATATTAACTGTAACTGTAAGTTGATGCTTTTGTAATCGTAAATGTAATGCTGCTATATTTTAGCAAATAGATTCCCTTTTCAAATGATATTTCAAGAGTCTTCGAGCATTGCGATCATATTAGTTTCTTGGGAGGAGGTTACATTGGCGTTGGAGGTCAGCGGGGTTGAGGGGTTCGTTTATAAACGACTATCTTTCATCCCATACAAATTTGAGCCTGGTGAAACCCTGACGCATTCAGGCCTAGCGGAACATGTCAAATCTCTTGTTTCTTCCGCTTAAGCGCAATTATAACCACTATTATAAATATCCTGGCATCCGTTCCGTTGTTAATGCTAATCTGGCTCTGTACTTATGAGATCAGTAGTGCATAAAAACATATGCATTTATATGCTTATTTAGGTTTCCCACGCCAGCCTCTCGTTTTTCCCTAATACACCCTATAATCTATTTGCAACTTCGGAAAAAACATTCACTCTCATTTCTTGAATTAAACCGTTTCTTCGTATCGTCGCGATGTCAAGCAATTCGGATATAGAAATACCTTTACTGCTATACTCATGATCGCTTTTAGAGAAATGAAGTAAAGGTATTTGATTCAGTACTTTCACATAGAAGATACTGGTGTTGAAAATATTCAGGTTCGACACGGACAAATAAAAATATTTTCTTCAATGGTCAAGCCTAGCCAAGCCTAATGGGTTTATCGATTGCAGACTGTGTAAAAGCCCTATCTTCTTGGAAAGGGCAACTACAAAGGTAGAAAACAAGCAATCCGTCTTTCCCTGACAAGTTTATACATTTTGGTTGTACCGAAGGTATAGGAACCAAACACCATGATAGAATATTTTCCTTTTTTAGTTAGGATCGCAGTCTATGAAACAACAGCTATAGCCATTTAATTTCCTACATCAATTTAGGAATCCAAATAATCATCAGATATGACTACTCATACCTCGACTCATACGCTAGTAAAAAAAAAAACGGTATTCTTAGTAGAGAACTAACGCGACTAATAGCGCGCATTTATTGAAAATGCCTAATCTCAAATCAAGTCAAACACGTGGTAGGAAGTTTAATGTCTGTCAAAACAGCCATTTGATATGCAACGTGTGATTAATAGGCCTTCTATTAGGACTATTAGGCATTGTTAGGGCCTATGGTGGTTTCTGGTACACTTACCCTAGTTCTTTCTCAAATTTTTCCATTTCTTCGTCATCATTCGATATGCGAAACAATTAAAATAGCCATCTCTCTTGGAGCCGTTCAAAGGTGAATAGTGCTATAAGCGAAGTTTGTAAGGAAATGTGGATCACACAGAAGAAAATTATGTGGCTATAAAGTTGCTACGTAATAGTGGCTATTAAGTTACTGTGTGGCGATCCTAAATTGATCAGCGCGGCATGAGGAAGGGCAGCAGGAGGTTCTCTTAGATAGCGATTGTCATTATCATGTCGAATCTAAACAGGGATAGGAAACATAAGTAAACATGGACATTAAATATCGTCTGCTGCAATTATCCAATCCCGATGCTGGACCGTCTTTAGGGTATGGAATAAAATCTGCTGTTGCCGGTTGTAGTTATAAGTTTAATGAAGTCCAGCATTGGGCGCTTCTAAGCGCCGTAGTTTTTTTGAATCAAATGCGTGAGCTTAGGCAGCTGCAGATAATAAAAAAATGAAGTCAAGTTAATTGACTCAGTACTTCCCACACACCTTTTCAGTTTTACAGCCCCTCACTCCCCAACCACCCCAATCTCACCCCACCAAAAAAAAAGTAGAAAATGATCAGGATCCTCTAAAATGCTTAAAAACGAAGTTTGAGCTGGTTTTTTTATTAGTTATGCGCTCCCACTGGCACGATTTATAAAAACCATACGCATTTTCATCCTCGCCATAGTAGTAATACTGTGACAAAATTTCATTGAAATTAATTCAACAGTTACGATCTAAAGCAATACTGGTAGGTTTACATCAGAAAAATTCTTTGGTTTCTCTAATAGATAAGGTATTATTCTCTAATAGGTAAAGCAATACTCGAATGGACCTAAAAGAGCTATTTATGTCGCTAGGTCGTCCTTCACAGGTCAGTGGACGGTCTATGACGAATACAAGAAATTTTTCAATTTTACAACCCCCCATCCTGCTACCCCTCCTCTTTCACATACGACAGAGGCAGCAATGTCGCTCATCCTAACGGTGTCCTAGGCTACTGACGGGCTAGTATTGGCATCTGGCATAACTTCAGTGGAGAAGTCTGTGGTCCTTCAGTAGATGTTCAGGGGCGCCAGGCAAATTTCAGTGCCACCGATACTATAGTTCATAACACATGCCTTCTCCCCAACTTGCCAAGGGAGACGTACACACCCAAATATAAAATAGTAAAATACCATCAGAGTAAACATCAATTTTAATGGTTAATCGTTCACACCAATCAGTTCACAAATTATCAACTTACAAGTTAACTCCCAACCCCCTAAATATCCTGTGAACAAGAAGCAGTATACATAACCCGAAGTACATGGTGAAAACACACAGGCCAGCAGTACCTAAAGATTGGCCTGAATTAAATAATGAAGCGCTAAGCAATTTAAATATAAATATTTTCAACTAGAAATATAATCAATATTTAAAAGTATGGGAGCAATATAAAAGTTCATAAAAAAATGTTCACACGTAATATAACCGGAATCATTTAAATTATTAGTAACCCTCAATCCAAGCTTGAATCGAGTCTTTGCCTAAATAAGCCTAGTTATAAATTTAAATGGTTCATAAAATTGTCTTTCACGCTAGTTCACCGTAACACACTGGTAGTTTCTAGTCTGTGTAATAAATCAACGCTAGTCGAAATTATGGTTGTTCAATACTTGCGGACCACGAGGTTCCAAAGATGGACATCAGCAAGATCCCAGAGGCCGCCGCTATGGGATTGGCGTGCAAAGTCCCGGTCGTCACTACACCAACAGCAGTGTAGACACCGGCTTAACCATTCAGCCGCGAGGCATGGTGTAGGCGGCGCTTAACGCAACGCACTGTGCGAAAGAACTGCGTGGAAGGACTCAACAACTCCACTACTAACTACTACTCATAGTGTCTACTACTCAACGGAAAGTCGTGGCGAGAAATAGGCTCGGAAAAGGACAGGCTTCGAGCCGGTAGGGTAGGGAGAAAACCCTGTAACAAAAATATAAAACCCATACGCACACCATATCAGAATACCTACATATGAAGCCCCCGAGCGAAAAATAATTGCCGAACTATCACCTACCTTTTACTGGCAAAGCAAAAGGGTCTCGTTGACTTGACACCCCTAGTTAGGCCACGGAAGCAATAAAATGTCCCACTGGGGCTGTCCAGGTGGTTACTAATCTGGGAGCTGGCTCTAAGAATGGGACAACTACGATAAGACAATGCCTAGGGTACGAAACCAAGAGAGAACTTACCAAGCTGAGCAATATCCGGTAAACCGATGCAACACTGGGTTCAACAAAACACCCACTTTGTTGGCAATAAGGCGCCACACAATTAATCCCCCCTTGAGGGTAAACCAACGTTATACTAAATCAAATATGGCGTTTCAACTACAACTTGCCGTTTGGACCTGTTCCACCTCAAAAATCTGCATGTCCCCTTCTTAGACAAAACGATATGCAGGAGAGGGGGAAGGATCTATTTTCCGCCAAAAGGAAATTGACCAAGTATCTAAAACCCAAGTTGGACTGACATCCCTGAGGTCTCTAAAATGACCGTTACGTTATAAAAATACACGAATTAGACACGATATCGCGGTTTAAATCGCGATTTCGCGAGCTGAGGTAAGACCCCGCTCTCCGCCTCACCGCTGAAATTGCCCACTGCAGTTAGGATAAATCTTCTAGTTGGCAACACTATGGTTGGCAACACTTGCCTAATCAGAGCGCGGGCAGCCACGACGTCTCCCGAGCGATAGCGACAGTCCCATTCCGTCGGGCGGTCTAGTTTCGCTAAAGACAAATCGAATTATTTATTACCGAAATTCCAACAATCAATTTACGACTACATTCACTACATCTTCCCTTGCGGGAAAATACCCAAACAGTAATATGTATGTAAATACTTATCTTGGAAGTCCATGACAAAGGAATAACCAGAAAATAATTAATTGTTAAAGGCCAAGCAAACCAAAACTCGAAAATCTTACATTGACGCGCTGTGCTATTACGAGGGGCGCACGATATGCAACAATAGCAGGTACGGGCAAAGTCCATAACTAAAGAAATATTTGAACGTTACAACCCCCCAACCACCCCAAATTTCACTCCCACTCAAAAAAAGTAGAAAATGATCAGGAAGACATAAAACTCCCAAAAACGAAGAAATATATAATTTTTTTGGTTTTTGCTCATTACTCCGCCGCCCATACACCGATTTTCAAAATTATAGCAGCATTACCTACTACGACCCCACAGAATATCGGTACACAAATTTCAACGCAATCCATGCAGCTGTTACTGAGACAGACTGCCAGACCGACACAGCGACAGACCGACAGTCCGACAGACCGACAGACCGACAGACCGACAGACCGACAGACCGACAGACCGACGGACCGACGGACCGACGGACCGACGGACCGACGGACCGACCGACCGACGGACCGACGGACCGACGGACCGACCGGCCGACGGACCGACGGACCGACCGGCCGACGGACCGACGGACCGACGGACCGACGGACCGACGGACCGACGGACCGACGGACCGACGGACCGACGGACCGACGGACCGACGGACCGACGGACCGACGGACCGACGGACCGACCGACCGACGGACCGACGGACCGACGGACCGACGGACCGACGGACCGACGGACCGACGGACCGACCGACCGACGGACCGACAGACCGACAGACCGACAGACCGACAGACCGACAGACCGACAGACCGACAGACCGACAGACCGACAGACCGACAGACCGACAGACCGACAGACCGACAGACCGACAGACCGACAGACCGACAGACCGACAGACCGACAGACCGACAGACCGACAGACCGACCGACCGACGGACCGACGGACCGACGGACCGACGGACCGACGGACCGACGGACCGACGGACCGACGGACCGACCGACCGACGGACCGACGGACCGACGGACCGACCGACCGACGGACCGACGGACCGACGGACCGACCGGCCGACGGACCGACGGACCGACGGACCGACGGACCGACGGACGGACGGACCGACGGACCGACGGACCGACGGACCGACGGACCGACGGACCGACGGACCGACCGACCGACGGACCGACGGACCGACGGACCGACGGACCGACGGACCGACGGACCGACGGACCGACGGACCGACGGACCGACGGACCGACGGAGCGACCGACCGACGGACCGACAGACCGACAGACCGACAGACCGACAGACCGACCGACCGACAGACCGACAGACCGACAGACCGACAGACCGACAGACCGACAGACCGACAGACCGACAGACCGACAGACCGACAGACCGACAGACCGACAGACCGACAGACCGACAGACCGACAGACCGACAGACCGACAGACCGACAGACCGACAGACCGACAGACCGACAGACCGACAGACCGACAGACCGACAGACCGACAGACCGACAGACCGACAGACCGACAGACCGACAGACCGACAGACCGACAGACCGACAGACCGACAGACCGACAGACCGACAGACCGACAGACCGACAGACCGACAGACCGACAGACCGACAGACCGACAGACCGACAGACCGACAGACCGACAGACCGACAGACCGACAGACCGACAGACCGACAGACCGACAGACCGACAGACCGACAGACCGACAGACCGACAGACCGACAGACCGACAGACCGACAGACCGACAGACCGACAGACCGACAGACCGACAGACCGACAGACCGACAGACCGACAGACCGACAGACCGACAGACCGACAGACCGACAGACCGACAGACCGACAGACCGACAGACCGACAGACCGACAGACCGACAGACCGACAGACCGACAGACCGACAGACCGACAGACCGACAGACCGACAGACCGACAGACCGACAGACCGACAGACCGACAGACCGACAGACCGACAGACCGACAGACCGACAGACCGACAGACCGACAGACCGACAGACCGACAGACCGACAGACCGACAGACCGACAGACCGACAGACCGACAGACCGACAGACCGACAGACCGACAGACCGACAGACCGACAGACCGACAGACCGACAGACCGACAGACCGACAGACCGACAGACCGACAGACCGACAGACCGACAGACCGACAGACCGACAGACCGACAGACCGACAGACCGACAGACCGACAGACCGACAGACCGACAGACCGACAGACCGACAGACCGACAGACCGACAGACCGACAGACCGACAGACCGACAGACCGACAGACCGACAGACCGACAGACCGACAGACCGACAGACCGACAGACCGACAGACCGACAGACCGACAGACCGACAGACCGACAGACCGACAGACCGACAGACCGACAGACCGACAGACCGACAGACCGACAGACCGACAGACCGACAGACCGACAGACCGACAGACCGACAGACCGACAGACCGACAGACCGACAGACCGACAGACCGACAGACCGACAGACCGACAGACCGACAGACCGACTGACCGACGGACCTACGGACAGACGGACAGACGGACCGACGGACCGACAGACCGACAGACCGACAGACCGACCGACCGACGGACCGAGCGTCGAAAAAATGTATCTCAAGACAATACTCCTCTCACGCACGATGTAGAAAGCAAAATGTTTTTCATTTTCTCCCTCGCTATCTTAAGTTGGAATTTTTTTGAAAATTCAATGTAAAATATATGTAACATATAATCTGCATCCCTTACGTGACAGTGATTTACATGAATTTCTGCAGATAATAACAAATAATACTTAAACAATACATGACAAGCAACAAAGGAAGTAAAGCTCATTCCTTCTTATATTTGCATGTCTACAGTAGATGTAATCTAATTCCGACCGTCACGGCTACAGTGAAGTATTGAGAATCCACGGTCAAGCGCTGCGCCAGCAGATTTACATTTCCTAATAGCTTGTAGTCACGCAAAGACAATTAGGAACGGATAGCAACATTCAATACCGTTGTATCGAAGAAGTTCCTTTGTTACAATTGTTACGTTTCCTTTCTGATTTAGAACAGTGTTTTAGCGAAAGTTATTGCTCCTTTAAATACAAAAAGCTACTGCTCTAATTTTGATCCGTTTGGAAATGACCAACATAATGAATAAAAAGTCTTTATCCTTTATCCTTCCACAAAGCGCAGAAATGAAGCTGGGTGAAACTAGACCACAATTTATTGACCAAAAAGATATTTTAAAAAATCTCTATAGATTTGTTTGGCTTATATTCACTTTTCGACTTTTTATTGCCTCTTTTATTTGAAATAAACATAACATTTGAAGCATTGCGTGCATTTTACTGATCATCATCAGTAGAAAAGTATCGCCTACACTTTGTTTGAACAAAGTTTCGATTTTGACTTAACCAGACTTTTAGGCCTCGTACCATTAATTTCCATCCAATATCCTGTCTAATAAAAAAACTGCAACGATCTATCTCAGCATTTTCTACATCATATTAAAATGTTACATTGAAGCGTAAGTGCAAGCGGCGCTTTTCTCCAAGACGTTAAACTGAGGTACCAGGTAAATATAAATTTGGATATGGTTACTGCCGTTCAGCTTAATAAGTTCAGAAAAATAACATCCTTCGGTCTTAATAGTATGCGTGAAGGCCTTGAAAAAATGGATTGGGACACCTTCTATAATACAGACTGTGTTGAATTTATGGCAAATTTTTTAGTAACAAATTGTCAGCAGTTGGCACAGAAGAATTTCCCCATGCGCAGTATCCAGGGTAGAACAGGAAAAAATAAAATCAAGTGGTATAATGATGAATTGAGAAAGCAAAGAGATGTTATTTCCACAGTAAAGATCGTGGGCGATTATACAGATAATCCTGATTATAAAGCTCTGTTCACATCCTTGCGAGCCAGTTATAGAAGGAATATAATCTCCTCTAAAAAACTAGCTTATGATAACTATATAAATAATTCTCAAAATAAACCTAAACATGTTTGGAAAATTATCAATTCAGAACGAAATAGACAAAATACCAACGCAAATGCAAATATCAATCTGACACCTGATGATTTCAATAACTTTTTTATATCCGTTGCCACCGAAATTATTAAAGATCTCCCACTAAATCGTAGCCTACAGTGCAACCTGCTAAACAGTATTCCATCTATCTCAAATTCTCTTGTGCTATTATCTGTTCATGAAACTGATGTGATAGATGCTATTGATTGCCTTAAAATATCTAATAGCTCAGATATATATGATCTTAACAGTAAGGTGGTAAAACATGTTAGCCCGGCACTAATCAGGCCACTTACACATCTGTTTAATATGTGCATTGCATGTGGCGTGTTCCCTGATTGTCTCAAGGTGTCCAGGGTAATACCTGTTTTCAAGCAAGGCGAAAATCACCTGCCTGAGAATTATCGTCCTATTTCAATAGTCCCTCTGTTTGGCAAGATATTTGAAATCGTAATTAAAAAAAGCCTTTGTAATTATCTAGAGAAACATAAAATCTTGCATGTGTCACAATTTGGATTTCGGCAGCACCACTCTACCATTCAGCCAAGGTTGTGGAGGATATAGTGGAGGGTCTTGAGAGAGGTGAGCAGATGGGCCTTACCCTCTGTGACCTTAGCAAGGCATTTGACTGTCTGTCTCCCACCAACTTTTGCTGGAAAAAATGTCTAAATATGGTATAAGAGGACTCCCATTAAAGTTACTACGCTCTTATCTTGAGTCCAGGACGCAGTGTGTTTGCCTGGGAAATGACATTTCTGTAGTGAAGTTAATAAAGAGCGGGGTGCCCCAGGGTTCAGTTCTGGGACCTCTGCTCTTCATACTATATATTAATGATCTGTTTGACTATTTACTGCCTGTAAGAGCAGTGTGTTATGCTGACGACACCACATTGATTAGCCGTGCACATTCCGATTTAGAATTAGAAAAAAAATATGTCGGAAAGTAAATCCAAGGCTGTGTGTTGGTTTACTCAAAATTATCTTAAGTTAGATGTGAGCAAGACTCAAGAATTGAAATTTTTAAAACATAACACTCAAGACAATCCAAAAGATAATGCTAACCTATTAGGCATAACCTTAGATAATAGGCTAAATTGGCAGGCTCATATGTTGTCATTAAAATCTAAACTGGCTTCATCAATATATGTTATTCGTAAACTGAAGAGGCTAGTTAGTTCGACGACCATTCTAACAGTATACTACTCACTTTTCTACAGCCATATGAGCTACGGCATTAGATTGTGGGGGAACTCGCCACATGCAGTTAAGATTTTTAGACTTCAGAAGAAGGCTGTACGTATTATTGTAGGTGCTGGCTATAGGGATCATTGTAAACCCCACTTCATTAACCTCAATATAATGACACTGCCATCATTATACATTTACTCTCATCTTGTGGACATTCATAGAAATAAGAACAATTACAGCATAAATTCTAATTACCATTCGTATAATACTCGATCCGCAGAACTAATAAGAGTTCCTAGATATCGGCTAGAGAAGTCTGCAAGAAACTCTTCACAATTACATCTATACAATATCTTACCAGCTCCTCTCAAAAACTTAGAGCATGCAAAATGCCTCCATCAAAGCATTTCTTCAGGAAAATGCATTTTACTCAATCCGCGAGTACATGGACACCCTCAAGACGACAAGTACTTTCAAATTTGTAAAGTAGTTATTTTTGTGTTGTTGTTTTTTACCTTATGTGTATTGTCTCTGTTTTTACAATTTTATTTTATATTTTTACATTTTATGTTATATATGGACTATTTTATGCTGACTTGCTACAAATGTAAATTTTACATATCGTAGTGAAATAAATCTATCTATCTATCTATCTATCTATCTATCTATCTATCTATCTATCTATCTATCATGTAGGCGCCGCTTTTCTACAAGACATAGGGCCGATTTTATCAACATGCATATTTAACAAAGAATTTAACAAAGCTTTTCTATTGGATGTTATTTAGCAAAAGCTTTCTATTGGGTATTGAGGGCTATATTGGCGATTCCAATTACCGATGAGGGCGCTGGCGTTTGTAAACAAATATGGAGGATAGCAGGTATCCTGCACGGTGTGACACGCTTTTGGAGGAAATGCGTGGCAATGAATGCTTTTATCATAGTCTTTTTTGGTGTGGCAACCATAAACACTACAGTTTGTATTAAACTTGCTAGCCTTTCTTGATTTGAAGCCTGATGTAGATGCCATATTCTTGACAATAGCGTATGAAGAAGGTCCGAAGAAATATTCTAACACACTATATACCAATTAACAAAGCACAAACTCGAAAACACGACTGAACGAAGAAACATAAACGGCATATAAACGATTAATGGCATGTTGATTGTGTGCCGTCCGAAATTCGAGTACCTGCTTTGTCAGTGTAGATTTTCGCCGCTAGAGGTCTCATCGATTTTCGGAATTGCCAATTGGCGATTCCAATTACCGATGAGGGCGCTGGCGTTTGTAAACAAATATGGAGGATAGCAGGTATCCTGCACGCTGTGACACGCTTTTGGAGGAAATGCGTGGCAATGAATGCTTTCACCATAGTCTTTTTTGGAGTGGCAACCGTAAACACTACCGTTTGTATTAAACTTGCTAGCCTTTCTTGATTGAAGGCTGATGTAGATGCCATATTCTTGACAACAGCGTATGAAGAAGGTCCGAAGAAATATTCTAACACACTATATACCAATTAACAAAGCACAAACTCGAAAACACGACTGAACGAAGAAACATAAACGGCATATAAACGGTTAATGGCATGTTAATTGTGTGCCGTCCGAAATTCGAGTACCTGCTTTGTCAGTGTAGATTTTTGCCGCTAGAGGTCTCATCGATTTTTGGAATTGCCAATAGTATTTCATCAATATTGAAAACAACACGTCAAAGCTGGATGACACTTTTGTCAAAGGTATTTTAGAAATTCATGGATCAAAATCATAGTAGGATATCAGAACAAAGCGATTGACTTGCAAATTAATGCCACATTTTCCATGTTTACATTATAATTATTGTATAATTACTAATTGCAAACTGGGATAATTTTTGATAAAAGTAGTAGGTACCTATATCAATCACAGCAACTACCTACTTTATTTAATAATTAAAAATCCCCCGTCCGTCAGTCAGATGGATTATATGAAAATACATACTTTCATGAAGAATCAATCTTTCATTTACTGGATGCATGTTTGTTATAGATCTTCTTATAGAAGTATTCACAGGTGCATTGTACATCAAATAGGGTTATACTGAATTTTAATTATAAAATGGCAAGCTTGGGCCTTCTAGGGTTCTGGATAGGCAACCAGTAATGCACAAATGTTGTAACCTTTGAAATGTAACAAAATGCTATTTTTACCTCTTTTTACTATAAAACAAAGATATATTGCAGGCATTCATAATTATTATCGATAGTAAATTATTGTTTTATCCAAATAATGCAATGAGTGAATTTATTGTCATCATAGCATTTAATACAGCATGAAACCAGCGATCAAATGGAAATGGAATCTGGAATCCGATTGGTTGAAATTAGCAATTGCTAAACTTTTGATTAAACAAGAAAATGCAATTTTTCACCGATTTGGGATGGAAAATCAGACTGGAAAAGATGCTAGATGATTTACAATGTTCGATTGCATATAAAGTAAGTCATTTTTGAGTTTTTTGAGGTCAACTTCAAGAGAAATCAATAATTTTCAGAGTACTTTGACAGATGCATGTTCTTAAAAGGGCTGCTCTGATTGGTCAAAGTCTTTGTTAAAATCTGCATGTTGATAAAATCGGGCCATAAAATTGAAATGCCTGCGCAAACAGTAACGATACAAAAAGAGTATCTGTACATGAGCGATGACAAATAATGATCAATAAGCGCCGCTACGCTGACGGAGATGAGTAATGTCATGTAGAAAAGCTTGTGCTAAAGATAAAACGCTGCAGTTTTTTTATATTAGATTGGATATTAGATGGCGGGAGCATTTTCCTAAAGTTATAAATCAGGTAAAATCTTTAATAAGCAATTTTTTTTGAAGCTCACTTACTTTTCTCTTGGCGGCTTTTTTGTTCATCAAGCAGCATCTACTATTAGGCTTGATTCATGTTTTTAATTTCAACTAAATGCAACGCAGTGCTGTAAAACTTATGATGATTTCAGGATAAAAAGACAAAACAAATTAAACTGTCAATATAAGGCAAATACATTTTTTTAGATGGTTTTAAATCTTTTTTTTCGATAAGTTGTTGTCTAGTTTCACCCGGGTTCCTTTGTGCACTTTATGCTGGGGCACATATAATGGTATATAGGAACCCATGATAACTCAATAATTTCTACGGGACTAAATTTTATTAAAGAAAAAAGAAGATTTTAGGATTGTCAATCTCTTTTTTTGTGGTCAGCCTCCCGCAAAGGCTAAAAGCCTATAGAAGCGCTGTGAGAGGGTAAGTGTCGGTGCACGTTAGATTTGAAATACTGCAGGTTGTAGCGGTCGGGAAACATATTCCCAGGCAGCTCGTTCCACAGCGCCGATGTTCTCCAAAAGAAGGAATGCTGGAGGAGAGTAGGGACCTCGACCTGGTAAGGATGAGCTCACACAGCCTCTCTAGTGTTCCTCGTTCGGACGGTCTTTGGTGTCATTACCTGGGAGATCTCAATCAAACATCTTCCGTGATCTGTAAAACAGGGACAAGTCAGCCACCCTTCATCGATGTTCCCGAGGATGTTCCAGGCTGTGGAGGCCCTCTGTGAGGTAAGGCGTATTGATTAGTCTAGTTGATCTCTTCTGGATTGTGTCCAGAAGCTTTAGAGAGTGCTTCGGAGCGCATCCCCACACAGCGGAACACAAAACTCCAACCCACTCGACAATTGTTTTGATATCTACGTTGATCTGTGAGGCATGCTGCTGTCGTCGACGTACCGTCTCTTGGGATGATGGTGGCCTGTCCGGTTCTATGAACTATAATAATGTATTGTCATCTGCGAAGCCATAGATTGGATTGGATGTTATTTCCAGCAGCTCGTTGATGTACAGCAGAAACAGTGTAGGGGATAGGACAGATCCCTGAGAAACACCGGCGTTTATTGGAAATACGTCTGATGAACAGCCTTCGACTACCACAAACAGGGATCGGTCGTTCAAAAAGCTATTCAGCCACTAGCGCAGGCCAGGTGGTGGTCCATAAGCAGCAAGCTGGACTTCTTCCCTCGTGGCACACTTTGTCGAAGGCTTTCGATATGTCAAATGCAACAACACGGGATTTGCCATGATTTTCAATTGCTCTGTTCCACAAGTGAGTGACATAGGCCAGGAAGTCACCCGTAGACCTGTGCTTACGGAAGCCATACTGGCGATCATTTATGATGTTATTGTTGTCCAGGTATTTCAGGAGCTGTGTGTTAATGACAATCCCTATAACCTTAGACATGACGCTGAGAAGAGCTATAGTTGGTGGGATCGGTTTTTTGCCTTTCTAAGGGTTGTACGCAGCCTATCTTCCACGAAGCGGGAAACACGCCTGATACGATAGTTTGAAGAGCTTGCAAAGAATAGGCGTAAGCTCAGCGGTACAGCGTTTAAGGACAATGGCTAGAATTTGGTCAAGACCAGTAGCTTACTTCGTGTTCAGTTTTTGGAGGATGCTTTATACATCTCGATATTGAAATTTGACCTTTGCCATTCTTGACTCTTATAGTGATAGTCGGAGTACGTCCTTGGAAGTCTATAGTAGAATTGGCAGCGAAAAGCCTCCCTAATATATCTGCCTTTTTTTAGAAGTTGAAGCAATGGAGTTGTCCTCTCCGGCTGAGGGTAGTATTGACGAATTGGAAAAGTTCTAAATAACAGCCTTAGCTACAGGCCGTAATGTTGTTTATGAACTAGGACATGAGAGGAGTTTGTTCTTAATACTTTGGCTGTTTTCCCCCTTGCTGCTGTCAGTCACGCATTTACACCGATTTCTGGCATTGATAAACCTGCGGTGGTTCTCGGCATTTTGATTTTTCCATTCTTTGTAATGTTGGTTTTTAGAGGTAACTGCACTTCTACAGCGCTTATTAAACCATGGCTTGCTTTTGGAGCGACGCTTGACAATATGTGGAATATAGGCTTCGATGCCTGATATTAATACCTCTGTTATTTTTTGAACGCAAGCTGATGGGTCTCGTGACTTGAAGCATACGTCGTTCCAGGGAAACGACTGTTAGTATTCTCTTAGATCGTCCCACTTTGCTGATCCGTAATGCCAGACCCGGCGAGGCTTTGCATGGTGGAGATCTAGAGAATGCATGCTGCATGGTGTTGAGACGGTGTTATGGTTAGACGATCCTAGCGGAGCAGTTACTTTCACTGTGGAGATCCTAGTGGAGCGGTTACTTTCACTGTGTGAATTGTTGGAGTAGTAGAGATATAGGGCCAACAGACTAGTAAAATATCCGTGGCCGCTGGGGATCCTTGTTGGTTCTTTAACTATCTGCTCCAAGCCGCAGCTAATAGCGACGACTTCAGCTTCACGTCCGCCGTTGTCCGTTTTGTTTGAGTGTTTGAGCCAGTATGAGTTGTGAACCTTAAAGTCACTCAGAGACTATCTCTGTAGGGTGACCTGATTGCAGCACGTCCACAGTGGCTGAAAGTTTCTCGAAGACCTCTTTGCTGTTGTTTCTACTTGGTGGCCTATAGATGCAGCAAACGAATTTGGAATGATTTTGGAAGGATATTTCAAACTATATGATGTCAAATCCTTCCAGTTCGAGCTTTTCTCTCGATGAAAAGAAGGCCCAGGTTTAACGTACACGCATTCGCCAAATCAACGTCTAAATCGGGTGATTAAGTCATATCAGGGATATCTAAAGCAGCTGTCCATTGTTGAAGAGCAGACTTGAGTTTTCGTAAGTTCCAGAATGTGTGACTTCTCTGCCTGAAGACGTCGATGGAGACTAGACCTCGTGTATTTGTAAAATAGGCTCTGAACACGTTTCTCTGGCCTTCGGACCTGTCGTCACTGCGAAGTTGCTGCGAAGGACGGCTTTTGTTGTTAGCCTGACGAGGAGCGGCAGCACAATTCATTAAATAATCTTCGCTTAATGTTCCCCGGGACCACCTGGCACCCGGAGATCCGAACGGCCAGGTATTCCACCTCCAGAATCTTTTGATTCTGGAAGAGCCATTGCGCACTTTCAACCTCAAATTAATTCAATTTGTCACCTATAAGTAACCGGGGATGTCGCCTCAGCGACGAAACGTGAGCCGTGAGGCCATTTGGCGCCATCTATTTCCGGGAACCTATTTCCAGTTTCCCGCAAATATTCCGATGTAGGGGTGATTACACCGCGGGCGAAGCGTAAATAACTGCATTTCTCCCCCCTGTGATGTTACTTAACAAAATGAATTTGGCTGTTTGATGAGGTGCAGAAAACGATTACACCTAAAAACACTGTAAAGCCCCGTAACATTTTTTGTCTCGTTACGTGCCATTACGGTACGTTACCAGAACTTTTCTCAATCAATTGGCGGTTTTAGTGCTATCAGCTTATAAAGAATACGTCCACAGCTCTCAAAAATATACATCTTTTTTATTTTAAGAAATGAAGCACATAATAGGCTAATTATTGCGAGGAGTATATAACATTATCTGGACACTGAAGGTCAAAACACAAAATATTTTGCAGATTCACCCACACAACCCCCACGACAAGTGAAGCACAAGACTATAAAAAACTTTTTCGACAGTCAAGCCGCATTCAAAGCGGTTGATGGATTCATTTACTGTTCATTCAGATCAGCGAATAATTGAAAAATCAATATAGTATGGATACCGGGGTATGCTACAGCGATACGTGGAGAAAACGAGGCAGCTGATTCTTTAGCTGAAATGCTCGCCCATTAGAGATATATAAAGTATGGCGAGGCAGATACTCTGTACAGAAATAGGGTGAAACGTAGCAGCACTCTCAGGAACTGTTCCCGCATGTGCACTGCCTCACTATTCTATTGATAAATAGAGGTATTCCTAAATATCGGGGAACATAAACGGAAGGAAGCAGAATCGTGGAGCTTAAGTGCCAAATGTCCCCACCAATCAGACTGCTGAAATTTTTGAATGATGTTCAAGTGACGTACGCGGGAAATTATCTTTCACAAAAAGTTTAAGTGTTGATAAATAACGGCCTTCCTCCTAGAGACGGCTCTACTGCAGAAAATATGAATAGATATGAGCCATAATAGAGCAAATAGTCGCTCTGGAGGTTGACTATAGGATTCATAATAATATGTATACGTAGAATCACAACAAGAAAAAAAATTAACACCTGGCCGCAGAAAGCACTCCACGGCGAACAGAGATGTATTAAACAAGACCATATTAATGGAAAACAGTCATACACCTGGCTGCAGGACGGCCAGATCTTTTCAGAAACGGAGGGTTTTAGGCTTTCCATTTAGGTCTAAGTAATTGCGACACGAAACTAAAAGAGATATATCATTAAAGGTTCATCCATGACCGACGATAATTAATTATTTGACTGCTATGACTGCCTTCTCCATTCTGGCGGCTAAGACGTGTGCCGCCGCATGGCACATCGGCATTTGCGTAGTGCATACCACTTAGGGACCCAATAACCATTACTAGCAGACTCACAGTGTAGTCCGGCCAGAACCTGCGAAGTTATTCCAGGAGCTCCTGATACTTGGTCAGCTTTTCCTCCTCCTTAGAGACGATGTTCCTCTCGGCAGGAGCCAAGAACTCTATAATGAACATCGCCTTTTGTTGGTAGTCGAGAGTGTAGAGAATGAGTAGTAAATTCGGCACTTCTCGTTCTCCACCACGGACTCTATCTCCCCTGGAGCGTATGGTAGTACCGGTGTCTGATCTATATCGTATGAGTGCCTTAAATGGTAGTATAGCGCTCGTAAAGCCGCGTTGTGCCGTTAGACGTAGGCAGTGCCAGCGTACACCTTACACGCCGACAAGAGATGCGCAAGGGTCTCTGGCACCTGCAGGCAAGTTCTAGAGTGGATATCTGGCACATCCATGCCCATAATTCGGATACGGTATACTAAGGTGTTAAAGACACCGTTTTGTCAACTGCTCAGATAAACCAGGCTCTTCTAGATGTTTGTAGAAGGTTCGGTGCATTGGCTTATGTTTGTGAAGTCTTAAAAGCAGTTGGACTTCTGCAGCTTTGATGCGAGTTTTTAATTGTGCGGGAGCAAGTTCCGTAGTGGACTGCTGACGACACCTACTCGTGAAGTCGAGCGTCAGACTAAGTTCTTCGGCTGCCCGTGTTGCAAGTTTGGAGTCCTCCTACAAACGGACCTGAACTGTGCCAAGGCCGGAGTGTCTGCTTGAAGAGGTTTGGGTATAATACTTACCTAGTATTCAATCAGAGATTAAGTTTTGTGCGATTTGTGTTGCTAAATCATCTTGGACGGTATGTCGTTATGTGGTATTAATTAATTCATATTGACCACCTCGATCGCGGTCACCTGTCTGTCACTTCCACTTCTCAACGTTTTTTTTTATTTATTTACTTCCTCTAGACATACACAAATGTATAGGAATTGTCATGAATCAACAACAGATAAAAACAGATTTTAAACAAAATCACATACATATACACAAAAAAAGACAAAACTAGGATTTTAAAGTAAAAGGTACAAACAGAACATGAAGGTGTATATAATTTTACAGAGCATAAAAACTATATATTCAGTGACCTAATGTGAACTCCTGAATAGTATAAAAACATTTTTCGATCAGTCACTTCTTCAAGAGCTTTTTGAAGGCAATGTATTCTTGTACAAAAGAAGGCAATTTATTAAATACTTCCAGACCTTTGTAACTAGGTGAGGATTTTGTTAATTCCAAATTGGGAGTAGGAATATGATAATTCTCCCTATATCTTGTATTAATACAATGTATATCTTTGTTCTTTAAAAACAGGTTCCTGTTTTTGAAAATATAAACAGAAACCTCGTATATATAAAGTGATGCTACAGTTAAAATGCGACATTCCATAAAATGACCCCTGCATGATTCTAGTTGACCGATTCTAGCTATAATACGCACAATCCTTTTTTGTGCTATGAATACGTCACCGAAAAGTGGAGATGTTGCCTATAGACATATTCCATATCTCATGCGAGAATCAACCAGAGCGTAGTAAAAGTTGATCATTTGCTGATCATCCAAAATTTCTCTCAGAGTACTCATCAGAAAAGTTATGGAACTAAGTTTTTTATTAAGTAGTTACAGTGTACCTTCCAATTCAAATGGTGATCAAAATAAAGTCCTAGGAATTTGACGGTATCTGTGTTAACCATCAACTTTCCATCAAGGTTAACGGATAAATCAAGACGTTGACTCTGTCTACAATGGAATCTCACAATATCTGTTTTGGAATGGTTGAAAAAGAGGTCGTGGGCATGAAAGAAGTTATTTACTAAGCTCAAAGTTTGAGAACTTTTGTTTGATAGTGATCCAAGACTACTAGAAGATACGACAAGAGAAAAATCGTCGGCATAAGCAACGTAGTTTTGATTTTTCAAAATCCTGTCAACACTATTGACATACAATATAAAAATAATTGGTCCCAATATCGACCCTTGTGGAACGCCCATTGACAGAAGCGAATGCTCAGACTCCCCAATGACTGTTTGAATACCCTGTTTAGATTTTAGATATACATATTGGGTTCTGTTATACAAAAACGACTTAATAAATTCGATACCATTACCTCTCATGCCGTAATCTTCTAGCTTACTTATTAATATGTCATGATTTACACAATCGTAAGCTCTACTTAGGTCACAGTAAATTGCTAGTGGATGTTCACCTTCATCTAAATTTTTTATTATGATTTCATAAAATTTCATCAGTGCAGTAGTGGTAGCCCTCTTACTCCTAAAACCATGCTGGTTATCGGACAAAATATTGCAGTCCTCAATAAAGCCCATCAATCGACTCAAAAAAGCATATTCAAATATTTTTTGAAACCCAGATGGTACTGTCATTGGTCTATAATTTTCCATTAATAGGGGATTACCTTTTTTAAAGATCGGTACAACCTTACCTGTCTTTAGTAAGTTTGGAAAAGTCCCAGATGTAAAAGAAAGATTCACTAAGTATGTTATAGGTGCGATAATAATATCGATCACCCTTTTTATAACAAAACATGGAATTTCATCTGGTCCGGATGATCTTTTATTTTTTAGCTTTACTAACAATAAACTCAGCAATTCTTGTTCACAGAATGGTTTTAGGAAAAAAGTTTTATTGTTATTGAAATGTGTGACCCTAAACTCTAATGGGGCTCTATTTATTTTGTGTTTTAAATCCAGTGAGGCCTGAATGAAAAAATCATTAAGTAAAGAAGCAATTAAATTAGGTTCTTCTACAATATCTGAACCGTTTTTGATTTTCAGATGAGTGGTCTCAACCTTATTATTCCCGATCTCAGATATAACCTTCCATGCTTCCTTAACTTGGTTGTTTGTGTTTGTTATTCTGTTTTGAAAAAACTTTTTCTTAGTTTTTTGGACTAATTCCCTGTGCTCATGTTTTTTTCGTTGATACAATGGTAATAAATTTTGAAAACATCTGGATAAGATAAAAAGATCTTTCAGTTCCGCACTAGACTTTTTTATAACCTCATTGACCCATTTTTTGCAATCTCCCCTCAAATTGTATCTTGAAAGTGATACATAAATGTAGAGCATAGACATTGAATGCTTCGTTTAAATCGTTGATTTTATACAGTGGGTCCCAAATTTCTGACCATAGGCCATTTTTTAAATTTGAAATATTACTTTCACTGAAAGGGCGAAAATTCGTAACTTGCTCCTCAATTTCATTTGCTGCAAGAAACTGATATAGAATTGTTCTATGATCGGAAAAGTAATTATCGATGACACATGTGGTGTGATCAACGCCATTCGTGAATATTTGATCAATTATAGTACTAGATGTTTCAGTAATCCTAGTCGACCACTCCACCACTGGTTTCAAATTGTATGTTGAAACTATATTAGACAAAGTAGTGAAGTTATTTCTATTGTTTGTGGGATCAAAATTAAAATCACCACATACCATTAGTGTTACATTCGGCTTGTATATTAGTTCCAAAACGTTGCTGATATTTTCAAAAAATACGCTGAATTTCCAGAAGGAGATCTGTAGCAATTCACAATAATATACATTTTTTGATCTATTTTGAAAGACACGGCACTTAACTCAATATCTTTTTCAATACAAAAATGTTTTATATTTATTTCGTAACAATTTAAATCAGACCTAGCCCATATTCCTACTTCGCAAGATTTTAGTGAAGGTCTACAATAGAAGCGAGCTAGTTTATAGTTAGGTATATTGATTGTCTCAATAATAATAATAATAAAAACTACAAGAAATACATAATTAAAGATCCATCCATAACCAACGATAATTGCAGAAAATGTCACCAACAGAAGGAAACAAACAGCAGCCAAAATCATACATCAAGCATTAGCCACAAAAAACAAACTAATCGACAACTCAGATCCATATTACAAGTATACACCAACATCAGTACTCGATAATGATCACTACAAACTATACTGGGACGTTGAAATACACACAGACAAAACCATCAATGCAAACAGACCAGATATAGTATTTCATACAAAGGCAGACAAAGTTACCTACTTAATAGATATTGCTATTCCCAATGATGTGAATGTTCAAAACACCTACGCTGGGAAAATATCTAAATACACTGACCTTGCCATAGAAGTGAAGCGACTCTGGAAACAAGATAAAGTTATTATTGTCCCCCTCATTATGTCGGTCTCAGGCCTCACACCGAACACATTTGCACAACATCTACAACAGTTGGGCCTGGACGAAGGGTTACATAAAATATTCCAAAAGTCTGTAATCCTTAAGACCTGTAATATAGTACGATCTTTCCTAAATTCCGATCAGTAATAGTTCAGGTGTTGACTTGGCCTAGCCCGTCAACATTTGTCGTCACCGCAGTCATGCGAGAGAAGTTTGAAAAAACATAATAATAACCCGCGAGGGGTTGCTAGATCCCCTCAGTGGCGCCTCCCCAAGGTGGCGGATAGGGGAACGCCTCCCAGATATGGGTGGTACCGAGGAAATCAAATACCCGGGGCGGACCAAAACTAGCTCAGTGGAATAGCGTCTGCATCCAGAGGATCGGCTATTCCACAATTAATAGGACACGACGGATGTCCATGTGAGGAGCGGTACTCCGACAGCGTCTGTTCTTCATGTTAGAAGCGGCTGTTTTCATAAACCCCCAGGAAGCCGCCCAACATCAAGAGGCTATTCGGTGCGTGGCGACACCGAGGGGTATACCGAAGCCAAAGGATGCAAGTCAGTCGGCAACCTTCACAGGTCCATCCTCTGGAGGCAATTTGAACGGTTGCCTCCGGAAATGTCGGCTGCGGGCCCTAAGGTTCACCACCTGATGGGCCCTATCTTCGGGTTCGACCACCTCGAAGGAAAAGCACCCACACCGAGCCGGTTTCGGAAGCCGGCGTTGGGCAAGGTGGCGGTGCTTCGAATCGCCCTGATGACGACCCCCGCAATGATATGGACCGTTTTAGGTGGACGACGGAGCTCAGGGATGACCTGCTGAGCTGCTACGAGAGCAGTAGCCCGCGCCGTAGGGGATACATGTCCCGCATGTATGAGAGGTGGTGTGAAATGCACCCAGAGCATAGCACGCTTACCTCTCAGAATTTGCGAGATTATGTATCGTACCTCCGGAGGCAGGGATATGTTCGTGCTCCAGCTCAGCCTGCCCCTTCGGCGGACGGAAGGCCTGCTAACCAGGCTGAAAGTTCGCCGGTAAGGCCCGCTGAGAGGGAAATCGACCAAGTCGTCTCAGCTGGGGATTTCAGGGACCGAAGGGCCTTGCATAACAACGGAAGGTCCTTGAAGCTGGCAGATTTGAAGAGAGAGGATGAGGTTGTTGGTGAACGTCTATCGGAGGCCTCTGACATTTGGAGCATCAATTGCGAAATTTACGCTGCGGCTCTGAGGCTAGCTAGACAGGGGAGAGTGAGAGACTCTCCTGTTGAGAGAGCACAGAGACGGGTGCGCCAAATGGAAGCGAAAATCCAGTTGGCTCGCCAGGAAGCATCCCGTATCCAGTGTGTGATGGAATATAGAGCGGCTGGGAAGCCTTTTACGCGCCGAGTGCGCCAGATAGCCTACGGGTTGAGGCGCGACCATCATACACTCAGTCAAGCGGTACTGGTTGTTGTCAAGCAACACTGTCTTGACAGGATACGGATGCTAATCGCTGCTAAGCGATCGTTGGTGGCACGGGCGAGAGGTCTGGAGCAGAACAGAATGTTCTACGAAAGACCTTCTCGCCTTTTCCAACAGCCGCCTCCAGCCATAGAGCAGCCGCCAACTGCTGATCGCGTGGAGACCTTTTGGAGGGACATTTACGAACAACCCAAACCTCTCTCAGCAGACACTCCGGCCTTGGAGCAGTTCGAGTCCGTTTGTAGGAGGACTCCTAACTTGAATCTACTGCGTCACCCGATGAACACGGAAGAAATTCTTGACGCCTTACGAGGCGCAAAGAATTTCGCAGCTCCTGGCCCGGATGGCATAAATACCTACTGGTGGAAAAAATTCCCCAGTTGCCACCGGCATTTAGCTAGAGTTTTTAACTCGTGGCTAAATCAGGAGCAGCCAATTCCGGCTTGGTTTGTCGAGGGTCGAACCGTGCTTCTCCCGAAGACCGGAGATTTGTCTGATCCCAAAAACTACAGGCCAATAACATGTCTGAACGCGTGTTACAAGCTCTTCACCAGAATCTTGTACATGCGTATCCTTCAAGCTGTGAATCCTGTATTTCTCGACGTGTATGAACAGAGAGGGTCAAAGAAAGGAGTAGCTGGCTGCAAGGAGAACCTGTTGATTGACCGATGTGTCACGCAGGACTCTGTGCAGTACAAGCTAAACCTTTCTATGGCCTGGATTGACTATCGCAAGGCATTCGACAGCACGTCTCATGACCTCATTGTGCGGCTGTTGGAATGTCTTTCGGTGGATAATCAGATAGTGGGATGCATCAAACAACTGATGTCACTCTGGAAGACCCGGTTCACCATAACATCAGGTGAAACTCGGGTTCAGACAGAGTTGGTGTCATTGAAAAGAGGTGTCTTCCAAGGAGACTCCTTGAGTCCCTTGCTCTTTTGCATCTCACTTTTGCCTCTGTCCATAGCGCTGAGAAATACTAAAGGATACAGCTGTGGCACGCCCAATAACCGGAGGCACAAGGTCACCCATCTGTTTTATATGGATGACCTAAAACTTTATGCCTCCGGCCAACGCGAACTGCAACAATCGCTGAGGGTAGTGCAGGAGTACAGTCATGCTATCGGAATGGAGTTCGGGACAGACAAATGTGCATTGGTTCATCTCAAGAAAGGACGAAGCGGAGATAGTGGAGATGAGGAACAGCTCGTTGATGGGAGCATCTTGCGACAACTGCATGCCGGAGATACTTATACCTACCTTGGAGTGGCGCAGCGTCATGTCCAAGAGGCAGCATTGGTTAAAGAGTGTCTCCGCCGCAAGTATTTGCACCGACTCCGGCAGATCTGGTCGTCAGAACTGTCCGGCAAGAACAAAGTCGCTGCCACAAACATGCTTGCGGTCCCATTGTTATTATACACCTTTGGTGCTATACACTGGAAAGTGAACGAGCTGAAGGAAATCGACACGAAGACCCGCAAAAGGATGAATATGGAGAGAAGCCTGCATCCTAAGTCCTCTGTCCCGCGAATATACCTCCCGCGACACCTGGGAGGGCGTGGACTATTGAGTTTGGAGCGTCTGCACAACAGAGCAGTACTGGCCACTGCCTGCTATGTAACGAACAGCACCGATCCCCTGATCCGCTTGGTGCGAGAGCACGAGAATGCGGGAAAAGGAGCCTTTCTTTTTAGCGCAGCGAAACGAGCAGCCGAGGAGCTCAGCCTCACACTCGACTTCAAGCGGAGGTGTCAGCAGTCCATTACGGAACTTGCTCCCGCAGAATTAAAATCCCACCTCAAAACTGCCGAAGTCGACTTCCTTTTAAGACTTCATAAAGATAAGCCAATGCATGGAATCTTCTACAAACATCTGGAAGAGCATGGCTTGTCTGAGCAGTTGACCTTCTCTTTCCTAAGGTCTAGTGGGTTGAAGTCGGAGACTGAGGGCTTTATAATGGCTTGCCAAGACGGTGTCTTCAACACCTTGGTGTACCGTAAAAGGGTTATGGGTGTGGATGTACCCGACACCCTTTGTAGAGCTTGCCGACAGGCGCCAGAGACGCTTATGCATCTCTTGTCGGCGTGTAAGACGTACGCTGGGACGGCTTACGTCCATCGGCACAACGCGGCTGTACGAGTGCTCTACTATCATTTGAGGCACTCATACGGTATCGATGAGACACCGGTGCTGCCATACGCTCCAGGGGATATAGAGTCCGTTGTGGAGAACGAGAGATGCCGGATTTACTGGAACTACTCGTTCCCCACGCTCGAGCTTGTACAGGCAGACAAGCCCGACATAGTCCTTCTCGACCACCAACAGAAGACGATGTTCGTTATTGAGTTTTCGGCGCCTGCCGAGGTGAACATCGTCTCTAAGGAGGAGGAAAAGCGGACCAAATATCAGGAGTTGCTCGGACCACTTCGCAGGCTATGGCCAGACTACACTGTAAGTCTGCTGTTTATGGTCATTGGATCCCTAGGTGGAATGAGGAATACGCTGCTCTCTGCACTGCGCAAAATACCGGTGTGCCGTGCGGCGGCGCACATCTTAGCCGCCAGAATGCAGAAGGCAGTCATCCTTGGGTCCCTTCGTCTACTCAGGGCGCACGATTCGCGGACCCAGTGATTGCTCACCTCACGGTGTGAGGAGTAGTCATTGGGTAATGGAACAGCAGCCCGGTGTGTCGGAGCCCGGGCTGCACTTTTTTGTTTTAAAAATAATAATAGGTCTTTATTCGCCATACATAAAAAAGTACAGAAAACGAGATAATTTAGCAATATAAAGAATGGCGAAAGGCGGAGTGTCAACCAGCTTGGTTGTTTTTCAACTCAACCGAGAAATAAATAACTATTAATATAAATATTACAGGGCAAAAGAAACATTTTATACTAATACTTCACATCAAAACCATTAGACCATAGGTACACAATATATAAGCCAGAAATTGAAAAGTCCGTTACACAGCAAGCCGGTTCCACATAACACAATTAGATGCTAGCAATAATAACTTCAACCTTTTTTTGAAATTAACTAAAGAAAAATGCCTAAAGTCATTAGGTAAATTATTATACATTTTCACAGCATTATACATAAAGCTACGTTTGAACAAGGTTGTAGAATGTCTTGGTATCACAAACAGAAGACTATTTCGCGTAGCTCTAGTTCTGTTGGAACTAAATGTCGTGAATTTTTGATAAAGGTACGAAGGCGTTTTATTTATTAAGACATTATGTGTTAAAACCAAATGACGGTACTTTGTCATCTTGTTAAGCTGAAGCCAACCAGCATCATGATATGATTTGGTTACATGATCATACTTCCTTATTCCGTATGCAAATCGAATGCACGAGTTTTGTATTTTTTGTAGCCTAAGTACGTCGGATTGTAGAAGTGCGGGAAAATATATACAGTCACAATAAGCAATCTTCGATAATACAAGAGATTCACATATGCTTAGGTTTAATCTGGTACTCATTATATGCCGACTTGGATACAATTGCTTCAGTGTGTTATATGAAGTTTGGCATAAGTGATTGACATGTTTATTGAATCTAAGGTCAGAATCTATCCACAACCCTAAGTTCCTGACGCAGTCTGTTATTGGGAGTACTTTGTTGTCGATGATAATAGATGAAGAGGTGGCAACCTGTGGTCTCGTCGATTTAGGGCCGAAGAAAATCACCTGTGATTCATCAGAGTTGATATTTAGGTTGTGAGAGATTGATATATTATATGAAGTTTCCAAATCTGCATTAATTTTACCGACCGCACTATCATTTTGACCAATAGGGAAGCTCAAGTATAATTGCGTGTCATCTGCGTAATGATGTATGTCACAGTTATTTATAAATTCGTGGAAGTCCGCTATATATAATGCAAATAGTAATGGTCCCAATACTGAGCCTTGTGGTACCCCGTAGGTTTTTATTAAAGGTTCTGATAGTCTATCTCCGATCTGAACACATTGCACGCGATGACTAAGGTAATTCCTGATGAGTGATACTGAACTATCCGAAAATCCAAAGTATTTCAATTTGTTACACAGTATCGCGTGATCTAATGTATCAAACGCTTTACTGTAGTCCAGTAAAACCAGACATACACACAACTTCTTGTCTACCGATTTAATTATGTCATCTGTGATATGTGCCAGTGCAGTCACAGTGCTATGGTGAGCACGAAATCCAGATTGCACAGAGGTGATGATGTTGCTTTTTTGTACGAATACCTTTATCTGATCTTGAAGTACCATTTCGAAAACTTTAGACAATGTTGTCAATATACTTACTGGGCGTAGGTCAGAGTAATCACAGGGATTGTTGCTTTTTGGTAAAGGTATGACTTTGGCTTGTTTCCAGTCATTCGGAAAGAGAGAAGAAGATATGCAGGTATTAAAAATAAAGGTGATATACTTTAACAAATGGGATTCAACAAGGTGGATCATCTGCAGAGAAATACAATCTAAACCCATAGCATGGCTTTTTATACGGTTGATATATTTTTGAACAACATCCGGTGTAACTGTTGGAAAAGTAAAGTTTTCCGTGTTTGGTGTCCCATATTTATTCAGAACTGCGAGCTGCGAGGAGGATTTACTTAGTTTAGGTGCATTACAAAAAAACTGATTAATTGAATCTCCATCAAGGTTAGAAGGAATTTCAGTCAACGGCTTATTTCTCAAGATTTCCAATAATCTTAAAGCATTCCACGTTTCTTTTGAGTTTTTTTGTTTCAGGATGTAAGACATATACGCCGATTTCTCACGCTTGACAGCCCCATTGACATAGTCGCGCAACTCTTTGTAATAATTCCAGGAAGCAGTTGTCTTTAAACGTTTGAATCTTCTATATGCTTTATCCCTCTCCCTAATCATTAGTCGTATGGTGGGTGTTAACCAAGGTGCCGGAGGTTTTGTTAGTCTAACCGTACGTAAAGGAGCATGTCTATTAAAAACGGCAACTATGTTCTGAGTAAAAAATGATAGCATATCGTTACAGTTGTCAAGGGAAAATATAATATCCCAGTTTACTTCGCGCAAATCTTCTATAAATACTGCGTTGTCAAAATATCGGTAATCTCTGTACATCTTAAATCTAATATTGGTTTTAATTATTTTCGGAACACATATTTTGAAGAGAACAGCTAAATGATCCGATATACCATTTAAGTCAAACGTGCTAGGTATAGTTATACCTTCATTGGTTGTTGCGATTACTAGATCAATTAATGTCTGGCTTGTTTTAGTAATCCTAGTCGGCGTATCCACAAGTTGCACCAGATCAAAAGACTCCATGAAACTACCAAGAAATTGCGTTTTTCTATCTGGCACAAGGATATCTATGTTTAAGTCCCCTGTAATTATTAGAATGTCACTAGTCGGCAACAGCTTAACTACAGCATCTTCTAACTCCGTTAAGCAGTTAGATACATTAGCTGAGGGAGGGCGGTACACTACACCAATAACGTACGATTTGTCATATAGTTTTACATTAATCCATAGCTGTTCTAAACAATCGCTGATATTAGAAAATATTATTCTGCAATTAACTATTTTCTTTATATACACTGCTACTCCTCCTCCCCGGCTATCCCTGTCTGCACGCAACAAATTGTACATATTTATCGAAACAGTATCGGAACTAGTTTGGTTATTAAGCCATGTCTCTGTAAGAGTAATTATGTCTATATTTAAGGTATCTATATATGTTTTGAGGTCGTTAAATCCTGTAAAAATTGATCTTATATTTAAACTGAGAAAACTAATATGATCCTTTCGCATTTCTGTTAATGACTATACATTTATAGGAAAACGATAAAAAGCAAAAGATAAACCGGTACCTAGTAGAGTTTCAACTTACTTATATTATGGGTAAATGCAAATTCCCCTAAACAATAACACAAATTGTTACAATGAACACGCACACACACACACACACGCACTACTTCTTGAGAGCAATCCTCTGGCTTCTAAGTTTTGGACTATATTGTAGTTTAGCCCTTTTCCTCTTCTGATGCTTATCCACTTGTTTATGCTGACTGTTGACGTCCGATTTTACACCTATCTCTGTTAAACAAACAAAGTAAACATTAAATTCAACTAATTCAGTAACTAAAAAGTTAATTTTGTCACCAGTTATCGTATTGATGTTCAATAAATATGAATTTGGATCAAACATATTCACGTTTAACTCTTCGTCAGTGTTTCCTCCAAAAAAAAAACCGGCTTATACATGCTCTATAAGGCCACATCTCTGGATCCATAGCTTGCTTGAAATGTGACTGAAGGATACTAACTTTAAAAGATGAGTAAATTGTTGGGTATTTAGGGTTTAGTCTTTCACAGCGAACTTCAGGAAAAAATTCTTTCACCATGTTCATTATGTCGTCCGCGCTGTTTGTTGGGTCCACCCTGGAAACATGTAGGTGAACCATTTTTGGCACCCCTCTCACACTTCCACCTTTGTTGCTTCCAAAGACAACCGAACGCCTTCTCTTCTGCCTATACGTAACTTTTTGCCATTCGTTTGTTTGATCCTTGCCCGAATCGCTTGTTTCCGAATCTGGATTACGTTTGGCCTGCCCGGTATATAACTGTGCTCTTGTTACAGCTGTGTTTACCTGCTCTCTAGTGATAACTTTGGGTATATCGTGTTTACTTGGATCTTCCGCTTTTTGTCCACTTAAATTCTCTGCAGAATTTTGTTTACCATCTATATTATTTTTTGAATATTTTCTTGAGCTAGGTTCATTGGCAACAGGTGGCTCTGAGTGTACCACTTTTGAACCTTGTTGATTTAATTTCAACAAACCTATTATTTCCTCCAAATTTTCTACCCTTTTTTGAAATTGCCATATTAACCCTCTATAAGCTTGTTCTTTGTGCACACTCACCTCTGCCTGCACTTTGTATTCGATGCACGTCTGTTTACTGCAGCCGCCTTGGTGAACTGTATTCTTACTTGTATCATAAAATACTCCATCTTCACGAATATCTACCTCATTTTTCCATAAAATGTCAAGTAGTCTTCGAAGTCCATTCAACTTTTCACTTTCACTTCTATTACTAGGCAGTTTGCAATAAACTAGTAACTCTATTATTTCACTTTTCTTCAATTTATCCGGCTCTGACGCTAGAACGTCTTTAGCCAGCGCCATGTTAATCAGAAATTAGGCGCATGCTGCCGCCGTTTCACAAAATTCATTTGAATCAATGAAAATTGAAATAATGATTTTTCGTCTCATCTTCGTTCATGGGGGGGAAGGGGATTATTACCCCCATTACCCCCCTGTGAATCCGCGCTTGCATTATCATCCCTTAAATGTAAATACAATGACACCAAGATAAGTCACTGCATTGGTCGACACAGGCAACTACATTTTGATTTTTACAGAAATTGAGCACTACTGATTCCTTGCTTATCTAACTGTTTTTCCGTACTATTATAGAAATATCTATTTAATTCTTCTAATTTAATTAATGACTATTTGGAAAACATCAAGTTACCTACCTGTACTTGAAGTTTCCTTAATTAATCTACTGATTTCTACAAGTACAAAGGTATTCAAATTTGGTCTGACCTAAGATGACGCATTTCATAGTCGCACCGCAAAGTCACAGCCTTCTAAGTTTTATAATCGCTGCCAACTTTTTTTCTGATACCTATACTTATACCAAAAATTTGACACTAAACGGTTCGTTTAAAGTCCATATATGATAATTATATGATGTTACGTTAGAAATATCGAAGAAACCCAAATATGCAATAATATACAGGGGGTTCTATTTAAAAAAGTGTAAGTTTGATACGAATCACCCTCGATAAACATCAAAATTTGAGTGAAAATAATTTAACGTTATGCCCTCAAGGCTCCCTACAATAATAAAGTGACAGATTTTTGAAATATGTTTCAGTAAGCCCACAATCTTCCGTGCACTCACAGTAGTCACAGCTGGCCCACCCTATATACGTAGCACACCTTATATACGTATAATATCTCACCAACACATCAACAAAATTAATGAAATAGCAATTTTTTTCTCTTCAATATTGCTGGTTAGATTACAGAACTGTAACTAATTAAAAAACCGATTCTGTTTGCTCAATGGGACGTGCTTCATTACCGGTAATTTGTATAGGAAAATTAAACCTGTCGTGTTCAATTTTGCAGAAAGCTGTTTGATGGAAAATTGGAGAAGTGGAAAGCTATTAGATTTGTATGCCATATTCTTTTAAAACATTTTTTGCGTGTTTTAAAACCAGGCGGTTTTTGTAGTATACAAGGTATTATTATTTTTATGGTATCTCAGTCTATTCTACAAGGTTAAAGCCGGTTAAATAGAGTGTCTTCTACTTTTAAGAGATGGGTATCTGGAATGGAGTCTATTGATGTTTATGTCCGTGGTATCAACGTGAACTTTCGGGGTGCAAAATAAGTTCGTATTCATAGTAAACTAGCAAATACTGTTACCAAAAATAGCCTTTTCTAGGGTTTTCTGGCTCTCAAGCGCACACTGAGGTAATTGAGTTCGATGGTGTGCGGTTGCGATATGGGGTCGGTCAATTTGTGTACTGAAATTGAAGGAATATTTAAAATTTGCAAAAAAATCGAAATATCTAGGAAACTAATGAATGTAGGTGTAGAGCATATTAAATGAATTTTTTGGCAAAATAAAATATGAGGGTTTACCTACAAAAAAGACAAAATCTAGATTCAGTATTCTGTATATGAGTATGCGTCGTCGACTCTTTTGAGAGCATGCGTTAAAACTAGATGACATTTTTTATCTTTGCGTGTAAAAAAAAATTTTTGATTCATTATCTTTTCATATACATATAGTACGTTCATTTGACAGAAATTTGGATACCGAGATGGTCATAATTTTTGAAATACCCTGGATAATGTTACAATAAGAATGGGGATCATTAGTAGAGCCTAAATATGGAATAATATAATAATATAAGGGTGTCTCGTTTAAAAAAATGTATGCTTGCATCGTCACGTAGCTATGGGTCACCCCATGTAAACCAAAATATTTTCTGAGCAAGGAGCATATCCTTGGCTACAACTCTTATATACAACTATTTTCGCTATCTTAGTGAACTTATCGACGGATCCGGTACTAAAAACTCGCCCTGTACATGTGACTTATCGTTGTTTTATTTTTTGATACACTTTCTACACTTTATAATCATGTCGCCTATGAATTGGAAACTTCTAGCTTGGTTGTTTGGTATCCCGACACCTTTATCTTCTGCTTTTTTGCTAGCTAATGCGGCTTGTCCGATATTTGATTAGTATGAGTAGTTATCACTGATAAATTCAAAATGGAGTCAAGGGTCAATTAATTAAAAAAGTCTACAGGAATAAATGGCAACTTACTCGGCTTCTTCGATCGTCTCAGCCATGGCAAGGAAGACGCAGTTGAGCAAAATGGTGGCCATGACAATGTAATCGAAGAACTGGTTGGTGCACAAGTATATACAAGCCCGACGGATGGGGTTGAACGGGCTGAAGTAGAAGAAAGACTTCGTCGCCGTGAAACGGTGGATGTAGTTCTTTCGAAACCGTTTCGACACCACACAAAACGTCTGAAAGGATGAAGAAAAGTTATGGTCAGATGTTATTTTGAATAATGATGACAATAGGTTATGATACTACAAGAATAAGGTCGCAAGAGGCATATTTGCAAAAAATTAGACTCCAAATACTTTTAGAAAATCTTTTTCACACGGTGCAGAAAAAATGAAGTAAATAACATAAAGTGTCACCTGCACGACCTTAGTCATGTTGATCATGAAACATCTTGCTATTTAGTAAGTCTAAGGATCAAGTGATTTAAAATAGTTAATAATAATTACATCAACTATATTTTTTTGGATTGAATTTTTTTATTATCCAACTAGTTAGACAAATTTTATCATATCATCACCGTAATTCATTTTATTTTGTATTTATCAATAAATAGACAATTTCGTGGTGTAACCACTGTGTTAGTGGTGATAGTTGTTGTTCACTTTCTATGATCTTATTTTTCGTGATCTATTGTTAGTGGTATTTTTTATACATAATTCCACCTAAGTCATTCATAACCATTGCTAAGATTGGTTTGTAGCTTACTCAAATTACTAAATTAAATCTAATACAACGATTGAGTACAATACGATACACATTTTGATTTTCACTTCCTAATATCAATTCAATACTAGAGGTAGTATGAGATAACTTGAATGGCTAAAATACAACTCTCTAATTTCATCATCAAATTTTTCACATTCCATGAAACAGCGTTGAAAAGAATCAGTTTCGTTACAGGCACACTACTACTACTACTATATTCCTATCCCTGTTTTGTGTTAAAATGTTAAACATTGCCCATTCATTAATCGGCATATAGGAATAAAAATAATATTCTAACAAATAACCATAGCTTTTTAGCAATACTAACACTAAAAACCAATTTCAGAGAAGTGAGACAGTTCTACTAAGAGACTTTATCAAATAATCAGATATAAGCACAAAAGCTAGTAATCAATATTTTGGAGCAGTTTAGTATCTCAACTGAAAATACATCACGAAAATGCTCTATGGAATAGATAAGAATAAGAAAGCCATCAACCTATAACAACAAATCATATATCATACTGAAACGACCAAATGCGTTCCAAAGAATCAGTTTCGTTACAGGCACAGTACTACTACTATATTCCTATCCTTGTTTTGTGTTAGGATGTTAAACATTGCCCATTCATAAATCGGCATATAGCAATAAAAATAAGATTCTAATAAATAATTATAGCAATACTAACACTAACAACTTTTTTCAGAGAAGTGAGACAGTGCTACTAAGAGATGACCATATATGAGCATTAAAGCTAGTAATCAATATTTTGCAGAAGTTTAGTATTGGAACTGAAAACACATAACGAAAATGCTCTATGGAATAGAGGAGAGCAAGAAAGCCATCAACCCAAAAAAAAACAAATCATATATTATATCATTCTGAAAAGACCAAAAACTAGCAAATATCGTCAAAAATACTATCTATTGGTAGTTCCAATGCGTAGATAATGTAGAAGATTTTTGGATAAGCAGCTTTCTTTAATGTAACTCTGACGGACCAAAAACGCAGATGCTAAGAACTGATGCATTAGGATCGCACATGACCTCACAGGAAACAACAACATTCTAACCGAACGAACAAAAAAGTTATAGAAGTCAAAGTCAAATTTGCAATGCAAAAAGTATAAAAGAACATAGGGTTAAAACAGAGTGATTTTTACAGCTCACTGTGGATAAGCCCACTTGCAAGCACCTCCTACAAAACGAACTATGGTTTCGCTATCAGATACCAAAAAACGAATCAGCACATAATAAATCACTCACCTACATAGATCATATAAAAATGAGGTGCAAATATAGGTAAGTCACATGAACAAAGGTCGGGAAAATAGGGAGGTGAACTATAATTTCCACCCTTAATTATTCTATTGTCCATTGACAAATCGCTGATCTTTGAATACGAGCATTATCGTGATGCAGCATCCAGCTTGATAAAGCGGCCGTTTTTCTTTTAATGTTGCCTTTAAAGGTACTTGAACGACAGAATAGTACCACATGGTTAATGAATATCTTTTAAATACAATGTGGTCGTAAATAGCTCCACGATTATACAAAAAAAACAGGTGCATCACTTTGCCGACGTTTTTAACAGTTTTGGCGTTCTTCGCTGTTGCCTTATGCTTCCATTGCATACTTTGAGACTGCAACTCAAGGTCATAATGATAAAACCAATTTTGTCACATGAAATAAATTATTTAAAAACTCTACTACTACTAACTACTACATTTGCATGAATAAGTATTGTGTGGATGTTTGTTAATTGAACAGTGCAACTTCTACAGGACCAGTTTTCATTTTTGAGTTTTTAATTTTAAACCGGTCTATATGCTATTGCCGATTGTTTTGTAAACGCGCCACCGAATTTCTAACTGCGTTGAACTGTGTCTCACAGATGGCTTTCAAAAAGAATAATCAGCTAAAAACATATTTCTGATATAATAAAACAAAACTATACCAACGTGACGTTATATTTACTTTTAATACAAGTTATATCGTTAGAAAAATGCACCTCCCAAACTTGATAGAAGAAAAAGAAATACATTCTCAAAATTTTGTAAACGATCCAAATGGCAATCAGATAAGTGCTTGAAATAATCTAAATACCACGTGGATTATCATTAAGAATGAACTAGTTCAAACAAAATTGATTGAAGATCAAGCGACTTACCCGAAGGAAGTTTGATCTCAATTTTTCGAGCAACTTCGTCGAACCTTATTTTGTGTGTGTATAGTGTACGATTTTGTTCCCAGTCGGCACAGTTTTTACAGTCATCAGGCATTCCATTCTTATAGGCGTGTCTATCTAGCTCAATACGATTTTGGGCACCTCCGATGGTTAGCTTTGTGGGTGGGAGTCCCTAGGGGTTGGGTTGTAATGAGGTTCGACGAAGTTGCTCGAAAAATTGAGATCCAACTTCCTTCAGGTAAGTCGCTTGATCTTTCAATTTTTCTTCGCAACTTCGCCGAACCTCATTTTGTGTGTGTAGCTCTTTAAGCATTCCGAGCTAACCATCGCCAACGCTAAAAGATGTTAATACCTAAAAAGTATATTCTCCCAATGTAGTTTCTTCTAATGAAACTCAACATGTGCTTCAGCAATAAACTATTTTTAACAAAGTCCAATCAAATCCCATAAATGGTTACACTTGACTGTAACAATTCAACGTAAATATCAATAATAACCAACATTAATATCATTATAAGATTATGTTCTACTCACTTATATAGGTACTACTTGTTACCTGCCAATGTTTGAGTTGCAAATTCACAGAGGTTAGCTATTATGAGTCTGTTATAAAGTAAAGGTGAAGGTGTCTGATGTTTCTGTCCAATCCGCTGCCTTATGGGTTGAATCCAAACTTGCTCCCAGTTTTATCTTAGCGGATGTCTCGTACTATCACTTTTAAATAAATTTGTATGTATCTGTTCCGATTTCCCATAAACTCATTTTAATCCATCTACTTATGGTTTCACTGGTTGCTGTTACTTCTATTACATCTAGGTTGAGACCAGGCCACACAAAGCTGTGGTCTCAAGCTAAAGTACGGAAATATTGAATTATGTTGAAGTTTTGATTTTCTGTGGGACTCTTACTTCTATTCTTTCATTAGATTCTACTATGTTGACCAGATGATTCTCGATATGGTTTACGCTCTTTGGGCCGTTGTTAAAACAACAAGTGTGACCAGGTTCACCGTTAATATTTGCACAATTAATTTTGACAAATGGTATAATTTTTAGAGATGGTTATGAAACGAGTTATGAACTATTTGTGGCTCCCACGTTACTACATATTTTGGCTCAGGGTGATTTAAATTATACATATGCTCCTTAAACGAGTTTCGTAATGAGTTTCTTATCTACAGAGGTAACATTTGAGGTCAGGTTGAGATCTGAGTAGTATGAATGTATAACATGAGATTTCTTTTAGGTTCAAGCGTCACTAGGTCCTCTAGCAACATATTTGGTATAATGGGTACCAGGGTTTGCTGGGCCATAAGAGAACTACTATAATTCCCATGGCTTGATTCCTAATTATTTTTTGTATAACTTTCGATACGGAGGCAAATGGTAAGAAGGCATAAAAGAAGAGTCTGTTCCAATGTCAGTTTCAACCGAGTACGGATCTAGTCGCCAAAATTAGAATTTTCCACATTTGGCGTTCAGATAAGTAGAGAATATATGGATTTTAGGTTTTCCAAGATCTATGGTTAGGTAAAATTTTTTTTATGTGAGCTAGAGAGCTCGTACTCGATTTCAGTGGACTCGTTGCTCGACTCTCGGTCTGCTATCTGCTATGGTACCCCTTTTAGACTAAATATAGCTAGCGAAGATGTTCTTAACAAGTTCTGTTCCTCACAATATTACCAGAAGTTTCGAGTAATAATGTTTAGCTCATGAAACTGCACACTGCGCAGGCGGTTGGTACAGGATATGGCTCAATTTGGAGAATATTGTTGGAAACATTTATATACAAAAGGCTGCTTTTATTTCCAGAACATTAACTTGAAGGTTACGTTCTTCTTTTTTCGAGTAACCATAGGTATTTTGTCCGCCCGAATGTCCCTCCCCTATTCCATATTAGAGGCATCTGAATAAATTTAAAGATCAGACTGTTTGATTCCAAACTTTGCACAGAAGTGTTAAGGTTTTGTAATCACCAACAAAGGTCTGTTTCAAACCGAGGGAATATGGACATTTTTCTGGTTTTGTAATTATAAGTATTTTTCAACTACAGGTGTAACTGCGACTAACTGCCCCAAAAAAAACTCGAATTCTGCACTTTTTCCTATTTTGCATCTTTTTGAGTGCGTATTAGTTTGTTTTTCCTTATAACAGGCAGTAAAATAGTCATATTAGAAGGATTATAAGTAAAGTATAAGTAAACATTTATATACAAAACGCTGCTTTTATTTCCAGAACATTAACTTGAAGGTTACGTTCTTCTTTTTTCGAGTAACCATAGGTATTTTGTCCGCCCGAATGTCCCTCCCTATTCCATATTAGAGGCATCTGAATAGATTTAAAGGTCAGACTGTTTGATTTCAAACTTTGCACAGAAGTGTTAAGGTTTTGTAATCACCAACAAAGGTCTGTTTCAAACCGAGGGAATATGGACATTTTTCTGGCATTGTAATTATAAGTATTTTTCAACTACAGATGTAACTGCGACTAACCCCCCCCCCCCAAAAAAACTCGAATTCTGCACTTTTTCCTATTTTGCATCTTTTTGAGTGCATATTAGTTTGTTTTTCCTTATAACAGGTAGTAAAATAGTCATATTAGAAGGATTATAAGTAAACCCTGAGAACTGACATATTTTATAAGGATTAAGGGTACCTTATGGTTTTTTTAATAATCAACCCCAAGGATTCAAGCACAAAAAACACTTGATTCTTAACTATTAACCAGTGACCTAAGTATACCACAAATTATATTTTCCTCGATTTGAGTTCTTGAGGATAGGTCTATAGATCTAAATATTTTGGTGAAAATGTATGGAGCTACACTCAAGCCAAAAGGTAGAACATTGAACCTCCACAGGCCATTATTGAAGTGAAACTTTAGGTGTTTCCTATGTTAGATGGTTATTTGTATAAAAAAGGCAACCTTAAGATGAATTTTGACTAAAAAGTTTCCTTCGAGTAAGATGCTCTGAGCTATTTTGTAATCTTCAGTTATGAAATGGGGACAATGACAATATTTTATTTTATTTTTTAGGTTTAATATAAACCTATATGCGTGATTTGCTTTTTTTCTAAGAAAATAAAGAGAAGCGCATACACCAGATTCATGATTGCATATCTCTATGGCTTTTATTATTTTTTTTCTCGATATTCCAAAGGTCTTATTTGTGATTTGTATCCCTTTTCGAAAGGGCGTTCGTTTCAAAGGGGACATATCCTTTGACTCAGGTTTTCAGACTGTTATGACCGTATCTTGATCAATAAAAGGACGATGCTTGTATATGGTGTCCCAAGCGCCCAGCATATTTTTGGCCCACCGGGTTTCCAGCTAACGGCGTTTGGTGCAACTTCGGCTCTCCCCCTCCTCTTTCATGTGTTCACTTGCTGTTGGACGTGAACCGTCTATGGCTTGAGGCTTGCTACCAAAAACTGGTTTTCGATGCAGAAAGTTGATTTTGGTACTAGCAGCTTGACTTGGGAGTGTGTTTTGGTTTTTTCCACTTACACACTCAATATTGTGTCACCCGTTTCACAGCCTGGGGAGACTTCAATGATCCCTGAAGGTCTTCACCAGACAAGTGCTCTACAGGAGTAGATGCACAGTAGTCTGGTGGTTCTCATTTAGAGATGGTATTGAGATCTGCAGCTAGTAGTATCTGCAGATTACTCACGAAGGTGTTTTGTTTAATCACCCCCTGTTTGTGGGCTGCTGCTATTTCTGCAGCGGTTTAAGAAGGTGTCATGTGGTGGTGGGTATGCTTCAATGAGTTGCTCCTTTCCTTAGGCAACTTTCCCACCTGTCCGTGATGTCGCTGTGAATACCAATTCCATAAGAATGGTCCTCGGCTTTAGGTTTTTCACCCAGAACCATCATTTCGTCTGACTATATCGTCAATTGTATGTTGAGGATTCATTATTTGATTGGAGATAGGACTGACAGTTGTGTCAGTTCCCGACTTGCCCTGGGTCATTGCTGAGCTGATTTGTTTCTCGACGACCAAGACTACAAAATATCGCTCATTGTTTCTGGGTGGTCCAGGGCAGGAGCCGCATTTGCACACTCCATATCTGTCAGTTTAGGACTTATTATTCGTGACCTCTGTTAAAGCCATATGTCAGCCCAAAAATGATAGTAAAAATCATCTAGAGAAGCCAAACATCTGTAAATGTTTGACGTTACTTAGTTACTTGTTTCTGGCAGGATCGGGGCAGGAGCTGCAAATGCACAGTCCACATCTGTAAATGTACGACTTATTATTCGTGACTTCTGTTAAAGCCATACGTCAGCCCAAAAATGATTTTAAAAATCATCTAAGCGAAGCCACACATCTGTAAATATTTGACGTTACTTAGTTACTTATTTCTGGCAAGACCGGGGCAGGAGCTGGAAATGCACAGTCCACATCTGTAAATGTAGGACTTATTATTCGTGGCTTCTGTTAAAGCCATATGTCAGCCCAAAAGTGATTGTAAAAATCATCTAAGCGAAGCCCAACATCTGTAAATGTTTGGCGTTACTTAGTTACGTGTTTCTGGGAGGACCAGTCGGGAGTTGCGTTTGAACAGTCTACATCTGTAAATGTAAAACTTATTATTATTCATGGCTTCTGTTGAAGCCAAATATCGATCCAAAAATAATTGTAGAAACCATCTAAGCGAAGCGAAACATCTGTAAATGTTTGGCGTTACTTGGTGTTCACAAATTCTAATTCTGAGCCTCTGAATCCACTAATCAAGAAATGCTAATATCTAAGCATTGAACCTGCCATGACCGTTCTAGAAATAACCTCCATACGTCTGTAAACGCAAGAGGGTTTCTCTCTTGTTATTGTCCAGCCCCAGTTGTTATGAATACCTTGCGGTATAGATAGGCGTGCATTATTTTCTATGGACTTACCGTTGTTTTTACTAAAGATGAAGAGGTCTCCAAAAATTTCCTCTAATCCAGTTTCTCCAGTTTCCGTTTATTACATTTTTCCTAAAACTATCACTGGCACTGCTATCACTCATAGAACCCATTTCTACGATTGTCACAAAATATTTACGTTTAATTCAACTGTTCCGACCAAGGCACAAAATCATATTGAGTTAAATAAGCACGCCGATAAGAATGGAATGCCTGATGGTTTTTTTTGGGGTACTGTAAAAACTGTGCCAACTGGGAACAAAATCGTACACTATACACACACAAAATGAGGTTCGACGAAGTTGTGAAGAAAAATCAGCTGTTTACATATTTTAAGTACCAAGTATGTAGCAAAAAACGAACTAAAGTACAAACATAATTGTCATAGTACATATAGACATTCTATATTAAAAAATAATAATAAAAAAAGAACAGTTTTTCAAAAAGGGGTCTGAATCAGCTTTTGCGATTAGTTCTTCATAAAAGGCACAATAAGTATTTTATAGGAATATAGTCCAACATACAGGGTTACTGGTAACTCGACCACTTCCCTGCAGGAAGTGATAGAGGGACTCAAATGCAACAGATTTAATCCCCCATATGTAATTCCGGAAACCGATAGTTTTCGAGATAATTAACATTCAATGTTTTTCAAAGATATGTCCAAATTTCCTCACTACATCCCAAATTTAGAAAAAACCCTCCTGTCGATTTTAGTAATTTCCAATTTAGTTTTTTACTGACACATACGCAAATCTAATTTAGTATTTAAATGTTTAAAATACTGAACAGTTTCAAACTACATACAGTTAATTAAAAAAGAAAGAACAAAATTTTTACGTTAACCGCGAAAGAAAATTGTCTAGCTCAAAAAAAGATACACAACCAGTTAAACAAATTATTTTAAAAACTTCCTTATCTGATGGCCTATTCCAAGGACAAGAATGACAGTAGAACCACAAGTAACTATTTAACAAAATTTATCAACATAATACAGAATCATCAACAACATGATATTCCAGCATGATGGTTGTCCAGCACATTACCGTATCACAATTCGGCAGTTGTTGGACAACACATACCCGAACAAATGGATAGGGAGGGGTGAACCCATCCCATGGCCTGCGCGGAGCCCAGATCTGACGCCTCTTTATTTTTACGTCTGGGGACATCTGGGGTCACATGAAGGCATTGGTTTACGAGACTCCAGTTAATACTGCTGACGAACTAAGGCAAAAAAATTATCAATGGGGCGGAGGAGATGAAACGAAGTTTTTCAACACGAATTACAGAAACCGAAGTGAGGAAGCCGATCCGTACTTGTATCCGAAATCAAGGGCAACACATTGAGCAAGATCTCTAGAAACTTAGAGTGGGTTTCATTTGTTTTACTTGGATAAAATAATCGACCGCATTTGCAAACATTCTAGTATGTAACTGAGTTATCAATAATGGTTGTACTGTCATTCGTTCTTTTTGAATAGGTGATTTTTATTCATTGCTGTTTTAAATCTTTCTGAAAAGGTTATTAGGTAGGAAAGTTTTTTTAGCGACTTGTTCAACCGTTTGTATAATTTTTTTGAGCTAGATAATTTTCTTTCACGGTGAATGTAAACATTTTGTTGATTATTTTTTAAATATTTGTATTTAGTTTGGAACTGTTTAGTATTTTGAAACATTTTAATACTAAGTTAGCTTTGTGTATGTGTTAGTTAAATACTAAAATAAAAATTATCAGAATCAACAACAGGTTTTTTTCTTAGTTTAGGATCTAGTGTGGAAATTTGGACATTTGGTTGAAAAACATTAAATGTTAATTATTTCGAAAACTATCGGTTTTCGGAATTACATATGGGGGGTTAAATCTATTACATTTGAGTCCCTCTATCAGCTCTTGCAGGAAAGTGGTCGAGTTACCAGTAACCCTGTATATTTCGGATTTGCCAATTTTGTCTCACTTATTCGTGATTTCACTAAAGTAGTGGGATTAAATCTGAACCGAAACCTTCAAGTGTTTTGCCTTTTTGAGTACATTACACCTTTAAGCTGGCGATGGCACTTAGAACATTTTAAAGTAAACACTTAGACCTTTAGAAGATACACCCTTGAATTCTCATACCAGCAGTAACGTGAACGTTGCCAAGGTCTTACCACAGCACAAAGAGTGTCTTACTAAAGAATACCCCTGAAAATAAATGAGATCGCACGAAGGTACCCGATATGTAGCAGTGGCTTGTTAATTAGGGATTCAAGCGGTTCGCCTCTATGGGCCACTCTAACGACCGGTCACAAGTGAGCCTTCTCTTACGTCCAGTGGCAACACAGGATCGTATTCGTAGTCGATACTTAAGGGTCCCTTAAGTAAGGTTTTGTGTTTCAACAGCTACTTCACGGTCCCTTACATAAGGCTCCCTTGAGTAATACTCAAGTAACAAAATGTCAGCATGACATGTCAATATGACATTCAGTTGCAGTCAAGGCGATTTTGTAGGTTAATTTTGGAGTACGGTGTTGTCATCGTTTCTGTCTCACATGAAAAAATTTCCGGCACAAAATACGAAATATTCGCACGAAACAAAAAACGACAACTGCGTATGCACAAACATAGCAAATTGACTTATATTGGAAATATGACAACGAAATGAATCCTGCTGTCTCGTAGATGTTGTCTAGGAAATAGATACACAAGAAAAGCCACATTTGGGGGCTCCTTAAGTACCCCTTGAGTATTACTTGAGGTAACCTTAAGTATTACTCAAGAGACGACTATGAATACGGCCCTAAATCTTATTCTAAATTTCAAAGAGTGCACTGTATACGTAACGTATAACTGTCACCAACTCGCATACGAACATAACAATAAATTGTGTAGAAAATAGTTATGTAAGTTCAACTTGAAGTAGAACTACAACACCCATTGCACATCGATTTAGCGGTTTCGTCCCACCCAGCCTGAGCGTTGTATTCAGGCCCCATTAGCTGATTTTTATCTATTCTATTTCTGCATTTCCACTTCCGAAAACAGCGAAAGTGGAAAGTGGACGGAGAACGTTATCTCCTTTAAGGACGAGCATTTCTCCGCTAGACATCCGAAAGTAGATTGCTATAGTAGGGTTACCACGTCGATCGCTTGTTATTGATTCAATTTGACTAATAGGGAACGTTTGAATCGGCAAGGTCCATATGTTGTTGAGAAAATGTGTTGTGAAGTATATGTTGGTAGTGGGTGGATCGTCAGTCTACTCTACGCCGTGACTATTTGATCTAGTGCTGCTCATACCTCTTGATATTCCGTCTAATAGGTCCGCATCCATAAAAAAGCTTATTGTGGGAGGCATTTTTCATTTCGTCCGCCCGAAGCACTCTGTCATAGAACAACTTATTTATGACCCAACCCATTATATGACATATACACAGTATACAGGGTGCTCATTTGAAAACTTCCCACCCCGGATTTATCGAATACCGCCGACTAAAAGAAAAAACGCCGAGACACGTCAAATGATTTGTCAAAGGGGACGACTTTTTAACTAAAATCTACTTCATTCCCTTGTACCCTCTCTCCCCCAGGATCATCCCCTTAAAATTTTTAAATTACAAGGAATATCAAGAAATACCTTGTTTTAAAGGTTTCTTGAAGTACTATTTTGGCATTTGATTTTTTAAAATCGGTCAATTTGTTTTCGAGAAAAATTAGGATCTTTATATATTTTAATTCATTCAAATAGAACAAAGATACGAAAATATCACCTTTGATTGCCAAAGTGCTCGAAATGTTGCCCCTTATTGGCCTGATATAGATGATGTTCAAATTCCTGACGGACAGTTGCAAAATCATGTTGTGGGATATCCTGGCAGCGCTCCGATAATGCGTTGACAAAGGTGATCCAAACTGCCTGTCAGGAATGTGAAAATTTCCTATATCATTGTTTGGCCAATAATGGGCAACATTTAAATACTTATTGCAATAGAAAGTGACATTTTTGTGTGTTTTTGTATTCTATTTGAACAAATTAAGATACACAAAGTTTCTCATTTTCTCGCAAACGAATTGATCGAAAAAGTCATACGTCAAAATAAAGGACTTTAACGTATCTTTGAAACAAGATATTACTCAATACTTCTTGTCGTTTAAAATTTTCAAGGGGATGATCCTGAGGGGCAGAGGGTACAAGGGAGTGAAGTAGTTTTTGATTAAAAAGTTTTCCTCTTGACAACTCTTTTGAGGTGTTTCGGCGTTTTTTCTTTTAATCAGAGGTTTTCGAGAAATTTGGGCAGTTTTCAAATGGACACCCTGTATGTTTTGCAATTTTGTCTTCCACCAAGCACCTCCAACCCTCGACTTTCCTGCCAAGATCAACTTGCTCATGTGATGGTGCAATCATCAAAGACCAGTGTATAGTCCCACTATGGATTCAACATTTTCCCTGTGAACCTGTTGCCTTCTTATTCAGATCACGTCTAGGTCATTCTCCTTAATCTTTTCCAGTACTAGCATACTTTTCACTATATATTTGTAGAGATTATGTACTTAGTTAATTCAATTTCAGCTGAAAGTCGGCTACTTTCCTTCGTTCGTGTCCAGCTTGTCCTGGTATCAATACTAGGTAGCTTTTAGTTTATCTTATTCATTCTGCCAAGAGCTTTATGGTAATAGCATACGACCTACTTTGGATGTACCTACATTGAATAGATTTAAGTATCTTTAGCATTGCCTGACTATCGGTAAAGATTTTTATAGACTTGTGCTTTGTTTGTCTTGCTACGATGATTCTGTTCTACAATTCTGTAGCATCCGTCTGAAAACTGGATATACAGGTTCTAATAAAGCTGATTGATTCCTCAGTCTTGAGCTCTGGTCCGATGGCCCTAGCTCCTGTGTGTTCCTCGGTTTTAGCATCGTCTATGTACAGGGTGGATGTACAGATTCGAAGCTGATTGATCCCTCAATTTTCAGCCCCGGGTCGAAGGCTCCATCTACAACACCTATCTCGGTTTTAAAATCGTCTATATACAGAATGAGCCACTTAAGCGTATGCCGAGGTTATTGTCCTTACTCAATCATATTTCAGAAATTTATCATTCGGTTTGAAGGCTGCTACCTCAAAATATCTTCACCTAAATTTTGGTTTCTATACGGGGCCTAAATTATTTTTTCTAGTAGAACCCTGGTATATGGTGATTATTGAAATTCCTTTATCATTTCTAGTGTGACCTTATGTATCATACATCGCATTTGAAACCACAGTATATCCAATTATACAGTAGCGCAACTCCCTAGAAATCATGCAGACAATTTGTCTCCGAAAAACTGGCCTCTCATAACCCCACGTCGGCGTCGGCTCCTCAGCACGAGCCGCGAGTATTACCGTTTACGTTTTGAGCAAAGGGTCGGCTTAGCAATAATCGAGTGAAGAAGTGTAATTATTGTGTTGCAATAAGTTTAATGGACGCAATATGTCTCGTAAATAGAGTAAATTTTGAGAGCAGTGTGGTAATGTGATATTCTTCATCGAGGTTAGGCAGTTGTCTTTGGAATTCTGAATTACAATTTGTGAGTTATATCCACGCATTCGCATTTATTGAAAGTGAGAAAATGTTTTGTTCTGATTCTTCTAATTCATCATGGATTCTTTGCATATAAATGGGGTGTAAACATTTTTTTAGAAGCAAAACAAGAAATAGTCGGTGTATGAAAGAAAATTGTTAACTCCGAGAAAATAGGTGGCTTTATTGTTTGTAAGTAAATTACAAAAATGCAAGATTTATTCAACTTTATTTTATCTTATCTTACTTAACCTTAAACATTTAAATAAATATCAAAACTTTATAATATCTTATATGATTCAAATATGGGTATATGTAACGACGTAGCGTCCAAAATAACATTTACGTCTAGTTATCCCAGAACCTTTAAATTTATATTCATCAATCATCATAGAAAAACGTTTAAGGTACGAAAACGTGGTAAACAGCAAAACCGATGAAAACTTGTTAGGTGTACATAAAAAATAATGATGAACATGTTTATAATAACGATAAAATATACTAAACTGGTCGTTATTCATAAAAAAGTTGCAAAACTGTTTTTTATCTAGTTTATCAAGACTACCTTTCCTACTGTATTTGTATATTACATATGAATAGGCATATTGAAGAAAAGAATCCATGTTTATAGAGAAAAATGATATATTTTTGAAACTCGCATGTTGATTTTTTTTATTGTGAACTTTCTATTTGAGCATCCATTAAAATGGACTTCACTTCCTGCTTAAAATTTCATAATGTTGGAATGCATAATCACATTCATTTTCAGTCGTGAAAGATCTTTTGAACATTGTGGTGCTGTGAGGAAACGGCGAGAAATTATTATTCTGACTTCAGGCTCACAATCAAAGAACGACTTTCCGTAACGTCCAACTTTCCTAAAAACTGGAAAAAACTCACAGCTACCCTAATATCCGACAGACTTTGTTAGAGACAAATGGAGCTATGCTATCACACTCTAATATTATTAGGTAATAAAGGAGCATATTAAACATTGGAGGAATCGCGTACCTGGCAGCGTCTTGAGGGAGCATAAAAAACTATACTCACAGTTTTTGGAATTGTTAATACAGCCTACAGCGGCGCAACATTTGAGTACACGCGTCCCTACATCCATATCAGCGTATCACCAAATTCCTTAATCCCGTTCTGTCAAAGACACTACCTTCATTCTCATAGTCTGAACACGACTCAGGTGATCGCCGTGCTAAACATCCTGCGAACGATGCGCGGGATGCTATGCGCGAACCACCAAAATTCTGGAGAGCTGCGCTACTGTATAATTGGATATACTGTGCTTGAAACCTACCATCTAGATGCAAATCCCATTTTTAGTATATGTCGGTATCAGGTAAAAATTGAATATTGCTCCGATTATAAACCTTACAAGGTTGTGTTTTAGCAGTGTGACGGTGTGAAGCATGAAGTGCATCCAGCTTGGGCTAGATGGTCAAGTTTAAATTCTTTTTGTACATGATTGTAGATTATTCAAGAAAAATTCAATAAAAAATAACTTGATCTTTCAAATGGGAATGCCTAATTTCTTTGATACGATCAAATCTAAAATTCGATTGCACTTCTAATTAGATTGTCACCATCACTTTCCTGTAGTTTTCAATTTATTTCCAATTTTTAAGAACATCGCTGTTTTTCATGTTTACTACCTATAGGCAACTTAGCAGCAGGCCGTGAAAAGTAAACAAAAACCTGTTCAGAAGAAAACAGCTAATCTTGCAGAAGTATGGAAACGAATTAAGGGAGCGAAACAAGATCATAAAAATACCCTACGACACATCAGTACTACAACACATCAGCGGTAACATACCTAAAGTCAGAGAGAAACTGGAGCAAAATTCTAGTTCTATTAAAGTAATGCGGTAATTCGTACTCCTTTTCACATCGGTATTTAACAGAACGAAAATCCACTGATCAAGTATTAATGTTTTTGTGCGCTGTTATTGATCGAAGTCAAATAGTGTGTAAAACAGTGGTTACATATTTAAGGTACAAAGAGAAGCTGATGTATGATATAATTGATTATTTTTCACAGCCTACTAGCTACTGAGATGTACTAGAGGTTAACAAATTTCCGAAATGATCAAACATTTTGACATAAAAGGAAAATTACCAGCGATTTTAATAATGGCTGCTGCAGTAGTAGTTAAAATTTTTATGAAGGGCTTATATCTTGACAGATGTTCAACTATTAACGCCCATGGTTGGTGATGCATCAAAGAGTCGAACACCAAATAATTCTGAGAATTGAATAATTTTTTTTATTAATCGGGTGCTATAATAGATACCAAGAGTAATTGAATGTGGTCTATTTGACACAACTGTTAGGTAGAAAACGTTACCAGTACAGGAAATAGTTTTTAAAAATTGCTGTCAACACTGGTACTATTTTGTACAAATAAGCAAATATTCAACTATTAAGGATATAGGGTATAGCGCACCAACACTAGAATCCAAGAAAATACGTAATCCCGTGTTAGAGAGGAGGCGTGGCCGTCTATTCCGTTTTTCCAATATGTGTGTGTAACATGAAGGGAGCTAAGTCCAAAGGTTCAATGGTATGGTCTAAAGGTCGCTATAAAAATGTATTTTGCATGTAGAAGTTCCAAACGTTACCTTCAAAGTTATAGTAATCGTTCAAAATCAAATTGAAGGACAAAGCTTGCGCCAGAGTAACACAGTGGCCTTGTTTTGATTAGTTGTTAAATTACAGACATTTATTAAAGAATGTATGACTTTGCACTGCGAGTTTTTTTACACACTAAAAAACTGTTTTGATATAAATCGCTCTGTGTTTCCCTTCACTAAGGTCTTATCTATCACCTTCTACAACTGTATGTATGTAGTTTGGAAAACAGGCGAGTTTTGTTCTACATACAGCTAAAATTTGAAATCCCCCTTGTCTCTGAAATAATACAAGAAAATAAAAATCACCGCGACACGACAATTTGTGTTTCGAGGGGAACTCCTCCATTATTGTGCCCACTTCAAAATCTTAAATGTGACCACCATACTTATGATACATCATTTTGAATAGAATTCTTTGACAAATACAACAGTGTAATCGGATTGAAGATTGATTCCATAATATGGAAGTTAATGAAAAATACGATGATTATCAAATGAAGTATTATTTTCATTTTCGTGAAATATTATCGTATGAAAGGTTCCAAATGTTCCATACAGAAGTACAGGCGATATTCAAAATGCCTTCGCAACAAAAGTATCTTGATTCTCTCGAAATAATCGTAAATCCCATAACAAAATAATATTCATTTTGATAACCACACCATAATTTTTTATTAACGTCCTTCATAATGATGTATCACAGGTATGGTGGTGTCATTTAAGACTTTGAAGTAGGGATTGCTAGGGGTGAGAGGGTTGATGTAACAATGATGATGTATTCAATGGAAGAGTTGCCCCTCAAGATACAAATCGATGTGACATGGCGGTTTTTGTTTTCTTTTATTATTTCAGAGAAAGCAGGGTGGCAAGTTTTAGCTGGGACACACTGTATGTTTAAATGTGTGTATTGTGTACCCAGCCATAGTAACATCACATGAGCGTGCGATATCACACAACCGTACGGTGCAGATACACATGCTCAAATCGAGCACATAAGCATGCTATTAATGAGCAACTCCTACCCTAATTTCGAGCATGTTCAAGAACCGACAGTCGTGCGATTAAATGCAAATGTGTCAGTTTCAAGAGCATGATAATTTTGAGCATGCTTGAGAAGCATGCTATTTAGGAGCATGTGTATCTGTACTTGTACATGTGTATGGATGTTATTGAATTTCGATCACTCCGTTATGACGTCTTTGTCATTGTGAATCTGGCTTCTGTACACCGTGCGTTATGATAGGCCAAACCGATAGAAAAATGGGAAAAAAGTAACGCCACTAACTGCGCCACTGGTTGCATTCAGTAAGTGTCCGATGCTACCACATCATCAGCTCTCAAAGCTCAGTTTACGAGGCTACAACTAATCGTATACACAGTACATTGATCTACCTGCTCATGTCTCGTGATACATTTGAAAGGTCAACTTCTTGCAATGAAATCGTGTCCGCTGAATAGCAAGTTTAGAAAAATATATCGGTCTGTAACCCAAGGAATATTTTTCTGACGTCAAACTAAATGTGGCCCTAAAGCGACATCAGATTCAAAGAAAATTCAGATCATTGTTTGTAGTTGGAACTGACGATGTCATTTTTGTGTTAAATTCAACTTCCTTAGATGTCATAGTCAGCGTTTTCAACGAACCATTAACGTCACATATTGCTACGTAATTTTCTACTGATTTGCCGATGTCGGCTGAACGCTGATTTATCCGACGTATGAAGAGTCCAAAGTCTCATTTACGTTGGCATGATGTACATCTAAATTATAGTACTTAAACTAACTTTGTAATTGATCACATCGTTTTACGTTAACTTTTAATCACCTAATTTACGTTGAAGATTAGTGTCACTAGGTATAAAATTATTTTTTACATAGATTTCAGTTTATTCGACTTGATAAACCATGGGTTAAGACAAAAAAAGATATTTAGGCATTCTTCCACAATTTATATACCTAAAGAAAGCAAAAAAAATATGAAAGCTTTGCAGATGAATGAAAAGTGTATCCAGCTAAGCCTGACAAGTGTAACAAGAGCCGTGAGAGATATGAAATAGACAAGGATAACAAGGGACGACGGGATATGAAATAACGTGTGCGTGTGCGGCGAAATTCCAAAGTCTCTTGCTACGCTTGTCAGGCTGTACCTCATCACTGCAATTTATGTATGAGTATGAGTTGCACTGGAGCAGCTTTATGTCTCTTCATAACTTTAGGAACTAACAGATCCCACTTTCCTCCCAAATTTATAAGGAATAATCTCCATTTCATTCAGGGCTTTCATACAGTCACCCATTTTTACACAAAATGACAGAATATATATTCCACAAGCACAAATGGTAGCAGTAGTCATGTAATAGAGAGAGCTATCATTTGACATGAAAAATGAACAAAACATTCAGTATACAGTGATTTATAAATTGACATTAGTACCACCAAATTATCAAATCTGACGTAGGGATACAGAACTCCAAATTAACTAAGCTTACAACGATGTACAAAACGTCGGATTCTGGTACGTTTGGTGACCATCGCATTTCATACATTGGTTGCACTTACCGACTAAATTTGGAAACCCGGTCCAAATTGGTTCATTGTTAGTTTATATTAGGTAACAGGTAACACAGAAGAACCCGACGACCACCTTAGCTTAGCGTATGACGGTCATTTAACTTTGGTAAGTCACACATTTATTAGACACCCTGTGTAATGATAAGTATTTTTGGAACATAGATTTCATTGCTCTCTATATTTTTCATTTGAGGTATTTTTTCTGATTCAAATAAGGAAGCAGCTATCTTCCACCCACACATCGTGCATACACACTGTTAAGAACACAAGTACAGACCCATATCCCTTCACTGCAGCTAACCAGGTCAAACGGAGGCAATTAAGGATTATGGCAATATTCGCAAACTACACATTCCAATAATGCCGAACCGCATCCAGTTCTAAATTACTGTGACTAGCTAAATACCCACAAACTGCTTCGATGATCAACTATACTAATGATGAATTATAACTAGTCGTACATCATCGGTTTACCATTTCTAGATTTTTAGTCGGAACTGCAGCTTTTCCGTGGAAAATACATCTACACCAAGGACCACTTACCGAAGCCAATTTCTTAGCTGATTGGGATTTTCTGTAATTTAAAACTCTGTAATGGGTTTCAGTTATTGAAACAGATCGTTTTATTTCGGTTATTGAATAGGTTGCTATGGAATTTCGGAGGCATCTTTACTCGCAGCTTTGGTAATTATTTCATTATTTAATTATTCAGGAACAACTTAAGCATGTTATTTCAAAAAACTGCTAATAGGCAGAAAACTTTCATATCCGTGGCAGTTGTAGGTATATGGGCTTTTTAAGTCAACTTGATCAGAAATACGAACTTTCTGGATGGCACATCACAAAACCTGCTTCCCCCACATTTAAAAACCCACATTAAAGCGGCTGAAGTCTAACTTCTTTTAAGTTGGCCTTCTCCTTCCTGAGGACTAGTGGGTTGAAGTCAGAGACTGGGAGCTCTATAGTAGCTTGCCAAGACGGTGTCTTTAACACCCCAGTATACCGTGGCAGAATAATTATGGGCATGAATGTGCCCGATATACGTTGTAGAGCTTGCCTAAAGGTGCCAGAGACCCTTACGCACCTCTTGTCGGCGTGTCAGGTATATGCTAGTACTGCCTACGTCGATCGTCACAACGCGGCTCTACTATCATTTGAGGCACTCATACGGTATAGATGAGACACCGGTGCTGCCATATACTCCAGGAGACAGAGTCCGTACTGGAGAACGAGAAGTTCCGAATTTATGCTCGAGGTTATACAAGCAAATAAGCTCGGCATAGTTCCTCCTCAACTACAAATACAGAAGGCGATGTCCGTTATTGATTTATTGGTACCTGACGAGGCGAACATCGTCTCTAAGGAGGAGGAAAAGCAAACCAAATATCAGGAGCTCGTCTTTTGATCGATTTTCTAGCTATTTTGTCTTTCTTGATCAGAATTGATACTAGGTGCTAAAAAATACCTGTGATCTGCTAGTGAGCAGAAAATATAGACATACCGAAGTTACTTGTAGAAACCCATCACAATCACTCCAATGTTGAGTCCAGGAGCACATTCAATGAAAGCATTCAAAACGAAAAAAACCAACACGCAGCCAACATGAAGCTTAAGGTTACGTTGCACCAGCTCAGTGTCTAGCCGTTCTTCTGGAATTCGAAGAAACACATATAAAGGGACATTTCGAGAAACAGCTCATAAGTGCCAGGATGGAATAATTGCAACTGTTTCCACTAAACACAAAATGTAGGCATATGGAACATTCGATATTTCTAACTTTTCCCAAAGGTGAAAAAAAAAACATTTAATGTGCCAATTAGACAATATCTTCTTATTCTAAATATTTGAGCAATGCCAACAAGGTATTTGATATAACCTTACGATGAGGTTAGCTTCTGCAATTTTCGATTCATTTCGGAGTATGCTGTGATATTTAATAAGTTTAAACACTGGTAATTCGTATCAAACAAGATGTGCTAAAATGAGCATGCGGCTACACCAAAAAGTAAGTCATCCATTCTAGCTTGTAGAACTGAAAACTATTGAAAATATGACCGGTTGGCGACCATCACTTTTACTCGGGCCATTTTGAATACACCGAGGATACCTTTCCGATGTGTCTAGGACAGGCTTTTCCGAGCCCGTTAACATTGGTCCGTTCAAAGCTCGCATTATCAGACTATCTTGGCTGCTTAGCTATAAAAAATTGATGACATAACATATAAGACAAAAAAAATCCAAAGTAAAATTGAAAGTACAATATACCTCTACTGTGTGACCAGGGGGAGCTTCCCTCAGATAGAGATCATCATTATCATGTTCAGTTTGAAAAGGGACAGAAAACATAATTATGTATGACGTGGACATTGAATATCGTCTGCTGCGATTATCCAATCCCGATGCTGGACCGTCTTTGATGTGGGGAATAAAATCTGCTGTTGCCGTTTGTTTATCAATCAGATAAATATGATATTAAGTGAATATAAAATATTTGCCGTTTCCTTTATACAGGGTGAGTTTTTAGTACCGGCTCGGTCGATAACTCCAGTACTGTAGAATATAGCGAAAAAAGTTGTATATAAATGTTGTAGCCACGGATATGCTTCTTGCTCACAAAATATTTAGATCTATACAGGGTGATCCATAACTACGTGGTGATGCAAACATGCATTTTTTTAAATGAGACACCCTATATATTATTCCATGTCGAAATTCTACTAATGATTTCCGTTCTTCCAATATAAGGTATTGTTACAAGTTATGACCATTTTTATATCAAAACCGCTGTCAAATGAGCGTACTGTATATTAAAAAGGTGGTGAATCATCAAAAATAATTTTTTTAGACGGATGATTTTCTCTCTATTTTTTTTAAATGTAGCCCCCAATATTTTATGATTCCAAAGAATTGCTTTTAATGTGCCCTTTCATCTTTATACATAGCACTTGTTATGGCTGCATTCATTAGTTTCTGAGATATTTAGATTTTTCTACAAATTTTAAGTATACCTTCCATTTGTTTACTAAAATTTATTTATTTTGAGAAAATACTATAAAATTTTATTTTTATTTAACGAACAACTAAAATATAAGGCCGTTATAGTACTTGATGAAGTCAAAACACTGAACTAACGAAATACTATAGGTCAAGTGCGCTGAGGAAACAATTTTACAGACATCATGGATAATTATCAAGCAGATCTATCAGGTAGGCTATGAAATATTCAACGACGCAGTCCAAATAAAATGATTCTTCAATCTTTCAAACGCATTCGTTCTAGAGTGCATCGGTTCTGGATATTGCTGTTCATAGTTGATATACTCTAGAGGCAAGTAGGCAGTTTCTCAAAGATTCTCCTAAATATCCACAATGGAAAAATTGATTTTTAAAGCTCTTTTGTCACACAGTACGGAATTATTGAGCAGGTTACGAAAACTGTCAATTTTTCAAAGCCTACCTGATAAATCTGCTTGATAATTATTATACATCACGCCTACAAAATTGTTTCCTTGGCATACTTGGCTTTATTATCTCGATGGTTCAGAGTTTTGACTTCATCAAATACTATCATGACCTTATAATTTAGTTGTTCGTTAAATAAAAAACAAATTCGATAGTACTTTCTTAAAATAAATAAATTTCAGTACACAAATAGAAGCTATATTTTAAATTTACCGAAAAATCGAAATATCTCGGAAACTGATGGACGTAGGTACAACAAGTGGTATACAAAGATGAAAGAGCATATTAAAGGCAATTCTTTGGTATGATAAAATATTCGGGGTTACATCTAAAAAAAAGAGAAAATCTGGATTTTGCGTTCTGCATCACCCTAAAAACGAAAATGCGTCGCGAGCTTTTTTTATAGCCGATTTTAAAACTAAAGGATATTTTTAATCTTTCCATGTAGAAAAATAATTTTTGATTCATTACTTTTTGATATACAGTACGTTCGTTTGACAGCGATTTGGATATAAAAATGGTCATAACTTTGGAAATACCCTGTATAATGTAATAATACATTATATTGTGAGAAGACAAATTATAAGTAGAATCTAAAAATGGGATAATATATAGGGTGTCTCTTTTAAAAAAATATATGTTTGCAGCACCACGTGGTTATATGGTTATATTTTCTGAGCAATGAGCATATCCGTGGCTACAGCTCTTGTGTACAACTTGTTTCACTGTCTTTTACAGTAGTGGAGTTATTGACCGAGCCGGTACTAAAAGCTCACTCTGTATATCAAATAAAACAAGTCGTAAAAGATGAAAATAGGATAGAATTAGTAGGAGCTATCGCAACGTCGTTACTGCGTTACCCGAATTCCTTTCTTTGGTCAATTTACGTTGGTCACACAGTAAGCAGTGGCAGCTCGTGGTATCTTAGCAGGTAGGTCAAATCAATTTTTTTTAAATATTAAATACCGAAGATTCACCTAAATATTTGTATAATTGAAAAGTAATAAAATAATATTATAATTCCGCGACAAAGTCTATCAGACCACGACATATTCTGATATTTTCGTAAGATTACGTCGTCGTGCCCTCGTAATGCCAGATCAAATAGCGCGCAGAACTTGACGCAATCAATCATTTTATTTAAAATGCAACGATTTCGGGACACACTTCCATTAAAATCTCGAACAGATTTACGATATACGCTAGCAGTTGTACCCATAGTACAATAGCTCACCGAGCGCACCTCATGTGATCGATGGTACCGTTTTATAGTTTCTCGTAAATATCTCAAATTTGTAATGTCTGTCCGGCAGCACAGCGAATGTTCAGAAAATAATAGACACACATCAGGACAATAAAAACCATCTGTTGTTTCACATCCACAAATCCAATCCGCCAAATCACACATACAGGAAGATCTTGTTCTGATCTAGGACTACCGCTAGTTTTAAGATTCATACAGCCTCAATTTTTCCAAAACCGACGTTTAAAAGTATTCAGGGTGTCCCACGACGATTAAGACAAGCAATATATCGGAACTGAGCAGTTGTAGAGAATTATAATTTCGGGGGTGTAAGTTAGAGCAAATATTGTGTCCTTTCTTATTATTGTGTTACCCAATGAGGTATTTGATTCTAGTCACGTGACGTCCGATTCAAAATTATTAATGGGACACCCTGTATATTTGTGCCTTTCTGTGTTCCTTCCGATGAAACAATTCCAACAAACTGGCGCACTTGAGGTCTAAAGTGACTAATTCAAGCGCTACGGGCACCACACCTCCAAAATTATAATTTTCTACTACTGCCGAGTTTCGATGTATAGCTTGTCATAATCGTCGTGGGACACCCTGTATCATAATGGATGATAGCGTGCAGTCGTACACCCCGATGCTGCACGGTATCCGATGTCGTCATACTCGTGACGCGTCACGTACATCTGTTCTAATTTCGTTGATGCAATAGGCGCTGACCCAATCAGTAGTGAGTCGACGTTACTTTTGCTCAATTTATCAATGAGTTGTCTACGTTATATGAACGGGTAGAGCGAAGCTGCAGGCCGGTTTGGGAGACTGACCCAAAGCGGTGGTGCCGTGGTGCGAGGGGGCTAACATCGCTACGCGACGGCAACGTCTTTGTTTTACGAGGGAATGAGATGAATATTCGTCGTGCACGAGGGACGATCGAAATAGTGTAGCTTATTTAAATATAATTTAAATTGCAACAGGACAAATTGGAACCATTTCGATGGATTGATAGAATCTTGATTTCGTAATAGAATAGTTAGGAGATCATTGACCGAATCACCTTAATGAGTAGCCGCCTCTGACAGTAGGTATAGCCATATATATCTTAGTACCTACAAAAGGCCCTATTTTATAAATTTAAAGCATTTCCACCACTATGCAGTCTAAATTTAGCACACTGTAACGGCATCTTCAGTCCTAATTCAAATTAAAATACTTCATTTCCCTCTCTACGTCACTTGCTAATTATCCGCATTTAAGCGTCTGCAGCGAACAAGTAGAAACTAACTTTTAGACGGCAGTACGAACTGCCATTCAAGAAACGAATAGAAAATTAAAACAATGTATTCATGAACAGATCCGAAGGCTCCAAAGTGAACTGAACATAAATCTGCATAAATGCATTTGAAGCCCGACCTACGGTGGAAAAATAGAATAATCGATGAAAATGAAATTAACGATGATTGAATACCCCCCAAACTGTCGTAAATTGTGGACATTTAACGAGATATAGCGGTAATCAGAAACCCATTTGATATACTCACTGGGTTAATCTACGTCACTGAAATAGCCGTATATTATGCAGGGCTTTTCAATAGTTAAAGTGTGTGTTCGCAGATCCCCGTTACTGGCATTCTCAAAATACTTTTCTATTGAATAATCGTATCGTGTGATGGTCGAATGATAATGCCTGATAAATTACGTAAGTTGTGGTAGTTTCAAGGCTCCAGCACTTCAATAAAGTTTCACATGGCTTTAAAACATTAAGTTCAACTAAAAATATTTGAATTAAGCTTAGGAGATGGTTTAAAACCTTTCTTTAAATCTACCTACGTGAAATTGAGTTCACGGTAGGTGACGAGAGTACTGCAGTCGCGAAAATGTTCGATTCTGAGATGATTCGTTTCTCAGTAACCGCTTCATCAATATGGAGTGTGATACGCTGAGGGGTCATAGTAGGCAATGCGGAAAAGCGATGCAGTAACGTTGGAACGTTTTGGGGGTTTTCTGACTATTTTCCATTTTAAAAGCTTTTATTTAACTTGCAATGTATGTACGCTTGTTCGGGTGGAATCCTGCAACTCAATTTTGAAGCAGGTATCTTCAACTGATTGAGCTGAAATTTTGTATACACGTTTAGTTTGGATGATAATAATAATAATAATTGGATGAATAAGCTGAATGACGTCGTTCTAAATCCAATAGCGGAATAGTTATTTAATGCAATTCTATAACTGACACTAGAGCCACTGATGTCATTTTTAGTTAAACGATGAATTTTGCTGTGAGACTTTGGGGAAAATGTACTATTCAAAGTCGGTGAGTTATTTTATCACTGCTTGAACCTTACGACCTGAGAGAAGATAGTCTTTGCATTTGGAGCCGAACTAGAGGCTTGCGGTGTGAGCAATAATCTGGCAGCAGTGACGGGATTCTGGATCGAATTGTACGAGTTCCTTCATACCAGCTTCATACAACCTACGCAGTGATCATCGCCAGGTTGTATCGACGACGGCGACGACATTGACGTGAGATTAGGGGGTAGCTCACGAACCGCTGCGGACCGGACAGCCGCAGCCGGTGTTTCGCAGTGCAGGAGGTACATGAATGACTGTACCGAATACTGGTAAAGAAGCTGTAAACTGTGACGCGGCGTAAGTGGTAAAGAAGATCTGCAGTAAGGATTTTCAAATTAGAAGTTGTAAAGGGACATTTGGGGTACTGGACTGACTTTGGGAAGGTCATAGGGATAAACGCGCGTTATTAGTGAACTCCCAATACAGTTAAGGTTATGCCTAGAGTAGGTCTATATTTCTAGTTTAGTTTAAGGTTTTTGTGATGTCTCTAAATGCAAATCTGCGAAAATGAGTGAAAACCATGATAGCGCCAATTCTGAGTTACAAACTAACGTGCAAATAATGGCAAATAATATGCCATTTTTAGATATAAGATATAATCATTAATACGATGGATTTTGTTTATATAAAGGTCTGGAGAAAATATACTATTCAAAGTTGGTGAGTTGTTTTGTCAATGCATGAACCTTGCTTAGTACCTGAGAGAAGAGAGTCTTTTCAACAATGAAAGGGCTTGTTGAGAGTAACTTGCATAATGTGACGTCATTCTGAATCCAATATGGCGGAAAAGTTTTTTTTAATGCATTTATGCAATATGGGTATCCTGTCGATCAACCCTCTAGATTTGTCCTAGCAACGCACCTAACCTATGCCTTAATTGAGTTGACAGAAAACATAAGACAACAAGATGGCAGAACTTTTAAAGATCTTCAGAATGCATTACGAATTGGCGAACTTCAGTCACATCATTTTGCTATTTTAATGAATCGGCTAAACATTTCCGGGCTCGTAGTGTAACTATTAACAAAAATCATAGCACAGGATAGTCTAGTAGATTGTACTCAAAAAACTGACAACTTAGATCTAAACAATATTACACCATCAGATATAAACAAGACAGGAGGGCAACCTAAGCTAGAAATATTTTTTGAGGCCAAGGTGATGTAAATGGTGCCATTGGACATAGTACAGAAATTATATGGCCCTGCTTCCGTAGAGCATAAATGTATGACACTGATCTACCATCTGTTCGTATAGACTTCGGTAAAGATGGTGTTCATCTCATTCAGCCCAAGTCTATGCAATTTCCAGCTAAATATAGTCACGGAACTGCAGAACGAAGAATGCTGCCAATTGTATTATGCTGGGCTTGCACAGTACACAAACTGCAGGGTAGTATTGTCGACCACACTGTTATTTACTTAGGCTCCAAGCTCTTTGCTGGTGGTCAAGCATACGTGGCCTTAAGTAGGGTAAATTCATTAGAAGGTATCCTTATTGTAGAGTTAGACTGTTCGAAGAAATTAACCTGCAAATGACCTTGAAACAATGATTCATTGAATGAGATGAACAGACTCAGAAACCTGGCAAGCGCTAACTAAAAAGTAAAAAATAAATGGAAGAAAAAATCTTTTTTAAGAAAGCTTTTATTTAAATGTTCTAAAAAGAAGAAAATAAAATTTTCCTTTAAAATATGTACTATCAACTTATAGCCTCACTATACACAATTTGTATGATTATAAAAGCTTGTCGCGAGGTTTACGTAAGTACCTATAAGTATTTAATTAAACTGCAACTTTAACACAATTAAAATTAGCAGACCAATAGTCTAGATCTAGATAAGTAAATAGAGTGACAAGCTTTTATGATCATACAAATTGTGTATAATGAGGCTATAATTTGATAGTTAATATATTTTAAAGGAAAATTTTATTTTCTTCTTTTTAGAACACTTAAATAAAAGCTTACTTAAAAAAGTTTTTTCTTCCATTTATTTCTGGCAAGGTCAAAATTGGAGTAGTGGCGAAAGGGTAGTATATGGCGAAACTCCAGAATTTGGTGTCCTTATGAAGTGTTGTCTATTGCGCTAAAAGATCACCTTGGTGATGTTCAATACTTTACCCACCTATACGAACATTTCCTTTGAAAATAGCTGTGGATTTTTCTTCTTATGCTGCCTAGTCTCATCAACTGCTGCACCTATCTAATGAAACTTGGGACGTGATATGATATGAAGAAAGTTTTAATTTTAGACGTATTGGAGTAACGGATCATTTTCCATTTTTTTTATAGGGGGTGAAATTGAGTTTGTGGTAGTGGGGTAGGGTAGTCCAAAATTGTTTCTTATGATTATAAATTACTTTCCGTTACTTTAAGAGAAGTGGCCTTATTAATATTCTGTACCTTGCAGACCGAATATTTTGACATTCCGATGAGCCTGTTACTGTTTGATACATATTATATTTTTAATAATCCTACAGGTTTTGGCTAGAAAACTTACAGCTTGGTTGTCAAACCTTCACACCTTATTATTACCACAACGGAGTTGGGATGCTTGCATAACTTTAAAGTCATGCCAGTGCCCGCGGACAAAAACGAAGAACATCGAAACTGAGAAATCTTATTCTATGGTGGTCTTGATCCATTTTTGCTTTTGTTAAGATAAATTTGAGGTCGAGAAAGATAGGGGTTGAAAGAATGGCTATACATTTTCTCATATAACCTGGAGCTATCTGTGATGGTTTTGTTTGATAACTGTATAACTCCCAAGTTAGGAGTTTTAGTTTCAGGGTTTTCTAATTATAATTATTTTAATGTGACGACGTTAAATTTGGGCGAAAGAGGCTCGCGATTGGAGGCTCATGTTTGATTGATCCTAGTGGAATCCTTCATACTTAGTTAGATATCTGGAAAACACTGATCTTTTGTTTTCTTTTGTTTTTTTTCTACTCTATCGGTGCTATAGCAACATAAAAACCTTTTGTATGCTTGTTTACGTTTCTGTTATCATGGTTTTTGGCTAACGCGCTCCGATGTACTTGTATTTACAACTTGGAAAAATCAATTTCAGCCATACTCCTCAAATCAGGAAGTCTTCATACATTACTGTAACGTATGCAGATCAGTGCAATAACATTTGATTATTAATTACACAATGCAGATGATGTCCGCCAATATGTGTGGGTGAAATTTAGGTAGTGAGGGAGGAGTTGTTGTAACTCGTTTTTTAGAATCGAAAATGGGTTTTGGTAGACAGCCTGAAATAAATGAAATAAATCGAAAAGAAATAGCTTTTCTCTGACTGCTTCCGCTGGATTCATGAAAACATGTATATATGAAAAAATATTCAAATGTACTTTATTTGATTAATTTTCACAGAATTTCGTTCTTAGTACATAAACTGTTTGTGTGAGGATTCACTGGATCAATATATTTTATTAGCCCTGTTGAGTAGCTGAAGTTCGATGAATGTTCTAAAGCAACGTACGGAGATACAAAGGCCTCTTCGTTCATAAAGTACATTACAGTAGCCCATTTTTCAAACTCTGAAAGGTACAGTAAAAGGGTCATTATTCTCTTTATTGTATATAAAGCATCGCCTCGAAAAATGGACCTATGGCCTGTCGATAAAGTACGAGCGAAATGATTTATTGTACCATGGACGCGTAGAGTGCTATATATTTACACTCTCTGGCTGATGTAAATATCTTCATTAGATTGAGGTACCATTGTCCTTCGCTTATATCTCGAACATTTTCCTTAAACCATGTAGTGGTATTCCACTGCACATTGACTCCACAGGTTAAAATAGGCAACCAGAAATACCGCAGAGGTGGCAACACCGGAGCGCCTCCTAAACGTCACACAGCCTCTTATGATTACTCATTGTATTTTCCTGTGTCATTGACTTCGCATGTGCTCTCGCGGTTCTCCTAGGAAAAATGCCAAAAAGGCCGCGAAGTAGTAAGAATAGTAGTGATAGTGTCACCGATAGTGTAAGGAAGAAGAGTCGGAGGTATGAAAAACTCCAGGAGAAGCTGGAAAAACTGCGAAACGAATTACTTACAAGGTCAAATTCCAGCGATAGCGAGCAAGGTACGCCGTACGTACGTACAAAAATATCAGTTGAAAAACAAAGCAGAGGGTACTTTTCAGTAGCCCGCCGAATCTTATGATTTATGTTCTGCTTAATGGTCTATTTACATAGGACTAAGCGAATTATATAAACAACGCGGTATATATGTTATGGGTGCTTTTCAGTAGCCTATTAAAATTTCAAATACCATAAAAAAAAAAAAAAAAAAAAAGATGCCTTGCGTTTACTTCCAGCTGTGCATCCAAGCTATGCTTACATACATATATCAGTTGAGAAACAAGCAGAGGGTACTTTTTAGTAGCCCACCAAATCTTATGACCTATTGTAAATACTCTACTTAATGGTCTATTTATATAGGACTAAAGGAATCATGTAAACATATGTTGGGGGTGCTTTTTCAGTAACCCATTAAAATTTAGAATATCCTAATGCTTGTTTGTAGTCCATCGACGATTTCTTCGCGAATTTATTCATGGATTAATCCATGGATTTCTTCAAGGTCAGACTGATTGTTTTACATCTATGATTTTATAGCTGGCACTGCCGAATTTTACGTCAATTTAACCACTAACTGAATCCATGGATGAAACCAGGGATGTGTTGTTGATGTAAAACAGGTATAAAAAAGAAATCCTTAGATTGTTTTATTCTTTCTTTCTAGATGGGGGAGGGGATAGCTTAATTGTGACTCAGGCAGTTGTCCATGGACCCCCTAAGGATTTTATGGAGCATATCCATTTAGCCCAGAGTGACCCAGAGGAGGACAATGTAGAAGATAATTTGGTTCCTTCTAACTCTTCTAGTATTATGAACCCCTTTGAGACTGATGAAAATGTTGCCTCAGTAGTTGAAGCGCCTGTAACAGATACGGTGCTGGACTTGTTCGGGGAAGACCCCTTAAATGATAAAAATAATGGAGCTGTTATGTTGCCAGAGTTGGCAAAAAGATTTAATCACTCCTTGGCAAATGGCTTTGATAAGGAAGTGATTTCAAAATTAATAGCTAAACATCTTCCAGCTGCAAATTGTAGTGGGTTGATACCTCCTATACTCAACCCAGAAATTGCAGAAGCTTTTAAAAATAAGGATAAGGTCAGGGAAGACAAATTCCTTATCTCTATGCAAGAGACGGTTGCAGCTAGCATTATGGCACTTTACAAAGAAACTAAGTTTGCCTTAGATGCAAAAAAGGACGTGGAATTTCTAGCAGATTCAACCAAATTAATGTTGGAAACCTTTCACAAGATATCACTCCATCGAAGGTATTTGTTAAGTCCTTTGCTAAACGTAAAGTATAAGAAACTGCTAGAAAGCCAACCAATAGATAAATTTCTGTATGGGGAGGATTTACTGGAAAAATTGAAGCAAACCCAGGCTTCGAAGTCGGCGGCTTCACAAGTTACTTCCATCATGAAGCCAAAAATGGCAAAATATAACTCTACCACTCAACGGTATACAGGGGGTAGTAGTAACTATATGCCACAGCCTGTTTCAAGCTCCAGAAACAACACCCGTCATTTAAACTACAATGTTCCTTCCAACAAGCCCAAGATGAAAGGAAACAGACGATCAAACATCACTCAGGAGAACAGACCCAGGAACCCCAGCAATTACCAGCCCAGTCAGTGGAGGAGGTACAGGAGACCTCAATAGAGGTAAATAGAATGGAAGCTGGCAAAATAGTTTATTTTTTGGACGAGTGGCGAAAAATAACTGCAGATAGAATCATTTTACAGTGGGTGCAAGGTTATAAGTTGTATTTTATAAAAACTCCATTCCAGCATAGGACACCAACAGTGGTCATTAATGTTAAAGACTCTAGTTTATATGATTCTGCAATAGATCAATTGATTGCAAAAGGCGCAATATCACCATGCAAACACATACAGGGTGAATTCCTGTCGTCATACTTTTTGGTGCCAAAATCTGGGGGGGGATACAGATTTGTGTTAAATTTGAAAAAACTTAACTGTTTCATAAGGGCACCTCACTTCAAGCTTGAGGATTACAGGTCTGTCCTAAGATTGATTTATAGAGATTGCTTTATGGCGAAAATCGATCTAAAGGATGCCTATTTTGCAGTAGCTATTCATATAAATTCCAAAAAATACCTCAGATTTAAATATAAAAATATTCTTTATGAGTTCAATGTTTTACCCTTTGGGTTAAATATTGCTCCGTTTGTTTTTACAAAATTGTTAAAGCCAGTGGTGAGCTTCTTAAGATCTAGAGGTTTTTTCTCTGTCATTTTTTTAGACGATATTCTTCTAATATCGGACAGTTATGCTGCTTGCCAAAAAAATGTAGCGGAGACATCCCAGTTATTGTCTGGTTTAGGACTATCCATAAATGCAGAAAAAAGTGTTTTAGAACCATCTCGAAAAATCACCTTTTTAGGTTTTACCTTTGATTCTGTAAATCTAGAATTTTTTCCCCCAGAGGATAAAAAGAAAAAGATTATTGATAGCGTAAAGCAATTAAACAATAAAATACACTGTAAAATTCGGTTTTTTGCAGCTCTAATAGGCCAGCTTGTTGCTGTTTGCCCTGCGGTGCCGTATGGTTGGCTGTATTTGAAACATTTAGAACGAGAAAAATGGTTAGCTCTCTCTAACTGTAATAATAATTATAACAAAAGTATGTTGATCCCCAAATATTTGCAAGGGGATTTAAACTGGTGGATTAGGTCACTGCCAACAGCAAAACAAAATATCAAAGACGATAATTACGTTCTAGAGATTTTTAGTGATGCTTCTCCATTAGCATGGGGAGCGCATTGTAATAATTGTAAAACACATGGTTTTTGGAATGCAGAACAACAAAAATTTTATATAAACCGGTTAGAACTTATAGCGGCTTTTAATGGTCTGAAATGTTTTTCAAGGGGTTATACTAATTGCAATATTTTGCTACGGATTGATAACACAACTGCAGTGGCTTGCATTAACAAAATGGGCAGTGTCCAATTTACTCATTTAAATCAAATATCCAGAGAGATTTGGCAATATTGCGAAAGTAGGAAAATCAGAGTGTTTGCATCCTACATAGAATCTAAAGAAAATGCTATCGCTGATTCTGAATCTAGATCCTTAAGTATTGAATCGGAGTACTCTTTACATAATAAATATGTGAATTTTATTTTTGAGCTGTTTGGAAAACCTGAACTTGATTTATTTGCGACCGAGTTAAATAGGAAATGTGACCTGTATGTGTCATGGAAACCTGATCCTGGTTCTCAGTTTGTGGATGCTTTTACCTTAGATTGGGGAAAATTGAATTTTTATGCTTTCCCACCCTTTGCAGTCATCTCAAAAGTATTAGACAAAATAATAAATGATAAAGCTGAAGGAATTGTTGTCGTGCCTGAATGGCCGAATCAGCCATGGTATCCACTCTATAATAAACTTGTTTTAGGAAATAAATTTTTATTGGGGCCCAAGGAAGATTTAATATTATCTCCTTTTAGATCAACATACCCAGGTCATCAGCACCTTATCCTGGCTGCAGCTCGTTTATCAGGGAAGCTTTTTTGAAGAAAGGTATTCCGGAGGAGGTGATTCCAATCTTATTAGCATCAATTGCTAAGGGAACACTTAAGAACTACGAGACAGTCTTTAGCAGGTGGTGGGATTTCTGCACCAACCATAGCAGGGATCCCTATAATTATGACTTAGCAGGTATTCTGACCTTTATTAAAGGTATTTTTGATATGGATTATTCGTTTAGCTCAATTAACATTCATAGATCTGCTCTTTCTCTATTCATGACCGTTCCTGAGAGCGATTCAATTGTTTTAAAAAAATTTTACAAAGGGCTTTACAATCTCAAACCCCCTAAGCCAAAGTACGAATTTACATGGGACCCAGCACCTGTGCTTCGTTATTTACAAAAACTATACCCTTTGGAGCACCTTTCATTAGAAAAGCTCACCTATAAACTCATTATGCTAGTTGCCTTAACATCAGCTCACCGTTTACAGACATTATCGCTGATTAAGACTGAAAACATTATAGTTGGTCAAGAGTGTGTAGAAATTAGAATTTCTGATAAAATAAAGACTTCCCGAAAATATAAGGAGCAGCCAATTTTACGTTTTCCTTTTTTCCGTGAAAAACCAGAGCTTTGTGTAGCATCTGTTATAGCTCGTTACTTAGAAGTAACTAAAACACTACGCAATCCTTCAGAAAGGCAATTAATTTTAACCATAAAAAAACCACACAAAGCAGCTTCAACTCAAACCTTAAGCAGATGGTTAAAAAATATTTTGTTAGCTTGTGACATTGATACAAATATTTTTAAAGGATATAGTTGTCGTCATGCCGCCACCTCTGCTGCGGCTAGAGAGGGGCTAAATATTGAGATAATTAGGAAAACGGCAGGCTGGACCAAAAACTCTGAAATGTTTAATAAATTTTATAATAGACCTTTGGCTACAGACTATACAATCTTTGCCAAAACAGTACTGTCTACAGTTAGTCAATAATTTCACGTTATATTATATGTTTTGTTGGGTAAGAGGATCTGACCCTAGTAGCGAATGAAAACTACCTCTAGTTAATATATTTTTCCTTTAGATTAGATTTGTATTTACGGATTCCTTGATACTTGTTACTAAAGTAGAAGGTGTATCACCTTACATACTATGTAATGTATGTATGTATATGTATATATCAAATATTATAGGCGACTATTGTTACATCACTGAGAATATTGTATATTTGTTATTCCATCGCAATAAATTTATAGATGTTATTGATCGCACATTCATCTTTTACTTTCAACAGCTACATGGTTTAAGGAAAATGTTCGAGATATAAGCGAAGGACAATTAATAGATTGGTCGACTTACCTGTTAAGGAAGGACAATCTGAATTGTCCTAGCTTATATCTCGAACATTTTCCTGCCCTCCCTGTCCCTCCCTTGTGCGATCACTAGTCTGTACCATGAGCACATAAAAATACAATGAGTAATCATAAGAGGCTGTGTGACGTTTAGGAGGCGCTCCGGTGTTGCCACCTCTGCGGTATTTCTGGTTGCCTATTTTAACCTGTGGAGTCAATGTGCAGTGGAATACCACTACATGGTTTAAGGAAAATGTTCGAGATATAAGCTAGGACAATTCAGATTGTCCTTCCTTAACAGGTAAGTCGACCAATCTATTAATTATCTGTCAGTTCCCATACCATAGCTGAGGGGAGCATTGCAATCGCAAGATTTTTCTATTTTGAGACAACTAAGTAGTTTCTTGAACGCTGATCATCGCAGAAATGTATGTTACTCGTTTCAGTCGATCTGCCTGCCATCTGTCGGTCGGTCAGTCTGTCTGACCGTTGAACAGTTTGTTGTCTGCCTTCTAATAGCAACATCTTAGTAAACACTTTCATGATATTGATGAAATGTTGGTTGTGATACGCTCGGCGGCCATAGTAGTTGATGTTGCTTAATTTTTAAAAATCGGTGCAGTGACATCAGAGTGAGTAGCTAATCGAAAGAACTAACTAACCCAACCTCTGTTTTTAGCCATGTTGGGGTTTATGATGATTTCTAGTTATTTTCGTGAAAGAGTAAAATTGACGCGGTAGGTAATGTCGATGAAAGAATTAACTCCAAAATTTTTGCATTCAGAAAGCGCTGTTCATTATCCTACAAAATTTTCCGAGTATGGTTTATAAGGGCGTTAGGGTTGCATTAATGGTAAAGTAATTAACTAAAGAACAACAAAAATCTTCATAAACTTTTTTAACGTTTTGGTATTTTCTGTTTCATTTTCTATTCTAAACTTCTAGCTTGGTTGAGGTATTATGAGAGGTAATAGTAGTAGGTAATGTTCCTATTATTTTGAAAATCGGTGTATGGGCGGCGGAGTAAGCAAAAAGCAAAAAAAAACAAATATTGCTGAAACTTCGTTTTTAGGCGTTTTAGGGGTTCCTGATCATTTTCTACTTTCTTTTGGGGTGGTTGGGAGGTGGGAGGTTGAAAAACTGAAAAATTTGTTGTACTTATAATAGGGTGTCCACTAACCTGTAAAAGATGACCTAGCGACATAAATCACCTTTTTAGGTCCATCCGAACATTGCCTAGCCTATTACCAAAACTAAGGGACTTTCTGTATACATACTATTTATTGCTATAGATCGTTTTGTATTTTGCAACGTGGAAACTATTAAATTGACTATATTGAAATTTTGACACAGTATTATTACCGTGATGAGGACGGAAGACGCGTATGGTTGTTAGTAATCATGTCAGTGCCAGCGTAGCAATAATCAAAAAAACTAAAAACATGGAAACAGCTCAAACTTCGCTTTTAGAGGTTTTAGGGGTTCCTGCTCATTTTCTACCTTTTTTTGAGTGGGGATGAAATTGGGGTGGTTGGGGGGTGGGGGGTTGTAAAACTGAAAAGTCTGCAGTATTGATAATAGGCTGTCCATTGGCCTGTGAAGGAAAGACATAAGGCATAAGACAATTTTAGGGGGGGGGGCTGCCGATGATTTGGTTGCAAGGGGACTCAGACTAAACCTTCATGCTATGGAAAAATAATAAACTGGTATCACAGTAATGTGTGGGAAGTACTGAGTCAATCAACTTGACTTCATTTTTGTTGTACATTAATATCTTCTGCAACAAGGAATGGAAAACTGCACTGCTTTCCGAATTGGATGTATTAAATGTGGAGAAACATTAAAAAATGAAGTCAAGTTGTTGACTCAGTACTTCCCACACATTACGGTGATATACCAGTTTATCATTTTCACATAGCATGAGGCTATAGTCTAAGATCCCCTGGCAACCAAATCATTGCCAGCCCCCCCCCCCACCCTATTGTCAATACAACAATTCTTTCAGTTTTGAAACTCCCCACCCCCCAACTTTACCCTCACTCCAAAAAGGCAGAAAATGATCAGGAACCCCTAAAATATCTAAAAACGAAGTTTGAGTTGTTTTCATAGTTTTAGTTTTTTGACTATTGCTACGCTGCCACTGACATGATTTCTAACAGCCATACGCGTTTTATCCTCACCACGGTAATAATATACTGTGATAAAATTTCAATAGAATCAATTTAATAGTTTCCACGTTATAAAATACAAACCGATCTAAAGCAATAAATACTCGTATACAGGGTTATTCACGTTATTCGACACGGAACATTATGGCTAAAGTATTTAATAAAAAAGAAAATAGTAATTTCGGATGGGTAGAGATCCATAAAGGCTACATTTTAAAAATATTTTCATGTTATACAGGGTGTCCCAAAGACAAGAAATGTATCAAAGTTATGTTTTTTTTAAATAGAACATCCCGTATATTATTGCATATTCAGATTTCTTGCTGAATTCTAATGTGATTTTATATATCATATATGGGACTTAAAGCGAACCGTTTAAGGGTAAATCACCATTTTCGGTATAAGTAGATATCAGGAAAAAATTGAATATCGCAGAGATTATAAAACTTGGAAGGCTGTGACTTTGCCGTATTACTAAGCATAAAATGCGTCAGCTTTGATGAGACTGTCAAATTTAAATTACGTTTAAGCTTGGAGAAATCGGTCGATTAATTAAGGAAGCTTCGATCAGCTATAACTTGATTTTTTCAAATAGGAATGCCCATTTTTTTTTATAAGGTTAAACATAGAATTTGATAACCTGTCTAATGATATAAGGTTGTGAATATCAATCTCTGGTAGTTTTCATTTAATTTTAAATTTTCGAACAAATCGGTGTTTTTCAATTTTCCTACCTATAAGTAACGTAGCAGGCTACGAAATATAAACAAAAACCTGTTTAGGTAGAAGAAAACAACTAACTTAGCTGAAAAATACACACGAACTAGACTAAAGGCACAAGATTATAAAAATTCCTTACAACAAATCAACTCTTCCAGAAACAACTGCGATAACATCTCTAAGCTCTAAGGTCAGAGGGAAGCTGGAGTATGGCAGTAATAGATATTTTTTACAGTCTACTGGCTACCGCAATTTCTCAGAGGTTAAAAATTTCCAAGACAATTGAAAACCCTGATATGAAACAAAAACCACCAGCGACTGTTGCGCCAGCACGCAACTATCACTCATATGTAATGGTGTAAAAAAGTACTAATTTGCGTCGAAGTCGATACCTCTGACTGGAGCCCTTCTATTTTTCAATATCTATTAGCAATGTTGCAAAAAAAGAATACTGACAAATCAGACTTAAATGTTATGCCGTTTAAGTTATGTTTTATAATTTGAACAAATTTTAATTCATTCTTCATTTTCTGTGATCTTGCTAATGGGTACAGAAGAATTTTCAGGACTCCAGTCAGAGGTACTTTTGACTTGAGTTTTGACAGAATTGCATACTTTTTTGTATCATTAAATGTGAAATTTTACTATGAAACTAATAAACTGCCTACAACATTGTCTAGTAGTTTTCGTTTCATTTCAAAATGTTTAATGTTTTAATTTTAATAAAAAATCCATTTCTGCCATACTTCAGCTTCTCTTTGACCAAAAATATGTTACCGCCGTTGTTTCTGGTTAGTCTAGTCTAGTTCGTGAGTATTTATTAGCTAAGTTAGTTGTTTTCTTCTACTTGAACAGGTTTTTGTTTAAATTTCATGGCCTGCTACGTTGCTTATAGGTAGGAAAATTGAAAAACGCCGATTGGTTTGAAAATTTAAAATTAAATGAAAACTACCAGAGATTGATATTCACAACCCAATATGATTAGAAAGGTTATCAAATTCTACGTTTATCCGTATAAAAAAAATTAGGCATTCCCATTTGAAAAAATCAAGTTATCGCTGATCGAAGTTTCCTTAATTAATCGACCGATTTCTCCAAGCATAAACGCAATTTAAATCTGACAGTCTCATCAAAGCTGACGCATTTTATGCTTATTAATACGGCAAAGTCACAGCCTTCCAAAATTTATAATCTCTGCGATATTCAATTTTTTTCTGATATCTAAAAAAATGGTGATTTGCACCTAAACGGTTTGCTTTATGTCCCATGTATGATACACAGGGTCACTAGAATTCACCAAGGAATCTGAATTTGCAATAACATACGGGGTGTTCCATTTAAAAAAACATAACTTTGATACATTTCGTGTTTTTGGGACACCCTGTATAACATGAAAATATTTTTAATATGTAACCTTTATGGGTCTCTATCCATCCGAAATTATTATCTTCTCTTTTATCAAATACGTTAGCCATAATGCTCCGTGTCGAATAACGTGAAACTGTATTTATCGTTTTTCTTATTTGAGAAACCATGGCCATGGCTTAGCATATTTTGTAGGTTACAAAATACTGCGAACAAAAGGTGTTTTCTACTTAGTTGTTTCGAAAACACCAAATTTGTATCAAATGTATTGTCGCTCGTTAAAATCTCTCTCCCGCCTTTTGCACGCCCGTTGTCTGACACGTTATTTCACGTTATCGGCTATCTGTGACATGCGCATTTCTCCCGAAATGACCGAATCGGCTAATAACCGATAAAGTTGTACGTTATCTACGGAAGATTACGGTACGTACGATCACGGGCGGTATTACCAGGTCTAAAACGCTACGCCACAATGAGAACAGAACCATAACGATTTTGATAGCAATAATAGTTATTACTTGTTTTATCATTGTAGAAAAGGTTCAGGTTTTCTTACATCAGTTTTATTTGACAGTATTTTCCAATAAAAGCTACAAAATCAGGCGTCTTCGGCAATAGCGTGTTATCATCACGGAACTGAACCATGAGAGTGAAATATTATACTTCGGTGATCCTGCAAAACTTATGTTGTTAGGTGTTTATTTGTTTATGATCACGTCCAATATGTCGCCGACGCCTCAAAACGACGTCCAAATAAGCTTGTTCCTGAGCGCTTGCAGTACAAAGACTATAAAAACAATGTAAAAAGACAGACAGCTCATAGCACGGACTTCACTTATTCGATGCTACGATAAACAAAGGTGCATGCAAAAATTCAAAATTGTATACGCTATATAGCGCAACGTTAAAATCGTTTGATGACGTAAATAACCGTTTACGTATTACTACTGACACTTTGGAAAGAGCCGTGCAAACGGTCCCTATTATTAATAAAATTCGCTTATAATCGCAGCGCCATCTATTGCAGCAAAACTAGAGTTAAGCCGCCATCCATGTATGAATGAGTTCTTGCGATTTTACTGTATTTGGAGGAAAATTATTGCAAATTCACCTAGAAAATATAAGGAATACTATATCCGTGAAACACACTACTTTTCTCTGCTAACCTCTAATAACGTTATAAGAAGTTAGGTGAAATGTCCTGGTTTAGTCAGAATTGTCCACGAACAAAAAAATATCACCTCGTTCAACCTATCCTCCGTTAACCTTTAAAGTAACGGAGGGAGAGACGGCTTAACGGAGGGTATACTTTGTACAGTAGTTTCTATTAATGCGATTTTGAAAAAAAACTATTTCTTGCAAATTAATATTATGAGTTGCATCACACATAAAAGACTAAAAAGTTTCATAATCCGTATAGTATTATGAATAGGGTGAAAATGACCCATTCATCATTGTAAGTCGATAATATAAAATGAAGTCAAGTTGATTGACTCAGTACTTTCAGTACCAGTTTATTATTTTCCCATAGCATGTAACTATTATAACGTGACATCCCCTTGCAACCAAATCATCGCCCACCAAAACAAAAAAAAGTGTCATGCCGCTAGGCAGGTCAATGGATAGCCTATTATAAATACAATAATCTTTTAAGTTTTACAACCCACTCACCAACCAACTCACTCCCAACTCACTCCCCAATTTCACCCCCACAAAAAAAAGGTAGAAAATGTTCAGCAACCCCTAAAACGCCTAAAAACGAAGTTTCAGCTGTTTTTATATTTTTAGCTATTCTATCATTGCTGCGCTGACACGATTTCTAAAAATCATAAACGTTGTCTATCCTCGCTAGTAATACTGTGTGAAATTTAATTAAAATCAATCTAGTATAGTTTCTACGTTACACGAAACTATCAGCCGTAATAAACATCAAAGAATTATAGGTAAGTCCCTTGGTTTCTGTATTAGGCAAAGCAATGTTCGGATGGACCTAAAAAAGTGTATTATGACGCTAGATCTTACTTTCGCAGGTCAGGTCAGTGGACAGCCTATTATAAATTCATCAAATTTTTCAGTTTTACAGCCCCCCGTCCTCCAGCCACCACAATTTCACCTCCACCCAAAAAAGAAGAAAATGATCAGGAACCCCTAAAACGCCTAGAAACGAAGTTTGAGGAATATTTGAAATTTTTTGTTTTTTGCTAATTACTCCGCCGCCTATGCACCGATTTCCAAAATTATATGAGCATTACCAACTACGACCCCACATCACAATCCATGGAACGGTTACTGAGATTACGAGGCTAGAAAAACACGTACAGACGAGCAGACAGACCGACAGACAGACAGACAGACACACAGACAGACAGACCGATGGAAATGAATGATGTAGATTTTCGTTGTGTAGACATCATAAAGTGCCCAAAAAGTATATTATCTCAAAATCGAAAATTTTCGCGATAACAATACTCCCCCCACCTGTCGGTGCGGTGTGGGAAGTAAAAGCATTATGTTGAAAATTTTACAGCTTGTAACTGTAAGCTAAAGGCCACAGTAAAGCATACATCAGAATTTAGTTCTGCTTACCTTCCACAATTTGGCACATGCGGTGGTATCGATTTAACGGCTCCTGTGATATGGTAATTTAATGATGCCAACAGACTGATCGAGTCATGTCATTACTCCTGTCCGTTTGCGTCCAATGGACACCACCAGAGGGAACGGCTATCTCAACGGTATGTTGAGATAGTCTGAATCCTTTGGAGCTACTGTTAGACAAAATCGCAATACGGAAACGCGATGTTACTGATCGTTGGATGGCCCTAAGGCTTTGTGTTAGCGATTATGAGTATTTCTAAGAATGATGTATGTTGAATAGTAAATATAATACTTAATCTCAAAGCATCCAGTTGACTACCATTTGGTGATATTGAACATGTCAGAAACTGTGGTAGAAATAAATTTATTGGCATATTATATGCATACATACATGTAAAAATACCTTCGAGAACACTAAGACATATCATACATTCAATTATACATTCATATAAATTAAAGCAAAAAAAGCTTGTATTTAAACGGTCTAAAAAGAAGAAAATAAGATTCTCCTTCAACATTTTAACTATCAACTTATACCCTCATTATACACAATTTATATGATACTACTTGTCGCGAGGTTTGCGCAGATAAGTATTTAATTAAACTGAAATTTTAAAAAAAGCTTAGCAGATCAAATATTAAGTAAGTATTAGTTCATACACACTAGTGAATAGCGCGACAAGCTTCTATGATCATATAAATTGTATATTATGAGGCTATAAGTTGATAGTTACAATTTTAAAAGAAAATTTTATTTTCTTCTTTTTAGAGCATTTAAATAAAACCTTAAAAAACGTTTTTTGGTTTTAATTTATTTTTTACTTTTCAGTTATCGCTGACTACGTTTCTGAATGTTCATCTCATTCAAGGCATCATTATTGCAAGGTCGTTTACCGGTTAATTTCGAATAGTTTAGGTCTTCCATATAACGAGACCTTCTAATTATTTTACCCCATTTAATGCCAGTATGCTTGAATAACAGCAAAGAGCTTAAAGGTTAAGTAAACAACGGCGTGGTCTACAGTACTACCCTGCATTTTGTGTACTGTGCAAGCCCATCATAATACATTTGGCAGTATTCTTTGTTCTACCGTATTGGATTTAGAATGACGTCCCATTAGTTGAGTTGAGTTACTCCCAAGAAGCCTCCCTTTAATTTGATACCCATTTTGTATAAGTCTATCAAAAATAACTACTTCGCCTTCTTCGATGTTTCGCCATATTGGATTTAGAATGCCGTCACGTTATTTTTCGAGTTACTCCTAACAAGTTTCCCTTTCATTTGACACCCATATTGTAGAAGTGTATCAAAAATAACTACTCCGCCTTCTTCGATGTTCCGCCATCCTGGATGGGCCGCCACATTGTATTTAGAATGAAATCCCACAGCTTAGCAAATTTTACATTCGATTGTACGAAAGTAATATTAGGCATTCCCATTTGAAAAAGCAAAGTTATCTCTGATGGAAGTTTCCTTAATTAGTCTACCAATTTCTCCAACTACAAATGTAATTCAAACTTGACCGATTAGCCTGAGCTTACGTAATTCATGCTTAGTGAAACGGCAAAGTCACAGCCCTTTAAGTTTTATAATCGCTGGGATATTAAATTTTTTTTATATCTACTTATACCAAAAATTGTGATTTACACCTAAACGGTTCACTTTAAGTCCCACATGTGATACGTAAAGTCATACTAGAATCGACCAGGGTCCAGGGAATCTAAATATGCAATAATATACAATAATATATTTGAATAAACATAACTTTGATATGGCAAGCTTTTATTAGACACCCTGTATAAAAGTGATTATTTTTAAAATGTAGTCCAACTCGAGCTACATACAATCGTAAAGTTAATTTTCTGAAGTCATATGGTTTGGTCACAAGAGTCCGAGGCGTTGAGCTTAACTCACCCTGTATGTAAATACATGGTAGTGTTAATAAATCCTGTTTTCTAAATAAATCTCTACAGCTATCTCTTCTTCTTAGACCTAAAATTATGCATCACTCACTCTCTTTTGCATGATAAACACTCTCCTAACCTCTGTGAAGCATCGTCAGGTAATTATTATTCCATATGTGTAAGTAAGCAAAGTAGTATGCTATCAGTAAGGACCTATCTGCAACTGGCTGATGAAGTGTATCAAAGCGGCAATCCTTTTACTTCCCACACCGTTAGGTGAGGGGAGTATTGTGATCGTGAAAATTTTCGATTTTGAGATAATATACTTTTTGGGCATTTTATGATGTCTACACAACGAAAATCCACGTCACTCATTTCCGTCGGTCTGTCTGTCTGTCTGTCGGTCTGTCGGTCTGTCGGTCTGTCGGTCTGTCGGTCTGTCGGTCTGTCGGTCTGTCGGTCTGTCGGTCTGTCGGTCTGTCGGTCTGTCGGTCTGTCGGTCTGTCGGTCTGTCGGTCTGTCGGTCTGTCGGTCTGTCGGTCTGTCGGTCTGTCGGTCTGTCGGTCTGTCGGTCTGTCGGTCTGTCGGTCTGTCTGTCTGTCTGTCTGTCTGTCTGTCTGTCTGTCTGTCTGTCGGTCGTCTGTATGTCTGTACGCGTTTTTCTAGCCTCGTAATCTCAGTAACCGTTCCATGGATTGTGATGTGGGGTCGTAGTTTGTAATGCTCATATAATTTTGGAAATCGGTGCATAGGCGGCGGAGTAATTAGCAAAAAACAAAAAATTTAAAATATTCCTCAAACTTCGTTTCTAGGCGTTTTAGGGGTTCCTGATCATTTTCTACTTTTTTGGGTGGAGGTGAAACTGTGGTGGCTGGGGGACGGGGGGACTGAAAAAGTTGATGAATTTATAATAGGCTGTCTACTGACCTGACCTGCGAAAGTAAGATCTAGGGTCATAATAAACTTTTTTAGGTCCATCCGAACATTGCCTTGCCTAATACAAAAACCAAGGGACTTACCTATAATTTTCTGATGTATACATACGTTTACTACGACTGATAGTTTCGTGTAACGTAGAAACTTTAGATTGATTTTAATTAAATTTCACACAGTATTACTAGCGAGGATAGAAAACGTTTATGATTTTTAGAAATCGTGTTAGCGCAGCAATAATAGAATAGCTAAAAATATAAAAACAGTAAAGATATATAGTAGTAACTATAAAAAAAGTTATGCAAAAAATGATTATTTAACTAGATCAGTTTCAAATATGAATCTCAATATTCAGCTTTTTAAAAAATCACTTACTCAGAGATCTTTTTTCTTTCTTGGACCTAAGCTATACAATGAAATCCCTATAAATATAAAGCAAATATCCACTATGAGGCAGTTTAAGGCTGCAATAAAAAACTATATTATGGCTCATTCTATTAAATTTATCGACGTATTAAAGATGTAAATAGAAAGTAAAGGGTGATTCAATGAGGGTTTCCACATTAAAATGATAAAAACAACTCGGAAGAATAGAAAAATATACAAACATTTTTATTTGCCATTTTAGGTTAGTGTATTACAATTAGATATGAAAGATGATGTCATGCAAATGACCCCCGCGATTCATGTGACATGACGTAATTCGTTTATTGAAATTTCCTATCACTTTTTGACACAATTCAGGTTCTATGCCGGCTATTTCGCGTCTAATCTCCTGTTTCAGCTCTGGAATAGTGGCTGGTTTATTTTTATACACTCTGCTTTTTAGATACCACCAAAACAAAAATCTAGGGGAGTAAGATCATATGATTGCGGCGGCCAATTATTGATATCGCCGTTACGTGGGATAATCCGACCTGGAAACTTGCCGCGCATCAATTGCATCGTTTCTCTGGATGTGTGACAAATGGCGCCATCCTGTTGGAACCAAAAATTTTCAATGTCCATACCTTCCAACTGCTCCCAGAAAAAATTAGATATTATGCTTCGATAGCGAACACCATTAACCGTAATAGCGTTCTCCGCATTATCCTCGAAAAAAAAAAAGGGGCCAATGATTCCTCCGCACCAAAAGGCGCACCAAACAGTCACTTTTTGAGGATGCATTGCTTTTTCAACAATCTCTCTTGGATTTCCTAGTCCCCAAATACGAGCATCGTGTTTTGTTTACAAAACCACCAACGTGAAAATGTGCCTCATCGCTGAAGACGATTTTCGTTGCAAAATGAACCCCTTGTTCTCGTATCCATTTTGCAAGCACATGATCTCGAGGTTTCAACTCCTGAGTTATTTGGACTTTATATGATTGTAGATGCAAGTCTTTTGTTAAAATTCGCTGTATGGTTGAATACGTAAGGCCCACTTGCTGCGATCGATGACGAATCGATGTCTTTGGATCTTCGGCTACACTTTCGCGAACAATGGCAAATATTTTGATCTGACCGACCTGCACGAGCACGTTGAGGGACTTTGAGGTTAGTTACAGATCCAGTTTGCTCGAATTTTTGAACCACATTCCAAATTATCCTCTTAGAAGGTCGATTTTGCGCCCCGAAAAATTCACGTAGAGCCCGAAATGCATTTTTTCTTGATCGACCATCTTCATAATAGGCTTGCACCATTTTTACACGTTGTTCAATCGCATATTGCTCCATGACTAATTTTGTTTCTGTTTTGAGGTCAGAAATCTCATATGATAATCAACAAATACAGTTGCGTTTCAAAAATATTCCAGATTCTAATGTGGAAACTCTTATTGAATCACCCGTTACATTCTCACCTTCCTGCTATCTCTATCTCCATCTGCACCACACATTTTATCAACTTATCTTGTTTTTTAGTTTTCAACTAGTATTTTAGGTTTTTTTTTGTAAACATTTAATTAGTACTTTACTCTAAAGAATGTGATTATATTTGCCAAAACTTATTGTGCAAGTACATTTCATTTGGGGCACCAGGAAAGAGCATTGCAAGACAGGCAACTATGCCTAGGCAGTATGCAATTTCCGAGTGACCTAAAACATAAAATTGATGTGTGATAGTGTATATTATTGTACAACATATGTTTCTGAATAAACTTGAATAAACTTGAACTTGAGCTCAAACTTCGTTTTTAGGCGTTTTAGGGGTTGCTGATCATTTTCTACCTTCTTCTGTGGGGGTAAAATTGGGAAGTGGGGGTTGTAAAACTTAAAAGGTTGTTGTATTTATAATAGGCTATCCATTGAACTGTGAAAGAAAGATCTAGCGGCATGACACACTTTTTTCTGATTTGGTGGGCGATGATTTGGATGCAAGGGATGTCAGATTATAATAGTTTCATGCTTTGGGAAAATAATAAACTGATACTGAAAGTACTGAGTCAATCAACTTGACTTCATTTTATATTATCGACTTACAATGATGAATGGGTCATTCTCACCCTATTCATAATACTATACGGATTATGAAACTTTTTAGTCTTTTATGTGTGATGCAACTTATAACTTTAAAGGTTAATGGAGGATAGGTTGAACGAGGTGATATTTTTTTGTTCGTGGACAATTCTGACTAAACCAGAACATTTTACCTAACTTCAAATACGTTATTAGAGGTTAACAGAGAAAAGTAGTTTGTTTTACGGATATAGTTTTCCTTATATGTTCTAGGTGAATTTGCAATAGTTTTCCTCAAAATACAGTAAAGTCGCAAGAACTCATTCATACATGGATGGCGGCTTGACTCTAGTTTTGCTGCAATAGATGGCGCTGCGATTATTGTAACGGTTCACCCGTTTTCAAAATTATTTTTACATTATTTACTTGGCTACCATATACAAATAGTTTACAACTTCCACTTTTAGCTACTGCTTCCTCATTATACTAGTACATTTTTATAACTATTTTGCTTCTCACCCCTACCTTTTTCCCATCTCTACTTTCTTTCAAATGGAACGATATTTATATTACACCGCCTGCGCATATCTAATGAGTGGGGATATGCTCTTGCTCTCCACCAAGGTTACCTTTTATGTCGAAACACATATCTCCTTCCTTTTGCGTTTTGAACTCAAACAGTTAACAGCTAACGTAATTATGTCTCTCTAAGACAATCTTTTGTGTCTGTGCCATTATGTCTTAATCAAGGTAATCATAACGATTTAATTACTAAGCTTTCCCATATTTTCATTGCTTCTGCATATTTATTTTAGGAATATGATTTTGTGTAGGAATGTGATTTTTCTGATTTATACATTTCTTTTCATGAACATGTGATGGCGATCATTTTAATCCTTAAATATCAAGTCAATCATATTTATTAATTACCTAACAAAAGATTCGCTGAACACTACTCTTTGTTTCTAGCCATATATTTTTGTGTTAAGATGCCTTATCTTGTGTGTATTTAATGTTTCACATTTTTTTTATGACATTCCTTACGTAAAAATACCTAGCACTCAGATTTGCTAATTGAGAACGCAATGAAAAGATCTTTTGGACATTTTGGTAATTTTGTTTTACAAGGCGTGAGGAAAAAGTTTGTAAATTTTTGAACATACTTTGTACATTTATTTTATTTATCACTATATATCTGAAAAGATCCGGTAGGACTGAAAATGCAAAGTATTTAAGAATCTTTTTTTAAACTATTCGCTCTTGTATATATCTATATTTTTTTTTTAATCTTTACCATGTGAACATTTGAAAGTTATCTGCTTTTTGGCTTTTTAATTCCCCCATGCTACTTCATAGATTTGTTTCTGAAGTATATGAATGCAATTTATCAAAATGTAAGAACGCATGAAGATCCATACTTCAGAAGCAGATCGTGAAGTCCTGTGAACTTCTCCACAAGGTGCTAATACCAGCCATAACTCTTTCACAGGAGAACCACCCTTTTTTGTCGGGGTGCCACAACGAAGACCTAACTTTTTTGGCGGGGTGCCTCAATGAAGACCACTTTTCTTGGTCGGGGTGCCACCATGAAGACCTAACTTCTTTCTTGGTCGGGATGCCACAATGAAGCCACCTTCTTGTCGGGGTGCCAGAATGAAGACCAGCTAACCTTTTGTCGGGATGCCACCATGAAGACCACCTTTTTGTCGGGGTGCAACCACCAAAGCCACCTTCTTTTTCTCGGGGTGCCAATTTGGGGACACCACACCTTTGGGGCACCACCTGAACTCCTGAAAAAGCCAGCCTTCTCTGGAGCACCACCTTCCTTTCGGAAGGGCACCACTACCAGGACTTCCCTTCGAGATAAGTTCTTTTTAAAAAAAAATAAAATGTACTGCATTCATATATATACTAAAATAAATCTTTATTAAACCATTGTTGTCCTAGTTTTCATTTCTTGGCGGCTAACGAGACTCACACATTCACGCACACACGCACGCACCTACATACCCTAGTCTCATGCAAACTGATTGAGCTACTGGTTGCTATGTGTAATGAAAGTGTTGGCTGGTCATACATGACCAAGCAACATTTTTATTGTTACAAATTGGCGCTGCCAACGTGTGGCCAGACATGGGTATGTCTGGAGTTGTGCGTTGTGAGTCTTGGAGCTGTCTTGAGGTGAAAATTGGACAACATTTTCAAAATTCCATTTCGGCTCATTGACTCAAAATTCCATTTAATAATTTTTTTTTTGAATGCAGTACTTTCATTTGGCATATATATTTTATTATTTAATTTCCTTAACTATTATCAGCTTATTTTTTTTTATAGTTTTCAGGGTAATTGTTGTACCAAATTTTCTATTTTCAAAATTTTTTTATTGAGGTATATTTGAAGTTATTTAAATTTTTCTATTGATTTTTGTCTATTAGTATATTTTATTTATGACTGAGATTTGATTTCCTAATGCGTTATTTTTTGTACTGTCTTGAGACATTTCGCGTATGCGTTAATTTATAAATCTGAGCGTATGTTGTAAATGTTTCTCTAAGATATCTGGCGTTTGGATATTATTCACAGGTCATAAACACTTACCTAGAGTTTTTGTATGGTTTTTTGTAGCTATACATTTTGTGTGGTATTTGGACAACAATTCACTACATTTTTCTTTGGTAATTTCCTATTTAGGTACATTCATTTTGTAGCTCATTTATAGTTGAACATTTTCATAAGCTGACTTTAGTTTTTTGCTATTTATAGAAGGGTGGTTATATATGTGCAATTATATACTTGCATATATATTTAATTTTCTTGGTTAACACATGAATTGAGGCACACACACATGAAATATATTGATACTTCAAAAAAAAAAAAAATTTTTTTTGAACTTTCATTAAGCAAATTCTAGTCTTTGTTTTTTGTTATGATTGTTTTCATTCTGGAGTTTATCTATATATAGTTGTTTTATCTGGCAAATATTTTTGATATTAGAGCATTTTAGTCTCTGTTTTGTTTTGATTGAAAGACTGATATAAGGGCAGTCATATTTGTTGAGGCCAGATAAATAATTTTAATCCTTTAGTGTCACTCCAGAATATTAATTTCCTTTTCGAGAACATACATGCCCAAGTAGTTTTTTTTGCTGAACTGTTTGATACTTTTAGTTTTTTTATCTTGTCGGGTTTTGACTTGTCCTTTTTCTATTTAATCTCACTTAAACGCAACAATGCCTCTCACTAAACTAAATGTTAATGACTTGATGTCAAGTGAGTTGGCATACGAAATAAAAATTAGAGGCTTGGAAGTTCCTAGCACTATGGATGATAAGCGAAAAGTTTTGCGTGGTCTGCTATCACAAGAGCAGCACGGTAGAAGTTTTTCTGAAACTTCAGTTTTAATTCCCTTTGATGAGGATAAAGATGATATAATACTCACTTTCAATAAACATGAAGATATGATATCTCAATTTTCTAGTGGCTATGATTCAAGTGAACATCGCAGGATTTGTACTCGATTGTTGCACTTAGCAAATAGAATTGATCGTCTTGCTCCTTCTTCTGATGAGGAAGTGACACAGAAGTCTCGATTTAAGACACAGCTTGTGATTGCGGAATCAAATCTTTTGGCCAAGCTCGAACCTCCCACGGGACATTCATCACCAGTTCCCGTGCCTGCCACTGTTAATCCGACACAACCTGTTACTACTGTAGCAGCTTCCTTGCCTCCCTTAGCAATGAATCCTCAGCCTTATTCTCCTGCTAGTTTTTCTCAGCAGAAGAAAATTCCTATTTTTAAATGGAGGATTAGGAAGTTCAATGGCAAAACGTCTGTCATTGAGTTTCTTGAATTGATTCAATCTCTTATGGCTTCTCGAGGTTGTAATGAGATGGATCTATATGCTGCTGCAGGTGACCTTTTTGAAGGCATAGCATGGACTTGGTGGCATAATGGTTCTGTTAGGGGTGCTTTTCATGATTGGGGTGATTTGGTGCGTCAATTAAAGGATGCTTTCCTTAGAGACAACTACGACATCAACTTGATTGATGAAATTCGTAGACGCAAACAAGGTCAGCGTGAACCTGTCATAACTTTTATTGCTTTTATGGAGTCTCAGTTCAATAGACTCACCAGCAACCCATTCTCTGAAAAGGACATGGTTAACATCATTCGCAGAAACTTGTTGCCAGATTATGTTAAGTCACTAGCACTTCATGATATCTTGACGTTCGGACAATTAACTTCATATTGTAGGAAGTTAGAGGATTCCTTTCTGACATGTCAACCTGTCAGTAGATCCGATTATAATCCTAACAATGATACATCTTTCCCTGTTCCTAGAAAACCAGTAGTTTGCTGGAATTGCGAAAAACTTGGGCATTCCTCTCAGCAGTGTAGATCTCCCCGTATTAAGTTTTGTTATGAATGTGGCATGAGAAATGTCACAAAATCAACTTGTCCCTCTTGTTCAAAAAACGTACAGAGACAGGAAGTTCCCGCTTTGACTCCTGGGCCTTCCCATGTACAGAACAAGGGAGTCACCTTTTCGGATCCCAATACGAAGGGCAAAGCCACTCCAGGGTTGATGATCAAATCACAGAAGTAGATATTGCTAGGGATTTTCATGTTGATACACCTGACTTAGATTTTGGTAAATATTTTTCAGACATAGATACTAGGGAACCACAAGTGACTTCTAATGTCAAAGTTAAAAATTCTGTTGAACCTTTATTTGTGAGTAAGAACAATGATAATCGTCCATATCTTTCAATTAGTATAGATAATGAAAATGTTACAGCTTTGCTTGATAGTGGTAGCAACGCTAACATTCTTGGGTCATCTGGACTATATTTATTGAGCAAATTGAATCTCAAGATTGACTATAACACAGCTTTACAACTGACTACGTCCGATGGTCAGATTCAAAATATTTTAGGTTTTGTTTACTTTCCAATCACTTTTAATGGTGAAAATCATAAGATTAAAGTTTTGATTGTCCCAAGCATTTCACATAAGCTGATTTTGGGAATGGAATTTATTTTGCAGTTTAAGCTAAATATAAATTTTGGAAACTTCAGTTATGACACTTGTGCTGTAAATCTTATTCAAGGGATGGATCAATTGTCTGATAAGCAAAAGGAACAGCTGTCAGAAGTTATTGAACTTTACAAAGATATTGCTCCCTCTGATAGCATTGGCTGCACTCACTTATATACTCATCATATTGATACAGGTGATGCCAAGCCTATCAGACAGAGACAGTATCCTCTTCCATACATGATGGAAAAGGCTCTTCACAAAGAGATTGATGAAATGCTTGCGATGGGCATTATTGAGCCTTGCCAGAGTGCATGGAATTCACCTTTGTGGCTTGTGAGCAAGAAAGATGGCTCCTACAGAGTCTGTTTTGATGGTAGGAAGCTAAATTCTGTCACTGTACCAGATGCTTATCCACCTCCTTTGATAGAGACAATAATAACTCGAGTCAGGGATGCTAAATATCTATCATCAATAGATCTAAAATCTGCATTCTTCCAAATTCCATTGGATGATGAATCAAAACTAAAAACAGCTTTTTCAGTCCGTGGAAAGGGAATGTATTGCTTTCGCAGACTCCCTTTTGGTTTATCAAATAGCTCAAGTGCCATGTGTCGCTTGTTAGACATGGTTATTGGTCCTGATCTTGAACCTTATGTATTTTACTATCTAGATGATATCATAGTAGTAAGTGCTGACTTTTCTACGCACCTTAAAGTTCTTAAAGAAGTGTACATACGTTTGAAAAATGCAAACTTAACAGTAAATTTTGATAAATGCCACTTTGCTCGTTCATCTCTTACGTTCTTAGGCTATGTTGTTGATGAGAAGGGTCTTAGAACTAATCCTGAAAAAGTATCAGCCCTTTTATCCTACCCTACACCACGGAATACAACCGAAATTCGCAGATTGATTGGCATGTTTAGTTATTATCGTCGTTTTCTCAAAGACTTCAGTACAATAGCTTCTCCAATTACAGATCTATTAAAGAACCGAAAGAAAGGTCAGTCTGTCGCTTGGACACCCGAAGCTGCTGAGGCTTTTGAGAAGATCAAAGGCTTGCTGACTACTGCTCCCATTCTTGCTAGTCCAGACTTCACTAAGCCCTTTTCCATTGTCTGTGACGCTTCGGATTCTGGAGTTGGTGGTGTACTTTTCCAGGAGGAACATGGTTTAGAACATCCCATAGCGTACTTTAGTAAGACTCTCAACACGGCCCAAAGAAAATATTCCACCACAGAAAAAGAACTGCTTGCAGTTTTGCTAAGTATAGAACATTTTCGCTGTTATGTTGAACATACAAAATTTAATGTTATCTCTGACCATTCATCTTTGCAATGGATTCAAGGTCTTAAAAATCCTTCACCTAGATTGTCTAGATGGTTATATCGCCTTTCACCATATAACTTTAAAATTATCCATCGCAAAGGCAAAGAAATTCCTGTTGCCGATGCTTTATCTAGAGTACATGAAGATATAGATGTTTCAATATTAAATTTAAATGAGTTAACTCCAGATAAGTGGTATCGAAAAATGATTAGCAAAGTCAGTAATAAACCAGATTTATATCCATCGTTTAAAATAGAAAATAATATTCTTTACAAACACATTTTATCTGACGATCCTCTTTCAGAGACATATACTGATTGGAAAATGGTTGTACCAACGCCTAATAGGTTAAAACTTTTAAAATTGTATCATGATGATTCGACTTCAGGTCATTTAGGAGTTTTCAAAACAATGTCTAGGTTATCAGCTCTATATTATTGGCCAAAGATGAGACAATCAGTGAAAATATATGTAAATTCATGCAATAAGAATCATGTTAACATCAACCAGAATATTTTAGATCCAAATTTAGTACAAAAGATGCCTGAGATTTATTCCAAAGTTCAAGACCGAATGCGACGTTCTTATGAAGTCAACAAAAATCGTTACAATTTGCGAAGGAGAGATCTTAGATTCAATGTTGGTGATAGAGTTTTGAAACGTAATTTCATTCTTTCAAAAGCTGCTGATAATTTCTGTGCGAAGTTAAGTCCAAAGTTTATCCCCTGTATTGTTTATAGAGTAAAATCACCATTAGTTTATACATTGAAAGATTTGGATGGTAACATTATAGGAGATTTTCATGTCAAAGATCTTAAACCTGACAATAGTTTAGATATTAATGATACCTATATGGGTAATAATTCAAGTGATAGTTCTGATTCAGATGGTGATTGAGACTGGTTCAGAAAGTGATCAACACTATTCTTTGTTGTTGTTATTTAATGATTGACAATTCTGCTTATAAGTCCCAGTTACAAAAATTCATGCGCCCTGCTGTACTGGGCGAAGATGCGAGACGTCTGAAGGGAAAATGCACCGCCATTCTCACTTCAAGCGTCAGTGTCAGAGAAAGAATTAGCCAGCGCCCCTTAAAAATTCTAGGCGGCAGTAAGAGTCTGCCAATAGACCACTTAGGACATTTAACATCGTCTTCAACCTTTTGAACCAATATAGTCCAAAATTTTGTATGCATACGATTGTGACAATTTATTGTAATTTAACATCGATTTCCAAATTCTGATCAAATTTAAATTTAACCGTACTGAACATTTGTGAGCACATTCTTAAATTTTTACTGATATTTTTGATAGTTCTTAAAACTTTGATAAATCAATTTAATTTGTAGTATAAATTAATTACATTTTGAAGTATACTGTAACATGTTTTCAGAAATATTATTTGTTATGGAATTTTTTTTTCCAAATTTTGTGTTATAGAGACTGATGTAAGTCCTATGACGTTTCTTGGATCGAAAGCGCTTTTCTTGTATGCATTTTCTGTTCACTTGTCTGTCGTAATATGCATACTTATAAATCTGGCGTATTTTGGGCAGCTCTTGAAACCTCTGGCGTAGAAGAAACACTTTTGATATGGTACATTGTAATGTACTTTGTTTGTTGGTAGATTTCTGAAATCCTATGTTCATTTATGCCATGTCATGTCATTTCAACTTTATGTAAATTTTTGAATTTTTACTTATGAATAAGATCATCCCTGATCGTTGCTGTCCTCTTTAGTTATCCTGGTATGCGTTTCTATAAATCTGCAGCGTACTTGAAATAGCTTTTGTAGGTTTGCGATTTTCATGTGTGATTCGTTTTCATGGTACTTGTTCAATGTTCATTATAGTAGATTTCTTATGACTTTAAAATCACTTTAAAATTTACGGCTTTAAAAAAAAAAGATTTCACTTAGCTCTCATGAACGAAATTACCCCTGATTGTCTCTATCCTCTTTAGTTATCCTGGTATGCGTTTCTATAAATCTGCAGCGTACTTGGAATGACTTTTGTAGGCCTGAGATTTTCATGTTTAGTTTCTTTCATATGTTCTGTTTATCACAGTTTAGTTTTTTTAAATCACTTTTAATTTATAACTTTACGATTTTCGCTTTGCACTCATAACTTGATATGAGTTTGTTACAATTTTAGTAATCTGATATTTGATGGATTAAAATCTTGGTAACATTTCTTGAAATTTTGCATTTAATCTTCGCTTTTTGCTTATTTGAACTTTTAATCCACTTAGATCCTTGTGCTGACATGCTCACAAATAGTTCAAGCTTTTGATTATTGTTATTGTATTGGCTTATACAATTTTTAAAAGATTTTTCTTGATTAGATCTTAAACTTACACTGATGTTTGAATTTTTTTTTGGAATCAACTTATTAATGAACATTAGATCTGTGATACTTATTTCACTTAAGCAATTTTGCCTACTTTAAATTGTCACATGTTGTATAATTTTCCCTAAATTTATTTTTGAATCCAATTTGAGGCATAAATTTTCGCTGAGTTTTCTTTTCAAATTTAATATGATGTATAAATTTTCCCTGAATTGATTTTTGAATTTGATGTTGTTAATCCTTTGTGGATTTATTCTTTTGAATCTAATAGGACACAACACTTCTTTGAACTTACTTCGTTGTTTATTATTTGAAAAATTTCATGTATTTGACTTTGAAATGATATTACTCAAGTACTTATGTTTGATTACTTTTTTCTTTGTAGTCTTAATTTAGACTGCTGGCGCCCAACATTTTTTTTGTTGATCACTGAATCATAATGCTCTTTATCAAATCAGAACATTACTGGATTTTAGCAAGATCTTTTATCGAATCAGAACATCACTGGATTGCAAATTTTTTTATTGAATCAGAATATTACTGAATTATAGTTAGTACTTAGAAATTATTTTGATCAAAATTTAAATTTTATTTTGGGTTATCATAGAAGCACTTATGGTGTTACAATTTTTTTTCATTTAATATTTCATAAATGGAAATAGTTTGGTCTTATACTTATGCTTTAGAGATCTGAATTTTCTCTTATGTCTGTTCAGTGGAATATTTTACAATCTTTTGTTGAGAATATTAAGGGTATTCCAGTTTCTTTTGAGTAGTACTTACGCTTGCATAGGGTATTTAGATTTTTTTTATAGGCAACAACCTTGTAGTTATTTTAGAGGCCATTTCAATGGTACGTGTTGGCGAGTGTCAATACGACAATCTTTATTGATACTGGACCTGGAAGGATAGTTGTGGGGGGTGACAAAGGGTAGTCAAAATTCTCTGAGGAGACTTGACACACACCTGATGTCACTACTGCAATGTATCTGAGCTCCTTCTTCAGGTCGTATGCGGCAGAGCGCCAGCAGCATTATTGAAATGCTAACCCATTCATTGAGTCGCCTGGAGGCAAGCTTCACTTGTCCTCTTTTCAGTCTAGTGACTACTATAAGTTCACTCTTGCTGTTGCAGGCAGCAAGTAAAACTGTGTTCTTTTTTCTTTTTTTTCCTGCCCTAGAGTCTTCATGACTTGGTTCACTTGTTGTGGGGGCGTGGTAGCTTCTGCAGTCCTCAGCTGACAGACGACTGGTGGATGTAGGAAGATTCTACGGCGCAGTTTTAAGATCGATCAGCGAAACGAATCTTTCTAGCCAGTTGGGTACTCTGGATGCTGCTGCATCCTTTGCACCTCGTGTAGCCGAGTCTTGAAACTCTTTGTCTTTTGTCAAAGTTTTGACGAGTTTTTTTTAGGTCTTAAGTATATTAGGGTTTGATAGGTTGAGTACATTTGTTTTTTTTACTTCACAATTTATTACCTTCATTGTGTAGTACATATTCAGTGCAGCTTCACTGCACTTTTAAGCGAGTTGGTGCTATAACCATCCCTCTTGTTTGGTAGACTTGAGGCTATCTCTTTTTCTTCCCATTTCTCTTCCAACATTTTTGTTTTCTACCCGCGTCTTCTTGCTCTTTCATGCACCTTGATAGACTTTGTAGGTTGTAGATTACTACAAATTCTTGAGATTTGCATGGGAAGCACGAAAACATAATCTGACTTTGTTATCAGGACAAATGGTTGATTTTGATCCCTCAGTGATAACTTTAACTTTACTCTCTTTAAAAAAAAAAAAAAATTCTCGAATGCTTCTCAAATTTTTTTTTCGTTAAGTGGGGCCGAGTGTAACGGTTCACCCGTTTTCAAAATTATTTTTACATTATTTACTTGGCTACCATATACAAATAGTTTACAACTTCCACTTTTAGCTACTGCTTCCTCATTATACTAGTACATTTTTATAACTATTTTGCTTCTCACCCCTACCTTTTTCCCATCTCTACTTTCTTTCAAATGGAACGATATTTATATTACACCGCCTGCGCATATCTAATGAGTGGGGATATGCTCTTGCTCTCCACCAAGGTTACCTTTTATGTCGAAACACATATCTCCTTCCTTTTGCGTTTTGAACTCAAACAGTTAACAGCTAACGTAATTATGTCTCTCTAAGACAATCTTTTGTGTCTGTGCCATTATGTCTTAATCAAGGTAATCATAACGATTTAATTACTAAGCTTTCCCATATTTTCATTGCTTCTGCATATTTGTTTTAGGAATATGATTTTGTGTAGGAATGTGATTTTTCTGATTTATACATTTCTTTTCATGAACATGTGATGGCGATCATTTTAATCCTTAAATATCAAGTCAATCATATTTATTAATTACCTAACAAAAGATTCGCTGAACACTACTCTTTGTTTCTAGCCATATATTTTTGTGTTAAGATGCCTTATCTTGTGTGTATTTAATGTTTCACATTTTTTTTATGACATTCCTTACGTAAAAATACCTAGCACTCAGATTTGCTAATTGAGAACGCAATGAAAAGATCTTTTGGACATTTTGGTAATTTTGTTTTACAAGGCGTGAGGAAAAAGTTTGTAAATTTTTGAACATACTTTGTACATTTATTTTATTTATCACTATATATCTGAAAAGATCCGGTAGGACTGAAAATGCAAAGTATTTAAGAATCTTTTTTTAAACTATTCGCTCTTGTATATATCTATATTTTTTTTTTAATCTTTACCATGTGAACATTTGAAAGTTATCTGCTTTTTGGCTTTTTAATTCCCCCATGCTACTTCATAGATTTGTTTCTGAAGTATATGAATGCAATTTATCAAAATGTAAGAACGCATGAAGATCCATACTTCAGAAGCAGATCGTGAAGTCCTGTGAACTTCTCCACAAGGTGCTAATACCAGCCATAACTCTTTCACAGGAGAACCACCCTTTTTTGTCGGGGTGCCACAACGAAGACCTAACTTTTTTGGCGGGGTGCCTCAATGAAGACCACTTTTCTTGGTCGGGGTGCCACCATGAAGACCTAACTTCTTTCTTGGTCGGGATGCCACAATGAAGCCACCTTCTTGTCGGGGTGCCAGAATGAAGACCAGCTAACCTTTTGTCGGGATGCCACCATGAAGACCACCTTTTTGTCGGGGTGCAACCACCAAAGCCACCTTCTTTTTCTCGGGGTGCCAATTTGGGGACACCACACCTTTGGGGCACCACCTGAACTCCTGAAAAAGCCAGCCTTCTCTGGAGCACCACCTTCCTTTCGGAAGGGCACCACTACCAGGACTTCCCTTCGAGATAAGTTCTTTTTAAAAAAAAATAAAATGTACTGCATTCATATATATACTAAAATAAATCTTTATTAAACCATTGTTGTCCTAGTTTTCATTTCTTGGCGGCTAACGAGACTCACACATTCACGCACACACGCACGCACCTACATACCCTAGTCTCATGCAAACTGATTGAGCTACTGGTTGCTATGTGTAATGAAAGTGTTGGCTGGTCATACATGACCAAGCAACATTTTTATTGTTACATTATAAGCGAATTTTATTAATAATAGGGACCGTTTGCACGGCTCTTTCCAAAGGGTCAGTAGTAATACGTTAACGGCTATTTACGTCATCAAACGATTCTAACGTTGCGCTATATAGCGTATACAATTTTGACCTTTTGCATGCACCTTTGTTTATCGTAGCATCGAATAAGTGAAGTTCGTGCTATAGGTTGTTTTTGCATTGTTTTTATAGTCTTTGTATTGCAAATGCTCAGGAACAAGCTTATTTGGACGTCGTTATAATCAACACCTAACAATATAAGTTTTGCAGGATCACCGAAGTATGACATTTCACTCTCATGGTTCAGTTCCGTGATGATAACACGCTATTGCCGAAGACGCCTGATTTTGTAGCTTTTATTGGAAAATACTGCCAAATAAAATAAAAATTAAGTTGATTGATACAGTGCGTCCCACATATTACGATGATGCCAGTTTATTATTTTCCCACAGCATGAAGCTAGCTAAGATCCCCTTGCACCCAAATCATCGCCGCCCACCCGCCCTAAAGAAATGTATGCCTAAAGGTCTTTATTTCACAGGTCAATGCCTATTATGGAAACGACAAATTTTTGAGTTTTACGGCCCCCATCCTCCAACAACCCCAATTTCACCTCCACCCAAAAAAAGTAGAAAATATCAGGAACCCCTAAAACGTCTAAAAACGATGTTTGGGCTGCATTTATATTTTTAGCTTTTTGGTTATTGCAGCGCTACTACTGATATGTTTTCTAAAAATCATGCGTGTTTTTCATCCTCGCCAAGGCAATAACACTGTGTCGAAATTTCATTAAAATCAATTCGGTGTTTTCCAGGTAACAAGATACAGTACGACCTAAATCTAAAGCAATACTCGTATGTACGTACTTCAGACAATTCCCTTGGTTTCTGTAAAAGGGAAAGAAATGTTAGAAATGACCTAAAAAAGTGTATCATACCACTAGCTCTTTTTTTCACAGGCAATAGACAGCCTATTATGCCTATAACAAAGTTTTCACCTTTACAACCATTCACCCCCCACCCAAAAAAGGTAGAAAATGTTCAGGAACCTCTAAAACACCTAAAACGAAGTTTTAGATGTTTCCATATTTACTCTGCCACTGACACGATTTCTAAAAGTCATAAATGTTTTCCATCCTCGCTACGGTAATAAAAATGTCTCAAAAATCGATCCAATAGTTTTTTCGCTACACAATACAGATCAGAAGCAGTACTCGCATGTATATGTTGGGCGCAAAGTGCAAAAAAGGGCAATAACCGAAACTTCTGCCCAAACCTAGGTTTGAACTTCTTAAAATAATCAAAGTCCGAAGTTGAATCCGGTTTCGCAATTTGACTGTTTTCAAGTACCCAAACCCAGGTTTGTACATTTAGGAAACGCCCAAAGCTCAACAGTTAATTAAAGAGAATTTTTTAATTTAAATTTCTAGAACCGCTGGTTGATAGTAATATAATAGTTACGGAAACAGTTTAATCTTACGTAATGTATATTTCAAACAAACACATAGGTACAACGATATGAAATAACTATGTTATGAATGCTTACCATGGAAATCCGAATAATTTAAAATTTTTCTAAGGGTATAGGATATGACAAAAAACAGAATGGAACGAATCGCATTAATGAAAAAATGACCAACAATATAAGACTAACTTGACAGAAGGACGTTTATTAATTTCTGCAACTTGACGATGGATGACATTTTGAGTTGCATTCTACTCCTTTCTTAAAACAATTGCATCTCTTGTTTCGGCAGTTATTTCTACACCCGAATCTCACAAAATCTTGCTTTGACAGAGATTCTACAGCAGCCGCAGGCGCAGTTCTCAGCGGGAACTCCTTTTTTCCTCTGGACATTTTTTAGTTCCATGAAGTTTTGGTCTGCTATTTGAAATGTATTTCTTATGCATAATGACAGAGATCGATGTCTTCTTTCCATCTCATAACAACGGCCATTACGTTTCTGTTAGAAGCTTGCCCACTGTCAACCACTGTCTACGTTTGGAATTTTTATCAAAAGGCTTTGCCCAAAGCTAACTGGAGGAAAACACGTGGCAACCGACAGTGCTGCTGTGCAGTCGCTGCAGAAGTCCATCTCATATCCCAATACATTTCAAATTACACAATCATTATCAATCACCGTTCTTTCGAGCTTTGGTTGTTTTGTAGTTGCACAACCTAGGTTTGTCTATTCGAAAACGACCCAAATGCGAGATTGAATTTACGTTTGGGCTTTGGTAATTTCAAAACGTCAAAACCTAAGTTTGAGCAAAAATTCCGGCCAGTGGCCGTTTTCGTTCTTTGAGCTCAACATATACGAGTACATCAGAAAATTCTATGTCCCTTGCTTTCTGTAATAGGCAAAGCAATGTTTGAATGGACCTTAAAAAGCGTATTATGACGCTGGGTCTTTTTTTCACAAGTTAGTGGACAGCCTGTTATGAATACAATAAATGTTTCAGTTTTACAGCCCCCATACCCCAACCAGCACAATTTTACCTCCACCCAAAAAAAAAATATATAAAACGATCAGGAACCCCAAAAATGCTTAGAAACAAAGTTTAACGAATATTCAATTTTATTTTGTTTTTCGCTATTTGCTCCTATGCACGGATTTTCAAAATTATAGGAACATTGCCTACTACGACCCCACAGCATATCGCTACCCAAATTTCATCACAATCCATGTAGCGGTTACTGAGATTATGAGGCTTTAAAAACACGTACAGTCAGACAGGCCGACAGACAGGCAGACTGACCGACGGACAGAGCGACAGACAGACAGGCTGACCAACGGAAATGCTGATATTATGAAACGTCCAAAAAGCGTATTATCCCGAAATCGAAAATTTTCGCGATCACAATACTCCCCTCACCTGTCGGTGTGGGAAATAAAATAATGGAAGATGATCAGGAACATCTAAAACACACAAAAACCAAGTTGGTAGCCATTCTGAGAATTGTTGTTTTTTGACAATTATTACGTCGCCAATGCACCGTTTCAAAAAAATATATCAGTATCACCTATTATAACAGCGCATTTATCATCGGTGCAGCGGTTATTGAGATTACGCGAGTATAAGCATGGCAACAAACAGACAGGTAGTGTGACAGACAGACTGGTGGAAATATGTAACAAAGTTATTGGAGATCTCCAAAAACGTATCAAAAAAACATATTACCTAAAAATCGAAAGTTTTTGCGATTACCATACTCTCCTCACATTCGGTGTGGGAAGTAAAATTGTTAAAGTTTCCTAAAACTCAATCGCCCAGTATCTATGCAAGCTATGACAAAATACCACCTGGCGGTACAAACAGGATCAGAACTGTCATTTAGCCCAGTGTCCAAGTCCAATTGCATCAGGGCGGCTTTAATTACGAGTTAAAATGGATTACGCCATAAGGAAGTAGCCAGCACGCTTTCCTAATTGACTTTGAGTTTGGATAGCAGCTGGATCGAAAGGATATTAATCTGTAGAGCTATTCTCAAACCTCGGCATCAGAAACGAATGGGCGTTATGCACAGAAATCATGCGGACATCTCCTTGAAGTTATTTTTGAACTAATTGGTAATTGCAACGGTAAGACTTTGTTTTAGCGAAAATCGAAATAAGAATCGAGCATGGTGTTAAAGGACTCGATTTTTTACATCCTGAGTCGGAGGAGATCACTCCCAGACCGAGGAAATGTTCTGGTGAAGAACTATGGCATTCTGAAGTTTCATTATCTAACCTAACTTGGTCAAACTGGTTGAGGTCATAATGAGTGTTAATCGAAATATTCCGGTGAAAATCTGCGCCACTTTGTAATTTGAAAATTTTTATACCTTACCTAACCAAAGCAGTCGAGATGAAAAGGGATGTCAATCGACTCGGCTTGCTGTCCTGACTCGAACTCCATCAAACATAGACTGAAGAAAAATTTCTGTTGGTTCTATATAGGAAATCAAGCCAAAGAAAGTCTTCTGGGGCCTACCAGGACCTAGACCTGGTAAGGATGAGCTCGCAGAACCTCTCTAGTGTTCTTCGTTCGGGCGGATTTTGGTGTTATTATCTGGGAGAGCTCACTCGAACATCGCACGTGATAGAGTCTGTAAAATAGGGACATGTTGGCTACCCTTCTTCGATGTTCCACGCTCTGGGGTTCCTTTGCGAGGTTAGGCCTATCGATTAGTCTAATTGCTCGCTTCTGGATAGGTGGTGACCCTCCATTTCCACAGTTGGTAGGCCAACGTGAGACTTCCTTGTCAGTGTTGTTGCCTGCGTTTTCTGCACGCTAAACTGTACTTCATCTACTAATCCCCACTAGACAATTATTTTGATCTGGAGTGATAGGCAGCAGCTCTTTGATGTACAACGGAAACCGTGTAGGGGATGGGACAGATCGCTGAGGAACATCGGCGTTCATTAAAAATACGTCTGCTGAACAGCCTTCGACTACAACACACAGAGATCGGTCGTCCAAGATGCTGACGTTACATTGTTGTTACATTCTTTGCCGCTTTTGCTGTCATTCTCTTGATATGCTCTCTTAAAGTCTTCGTGTGATGCCTAGGTACACAACGGATTTTTTTGGTTCAAGCCGCTCTGCTCTGATCTAAACCTATGCTGTCCCTCTTGGCTTTTGAACCACGTAGAATAATTGCCTCCAATTTCTGTGGGACCAGCTCCAAGTCGTGGTTCCTCATACAATTATAGCTATCATCTATAGGTAGAAGAGCCTTATTTGTTATGTGTTTGAGTATCATCTCATCACAAGCAACTTATATAAGAGCCAGGTTATCTGCATATACTGCTGCTTTTATGTAACCGGGCGTTTCATAATAGAGGCCCCAGAGCGGAGCTTTTTGCACCCCGGTCGTCATACTGCAATGCTAACTGTCCTGGGGACAAGGTAACTGCTGACTGCATTTCGCAGATATCTAGGCATGTCGCGTCTTTTCAGTTGTTCCATGATCTTGCTCCAAAAGGCTGAGTTGAGCGCATTTCGTACGTTAAACGCTACCAATGCGCACCAAATTACGAGTCCCTTAGTTTTGGTAACAGGCAAGGCAATATTCGGATGGGTCTAAAAGGTGGTTTACGTCGCCGCTAGGTGTTCCTTCACAGGTCAGTGGACAGCCTATTATGAATACGACAAACTCTTCAGCTTTTCAACCCACCACCCCCCCATCCACCCCAATTTCACCCCCACCCAAAGAAAAAGTGGAAAATCATCAGGATCCTCTAAAATGCTTAAAAATGAAATGTGAGCTGTTTTTATATTATTTCTACGCCATCACTGGCACGATTTATAAAAACCATATGCATTTCCATCATCACCACGGTAATACTGTGTCAAAATTTCATTGAAATCAATTCAATAACTTCCGCGTTACATAATACAGAACGATCCAAAGTAATACTCGCAAATTCCTTTGGCTCCTGTGATAGACAAGGCGATGTTCGGATGGGTCTAAAAAATTTATTTATGTGGCTAGGTCTTCCTTTACAGGTGGAGTAGATAGTCTATTATAAATGCAACAAGTTTTTCAATTTTACAGCCTCCCAACCCCCAACCACACCAAACTTCATCCCACCCAAACAAAAGTAAAAAATGATTATAGCTGCGCAACCACCAATACGATTTCTAAAAAGCATACGCATTTTACATCTTCGCTACGGTAGTAATACTGTATCAAAATTTCATAAAAATCAATTCAAAATTTTCCACAATACACAGTACAGAACGATCTAAATCAATACTCGTATGTGTACATCAGAAAATCCTAGGTCCTTGGTGCCTATAATAGGCAAAGCAATGCTCGGATGGACCTAAATAGGTGTGTTATGCCACCAGATCTTTCTTTCGCAGGTCAATGGATATACTATTATGAATAATACACATTTTTCAGTTTTCAACCCCCTCCCCTCCCACACCATCCCAATTTCACCCTCACCCCAAAATGATCAAGAACACGTAAAACGCCTAAAAACAAAGTTTGAGAAATATCTGACATTTTTTGTTTTTTGCTAATTGCTCCGCCGCCGCCGCCCATGCACCGATTTCCAAAATTATAGGAGCGTTACCTTCTGCGACACCACAGCATATCTCTACCAAAATTTCATCACAATCCATGCAGCTGTTGCTGAAATTACTAGGCTAGAAGAACGCGGCTGGCGATCACAATACTCCCCTCACCTATCGGCGTGGAAAGTAAAATTATAAAATCAGTAATGTACAGAATCTATACCACTTTTTCACATTTACGAGTTGTCGCTTTCTGGCTAATGTGCTCCTGAATGCATTCAAAACTTCGGAAAACAGTTTTCATTTGCGTTTCTTGAAGTAAGAAATAGCGTCGTAATATATCGTGTGTCGCATGCCGATTTGATTACCTAATACAGCTAAAGACCACCAGTACATTGTAGGCTTATCTTTTGTTGTCTAGGGTATGATTGACGAAAGACGACAGCCTCGAATTTATACCGTTTTATTGGTACAATTTACAAGCAGGAGTCACAAATATATATGGTCACAGCTCACTGGTAACAATGAATGGGTTTGCTTTTCCATCCACGATCTTCACAGCTTTCGTCTCGGCTTTCTGATCAACGAGAAACGTCTAATCGGTCTAATCGTCTAATACGTAAATCTAGGAGTCTATGGGATTATTAGATGTCACGTCTCGACACAATAAATCCTACCTACTACCGGACCGTCTGTCGCGAAGTCGTCTAATCGTCTATCTCGTCAAAGAAACGGTGAACAATCTCGATTAACTTCCAATTTCTTCCCGTCTACCGTGCGACTACTGATCTCGACTAGCGATGTCGATCAACTGTCAAAATCATTGAATCATTGACACCCGTATGCACCGTAAGTCAATTGCGCGATTAGTTTCGTAAACCTGGATTAGATTGCTTATTTACTATGCACCGCAAACTGACAATTTTGACACTGTCACTGTCAAAACAATCTTGCGAACACAACCTTGCCGTATCTTCAATCTGGATTAATTAATCTCTTGACGGTGCATGGCTAGATGTCAAAGATTAGCAAAACGCGATTAGGGAACTAGGATTAGAATCGCCAAACGGTGCATACGGGTGTCATCATTCTAGAATGTTAGCGAATTGCGGGGTGGCGTGGTAGGTCTAAACTGCGGTAGTTCTAGACTTCCGTTTAGGCAAAACATAGTACCAGTGGCGTAACTCTGAGTTTTTATTCGCGCGGCTCCAACAATATTAAAGCAGAGACTAATCTTAATTTTATTGTTGTCATAATAAATTCATAATAAATAGTTTAAGTAGATATACTGAGTTTTTTGGGAAATTTCGTCAGATTTCGTCAGACAATACATATAAATCACTCCAAAACAGGAAGCACTATGTAGTTATGAATAAGGTTGATCTATGATAGTCTACAAGAAAAATTTAATGTCTGCAAAAGCCTCATAAATGCATAAAAAAATGACGATGATTTGATTGCAAACAAAGAGATTGTTCTTGTTGGTTTTACAAGACGTCAAACGACGGAACGGTTCGCCCATATCCGGATCCATCAAAAAGTATTTAACTACTTTCCAACGATGATTAGATATTCCACAGTTATTAAACTTTCTCGTGAAGTTTGAGAACAGATTTTAGCATAGAAAAGCTACCTCGATCTTCGTGACTGAATCTAATTAAGCAGCTCTGCAGCTGACATCTTTATAGTCGGGACAATAGCTGCTTAATAAGGGCAGAGAATACTGCAATAAGTACAAATTGTTACACAAAAATATTCAGAACTTTTATATATAACAGTTTTGACATGCTCAAATTTACTGATGCAATTTAAATATATTTCAACTCAATGTTGAATTGAATGAAATAAGAAGAAAAATGGCATACGGGGTTTCACGACACATTCTCGATACTAAGAAACAATTTGGAATTACTCTATCCCCCTACAGTCAAATAACTACTATATATTTCATCATTCGGACCAAAGGTGCAAAGTATACTAATAGTCTTGCAATTATTTAGACATTATTTTTATATAGTACAAATTTATAAGATCTCTATATCAAAAATCAGTTAATATAAATTTGTTATTAATTTGACTCCATTGTAGTTACTTAATCAATCTGTCAACATCGCGTCTCTCAGCACTGACGTCTTAGAACTTTATGGTTCTCAGACGAATCAAAAGATATCACACAACCTAACCTAACCGACGAACACTGAGCACTTACATCACTGTCATTGTATCATCCTTTTGTGATGAAAGGTAAGGTTGTGTGATTGTAAAAGGCCACGCTGTTGCCATATTCCAATGTGGTCTCACATCTACCGAAACAGTTTTAACTAATTACTAAAATAATTGATTGATAACTAATACAAAAGACATCAACCCTATTTCTAATGCAATAATATAAACTGCATACTCCAAAGAAACCTTTTTAAACATTGTTTATATTTGTGCCCACTCTTAAAATATGTTTATTCTACCTTTGAATACAAACAAGCAGTAATCTGTTATAAGGTCCCGTGTTAAAATTATGATCTTTAATCGTTAATAACCTCCTCAAATGCTTGATAAGTAATGTTAATTTATTTAGGGTAGATACCTATGTGATTAAACTTATTAAAGATGAAAAAAAAATTCATCTACTAACCACTCTCGTTAACGAACGTCATTGAAATTGAAAAATAAGTATTTGTTGGCCCCATATATAGTTCTAAAATACTATTCTGATTATAACGAATGTTTCCAAATTTCGGATATGTTTAAATGTAGTCAAATATTTTTTACAATATAATTTTTGGTAACACATTTTTCAACATTCAATCTGCCTGTCACACATGAGTATAACCAAAAATTCCCACAATTTTACATAATTATCACTTTGTCGTAATCAAGTGGAAATTCTTTGCTACAGAAAAAAGTGTTCATTACATATTGTGCCTGTGAAAGGTATCTGCAGAATCTCCAGTAAGAACTAAACATTTAAGTTGAATGGTCAATTCGACATAGTTTGTCAAATGGTAATTTTCATATAGGTATAGTATAAGAATACTAATTTGATTACCTATTATCAGGTATATCATTCAAATCGCCAAAATTTTTATACAATGCAATGTGTTCGGTTATCCGTGTTGGAGCGTTTAGGGGGATAAAATACATAAATTTTTATCGACAAATCACCCCTCAGAAGTAGTTTTTCTCTCACCATAATAAAATGGCAGCCATTTTGCTTTTTGTTTAATTGATGCACGAGTGTTGTACTAATTTAGCCATAGCTACCTTTGCAGGGGTACTATAAACACAAAATAAGTATCATTACTATAGCGAAGCATGTAGACTATAAAATTGTGGCAAAAACTTTCCAAACTTCATTCCATATCAGGGCAAACAAAATTGTTAAAGCAGAATAATTATGCAATATTTTCCGTTTTCTTACAATTTCAGCTTTTTGAAAAAATCTAAACTGTTAACCTATAATTTTTTATTTCTAAGCGATAGTACATGACATTGCCTAAAAAAATAGATGTTCATCTTCGCCCTGAGTAAAGTAGTTTAGAAGCTATGATGGTTTGAATATGACCCTTTATTGTCTGATCCGGCAGTTGAGAAGGCAATAATACAAAATAGTAGTCACGACATATATTGGGGTATTTTGGGAAAAAAAGAAGCAAATGTTACAACCATTGCTCGAAATGTCCTCCTTGGTGATGCAGACATGCTGTTTCTCTTACTGATACATGTTGCGCAGAGTGACTGGTCATCGCTTTGTCATTCCATAATTAATTTCCAACTTGAATAATTTTGCTAATAAGCTCCTCACGTGTATTTGGCACGTCGACATGATCTTTCTGTTTCTTTCTGGCTACATGTTTCGCTATCAAATGAGAGAGACTTATTTTGTTCTTGTAGTACCTCTACATAGGTAGCTGTGGCTAAATTAGTACAACACTCGTGCATCAATTAAAAAACAATATGGCTGCAATATTATTATTTATCCCTCAAAAGGCTCCGACACCGATTACCGGACACATTGTATATGTTAAGCTGGTTTCAGCTTTTCGATGCAATAAGTAAAATGGAATATTCGCCTTTAAATTTGTGGTGTTCCGTGATCAAATAGTTCACATAACTTGAATCGGTATATTGATTTACAAATGATGTTTTATATTGATTAATCCGTTTCTGGGAAGTTCTTTCTGTTTGACCAACCCAAAATTCATAGATAGCATAATAAATAAAAAAAATGGAGTCAAGTTAATTGACTCAGTACTTCCCACACATAATGATGATACCATTTTATTATTTCCCATTGCATGAAGCTATAGTCTGGAATCCCCTTGCAAATAAATTATCGCCCACCCGCCCGCAAAAACAAAATCCAACACAAAAACCCTCGTAAATAGTTTCTTGCATCTCCCTCCTCATGAACTAGGATGCCACAGTTTTTTTCTGCATGCTTCAACTGGACGATGCGAAACAAACCCGTCTAAAAACGAAGTTTGAGCTGATTTTATATTTTTGGTTTTTTGATTATTGCTGCGCCGCCACTGACACGATTTTTCAAAAAGAGTGTCGTTTTTCTCGCCGCGGTAATAAATTCTACGCCAAATTTTTATTAAAATCAATTCAATAATTTTCGCTTTAAGCAATATACATAGAACGAAATAAAGCAAAACTCGTATGTACAAGGTGTCCCATTTTGGGCTCTTTTACGGGGTATCTCGGTTATTTTTGAAGATAGAGAGTTGCGGTTTTCGCTACAGTGTACTACTTTTGTGAAACTAAAGATGCCGTCAACAAAATTATCATGGCCCTCTTGGAAATCGAAAACTATCGATTTTGAGACCACCCTCGTATCTCAATTGTCTTTTATCTTATTGAGAAGTTTAGAATAGGGCCTTATATAATTTTTTCTATACAATCGAGTGGTGTAGTTTGATATTTTGATACTCTAACCTTTTTTCAGTTATGAAGCAAACATATATTTTTTTAAATGGCACACCCTGTATATTATTTTTTACGTTAATCGGAAATAATTCAAGATTTTCAAAAATATATCGTAGTATGAATTTTTTCTGAAAACTAAGCTCAAAATTTTATTTTTTATTTTCTTTGTAGCAGTAGGCCATGACTAGTCTATTAAAAACAATATCCAAGTAAACAATTATTAAGATACAAGATACTCGATACCTTTAAACTCAATTATTTAATTGTATTTTATACTCTATTAACTACTATTTGTGATAATGTTCAGTACCTCTAGTGTTACATTACTTAAAACCAAACATTATATCTGAATGAATCTGAATATCAACACGCTATTAAATTTGAATTTGAATCAAAATAAAAACTAAAAACATCGAGGAGCTTTTAGAGATGTTAGTTCAAGTTGGAGACTATTTTCTCGAATGCAAATCTGGCACAATTTCTTATTTTTTTAATGGCATTTAAAAGAATTATTGGTCTCCTTCGTGTTATGGCGATTGAAAATTCCCAAACTCGGATCCTGTGCAAATACTGAAGTATCTTAAACTTGTATGGATAGTAATTGTATTTTTTTTAGAATTATTTCTGCAGTTGATTTTTGTACCCCTACAGCTTCTTCTTTGTGCTTACAAGATGATGAATGCGTTGCTTCTATGTAACCTAATACGTTTGTTTCCTTTGGTCCCTATTCTGCTTGAAATAAGTTTTAGGGCATGCTTGAATAAAGGATCCGTACCCAACTATATTTATTTTTAGACGAGGAAATATATCTGAAAACGGTTGCTGTCTCTCTGGGTATCTAAGCTGCCATTATTATAGAAAATTGACAATAATTAAAATAAAAACAAAGAAAGAACAAGACTATATTTAATAAAAATACAATGAAAAGCTGACAGTCTCGCAAGTTTTTTACAGATTTGCTTTTTTGTTTTTAATGGATGAGTTATAGCCCACTATCTACTCAATATTATAATAACACAACATTCATCATTTTAATGAGACATTATTATTTAAAAAAAATGAATTTTGATTCTGTTTTTCTCGAATTTGAATAGGAAGTCTCTTGTAGAGTAATAACTGCTTAGATGCTTATTATTTATAGTTAATTAACCATGCTACAAATAAAGTAAAAATTGGAAAAATCAAATTTTGAGCATAGTTTTCAAAATAACTTAATACTTATATATATTTTTGAAAAGCTTGAATTATTTTCGATTGACATCAAAAATAATATATAGGGTGTTCCATTTAAAATATATATATGTCGGCTTCATAACTGAAAATTTGTTAGAGTAAGAAAAAATCAAACTGCACCACTGGATTGTACAGAAAAAATTCTGTGAGTTCTTTCTTTACACTACGAGGGTGGTCCCAAAATCGATAATTTTCGATTTTACCCTGTATCTCAAAAACTAAGAGGGCCATGATAATTTTATTGACGGCACCTTTAGTTTCACAAAAAAGTAGCATACTGTCGCGACAACCGCAACTCTCTATCTTATAAAATAACCGAGATACCCCGTAAAAGTGCCCAAAATGGGACACCCTCTACAGATCACAAAATTGGTTTCTGTAATAGGCAAGTCAATGTTCGGATAGACCTAAAAAAGTATAATATGCCGCTAGGCATTTCTTCTATAGGTCAATGGACAGACTATTATGAATACAACAAATTTTTCAGTTTTACAACCTCCCCCCCCAACCACCCCGATTTCACCCCACCCAAAAAAAAAAAAATGTAAAATGATCAGGAACCCGTAAGACGCCTAAAATCAAAGTTTGAGCTGTTTTTATATTTTTAGTTTTTTTTATTATTGCAGCGCCGCCACTGATACTATTTTTCCAAAACATAAGCGTTTTCCATCCTCGCTGCGGTAGTAATAGTGTGTCAAACTTTCATTAAAATCAATTCAATAATTTTCGCGTTACGCAATATAGAACGATCTGAAACAATACTCGTAAGTATACGTCACAAATTCTAAGACCCTTGGTTTTTATAATAAGCAAGGCAATGTTCGGATGTACGTAAAAGGTGTATTATACTGCTAGATTTTTAATGCAAAGATCAATGGACAACCCATTATGAGTACAACAAATTTTTGTTTTACAACCCCCCACCCTCCAACCGCCCCAAATTCACCCTTACCCAAAAACGTAGAAAATGATCAGAAACCCCTAAAACGCCTAAAAACAAAGTTTCAGCTGTTTTTATATTTTTAGTTTTTTATTATTGCCGCGCCGCCACTGACTCGATTTTTCCAAAACATACGCGTTTTCCATCCTCGCCTTGGGAGTAATACTATGTCAAAATTTCATTAAAATCAATTTAACAATTTTCGCGTTACGCGATATCGAATGATTCAAAACAATACGCGTATACATACGTCACAAAGTTGCGAGGTTTCTATAAGCATGCAACGTTCGGATGAACCTAAAAAGTGTATCATGCCGCTAGGTTTTTCATTCACATATCCATGGACAGCCCATTACGAATACAACAAATTTTTCAGTATTACAACCCCCCACCCCCCAACCACCAAATTCACCCCCACCCAAGAAAAAGTGGAAAATGATCAGGAACCCCTAAAACGCCGAAAAATGAAGTTTGAGGCATATTTGAAATTTTTTGTTGTTTGCTAATTACTCCGCCTCCCGTATAATGATTTTGAAATATTACATTACCTACCGCGACCCCACAGCATTACGCTGCCCAAATTTGATCACAATCCATGCAGCGGTTACTGAGATTACGAGGGTAGAAAAACGCGACAGATAGACAGACCGACGGACAGGCCGACGGAAATGAGTGACGTGGATTTTCGTTACGTACACATCATGAAACGCCCAAAAAGCGTATTATCTCAAAATCGAAAATGTTCACGATAACAATGCTCCGCTCACCTATCGGTGTGGGAAGTAAAATATAAGAAAACTATAAACCAAGTCTACCCACATATCCCAGATTCAAATTTTCAGAAATACCATTCATTAACTTACATAAGAGAATTATCAGACAACATTGCCAACAAACTTAATATATTAGATTTAAATATTTCATTTAATTTCAACTGCATCTTAGGTAACCTTATCGAAATCTAAAACAAACAAAAATCCAAAATTACGTGTATATGAACTACAATATATGAACTGCTCTAAGGTTTACGCTGGTCAAACAGGAACTTTACTTGATTTACATTAGGTTTTTCTAAGATCAAACGGCCGCATATCCCAGTTATCAATAACCTAACATGAATTACTCGTAACCTCTTTCATTAATCCCGTCTGTATAGATATTTCCTTGTTTTTACTTCCCACACCGATAGGTGAGGGGAGTATTGTGATCGCGAAAATTTTCGATTTTGAGATAATACACTTTTTGGGCGTTTCATGATGTCTACATAACGAAAATCCACGTCACTCATTTCCGTCGGTCTGTCTGTCTGTCGGTCTGTCTGTCTGTCGGTCTGTCGGTCTGTCTGTACGCGTTTTTGTGTCCTCGTAATCTCAGTAACCGCTGCATGGATTGTGATGAAATTTGGGCAGCGATATGCTGGGGGGTCGTAGTAGGTAATGTTCTTATAATTTTGAAAATCGGTGCAGGGGCGGCGGAGTAATTATCAAAAAACAAAAAAAATTAAATATTCCTCAAACTTCGTTTTTAGGCGTTTTAGAGGTTCCTGATCATTTTTTACTTTTTCTTGGGTGGGGGTGAAATTGGGGTGGTTGGGGGGTGGGGGGTTGTAAAATTGAAAAATTTGTTGCTTTCATAATAGACTGTCCACTGACCCATGAAGGAAGACCTAGCAACATAAATAACTTTTTTAGGTCCATCCGAACATTGCCTTGCCTATTACAGAAACCAAAGGACTTGGAATTTTTTCTGGTGTAAACATACGAGAGTATTGCTTTAGATCCTTCTATATTGTGTTACAAGGAAACTGTTGAATTGATGTTAATGAAATTTTGACACAGTATTACTACCATGACAAGGATGGAAAACGCGTATGGTTTTTATAAATCGTGCCAATGGCGGCGCAGAAATAATAAAAAAAAGTAAAAACGTAAAAACAGCTCAAACTTCGTTTTTAAGCATTTTAGAGGTTCCTGATCATTTTCTGCGTTTTTTTTGGGTGGGGTGAAATTGGGGTGGGTAGGGGGTGGGAAGTTGAAAAACTGAGAAATTTCTTGTATTCATAATAGGCTGTCCACTAACCTGTGAAGGAAGACCTAGCGACGTAAATCAACTTTTTAGGTCCATCCGAACATTGCCTAGCGTATTACGGAAACTAAGGGACTTAGAATTTTCTGTATACATACATACGAGTATTTATTGCTTTAGATCTTTTTGTTTTGTAACGTGGACACTATTAAATTAATTCTAATTAAATTTTGACACAGTATTATTACCGTGGTGAGGATGCAAAACGCGTATGTTTGTTAAATATCGTGTAAGTGGCAGCGTATATAGCAATAATCAAAAAACTAAAAGTATGAAAACAACCCAAACTTCGTTTTTAGATGTTTTAGCCTGTCCATTGACCTCTGAAGGAAAGACTTAGCGGCATAAGACAATTTTAGGGGAGGGAAGGCTGCCGATGATTTGGTTGCAAGGGATCTCAGACTAAAGCTTCATGCTATGGGAAAATAATAAACTGATATCACAGTAATGTGTGGGAAGTACTGAGTCAATCAACTTGACTCCATTTTTTAGGTATATCAATGTTTTTTAGGTACCATTTGTTGCTAGTTTGAAGAAGGTGTTGTAGATGAAACATATGTCACAGTATTGAAACATAAAGTGGTGATGAATTTTACATTTAATTTTTGTTATTATGGATCTCCATCAAGTAAAGGTCAACTCAGTCCAGTAAGTAAGTACATGATCTAACCACTTGTCAAACCAATTTACTCAAACCCGCTACGTGTTTCCCTAACTATGCTAACATCGTAGTGAAAGATTTAGACTAAATCCTAACACCTAATTATCGCTATTTATACCCAACGTGTGTGTGCAGCTAACCGTAACACCATCTACTTGATGTCCTCCATCCTATCAGAGAGACACGGCAGATAACTACATAAATAAACATAGCCCTAAAGAGTCTACATACATTTTTCACGGGTCAAAATAGGATATCTATTAGTACAAGGAATAAAGAACATGTGAAAAATTTAAGATACGCTAGGACAAATTAATAGGTCTAGTGTATCTGAACGAGATGTTCGACAGTAGATTTAAATAATTCAAAATTGGTTTGTAGTATAGCAAAATTGAAGAAGCTGTACATATATTAATACTTACAACTACTGAATAAATCAAACAATGTAACTGACAAGGATAAACATCGGATTGCAAAAAGCTTGCTATTTGCTTTGTTTTCCTAAATAGTATAATCGCGTGAAGAGCATGCTATACAGTTAGGTGCACATTATGTTGGATATACACGATCGGCAAATTTGGATCTGGGGTGCAAAATCCCACATAACACTACATGGATATGTACATCCACAGAATGTACATTAGATATTCCAGTTTGAACATGTATATTTTGAATATTCATGGGAAGTTGAATGTACATATGAAAAATTATATACACCAGTGTAATATACTATGTATGTTCACGTAGGTATATACATATGTGAATATACATAAGATGTTGGCTTATGTATCATATATAAATCTAGTACTTTACGCCTGCGCGAAGGACAGCCATTCGTCGTAGTTAGCGTTTGTGCGTGCTGCTGCTGGCTGTGCCCGATCGAATGAAATATTGTGCAATGTTATTTATCTTCTGGCTACGGAGTACTGATAACATTCGCATCTAGCGTTTGACGGTAAGTCGTAAGCGGAACAAACCACCTACAAAATTGTATAATCTTGATTTCTTTGTGATTGTAGACATGCCATTCATCAGGAAAGAGATGACAATCATAGTAATGGATTTTGCCAAGTATTATTATTGTAACTAGAAATTGAATTAATAACAATACATAATGGAAGTATAAAGTTTGTTTATCTTCTTCCTCTATATTGAACTTTCATACACTACGCATGTGCATTAAAAGTACATGAATGTAAATTTGTTTATGTCTATTTTACATCCATTAGACGTTCATGCTCCATTGGACATTCTTGCTCCATTTGTGGATATAATTACATATCCATTGATTCGACATCCAATGTATGTATGTTGTATATACTTTTGTTATGTGGGAGAGAACGTACATACGGGCAAAGCTTATAAAAGAGACTCCTAGCTCCTCATACATCCTACATTCCCACTAAATTGAACATTCTCAGCCAGGCGCAACTTTCGGTGGAGCGCGTTTATTTTTTACTCAAAGCGAGTATCGGATGTTGACAGGTTGTAAGTATACTTATTGCCAGCTTTTGACATGAAAGTGGCCAGAAATTGCCAATCCTTGGCATGCTTGAATGAAAATCATCACAAATGGCGAATTCGCGGTTTGAGCATGAAAAATGTCAAAACCGAAACACCCAGTATGACATATGCTGTGGGTGAGGGACTTCTGACCTACGGAACTGCAAAGATGTATCAAACTGAAGTTATCCTATCATTAGCCTGTGATCAAGGTCTTATTTATTGTAGAAACTAAAAGGGCTATTGTGATCCTCTCGAACTCTCAGGCTACATGAAAGGCCTTACATTCCTGGAGGAGGTTACATCAAAGCTGATAGTATGGCCTAGTTTCAATACTCTCAGTTTGCGAGCTTCACGCAGCGCTGTAAATCTCAGTTGGGTACCAGGCCAAGAAAGTATTGCTGGCAATGAGCGTGCAGTTGAAAATACATAAACTCTACTACGTATTTGTTATTTTACTTCAATAAAACAAAATGTCAATATTCTCTACACTCTCCGTCTGATTGGAAATAAAGCAACTTTTCAGTGGGATCAATTTATTTCAAAATTTCTAAGGGTCATTTGCTAATTGCAAATCCACTCCACCTGGAAACTCTGGAAAAGCGTCTTCTAATGAATGGAAGTGGGAGGTACCTAAGAGATATTAGGTTCTCTCTCCAACCCGTTAAAGGCTATCGGCTATCTGCGTCCGATGCGTTTATATTAGCATTCTAAAGGCCGACTTGCCAATCGTGTATATAAGAATAATTAGGAATTAGAATTTAGTCTAAATCTGCCTCTGAAAATACATAGCGAAACACTTGTGCGAAATGAAAAAAAAAACTCTGTTTGACCTGTGGTTAGAACTTCGAATAGATTTTAATTAGTCTGTGTGTGGTCTGCGTACTGTTAGCTGTTGTTACGACAAAAGATTGTCGGAGTTTGGATGACGGGAGATTGTATGTTCTTTGTTTGACTCAGCTTAAGGAGTCACACCATTGCAATGTTATTTATTCAAATGACTGAAATGTATGGGCTAACATACCATTAGTGCTTCCTGCGAAAATGTGTTGTAATGCTTTATGAAGCTTTGTTCGGTACGTTCCTCAAGGCCAACTGTGCAATAGCTATAATTATTTTGATGCCTATACAGGGTGAGTTTTTAGTACCGGCTCGGTCGATAACTCCAATACTGTAGAAGATAGCGAAAAAAGTTGTATATAAAAGTTGTAGCCACAGATATGCTCCTTGCTCAGAAAATATTTAGATTTATACAGGGTGATCTATAACTACGTGGTGATGCAAACATGCTTTTACTTCCCACACCGATAGGTGAGGGGAGTATTGTGATCGCGAAAATTTTCGATTTTGAGATAATACGTTTTTTGGGCGTTTTATGATGTGTACATAACGAAAATCCACGTCACTCATTTCCGTCGGTCTGTCTGTCTGTCGGTCTGTCTGTCTGTCGGTCTGTCTGTCTGTCTGTCGGTCTGTCTGTCTGTCTGTCGCGTTTTTCTACCCTCGTAATCTCAGTAACCGCTGCATGGATTGTGATGAAATTTGGGCAGCGGTATGCTGTGGGGTCGTAGTAGGTAATGTTCCTAGAATTTTGAAAATCGGTGCATAGGCGGCGGAGTAATTAGCAAAAAACAAAAAAAATTAAATATTGCTGAAACTTCGTTTTTAGGCGTTTTAGGGGTCCCTGATCGTTTTCTACTTTTTTTTGGGTGGGGGTCAAATTGGGGTGGTTGGGGGGTGGGGGGTTGTAAAATTGAAAAATTTGTTGCTTTCATAATAGACTGTCCACTGACCTGTGAAGGAAGACCTGGCGACATAAATAACTTTTTTAGGTCCAGCCGAACATTGCCTTTGCCTATTACAGAAAGCAAAAGACAGAATTTTTTTTTTGATGTAAACATACGAGAGTATTGCGTCAGATCGTTGTAACGAGGCAACTGTTGAATTGATTTTAATGAAATTTTGAAACGGCATTACTACCATGGCGAAGATGGAAAACGCATATGGTTTTGATAAATCGTGCCAGTGGCGGCGCAGAAATAATAAAAAACTAAAAATATATAAACAGCTCAAACTTCGTTTTTAAGCGTTTTAGAGGTTCCTGATCATTTTCTGCGTTTTTTTGGGTGGGGGTGAAATTGGGGTAGTTGGGGGGTTGGGGGTTGAAAAATTAAAAAAAATCTTGTACTCGTAATAGGCTGTCCACTAACCTGTGAAGGAAGATCTAGCGACACAGATCACCTTTTTAGAAACTAAGGGACTTAGAATTTTCTGTATACTATACGAGAATTTATTGGTCTAAATCGTTTTGTATTTTGTAACGTGGACACTATTAAATTGATTCTAATGAAATTCTGACACAGTATATTTTTACCGTGGTGAGAATGGAAAACGCGTATGTTTGTCAAAAATCTTGTCAGTGGCAGCGTAGCAATAATCAAAGAACGCGACAAGTATGAAAGCAACTCAAATTCGGTTTTTAGATGTTTTAGGGGTTCCTAATCATTTCCTACCAGTTTTTTGGGTGGGGGTAAAACTGAGAAGTTTGTAGTATCGATAATAGGCTGTCCATGGACCTGTGAAGGAAAGCCAGCGGCATAAGACAATTTTAGGGTGGGGGGGGGGGGGGGTTGGCAATTATTTGGTTGCAAGGGATCTTAGACTAAAGCTTCATGCTATGGGAAAATAATAAACTGGTATCAGCGTAATGTGTGGGAAGTACTGAGTCAATCAACTTGACTTCATTTTTTTTGAATGAGACACCCTATATATTATTCCATATTCAAATTCTACTAATGATTTCCCTTCTTCCGATATAGAACATTATTACATTATACAGGTATTTCAAAAGTTATGACCATTCCTATATCCAAATGACTGTCAAATTAACGTACTGTATATCAAAAAATCAAGTCAAGTTGATTGACTCAGTACTTCCCACACATTGCAGTGATACCAGTTTATTATTTTCTCATAGCATGAAGCTATAGTCTGAGATCCCCTTGCAAATAATTCATCGACAGCCCCCTCCTAAAATTATCTTACGTTTTTCCTTCTCAGGTCAATGGATAGCCTATTATCAATAGTACAGACTTTTTAGCCTCAAACCACCCCAATTCCATCCCCGCCCAAAAAAAAAGGTGGAATATGATCAGGAACCCCTAAAACATCTAAAAACGAAGTTTGAGCTGTTTTCATGTTTTTAATTTTTGATTATTGCTACGCTGCCACTGACACGATTTCTAACAACCTTACGCGTTTTCCAACCTCACCATGGTAGTAATTCTGTATCAAAATTTCATAGAATCAATTTAATAGTTTCCACGTTACAAAATACAAAACGATCAAAAGCAATAAATACTCCTATTTATACAGAAAATTCTAAGTCTTTTAGTTTCGGTAAAAAAAGGTGACTTATGTGGCTAGATCTTCCTTCACAGGTTAGTAGACAGCCTATTATGTATACAACAATTTTTTCAGTTTTTCAAACCCCCCACCCCAACCAGCCCAATTTCACCCCCACCCAAAAAAATTCAGAAAATGATCAGGAATATCTAAAACGCTTAAAAATGAAGTTTGAGCTGTTTTTGTATTTTTGGTTTTTTTATTATTTCTGCGCCGCCACTGGCACGATTTATAAAAACCATATGCATTTTCAACCCTCGCTACAGTGGTAATACTGTGTCAAAACTGCATCAAAATCAATTCTATAGTTTCCTCGTTACATAATATAGGACGATCTACAGCAATACTCGTATGTTTACACCAGAAAAAACTTTGGTTTCTGTAACAAGCAATATTCGGATGGACCTAAAAAGGTTATTTATGTCACTAGGTCTATTATGAAAGCAACATATTTTTCAATTTTACAACCCCCTACCCTACAACCACCCTAATTTCACCCCCACCAAAAAAAATATATAGAAAATGATCAGGAACCCCTGAAACGCCTAAAAAGAAATTTGAGCAATATTTATTTTTTTTGTTTTTTGCTAATTACTCCGCCGCCCATGCACCGATTTTCAAAATTGTAGGAACATTACCTACTACGACCGCACGGCATATCGCTGCCCAAATTTCATCACAATCCATGCAGTGGTTGCTGAGATTGCGTAGCTAGAAAAACGCGTACAGGCAGACCGACAGACAGACAAACCGACGGAAATGAGTGACGTGGATTTTCGTTATGTAGACATCATAAAACGCCCAAAAAGTGTATTATCTCAAAATCGAATATTTTCGCGATCACAGTACTCCCCTCACCTATCGGTGTGGGAAGTAAAAGTGCTGAATCAAAAATCATTTTTTACACGGATGAATAAAAAATATTATCCAGCTTTAAAACCGGCTATAAAAAAGCCTACGACGCATATTCTCAGGGTGATGTAGAATGCAACATCTAGATTTTCAATATGCTCTTTCATATTTGTATAGCACTTGTCATGGCTGCATTCATTAGTTTCTGAGATATTTCGATTTTCCCACAAATTTTAAATATACCTTCTATTTGTTTACTAAAATTTATTTATTTTGAGAAAATACTATTAAATTTTATTTTTGCTTAACAAATAACTAAAATATAAGGCCATAGTATTACTTGATAAAGTCAAAACACTGAATTAACGAGATGTTATAGGTCAAGTGTGCGGAGGAAACAATTTTATAGACGTCATGCATAATTATCAAGCAGATCTATTAGGTACTTAGGTAGGCTATGAAATATTAAACGACACAGTCCAAATAAGACGATTCTTCAATCTTTCAAACGCATTAGCTTTAGCCGTTCCCGTTACCCGTTCTGGATGTTGCTGTTCATAGTTGATATATTCTAGAGGCAAGTAGGCAATTTCTCAGAGATTCTCCTGAATTTTTAAAGCTCGTTTTTTACACAGTACGGAATTATTGAGCAGGTTATGAAGACTGTCAATTTTTCAAAGCCTACCTGATAAACATGTTTGATAATAATTATACATCACGCCTACAAAATTGTTTCCTCAGCATAATTATTGATTTTATTATCTCGATGATTCAGGGTTTTGACTTCATCAAATACGTTAAATAAAAAACAAATTCTATGGTACTTTCTCAAAATAAATAAATTTCAGTACATAAATAGAAGCTATATTTTAAATTTACCGAAAAATCGAAATATCTCGGAAACTGATGGACGTAGGTAAAACAAGGAAAACCAAGATGAAAAAACATATTAAAAGCAATTCTTTGGTATAATAAAATATCGGGGGTTACATTTAAACAAAAAAGAGAAAATTCGGATCTTGCATCCTACATCACCCTGTATACGAATATGCATCGCCGGCTTTTTTATAGCCGATTTTAAAACTAGAGGATATTTTTAATTTTTCCATGTAAAAAAAAATAATTTTTGATTTGTTACTTTCTGATATACAGTACGTTCCTTTGACAGCGATTTGGATATAAAAATGGCCATAACTTTTGAAATAGCCTGTATAATGTTATAATACTTTATATTGTGAGAAGACAAATTATTAGTACAATCTAAAAATGAGATAATATATAGGGTGTCTCATTTAAAAAAATATTTGTCTGCACCACGTAGATATGGATTACCCTGTATACATCAAAATATTTTCTGAGTGAGGAGCATATCCGTGGCTACAACTTTTATCGGTATCTTCTACAGGGAGTTAATGACCAAGCCGGTTCTAAAAATTCACCCTGTATGTATATGTTCCATAAACTTCCAGTGTTAACGATGGGGCGCTTCGCTGAAAAATCTGCCGTGGTGCTTAGCTAAAGTCATGCATGGAATAATCCTAAAAACTTAGGATCTTGTCTATGGAATTGTAAATTACCTTACCGTACATCTCATTTGAAACCCTACAAAATATGTTATTATACAGAGTCATGACTATTCAATAGTACACATCAAAACTGCATATCGTTTGGGTAAAAATATAGACATTTAATTACCTCAGTGCAAAGGTTGATAACCAAAATACAAGGCGTCAGAGTTTTAACTGTCGCTTCGCCTTTGCTTATAGTAACTTATGATATGACTTAATTTCATGAAATCAGGAACTTGGAGGTTCTTGTGGCTAGAAAGGAATATCTGTCCTTACATCGGATGCGACTTTTAGGTCGCGCTACCCTTTAAAGTGGTTTAATTTTAATACTTCACTATATATTAGCCTAGATGTTGAAGATTATGTACTCTCCAGCTTTTTTACATAAAAAGGTGTCCTTTGTATAAATCGGTCCGTCTAAGGGACTAAATAGAGTGCGGTAAGGTAAGAGGTAACGTAAGACGTAAGGTAATAAACCTGTGGAATCAGATGAGAGTGTTACGTTAGCTCTTACGTTACGACTATAAACACTCTCATCTGATTCCACAGGTTTATTTTCTTACGTCTTACGTTACCTCTTACCTTATCGCACTCTAATCTGTACTTAACCGTTTTCCAGATATTTGCTCATCAGTTATCAATACCTTTTCAAATTCCTAATTATATTTCAGCGTTCTTAATTTCCTGCTTTCACGCCACCTATTGATGAATTACTAAGCAAAAGCAAACTGATAGTATGGGATTAAATAGAGTGCGGTAAGGTAAGAGGTAACGTAAGACGTAAGGTAATAAACCTGTGGAATCAGATGAGAGTGTTGCGTTACCTCTTACGTTACGACTATAAACACTCTCATCTGATTCCACAGGTTTATTTTCTTACGTCTTACGTTACCTCTTACCTTACCGCACTCTAGTTAATACTTAACTACATCTTGGATATACTATTATGTATTTCGGTTATCATCAAGTTTTGCATTTTTGCATTAAAACATGTTTGGCTGAATAAATATCAGTATTTTTAACCAAAGGACCTGTAGTTTTGTTATGTACCACTAGATAGCGGGCAGCATTTGCATGTTCTTAATACGAAGCATCCAGATTCTTATTTCGGGACTAAATAGAGTGCGGTAAGGTAAGAGGTAACGTAAGACGTAAGGTAATAAACCTGTGGAATCAGATGAGAGTGTTGCGTTACTTCTTACGTTACGACTATAAACACTCTCATCTGATTCCACAGGTTTATTTTCTTACGTCTTACGTTACCTCTTACCTTACCGCACTCTATTTCGTACTTTCAGAAATGCAATATCAAAGTATTCAAAATACAGATTAGTTTTACTTGTTTGAATGCACATGCAGAAATAAATGCAAGTAACAGATAGAACTGTGTTAAGGTATTTTAAATCAATACTAATTGCAATTAGCTTGAATAGTTGACTACTGGTAAATTTATTTAAGATATGTCGTCATAGAGTTAGGCTTGAATAGCGGAAGTGAAAACTTGATAGCCTAAGTCTTACTTTAGGAAATTTTATGTTATTTTTTGAGGTTATTAAGTCACCAACACAGTATCAATTGAAATTGCTTGTATTTTAGGTCACATCCTAACAAGGTTGTCAAGTTTTCGCTTACAAGGTTCTAATTTTCAAAGCTGTTCAATTACGGGATCAAGATACGAGTATTGAGATCAGAAATAAGTACTCTTACCTTTTGAACTACTCAGGCATATCATAAGAAGAGAAAGATTGTGCTAAAAACTACTTATGTGTTTCATTGTATGTACAATTGGAGTGCCTTAATTAGTTAAGTTCCCTACTGTTATAATTTCTTTGTGTCTTAGCATTCTTCTATCATATTCTTTTCAAGATCAATTTTCGGTGTGAATCCAGTTTGTGTCTTGCCAGTTTTTCTGAGAAAAAGATAAAGCTAGATACTAGAAGGGGTTTTGTAGCCTTTTACTCTATTAGGTAGTTCTATAAAGAAAATTCCCCATGCCTCTTATGCATCTTCTACTCACCAATGACCAGGGGTATACTTACTGGAACCTAACAAAGAATATGTTAATTAAAGCAATATTTTGACAATGTATGGAGTAAAATTAAAAAAGTAATATATTTTAGCTGGTTATTGCTAAAATGGATTGGACTTCGATTCTTTATAGGAGATGGTACCGACTACCACGTTTCCGACACGTGTTAGCAACTATAATTATTATTAAGAATATTGTCTATTATATACTTATTATTATGCTTAATGTGTGTACTGTGTAGCATATGCACGTTATACACAGTCAAAGATTATTTCGACGGGTACTGATGCCAGCAGGACCGGTGGCCAAAGAATGTTGACACATAAGATGGTGTCGCAGTTTAAGTATAGCGTAGCATCAGAATTTCGACAGAAAATATGTGTACTATATGCGTAGTATTTGGTTTGTAGTATTAGAAGTGGAATACAATCCCGCAGGCTGTTTTGCATTTAGTACTAAACTGCAACCTTGTCCACCGTTGAGATATTTTTTTAAAGGACAGGAGCACTCGCACACCCGGAAGTGTGAAAGGCACTCGGCCCGGCCGACGTTGAACCAGCTTGAGACCTTTCTGATGTCATGTCCAACGGATGCAAACGCGTCCATCCGACATACCACTACGGTTTGACCGGCTAAAACCCGTTCCCTCTATACATCTGCTCTATCTTCATCTTGACCGCGCATCATCGTGAACGATATTCTTTGCAGTCCAGGATGAGGTAACGACTACATCATTCAAGAATATTTTCTGATCTGCATTTACCCTTATAGTCGTTGCTATATCTCATTTGCAAAGGGTATTTTGTTTTCCACTCCATGTATGATGTTCCATGCCTCGACGCTGGACAAAATCAGCGGGACCATCGTCTCTGGGGCTAGCTCACCCTCCAGTTTTTGACTTATCTCGTGAATGTATGGCCCCGATCTGTCGCACAAAAACAGGACATGCTCGGCCGTGTCTTCCGCCTCGCAGTGCAGGTATCTCCCAGTCATCAACCGGCCTATCCTTTTCCTATACATTCGAAAAGGCCCTTGCCCAGACACTGCCTAGGTTAGGAAATAGTACGTCTGTCGATGACCGCATTCCACCCATACTTTTATCAACAGTTTTAGCCGTTTCGTCCACTGTGCAACATCAGAGGTATCGTTCCACGTTCCATAGGCATTGCCACTCACTTGCTGTCAGAGTCTTTTAACTTTAGTGCGGTATATCGCATTTCCTGCAGATCAGTGTCCTCTCTTCAGCCAGCAATTATAGTGGTACTAGATACCGTGCGATAAGCACTGGCCACCCACGGCCGAGGCTTTCTCTGTCTGTCTAGTACCTTCTACTGCCTTCTGATACTTTTTCCGTTTTGTGGCTTTACACCACACAGGAGCTTCGTATAGGACGACCGGCTGTACAACCTCGCGTTAGTGCCCTTTTGTTGCTACTGGACCCTCCTAAATTTGGCATCAGTCGTGACAGTATTGCCGCCTTCTTCTCAGTCTTTGCCACCACTATTTTAAGGTGTTCACCGTAGCACCCCTTGTTATCCAGTATGACTCCAATGTACACTATGGACTTGCTTATTGGGACTTGCACGCTCTTTAGTTGGAAGACCACGTCTCTCTTGCTCCTTGCGCCGCGCATTATATTTGCTGTTTTCTGTTTTCTCAGGAGCCAACACAAGCTTGTGATCGCACATCCACCTGTCTGTCTTTCAAGTAGCTGTACTTAATTTGCCATGTATAATATAATTATGTTTCAAGGACGTGGTACTGAACTGCAAGCTTGTCACCGCTGAGGCATTTAGGGACATCAAAAATAGCTACAATTATAGTACAAACTCACTATTCAACTACTAAGCTGTATGTTGGTGACCATGTGTGTCGTTCGAAAGCTATTTATAGCATCAGGTATATTTCAAGATATGTGCTGAGCTACTTAACTGTACGTAGGTGACTCGTGAGTTTTGCGGGAACCGGTTAAAGTAGAAGATATACGTTGAATGATATCTGACCCGCAAGTCGATTGGACACCAGATCTCTAGAAATTGACTTTCATTTCAAGTATCAGTCGCAGTAAAAGTAACTGAATCTAAATTATACACCTGTGATCCGTAGGTATTCGGACACATCACCTCAAGGTCATACCCAAAATGGTTACAACGAAGAATATGTAACCAGTAGTTTACGCATTTTGTGACTTGCCTATAATGTACACCAATTTACGAGTTGAAAATATAGTTACGTGACAATGAGTAGCAATCTGTTGAATTTATACCACAGCATACCAAACAATCAGCAGAGCATCTCAGATTGGCGGCAAGCATCCCACGCAACCCGCCATTTTGTGTGAGTATCTGTCAAAAGAGGCATATGCGTCGGTGGACACCATTGACGCAAGGTCGACGCTCGTATTTGATCATTGCTGAGATAAAATGCATAGGCGTACGCTGTGAGGTTTTGTATATGCGGTGTTGATAGTGTATGATATTTAAAATGGATAATCAATGTGCTGGAAAAGTGTGAGCTGTTAAAGATTGCAGAAATAAGTACTATAATTGCAGATAAGGTTTCTCTAGATTTCCAAATTATCCCGTAAAATAAGTACTTATAACCTATAAATAAAATATGTACTCAAAAATGTACGGACATTATTTTTACGGATCGATTGAGGTGACTTAACTGATTTGATAGATAACAGCTGATCAGCCGGCACGATTTTGAGCAAATTACTGAACAAAAATAAAATTATACTTGAGAATTAGAATTTACTACATCCTAAAAACAATCCATAGAAATTTTAAATACATTAATTAAAATAAATTGGTAATATGGCATCACCAGTAAGTTTTTAAATGTTTTGCTTATCTCTGAGTTTCTGTACTGTGTACAGCTGTGCATGTACAGCTCTGCTGATTCGGTACAAATGTGCTCATTCAGTACGCAGGTAGAACAAATACGAAGTTGTCAAAATCCAAAAAACGGATATGAAATCCTCTTAGCCTAAAGTATACCGTGATGATACTTTATGTTATTTTAAACTGCTTTTCAAAACGTTTTTCTGGACTTCAGTAATATAATAATAATATAATAATAAGCGTCCTAACGTAAAAACCTGTATGTAGGTTTTACAGTCGATCATCATTTCAGCGAAAGAAGTACCTAAGTGTCAAAAAGTTGTTCACGTTCGCTTGTAACTTAGCAACTTTGAAACTGACCCTTAAAATTGGAATTTAACGTGATCGATTTATAGTACAACTCTCATTATTCAAACACTAGTTATAGGACCCAGACTCTCAAATGGTTCAGAGTGCTTGATTTAGAAGAAAATATTGGAGAAATGATCGCTTTTCAATAATTTTCTTTTATCGGCGTCTGAGTTTACCATTTTGGGGCCATTTAAACGTCGCACTTTCAGAATTAGAGACTTCAATAGATTTGGAGCCTTTACCAAAGTATCAACACCTCTGACTGGAGTTTTGCAAATTCTTCAGCACCTATTAGCAAGATCGCAGAAAATGAAGAATAAATTAAAGTCTGTTCAAATTATAAGATATTATTATAATTTACCTAGCAAAAAATTAAAATCTGATTTGTCAGTATCTCTTTTTCGCGATCTTGCAAATAGCTACTGAAAAATTTGAAGAGCTTTAGTCGCTACCCTTTTATAGCATAAAATGTGAAATCTTATTCTGAAGATATTAAACAGCCAGCATCACTCGATAGTAACTTTCCTTCCATTTCAAAATTTTTAGTGCTCTTGGAAATTGTCAATCTCTAGAACATTGCAGTATACTGTATCCATTTTTGTCGTACTTCAGCCTTTCCTTGACCTTAGTTATGTTACCGCTATTGTTTCTGGTTAAAGTTGATCTGTCGTGAGTAATTTTTATAATATTGTCTCTTTCCTCCAGTTCGTTTATATCTTTCTGCTAGGTTAGTTACTTTATTCTATCTGAACAGGTTTTAGTTTATATTTTATGCCTTGCTAGGTTGTTTATAGGTAGTAAAATTGAGAAACTAGGATTGATTAAAAATTTGAAATTAAATGAAGACTACCAAAGACTGATATTCACAGCCTTATATCAGGCTATCACGTATTACATTCGAATGTATAGAAAAATTAGACATTCCAATTTGAAAAAAATCAACTTATCTGCAATTGAACTTTCATTAGTTAATCAACTAATTTCTCCAAGCACAAAAATAATATAAATTTCACCATCCAACTTGAGCTGCCGCATTTCATGCTCAGTCACATGGCAAAGTTACAGCCTTCTAAGTTTTATAATGGCTATCATATTCATTTTTTTCTGATACTTATTAATACCAAGAATGGTGATTTGCACCTGAACGTCCAATGTGTGATACAAACAGTCACACTACTGTGGCAATAATATTTAGGGTATTCCATTTGAACAACTTTGATATGTCACTCTTCAATTACATACACTGTTTGAAAGTCATTATTTTTAAAATTAAGGCCAAAATGACACACCACCTCGCAAAGCCAATTTCCAGAAGAGTTTGGTTGCAAGAATTAGAGGCCTTGGGCTTTATGCACCCTGGATTATTTGTATGTACACTGCCGAAAAATTACACAAAATTTATTGCAACACTGTAATGCACGTAGTCTACGTAAGTAAAACATACGGTCCAAGTTATATTCTAAAATAGCGATGTGACACTTTTGTGAGTAAAAGTCTATTAATATTTCTAAATATACACTTTTCAATGAAAGATACATGATCTTCCCTTCTGCTAGTAATACAGATTGAATGTATTCAAGTTATATCTAAGAAGAGAATAAACAAGTCAAGCTACTTGACGCACAATGCGCAATCAGTGGGTTTCGACACAATACCTCTCCTTAATCCTACACCTCGAACACGAATAGCGGAGGCGTTATCGAACTCCCTGCTTGGTAGCTACAACGTTCTGCATTCCCCGCGACGATCCGGTAACTGCCCGAGAGTCCGCAAAACGCTTAACGTTTTCAGAATAGAACAAACCTATCCTCGGAGGGGATCCAGATAGTACAGTAAGAAGTTTGTTGCCGCTAAAATACTGCGTTCAATTAAACGGCGAATAAATTTATTTCTACTGCAGTGGAGAAACACGACCGCATTGCCGATTGTTGTTATTTTTATCTCCCACGTCGTAGGTAGGGGAGCATTATAATCGCAAAAATGTTCGATTCGGTAATCGGCTTTTTGGTTTTTTTATGAAGTTGACATCACAAAAATTTAAGTCATTGACTTTCATTGGCTGGTCTGTCCGTCGGTTCTGCCTTGCCTTGCTTCTAAAGCTTGATTTCAGTAACATTTTTATCGATTTTGATAACATTCGGGGGGCGATATGTTGTCAAGTCACAACAAGTAACGCTGCTGTGTTTCTGAAAATCGATATATTAGCAGCAGGACAATAATTATAGAAATATGAAAATCCCTAGGATCGTTTTGAGGTGTTTCAGGAGTTCCTAAACATTTCCAACTTATTTGGGAAGAAGGTGAAATTTAGGTGGTGGGCAGAGTGGGGATATCTAGCCTTTTTTGTACCCATTTTGCGCCGATTATCCTAAAACAAAATGACATTGACGATATTCTGCACTTTATCAACCTATCCGAACATAGCCTTAGACATTTTATACGTACTCTATAACCATCTACTAGGTGGGTTGCTTAGTATCCAGATATTTTTCTGCTGCCTAACTCAACTCCTGGTTTACACACATTCGTTAAGCTATTGCGCATAAAAATAAATGTTTGTCTATCTATTTTACCTCCCAGGTGAGGTAACTTGTTTTTTTGTTGACTGATATCCCTCTCGGATATATGACTATACAATTTCGAGCATTTATTTTCAGTGGTGCTTCTTGAACTAAGGAGTCTCATCATATATCATGGCATTGTGCGCTGACTTGTCAAGTTACAACTGACTATTCATTACAGGTGTGTGGGTCAAATTCCGATGGAGGGAGGGAGGTGCATAATTTAGTAGGTAATTTTTTGTTACTGAGAATGTGTTAGCCCCGGTGTGAGCAATATACTGGATCAAGTCACTTGGTGCCATTTATCATTGGTGTCAGGTGATTTTTATTTTTTCGGTCCTATTAAGGCATGACCAAATTTGCGACTTTGTCTTGGCGACACAAACGTTGCCACTTAGCTACATAACCCATATACAGCCATCTTGCCATCTTGGAATTGTCAATAATGCAAATGAAGTACTCTATTTTCTTTAACATTACAGTTTACCGACTAACTGTTGCGAGGTTTTCGAAGCGAATCACAGCCGTTGGCATTTCCAAAGTTTACGGAATAAATATAAGTTGGATCACTCTCCGTCGGCACTTTGAAGATCTCACATCAAAGCGATGCCGCGGCCGCACGCGCTAGTTAGTTTTTGCGTTGGTTTTTGCCCAAGTACGAGGGTCTTTTAGCGGGGACTTGCTAACGCCAGGGTTTTACGTATATACCTCATTGAAAGACTATGTATTGTCAGCCGATTTAGACATACAAATACAAATATAACGTTTATTTTGCTAATACACTAGGTAACTAAAGTAAAGTAAAACTACTACTAATGAATCTCAAATGATTTCACATATTGTAGCTGTTTCGTAGATACGTAAAAATTGGTTCAAAGGTGCTGAAGTATATTTACCTTAATGCTTTGTTTATTTGGCATATTTTTGAGACCACAGCTTATAAAATTTATGGTATAATATATAGGAACTCGTATGTACAATTTTAAAAGATAATGTTGTGGAAATGCTTTACATGGATGTGAATAAATATTATTGACATTTTGCTCTTCAGTGTCATTCTAATTGCTACTGTAGAAACTAAATTGTTAAAGTTATCAATAAAAATATTTCCGAGCTCTAAAATATAATTCAGAATGTCTCTAGGTGGTATGGTAAGACCACCGAATGAATATTTTGTCTCACTATACGCTTTTAGCGTGATACAATCCTTTAAGTACCTGTAGGCCTCTAGGCCTCGAATTAATCACTTTAGACGTGTGCTGGTTTGTTGGAATTGTTTTATCGGGTGGAGCACAGAAAGGCACAAATGTACAGGTGTCCCATTAATAATTTTGAATCGGACGTCACGTGATCAAAAACAAATACCTTCAAAATATTACGATCAAAATCATCAGTGAAGAAAAGGCTACAAATAGAAATTGGATATTATGGAATACTAAGAGGCTCTACGTATATCCTGCAGATAACCTGACATATAAAATGAAACAACTCAAACACCAGTGGCAGATGATGGCATGAGGCGAAGTAGCAGCATGTAGGTTAGGGACATCAATTTCAGTTGTATATAAATTACTTCAGCCAATGCTCTACACAAGGCATAGCCTTCAGAGTGGCACTATTTGTATAGACCAATACGAATAAAGTAATAATTGGATATATAATTCTCTCCTACTGCCCAGTTCCGACCTATTGCGTGTCCTAATCGTCGTGAAACATGTATTTATATCCTTTATATTTCAAGGTTTACCACAAAATAAGGATGGATCTGATTGCCATTTTCCATCCGTTAATAAATTTGATTGATAAAATCAAACTTCTGAAAATATTATCCATTTCCTGCAAACAAATCCGAGATAACAAAATCCGATATTTTTGAGAGAGTGTATACACTTCGCGTTACACACGTTCAACCACTACTTTGCGCCGCCCCGTATCTCCCGGCTGACGTCGGTAGACTGCTACCGGTGGACCGGGGAGACGGGGCAAGGGGCAGGCTGTTTTGATATTTTTGCGGAGTGATCCTATGTATTCCGTAAACTTTGGCATTTCGAAGCCCAAATCAAAGACCAGGTGTTTTTATATGTAATTCATAAGCCAGGGAGTAAAATTAACATTCAGCCCGGGTACACAGATTAATTCAAATCCAAAGTGAAAAGTAATTAAAACTTTAATCAACTTTATTGTTATGCAGCTGTGGTTTGTTTTATAAAAACGTTGATGCTACGCTGATGTTTGCGGATAAAATGCAGCGTCGCTGGAATGGTATTGGACTAATGGGAGTGAAAAGTGGGTCATAACAGCTGCATATTGAGCGTACTGTAAACATGTTTCTCTTTCAGTTTAATAGCTCTCGTGGATCATGGATTTCAAATAGCAGCTACCATAATATATACTGAAATAATCAACATCTCACTCAGTATGCGTACATTGCTTAAGAATGCGAATAAAATGTGACCAAGTCTTTGACACGCAGTTCTGAGTTGTAGAGGTGATCCTTGAATTATTTATGAGAAAATAGCATCAAGTCGCTTGACTCAGACTACTGAAAATATATAACAGCGTTATATATTACGAGTAGCCCTTAAATTTATTTAGAATGGATGGTGTACGGTTTCTGAGATCACGAATCTAGAGAATCGGCGAAAAGCAGACAAATGGGTGTTTAAAAAAATATATATTTTTTGATAAATAATTCAAAAGGTATGACAAAATAAAAATTGATTTAGAATCCAGTACTAGACACGCCGACAGCTCCCGAACAAAAGCAAGGAGTGTGACGTCAAAATTTTAGTTTTCACCAAATGCGTAACTTTGCATATCTGCTACGCTTCCTTATTCATTAGTATTTTTTTTTTCAAGCAGCTAGCTATTCTACATTTACTTAACGAAGAAGTCCTTCCTTTAACTTTACTTTAGAAAGGTATAGATGGCAGTAGGTAATACCCTAAAAGACATGACATACTAGTGCATTACAACATTTTGATGGTCGCGCTGAGTTGTCAAAGTTTGATGCTGATTTGCGACAACTGTGCTCAGTAAAGCTTCATCAAAATTTGTAGTGCTCTAGAATATGACCAATTTTACAAATTTTACCTTAGATTTGTATTAGCAGCCCAAAAAATATAAAGAAAATGCCTTCATTGCACATATGCATATGCAATTCCCTTTGGAGCATCAACTATTTGGGCGGGTGTTATTTTGTATGTATCATATCTGCAACAGTGCGCTTTTGAGGTTTAATGAAAAATATAATTTTTTTCTTCGATGTTTACAACAAAGGAGCAACCAGTAATAATAATGATGATGGTGGTGAGGAGATATTCAATATAAACGACAAGCCCTGATAACTTCTCCTAGTTTGCCCTCTGATTCATCCACAGTTTTTGGTAATGCCAGTCCTACAGCTTCGGCTCCTAAAAAGCTTTTGCGGAACGATGGCTCAACATGCTCAGGTTTGCAGCCAAAATGACAGCAAAATATACGTCGTTAAAAATACGCAGAATATTATTTCCGAAAATACACAAAAAGTTATTGCTAATAAACCCAACATAAAATGATACCACTAACTCGGAAATGCCAAAATGAGGTGCCGATGAAAGGATTCAGTAAAAAAATCCATCCAAGATCAGAAAAAATAGAGAGGTTTTGACTAAGCTGTAATGGAGGCAAGGCAACTTGACGATGCAAGAATAATCTGTTGAATTTAAAGGCCAGTGAAACACTTTGAGATACTTTCGACTTGGAAACTCCTTACCAGTTTTAAGGGTCATAGTAGTAAAAAGTGCATTGTAGCACATAATTATGCAACATTGAAAAAATTGCAAAAATAAATAGTTCCACCTAACAAATATTTTTTAACTATTTTTTCGAATGTCAAAGAGGAAATTTGCATCTTGAACATTTTTTTAACGAAAAAGAAAAAAAATAGCGCATTTAAGGGTTAAGAAGGAAAACCACTATTTTTTTTGGATTCCCAGCTAATCATGAAAATGATTAGTTGTGAAACTAGTGTATATGTGTAGCATGATAGACGTAGAATGAAGCTTGCAGCTGCAGACGAAGACTACGATCGAAATAAATACTTTTTATGTATTCCAGTAATAAGACACCTACCTAATCAAACATGTTTTGTTGAAACAACTTTTTCGGAGCTATGGTACCTCAATGGCTAAGCGCCATCCTTCCACCAAAAAATGTCCGGGTTCGATCCCTGGGGTTTGAAACTGCGCTTTTTGAAAAATGGTGAATGCGCAACTCTCCAGAGGTGGCGGTAAAATGGGTACATCCGCCATAGTTTCAAATCAATACGCTAAGGTAAAATAAAATGGACTGGATGAAATCTTAGAGAGCAAGCAATGGGACGAATAAGAATAGAGGTTCTATTGTAAAAAGCGTCTTGTTTGAACTCATTTTTACTGGCCTTACCGATAGGGAGTATTGTGATCGCGAAAATTTTCGATTTTGGAGTAACACGTTTATTGGGCGTCTTATGACACCTACATAACGAAAATCCACATCACTCATTTCCGTAGGTCTGTCTGTCTGTCACTCTGTCTGTCTTTTTGTCTGTCTGTTGGTCTGGCGGATTGTCGGTCTGATTGTCGGTCTGTCTATCTGTCTGTGGGCCTGTCTGTTGGCGTTTTTCTGGCCTCGTAATCTCAGTAACCGCTGCATGGATTGTGATGAAATATGGGCAGAGATATTCCGTGTGGCCAAAGTAGGTAATGTTCCTATAATTTTGGCAATCGGTGCATAGGCGGCGGAGTAATTAGCAAAAAGCAGAAAATTTCAGATATTCCTCAAATTTGGTTTTTAGGCGCTTTAGGGTCGCCCATCATTTTCTACTTTTTTTGTATGGGGGTGAAATAGGGGTGGCTGGGAGTGGTGGGTTGTAAAGCTTAAAAATTTGTTGTATTCATAATAGGCTATCCATTGACCTGTAAAAGAAAAACTTAGTGACATGAGACACTCTTTTAGGTCCATTCAAATATTGCCTTCCCCATTATGGAAACCAAGGAACTTTCTTACTTATGATATATATGAGTATTGATTTAGTATCTTCTGTATTGTGCATTTTAGAAATTATTGAATTTAAATGAGTTTTTGGTACAATATTACCTCCGTGAAGAACACGGAAAACGCGTATGGTTTTTAGCAATCGTGTCAGCGACTGAGCAGCAGTAATCAAAGAACTAAAATTGTAGAAATAGCTTAAACTTCGCTTTTAGGCGTTTTATTTTTTCTTGATCGTTTTCTACTCTTTTGGGTGGTGGGAAATTGTGGAGGTGGGGGGCTGGGAGTTGTAAAACAGAGAAATTTTTTGTTTATCATAATAGGCTATCCACCGACCTGTCAAAAAAATCTAGCGGCATAATACTCTTTTTTAGGTTCAGCCGAACATCTCCTTGCCTACTACAAAAACCAAGCGACTTAAAATTCTCTAACGTATACAAAAAAGTTCTCTTGGCTTCGGAACTTACGCCAGTGGTTTAATATCAGAGAGGCCTGCACAATCATTCGCTTAGCCCAAGACAGAGAAGAGTTCCAAATGATGGTTGGCAACCTCCGCAGAGGAGATGGTACTGAAAGAAGAAGAAGAAGAAGACGTATACATACGACTATTGCTTTTAGATTATTCTGTATTGCGTAACGTAGCGCTTTAGGGGTTCCTGATTGTTTTCTCCTTTTTTTGGTAGGTGTTAAATTAGGATGGTTGGTTTTTTGCGGGCAGGCAGACAATGCTTTGGTTCTAAGTATATCTCAGACTATAGCTTTATGGTATAGGAAAATAATAAACTGGCATCGCCGTGATGTGTGAGATGTACTAAGTCAATCAACTTGACTTAATTTTTTCAAGGTTACATAGTTGAGTGACGTGTCTTATTGAGAGACAGTATATGCGTTGCACAGCGTGGCATGTGGCTCTTCTAATAATGCTTGAGGCGCATTCATTAAGAGTCAAAAATGTTGCATAGTATTTTGAAGACGCAAAAATATTGTGAGTGTGAGGAGAAATATTGTGCAAAAAGAAGTTTTGGATATGCTGTGGCGCGTTCAATATTCTTCTGGAAGACTTGAAATGTTTGGCGAATCGATCAACATTTTGTAGATGGAGAGAGCAGTGCGAGGGGACTGACGAAATATTGCGCAATATTTCTTCTTTAGCGTAAGTCGATAATCACGTATTTAGAGGGCGAAACATGTTCAACAATTTCAAGAACTTAATTGGCATACAGTGTAGGTTCTAGGTTTAGTTCACGAAGTAAATTAGGACGACCCCTTTTAATTCTGGCGAAGCGCACAGATGCGTAGGCGGTGGAGCGTGTCGATGCCGTCCGAACAGCCCAAGGACCAGGACCATCACACTTTCGCCACTAGGGCCATACACAATACAACTTCTCCACCGATTGCAAATGAGGTTTGGGATATAACATGTTGTAAGGCCGTGGTAGATAATTTTTGAAAATTGGTGCACTAGGAGCAGGATAATTGGTAAAAAACAAAGAATCTCCTTCGCTTTCAGACGTTTGAATGATTTCTGACAACTTTCAATTCTTTTTGGTAGAGGAGAATTTGTTTAAATGGGCAGTGTGGTGAACAGAAAAGCTGAAAAAAAATTTTGAATTCATAAATGTCTTTTGATTCCTCTAAACTTTTGTTTGATTTGGCGTACTCTACGGAAGCGAAAATTGTGTTTGAGATATATTTGTGTATACATTATTTTATCACAACAGGCCAGGGACCTCACACAATTAACGACGTACCGGCGCAGAAAATATATCGGATGACATTGTTTATAGTCAGTGGCGTAACAATTGTTTTATCAATTCGAATTTGAATAATGCAAAAAACAGGTATTTCACTTCACACTTTTTTTGTTCTGTTTTTGGCTGTTTTCTGTCATTATCTGTTGTATGCGGTTGTCATCTGTCATTTTTGGCTGTTTTCTGTCAGTTTCTATTGTTTTCTGTTGTTTTTGGATGTTCTCTGTTGTATATGGTTGTATTCTGTTGTTGTCCGTTGTTTTTTATTGTTTTGGGCTGATTTCTGTCGTTTTCCTTGTTGTATTTTGCGATTACGAACAATTATATTAAATAGTGGCAAATGACACAGATGTAAAGTGTGAAAAGCCGAGGGTGCTATTCACCAATTACCTTGCCCTTTAATCCGAATAAAGATCATTCGAATATCCATCGCGAAAAGTGAGGAGTTGAAAAGGTTGACCAAAAAGCCAGTGGAAATGTTAAATGTATGGAAAAGTTAGAAATTTAATCAAATTTATAGAAATTTTGGCTGGTAACAAAATGATATGATAACATTTATGATAACATAAACTGATAAAAATTGTAATTACTGTAAACAATCAACATATCTCCAACTCAATAGTCAAAATATTTTTTCAGGGTCAAAAATATATATGCCTGGTTCTGAGTTAAAATTTATTGGTTCTAGCCTAGGCTTCCCAAATACACTAGCGAGCAAAAAAATTAAGAAATTACAAATAATTTTGGGAAAAAGTTAATGACTGAATTATCCATCTACTAGGCGGTGGATCATTCATTTTCCGATAACCGCTAGTGGGCATATTTATTATCTGTTTGTTGAAGTCGATCTGTCGGCGTTTTTTCGAATTTTTACGAACCAACGTGAATCTGGAAATCCAATTTATTAAACTAAGTAAACGAGTAACAATTAAAAATAATGACAATAATGAAAAAACCTGTCAATTAAGTCCCCCCTCTTGCGTGAATGACTAGTTGTAGTCGGCCAGGTATGCTATAAACCTAGGATTACATTCTGATCTGTGTTATTCCATTCCTTCATTAGCAAGTTCTTGGGCACCTCTTGGAGCTGGTGTATGCCTTGGAATACGTCGTCCCATTTCGTCCCACACATGTTCGGTGGGATTGATATCGGGCTGGTTAATCAAGCTGCTTGATTCCCACTCATCCAGATATTCAGTAATAATTCTGTCTGTGTGGTATCTAGCATTATCATGCATAAACAAACATATCTCCATGATGTACCTGTGAGCTGTCAGAGGGCCGCTCTGTATAAAGACCAACTCTGTGCGTGATTCTGAATTGATTCCCGCCCAAATCATAATCAACCTACCACCTTGTGGAAATCTTACTCCAATACAAACCAGGGCATAATCTTCTTTAGCGTTTCTTCCATACTCCTCGACATCCATCTGACCCAGTTGAGCAAAACGGGATTCGTCCTTGCTCCATTCATCATTATTACATTCCAAGTGATTTCGGACAATTCGATACTGTCGGTGCAATGCGGCCTTGTAGCCATTCTTCGACAAGACAATCCATTAGCATGAAGTCTTCTTCTAAAGGTCCATTCGCTAACATTAACATATCTAATCACTTGAAGTTAATTTCCCAGATAAACTGAAGAAGCTGTTATATTCTGAAAACCTGGGGACTCCAAAAACCTCTCTCTTTGGCTGGTGATCATCGACCGGATTCAGGTCTTCTGGTTATTAGGCCGTCTCTTGATAAGGTTGATACTTATTTTGTACAGCACATAAGCTCAATAATTCTTGCAATTTTTCGTTTTCTTCGACCATCTAACATTAATCCTACTATTCTAGCCACAAGAGTAGGATCCAAGAGCATTATAGCCAGTTAAATACACACTAGATAATCATCAATCAACTGCGAAATAGCCACCATGCGAACCTTTAATTAGGTTAAAATCGCGTTATTTCATCAAACGTCAAAAATGCGCTGACGAGAACTGACAGATAACAAACACAGTAACAAATATGCCCACTAGCATTTATCAATAAGTCTATGATCCACCGCCTACTAGATCGATGATTCAGTAATTAACTTTTTTTCAGTCGAGGTCCCTATCGTAGAGTCCAATTCTCATCAGGCACTCCTTCAGGCCATAATGTCCTGCAAGGAGACAACTTGTTACTAAAAGCTTATTCCTACTCAGACAAAGCAGCCCCTACCAACTACTTTTTGGAATGGAGCTTTGATGAATACTTTCCCACGTCTGCACTCAGGCATCATAATACCTGGGCAAATCTCAAAAGGTGCTCCATTCTATTTTTTAGTGCGTTCTGGGCAAAGTTTTGATAGCGTTGTATAACTTTTACGGAACAATAATAATTTAGCAAGGTAAAACGGTATTGCGGAAGGCTATGGAAAACGAGAGCTGATGGTATTCAATTATAAGTACAGAAGGTGTATAAATACCGTATTAGATCGTATTGATTTTCCTGAATCCACTTAACCTTTGCCTTTCAGCTCAGATGACTGGAACATTGTACGTTAGTAATTATGCTGAAGTTAATTCCAGATCACTACACCCCTCACACTTGGCAGAGTGTAGGCATCGGAGAGATCTTGCATCTGCTATTAATTCCCACGTAGCATGGAAGCTTGCTTTTTGTGCGTGGAAAGACTAACACCATAATTTTAGTTGCTTCTAATTATTCATGGCTTTATGAATATCAAATTAGTTATCTTTCAAAATTTGAGCTGTCGGGTATTTAATCGAAAAAGCCACAATGAATGATAACTGCACTCGAAATATCTCCTTTACTTCCGATAGTATTTTTCTTTGCAAAACGTTGGAAATACCAGTTAGCTTTTGCTTGCATATCATTTTCTGATGACAGTTACCTTCGTTACTTACTTACTTACTTACTCATTTATTTCCGTAGACAATAATTACAATAATTGTATCGGAATGGTCATCTGCTTAAATTCTACAACCTTAAATCTACATTGACAAATTCACAGAACCTAATTCATTATAGGCAGATATTCATCTACCCGATAAAAACATTTTGTAATTAAAAATTGTTTAAGTTTAAATTTAAACTGTACTACAGTTTTGCAAGACTTAATATCAGCTGGAAGATTATTAAAAAGCATTGGCCCTATGTTATTAGGAGACCTAAATGCAAGTTTGGATTTACAAATGTTAATATACAATTTCTTACTATTCCTGGTATTAAAACTATGAATATCACAATTTTGCTTGAATTTATCTAAATTTGTAAAAACATACAAACACATCTCAAATATAAATAGACAAGGGACAGTTAAAATATTATAGTTGATAAAATAATTTTTACAACTTTCTGTAGGCGGAATCCCTGCTATCGAACGTATGCATCTTTTTTGGGAAACAAAAACATCATCAGAGGAGGCTGACCAACCCCAAAAACAAACACCATATCTTAACCTGGAGTCAACATTGGCATAGTAAACTTGAATTAGCTGCTGCAATGTCAGAACAGTCTTTAGTTGTTTTAAAACATAATTTTCACGGTTCACATTGGTTATCAAGAACTCACAATGTGCCTTCCAGTTGAGATTTGAGTCAATGTTGAGTCCAAGAAATTTGGTACTCTCACTAAAAAAAAAGTTTTTTGCCATCTAAGTTGATATCTAGATCATTTATACTTTTTTGAATGTGATGAAATCGCATAACAGTTGTTTTAGTCAGATTCAAGTAAAGAGAGTGGCTGGAGAACCAGTTTTTAGTTTTACTAATTAGAAGATTACAGTTTTGTTCCAAGACTGTATCAGTTCCATCAGATATCACAGCAGAAATATCATCAGCAAATGCTGCAAAGAAGGCATCAGGATCAATACTATTAAATTGATTTATATAGAGAATAAAGAATATTGGACCCAGAACTGAACCTTGGGGAACTCCAACATTTATATTTAACAAACCTGAAGTCTTTGAGGTTCTTTTTTAGATCCGTGTGTTGCATAGTTACATATTGTTTGCTGTCCGACAGGAAAGATTTGCACCAGTTTAGCGACTGATCGACAAAGCCGTACTTTTCAATTATACCTAAGAAAGTGTTGTGATCGAAACAGTCAAGCGCCCTACTTAAATCACAAAATATAGCAACAGGGCACTCGCCAACATCGATTAACTCAATGATATTTTCATAAAAAGAGTGTACTGCTGTTATTGTACTTTTACCAGTTCTAAAGCCGTGTTGATTTTGAGTCAATATATTGTTTCTTATAAGATGTTCATGAAGTCGATTCAAAAATGCATATTCAAAAATTTTTGAGAAAATCGATGGTACAGTAATCGGTCTGTAATTTTCGATGTCCTGCGCATCTCCTTTCTTTAAAACAGGAATAACTTTACCTATCTTGAGTCTACTGGGAAATTCACCACAACAAAATGAGAGATTGACAAGATAAGTAAGTGGCTTTAAGATAGAAAACAAGATTCTTTTTATTAAAAAATTTGGTATTTCGTCAAATCCGCAAGACTTAGAATTTTTCAGCTTTGAGATAAGCAACCCACCGAGTTCTTCTTCGGTATACGGACAGAGTTTAAAATTACTTTCAAGATTAAATGAAAAGTTGGGACTTTTATCTATGCTATTTATTTTCTGTAGAACTTGACTTGCTGCGTCTTTAAAAAATTCATTAAACATGTTTACTACCATTACTGGATCGTCAATTTTTTCATTATCATTACTTGGTAAAGCTGTATTATCTTGTGAAGAGTTCTTATTTCTCATTTGGTTAACTACCTGCCAACATGCTTTGGTAGTATTATCTGCTGATAGGATCTTATTTTGATAAAAACATTTTTTTGTATTTTTCACAAGTTTGGTGTGCAATTTTTTTGCTTGATCGTAGGATGACCGTAGTTCTGGGTTCATTTGTGAGGCATGGTATAGATTTTTTAGATTACTACTTGAAGCCTTAACATCATGTGATACCCAACTTTTCGAATTACAGTCTCTAAAAGATTTGTGCAGAGGAAAATGTATATTAAAATAATACTGTACAATATCAAAAAATATATCAAATGAACTAGATAATATTGAACTATGATAAACAGATGACCATGATTCTTTAAGTAAGGACTCCTGAATACTTTGTATTGCGTTGTCACTATAGGTTCTCTTCCATAGATGTATTTTGTTAGACGTGTTAGAGCCCAACTCAAAATCACATAGAGTGGACCTATGATCCGAGAATGTATTGTCATATACACAAGAAACAGATTGTTTGATAGTAGTAAATATATGGTCAATACTCGTAAGAGTGGTGTCTGTCACCCGGGATAGCCACCCTCCCCGATGCTGCAGCCCATATGCAGAAAGAATTGTACACAACCTCGAGAAATGTTTACATTTATCGTTCAGGCAATTAAAGTTAAAATCTCCACAGACAATGATATTACTATAAGGATCAAATATTATATCTAAAACTTCTTCAATTGTTTGAAAAAATGTACTGACATTTCCATTCGGTGGACGATAGCAGTTTAATATAATAGTTTTGATATTTGAAATATTACACAATATAGCACAAACTTCAATATCTAACTCAATACACTTATTACTTAACTCTATGGGTTTGAAGGACAATCCTTCACGTGTATAAATTGCAACTCCACCTCTAATATGTGTACTGCGGTTATAAAAACTCGCTAATCTATAGCCATCTATATGATAACTATTAATCGACATGTCGTTTGTCCACGTTTCGTTAAAACAGAGAAAAAATACATTTCTATATAATAAAAGTTCAATCAATACCTCATTGATTTTGTCAAAATTGATCCCCTGAATATTCAAGAAAAATAGTTTTGGATCAAACACTAGTGGGTCGACTCCGTCGTTTTTCTTCGGAAGAAAAAACGCTGAACATAGCAATCTTGAGGCCACATCTCTGGATTCATTGCCGCTTTGAAATTTTTCTCATAAATAGAGATTTTAAAAGATGCATATCTGTCAGGATGTCTTGAGTGAAAATTCTCGACAATATCCTCAGGAAAATGGGGGGCTAAATATTGTTTCATAGTTTCGCTTGTTGTGGTAGGTGCAAGTCGTGAAACATGTAGTATCGCCATTTTAGGAATTCCCATAAGTAGAGTACCATTTGATTGTGTTTGTGTACCAATAATTTTCTTAGGTTTTCTATTCCTGTGCTTTACATCTGTCCAACCATTGTCCCGATCTGGGTGAACTGCATTTGTCAGATGATCAACTGTTTTGCATAACTTTGCTTCATGAATCGCATATGAAACCTGTTGTGCAGTAATATGAGAACTCGGTACGCCTATGGGATCTTTTCCATTTCCATGCGTAGTTTTAGACATGTTCGTTTTGATGGTGCTGTCGTTACTACTACGAGACGTGCGATGTTCTGTAGTTCTGCTATCGGTACTACCGCCAGGTAGCGAAAACTGTGGAGGGGAGGAATTCGATGGTATGGAACGAGAGGCTGCGGTGCTCTGCCCCCTTGTCTCGACAGTTGGAGCACTGCCGATGTTCTTATCCTGGCCCGATCGTGGTATTCTTTGTTTTGACGTATCACATTTATTAACCTCAAAGTAGCGGTCGTCTTGTAACATCTTTAAGACACTATTTAAAGAATCTATCGTAGACTGCTGTTGAGAATTCAGTCTGTTTAAATATGTAATTTCACTAGAGGCTAGTTTCAGTTCGTATTTGAGGTTGAGACAGACTAATTTGTTGCATACCTGGCTGTTTACATCTGCATCCACAACAGTGACGAAAGATTCATCCAAATTCGCATTTTCGGATACTTTCCACTTGTTTTCGATATACTTTGAGGCAGTCCCGTAGGAACTTTTCCATGGACTATTAGGTACACTAAAGAGTCCTTATTTAGCTTTTTCAGATCACTAATTATTTGTTGCACTTGCTCTTCGGACGCCATTTTCAACCGCTAGTCACACTACACAACAAAGTTCATTAATTGTCGAGAACCTGAATTTTGATTATTTTTTCGAATGAATACGTTTTGTAGACACATTTTGAAATGGGATCCAGTTTTCACACTTCACAAGGGTTAATCTGGCTATACAAATATAAAATTGAATCCTGATTGAATATACTTTCTTTTTAGGATGGCCCATACGTATTATTGGGTTTTCTCATAGTATACTCTTGAAACACAGGTGAGATGCGGCTTTGTCTCGTCTTGGGGTTGTAATTTGCACATAATATACTACTCATAAGTGAAATCCGAACAGCTAAAGAAAAAGGGATATTTGTAATGAAAATTTGTACACAGTTTGGCAGTATCGTCTTTACATGTAACACTTTTTGTTCATTCCGACGCTATTTACCTAAATGGCACATCAAAAAGACGCTAGACGTGTAAAAACAAAGCATGGCTTTTTGTCGCTTCTAAAGCGATGACATCTGTTGCAAACGTGGCGAGAGACTAATTGGTTGTGTAACGATGCCTCCTAAAAGACGACAGCTCTGTCTACGCAGCTGAGCCCCTCTGAACGGGGTCGGATCATAAGCCAACGAGAACGTGCTGTTTCTTTCAGCGCAATTGCTGCAACCATGGGGCGTAGCGTGGCTACGGTTGTAGCAGCATGGCGGGCATGGATCGCAGAAGAACGAATGCAGCGTGCTAGAGGTTCTGGAGTACGCAGAGGAACTACAGACCGGCAAGATCGTCATCTACGACTACTGGCCCTCCGAGACAGAATGCGATCCACTCGAGCTGTTGCTGACGCTTGGTATGCAGCTATAGGGAGACCCATTCGAATCCGCATGGTGTACCACAGATTGAATGAAATAAGCCTAGGATCCTACTGTTCGCATATAGTGCTTCCATTCACTGCAGATCATCCTCGCCAATGGTTAGATTGGTACCAAGAACACCGAAAATGGCATCAGACGGCCTTCTCCGACGAGTTCGTGTTTTGTCTGGGGGCACATGACAGACGCCAACGCGTAAAACGACGAAGGGGTGAACGACGTGATCTCTAGTTTGCTGTTGAGCGCCATATACGCCGTTCTATTGGTTTGATGGTTTGGGGTGCCATCGCATTCAATAGCAAGTCACCTTTACCTGTAATTCTTGGCACAATGACTACGCAACGTTATGTGAATGAGGTGTTAGAACCAATTGCCGTTCCATATGTCCGAGGTCTCGAAGAGGGTTTCTTCCAGCAAGATAATGCACGTACTGATATTTCAAGCGTATCGATCGATGAGGTTCCTATACAGGAAGCTGAGGTCAAGATACTCCCTTGGCCTCCACGATCACCAGATTAATTGCCAATTGAAGAAGTATGGGATTGGCTGGGTCGATACATAGGCGACTTACTCTATTCTCCGACCACGCTGGGCGAACTGGAACATGCTGTGAGGGCAGCTTGGGAGGCTGTACTTCTAGAGTTTATCAACAACCAGATTACGAGCATGCCGCGTAGGCTAGAAGAGTGCATTGGTCAACACGGAGGGCCCACACATTATTGATCTGTTGTATTTTTTTATAAACTAATTATGGGAAATTAGTGTTTATTATTGTATTTAGTCCTATCGCATTTCCTCAACCGCAACCCTCTTTCCTCAGTATTCGGATTTCACTTGCGAGTAATATATGAACAACATGATCCTATAAGAAAAACACATACAGTACTGGTACTAATTCTGGTTTAATCAACAATGTAGATGAAAAACACTGTATTCTTTACGGGTAGTAATCACAAACTTAGGAAATCACTTATCAAAAAAAAAATGCTTCGTGGCACAGCTATTAAACATAATTCAACTCTCTAAAATCAACTTAGCCAAGTATATTGTACTTTGTACTACGGAGGCGTTTAAACTGTGAAACAGTTTATATTTTTAAAAACTCTCTTGATACGTGATTTTTATTATGGGTCAGTGAAGCCCGATAGAAACAAAAGCTTTTTTTGGCACAGCTGTCAAATAGTGCCACTTATTCCACAACAATATTTTGTTCAACACTATACACCGGTGAGCAGAAAATTTAGGTCTTAAATGTGTAAATCGTTCTGGAAAAAAGTTCTGTATACCTATATATCGTCGGTCTAAGGTAATAAATCATTCATTTTCCCATAAATTCTAGCAGGCATATTTGTTATATTTCAGTTGAAGTCACACAGTCAGTATTTTTCGAACATGTATGAACCAATCCGAATCTGGAAATTAAGTTTATCTAACTAAATGAACAATAATGATAATAATGAGAAAATATATGTTACTTAAAAGCGTGTGTTACCTCCTTTAGCGTTAATGATTGCTTGTGTAGTCGACGAGGCAAGATTTGAATTAAATTCAGTAGGTATTATATTCTGGTCGATATTATGCCACTTCCCCATTAGCAACTCTCTCAGTTCTTGGGCACTTCTTGCAGCCGATGTCTGCGGTGTATGCCTTCGGATATGTCGTCCCATTTTATCCTACACCTATTGGATGGAATTTATGTCTGAACTGAGTGCTGGCCAATCAAACCGCCTCCTCCAGATATTCAGTGGAAATTCTGACTGTTTGGGGTCTAGAATGATCGTGCATAAAATTTACGTCCTAGCTTATAGTGACCATAAAAGCATAACGTGTTCAGCATATGGTAATGTACCCGTGAGCTGTCAGAGAACCATTCTGTATGAAGACCAATCTGTGTGTGATTCTGAAATCATTGCCGCCGAAGCTATATTCGATCCACCACCATGTAGAAGTATTTCGTCAATAAAAACTGAGCATACATTTTTCCGGGTCTCCTCCATACTCTTCGACGTCTGTCTGATCCAGTTAAGCAATAACAGGATTCTTTCGAAAACTCCATTTCATAATCATACCATTTCAAGTTATTTAGGGCAAAAGCTAATCTTGCATTTCAATGCCGTCGCCGTCGGTGCAATGGCAGGCCTACAGCCATTATCCGACCACACAATCCATTGGCATGAAGCCTTCTTCTAACGATCCATTCGCTAAGATTGACATCTCTAACCTCTTGAAGTTGATTTCGCAGCAAATCCGCAGAAGCTGTTCTGTTCTGCAAACTTGCGGACACCACAAATTGATCATCTATTTGTCTAGTGATCCTTCTTCGATCGGACTCTGATCTTATGGTGATTAGGCCAGTCTCTTGATAGCGCTGCTACACATTTTGTACAGCACATAAGCTTTTACAAACAATTTTTGCAGTTTCTCGTTGTCTTCGACCATCTTGTATTAATGCTACAATCCCACCCACAACTATAGGATCTAAAGGCATTATGACCAGTAAAATATAGACTAGAACCAAAATACTTCATCATAAGAAACATAAATTTCATAGACATGTTCAACAATAAACGAAGAAATAGCTATCGTGCTAACCTTTAGTTAGGCTAAAATCGCGTTATTTCATTAATAGTCTTAAGTGCATTGACAACGACCGACAAATAGCACATATCCCCGCTAGCATTTATCGGACGGTGAATGATCCACCGCTTACTAAACCGATGTTTCAGTAATTATGACAACTTTTTCCCAAAATTATTTGTAATTTCTAAAGTGGCCTAAATTAAATGTTTTGCTCGCCAGTGGACTTTGGCAAAGACAGTCCCCATAGCATCAGTAAAGAGTTTAACTTTCACCATATTATGTTGTTTTACTAATGTGCTAGTAAAACACTATTTTTGTGAAGTAAACTCTCGTTTCAGGTACATATTTACCAGAATTATTTATTTATTTCAGCTTTTATCCATACAAGCCCTATAAGGGATATGAAGAGTCATATACAATATAGTAGAAATAGAATAGAAAGTAATATAAAATTAGGATGTAAAATTATTAAAGCTACGAGTAAAACCACAGACGACAAATCACATAAAAAAGTGGTAAGGACCTATATTACCTATTATAAAATTCTATTAAATTATAGAAGCAATTATCTATGAGGAATGTTTTTAAAGATTTTTTGAAACGTTGAATGCTATTTATGTTTTTGATAGCTGTTGGCAAATGGTTATATACCTGGTGTCCCAGAATTTCCTTGACACGTGATATTTTCGAGTGGTACTTTTGAAGGTACTAAAGGGTCTATGATACCATGCATTCAAAACATTTTTTTTTGTACGTCAACCCCTAAAACTCACACCCAACCTTTCTTTTTTCAAATAGCACCCCATAGGTTTTCCTACATAAATGATGTCTCCATTTTATTTAAAATCTTGTGTTACCTTTAACTTTATATGCAAAGTTATTTTTTCCGTAAAATCATAAGCATAAGACAAATGAAATGATAATTTGTTTGATGCTTGATATTTTCGTAACAAAAACGGATAAAAAAGAAACGATAAAATTGTAATAGGTACACAAAGGTGAGGTACTATGACGTTTTAATTAACGTAAGAAACTCATTTTTCCGATAAAAATTCTGGATTAATAGCTTGAAAATAAATAGGGGTGGGTGTTCCGGTTGGAGTGATTTTTTTTGTAAGCGCAATATGATAGGTAATTCAGTACATTTAAAAACTCACTTATTTTTTTTTATTATTTTTTTGTTACGAAAAAATTTGGCGTCAAACAAATCCTAATTTTATTTACTTTATACTGATGACTACGGAAAAAAATGGTTTCTGTACGAAAGCAAAGGTATTCCAGGATTTTAAATAAAATAAGGACTTCATTTATGTAGGAAAAGCTGTAGGGTACTATTTGGAAAAAAAGTTGGGGGTGAGTTTAAGGAGTTGACGTACAAAAAAAAAATGTTTTGAATACATGGTATGATAGACCCTATAGTACCTTCAAAAGTACCACTCAGTTCTTGCTTGAACCATTTTGCATTACGAAAATATCACGTGTCAAGGAAATTCTGGGACACCCGGTATATTGGCACATACATAGTAAGGACTTTTTTTAAATGTAGATAGGTTAAAATTTTTTATGTGTAATGTTGAGCTGCTGTTACGGGTTTGATGATCGTGGATGTTGCTGACTAGTGTAAATTGTTCTGGATGCAGTTTTACAAATAAAGCGGACTCTAATATTAAAATTGAAGTAAACGTTAGTATTCCTTTGCTCTTAAATACCGGACGGCAACTCTCGAGAGGGTTTAGGTGAAATATTAATCTAATTAGTCTTTTTTGAAGAATGAAGATTCTTTGCCACTCGGATGATATGCGCCAGTATAATATGAGATAGTTAACGTGTGGAAACGATAAATCATAGTACACATTGAGCAAATAACTTTGGTGTACCACATTTTTCAAGTTCCTAATAGCAAAATAGGCTGTGCTAAGTTTGCTCGCAACATGATCAATGTGGTCGTGCCAAAGTAATTTGCTCTCTATCTTTACTACGGCGTACGGCCCCCTTCAGTAGTTCACTACCAGCATTGTTTTTTACGATTTTGCGTCTCTGGGTCCTACGATAATCCAGCTATGTTAATGACACTTGCTTTGCTTCCTTAAAAGGAATTCTAAACACGGCTAGAAACGCTATGTCGTTAGACCTCTCACATACACGCTTTGATAAACGTACGCCTAGTGTAACTTAGGGTCGTTAGTAACCTTGCTGATGTCGTTAGACTTGCCAGAACTACCCATGAGACAGTTTCACGTTTAATAACATGGTCTCTTCAATTATTTCAACGCAAATGCTAGTAGTAATCTGTAATTGCGGAAAGAGTGTAGCTTGTGGGAAGTACGCAGGCACCGGTAAAGGACTATGAAGTGATACACCAACTAAGTTTCAGTGTATCGATTAAAGTAGACTCCGGAGGTCTGTACCATTTGATATTTTGATAGCTGTATTGATTCTAAAGCTGATGGATTAAAGGTACTATTTTATGTTGACCTAGCTTGGAAAAGCTTGCATCTGATTTTTGGTGAATGTCTAGCTTCAAGCGATATTTTATATACAGAATGATAACTAGTCTTCTACTATTCAGGTGATCTGAGTGGGAGTGGATACTGTAAATGAGAGGAGTTGTAATACAATAGGTCCTAAGGCTTCAGTATTGAATGGGTACAGTATGGCCGAACGGCTCCTGGGAAAAAGCTGTAATTGCGGAAAGAGGGTAGCTTGTGGGAAGTAGGCAAGCAACATTAAGGGACTATTAAGTGGTACACCAACTAAGTTTCAGCATATCGATTAAAGTAGTCTCCCGAAGTCTCTACCCTTTAGTATTCTGATAACTGTACCGGCTCTAATACTGATGGATTAAAGCTACTGATTTATAGTGACCTAGCTTGGAAAATTCTACATCTGATGTTTGGTTGAGCGTCTAGCTTCAAGCATTATTTTATATACAGAATGATAACTGTTCTTCTACTATTCTTCTATGACAGCTATAAAAACGTTTATTTAATTCATATTTATTTAGTAGGTGATTGGTTGTTTTAATTTTGAAGTTGCAACTAAAACTACAACTTGGTAATTGTAACTTCACTTAAGAGTACTATTGCTGCCTGTATAGGGTGTCCCATTTTGGGCACTTTTGCGGGGGTATCTCGGTTATTTTTAAAGATAGAGAGTTGCAGTTTTCGCGACACTATGCTACTTTTTTGTGAAAGTAAAGATGCCGTTAAAAAAATTATCATGGCCCTCTTGGTTTTTGAGATACAGCGTGAAATCGAAAATTATCGATTTTGGAACCACTCTCGTAACTCCGTTGTCCTTTATCTTATTGAAAAGTTCAAAAAAGGGTCTCAGGGTTTTTGTGTAGAATCCAGTGGTGTAGTTTTATTTTTTTGCACTAACCATTTTTCAGTTATGAAGCAAACATATATTTTTTAAATGGAACACCCTGTATATTATTTTTCAAGTCAATCGGAAATATATTAACCTAATACTGATTCAAGATGTATGACGCTCAAAAAGTTTTACTACTGCATGGAGGTATCGGTTAAAATAAACAGAATAATCCATTGCAACCTTTATTAACTAAAAAAACTGCAAAAGTACAAAATATTAGAGAATGTGGTAGTGATACTTTTATTTTTTGGATTAATTTCCCCACAAACCCACATTACCTTCAATACATACCTCTAAGGAGGAAGGTGCTTTTCTAGCTATCCTTTTAATTTGCTTTGACTTCCTCCCACCGCACACTGTTCTTTCCTCCCATCGTACTCTTCTGATGTAGCTGATAATTATATGGTGACCTTTTTTACGTGTAGCTTGCGATCGGTTATTTTTACACCCTACGCCCTTGTATCAAAAAGCTGTATAACTAACCAAATGATAAAGTCTGGTCTGAGAAAGCAGTACATTATCAGTTTTTTGAAGCCCTGCTTTCGAATTGCTTGATGGATTTTTCTCCGGCGACAAATTACAAACGCCTGCTGGCTAATTAACATATTCAAATCAACTGATAACTTCGTTCTTGATCGATTATTTTGCCGCGGACATTGGGCTATCTTATAAGAACCAAAGCTAGTGTAATTCCATATGTTCTAATCATCATCATAGTCACAATGTCTTAACAGACACGTTGTGAACTCGTAAAATGCATTAGGTCGGAGCTAGAGTTTTGCCGACACGAATATTATCAGTAGTTTTGAGAACTGTATCTCGTCATCGTTCGCGATTTATTGTAAGTCCAGTGGCGCTTTTGATACTCATATCCAGCAACAATTTCGTCGTATCCACCAGGGGAACGGCCACGGCGCCGCCCAATCGGGGCATGACTCTGAACTACAAGTTTCTCCACATTATCGCTTCCGAAGAATGTAAGCATTCTCGTTAACACGATGGATGATAGTCTCTTTGGATTACCGAACTCATCCAGTATGGAAACGTTAGTTCGATGGGCGGTGTAAGGAACTCTCAGCATTATCCTCCACGTCCACATTTCGAAAGCATCTATGCGAGCTAGATTTGCCTTTTTAACAGTCCAAGTTTCCGAGGCATACAAAAATATGGAGAACCCAAGAGGCTATGAACCAGCGACATTTTGGTAGCTTTAGTGATGTTATGGTCACGCCATATTTTAGTAAGCTTTGTTATGGCCACACGTGCCAGTTGAATGCGCCGTCGAATCTCATTTTCACAGCTACCCGAATTGTCGATCAAAGAACCGAGGTACCAAGACCATACGCTGTACTTTGTTGTTTTAAGATGTTTAATAGAGCTACTAGTTCTTCCTGAGAAGCAGCAATAAGGGTTGTATCGTCAGCAAATCTTAAGTTGGATGTTTTGCTTCCACCAATAGTTATACCGTCATTCCAGTTGTCCAATACCTGTCTCATCACAAATTCAGAGTAAATGTTAAATAACATCGGAGATAATACACATCTCTGACAAACTTCTTTTATGGTTGCAGCTTGACCAGACAGGATACCATCAATTCTTACACGAGCCGAAATAGACTCGTAGATTTGCTGTATGAGAAACACTAGGTGATAAGGAACTCCCATAGAGATGAGGATTACCCACAGTTTAGGCCACTTTACGTTACCAAGCGCCTTAGAATAGTTCTAACAGCGGTCTCAAAAACTAATTGATATATTTCAGCTCCTACCCCCTTTGCAGTGATTTTGTCACCACTTTCATTCTGAGAGAAGAATGCCACCAATACTCACATCAATTAGTGTTTGAGGAGTAATTGACGTCTCTACCACCACCTGTAGTTCTTAGGAACTCCAAATCAACAATCTTCGTCCAAAAAGATGATTTTGTTCCATACACAGAGAAGCGATAACGGGATAGGTGATTATTATGCTATAACTCCCGAGTGAGTTGCACCTTTTAAGCACATTGACATTTAAATATAAGGTGTTACCCTTGAGGTCGTTATATTTGTGTGGATACAGTATACAAATGAATAAATAAAATTCTAGGTCTTTGTGCAATATCTACTCAGCTGCGATTGGTTGTCACTTGTGATCTGCGCTGGGTTGCGGTTATTTTGGGCTTTCACACACACTTTAGTCGACAGCAGCAATTCTTTTGTTATAGAGAAGCAGTTATTATCATACAATTTCTATACGGATTTGCGTGCTGCAGTAACTGGCTGTGCTTTACCTGACCAAAAGAGCATCCCAACTTCCGCACAACGTTGTCCATCTCTTACCACGGAAGGTCAAAACTACACGTCTGTTGACATCTGAAGTACGACAGTGATTCCAATGCCTTTACGGAAATTGAACTTTGCTACAAATACAATTAGTCGTTGCTTGTCAGAGCGGTCCGGTGGACCTTTGCTCTCAGATCGGTCTATCAGGTCTGATGGTTACCCAGAGACCAGACAAAGTCAGGGAGAAGTGAGAGAAGAAAAGGGAAGGAACGAAAGAGAACAAAAAGGAGGAAGTCCGTCGGTTGGAGGGTATAGCTTGACAAAATTGATTGGAATTCGAAAATTTTTGGGGTTTAATCGAAAGGGAAAATTTGAGGTTCCATACATAAAAGATCAAACATTTAGTTGTTTTCAAAATTGCACAATTTGATTTTCATTACAATGCCCGCGGTAGTGTGCTTGCAAACTTGCTCGACTGTGTAGGCCACTGACTCGCGCAACAGAGGGTTGCTGTGCAATTCCGCTTGATTATATCATCGTTGCGTTTGGTTAAGGTCTCTGTGAAGAGTATCGCTAGAAGCATACAATGGGGCGTTACGGATTATGTGCAATATCCTGCTCTGCAACACGAGCAGGCTTCGTAGGTGCCTTTTAGCGAGGAAACATCAAGCCGCTCATGCGTAGGTAATTGCTGGTCTAATAATCATCTTATATAGTCGAATTTCATTCACCAAACCTAACTTTGAAGTTTTACATGACATAGGGTAGGGTTGAAGGAACCTTAATTCAAATTTTGTTTTTAACGCTTCAGTGTGTTTTTATAGTCATACGCTTGTCGACGGTAATTCCTAGGTACTTAACAGAATTTTCCCATGGAATCCGAGCACCGTCCACTGAGACCTCTAACAATATATAGCCTACGTTTTCGAATTATTGTTTCTGATGAGCCACCGATCCGCCCACTCCAACAATTCATCCACCGTAAGCTGTAGCTCATCGCAAACCAGATCTCCAGTCTAGCAGTGTCGTTAGCGCAGAGATAGAGAAGTTACATCATGTATAAAAAGTGAATAAAGCATAGGCCCAAGTACCGAACCCTGAGGGGCACCGACTTTATCCCTTTGCGTCCTACTGGTCATGTCATGTAACCACAAATTCAGTAATTCGTTGGCTCAGTCCTAATGGTTCGATGGGTCAACCACCAGCTATTTTGTGATACTCAGAGCGCCGTTTACTAGGGAAAAAATTCCAGTAGCCTGTTCGCGTCTATTTCTATCTGTTGTTCATGGTTATTGTGAACACTTAGGGTCATGGTGCACTCGTTAAACTTTGATAGCTGTTTACTGTGAAATAAACGAAGGAAAATTGGATATGGCTGGTAAATAATAATACCAATTATTGTTCGTTTTCACACATCATCTTAAATTTCATAATTTTATTGTAGTTGTGCTTTTCAGAACACGTTATTAGTGGTGGCTATACCGGCTAACCACCAGGAATATACAGGGTTGTGTTTGAAATTTATAAGACAACGTAGATGTTTCAATTTATAATGTTTTGGACTTCCATGGTCTATATGATTTTTGAGTATCACAACGTTTCGACTGATTTAGTATATTCAGTCATCTTCAGGTGAACTGACGTTGCGATACTCAAAGATTCTATAGATAGTGGAAGTCGGAAGCAGATATTTTCAATACAGGGGTGTATCGAATGAGATGTCTTTTACTACTCGAGGAAGGACACAGTGGACAGTGGACTGTTGCGGAGCTCAAAGCGATGGACGTAGATGATCTATATCGTAGCAGAAATTCCTTCAGAAAGGGAGTGAATAGCGGATGACTATTTACCTGGGGATGAAGATGAGATCGATAACGATACGCTTGGGAACTTTGACGAAAATTTGTCTGTCATACAAAATATTAGTAATTACACCGAAGCCTTAGGCACTGTTGGCTTATAGCTAAACTGACAACAAATCGCGAACGATGGCGAGCTACAGTGCTCAAAACTATTGACAATATTCGTGTCGGCAATACTCTAGCTCCGACTTAATGCATTTTACGAGTTCACAACATGTCTGTTAAGACATTGTGACTATGATGATGATGATGTTACGTATTCGAAGGCAATGTCCGAATAGGTCCGTAAAATACAGAATATCATCGACACAAACGTTTTAGAGTGACGATACCACCATCCTACTTTTCACACAATTTTATCCCCTAATGAAGAAAAAAATTTCCGGAGGCCCTGAGATGCATAAAAGCAGAGTTTCGAGCAAATCTGACCATTTTAGTTTCTAGATAATTATTTTGTCGCCATTTACAAAAATATTATTATTAGTATTAGCTACTAAAATACCACAGCATATCTCAATACAAATTTCATTTAAATGTGGTTACTGAGATTGCGCTGTTAGCAGAATGGACAGTAATAGAGACAAACCGACAGGGAGACAAACATACCGGCTTACAGACAGATTATTTATCGAATATGAGTGGCATACACTTTCGTGATATTAATTTCAAAAAACGTCCAAAAACATCTCGAAACCAAATATTTTCACAGTTATAATATATCACAAACTACAGTTTGAGAAGTAAAAAAATCATTAAAAAATAGGGTTAATTAGCTGTTATAATTCTGGAACTTTTAGATGCTCCCTTCTGGTAAAGCTACCCCATTGTCCAGAAGAGCTATTATTCCACGGAATTAAAGATTTAAAATACGTTACGTTTTTTCATGTTTTTCAAACGCATAATTGAATTGTAAAATTGACAGCGATGGTTTCAAATGCTAGATATGAATCAGATTTAATATGAAAAGAAAGTAGATATTATTAAACGTAGTGTTCTAGTTGCCGTATCTTTTCCTTGCATCTTCCCACTCACTGGTCGGATTAAGTCCCAGAGCCTTTGCAGTTTTAATGTATATAGCGCCATTCCAGTACAATAAATCTGTCAAAAAAAAGCCTTGTGGTGAGAAAGCTACCTAAGGTAACGTTGCCATATAATTAATGCAGGAGAAACGATAAATGCTTAATGCCACATTTTAGTAAAACGTGTGGAAATTTCAGTGTGCTTTTGTTTTCTATCATATAATTGATTCCGAAGTCATGCCTAAAACAAAACGCCAATTTCCGAAAATATCTGAATTAATATGATTTTTAGTTCCACTTTTCTACACCTTTTCCAGCTGTAGTTTCTAAAGCGTCAATTCACAGCGGTGAAGTTAATTTTCCAACTCGTCAATTGTAAATTCAAACAGACTATGAATAAACCTACTAGGTTGGACAGAAAACACAAATGCGCATTATGTTTCTCATCAAACAAATAAGCACAGTTTTGCAATGAAAAGAATCTGACGCAGGCTGCAATGGCGCAAAAACGCCCCGCCCCCCCCCCTCTTCTATCTCGGCTGTTTTCACTGATCTCAGGGCTGTACCACGCCCCATATTTTTGTCCTCTGGCTCAGAACCACGGACACCAGCGACAAGATTCTAGAACCGACATCACCAGATGAAGTAAGGTACATCATCCGAGGCACTCAACTCAAGAATGCTGCTGGCTGCAACGGGATAGGCAGAGTACTTAGAAGACTCCCTTGAAAAGGCTTCGAAGCATTGACCAACATCATCAATGCGATGCTTAGACTAAGGAGGTTTCCGGACCATTGGAAGAAGGCTGATGTCATCGTCACCCTGAAGCCAGGCAAAGACCCGTTGTTCCCGCAGATTACCGATTGATCAGTCTACTCACCGCCATGATCAAAATCGGCGAACGGGTCATCGTTAGAAGAATCTGGCAGATGGCGGACCAGCTCTCCGTCATCCCGAACGAGCAGTTCAGATTCAGGAAGGGCCACATCACCGAACAGCAGGACCTGCGCGTCGTCGAGTTCATCACTCGTTCCCTGAGCGAATCGAATATCGCTAGTGTTGTGGCACTAGACGTCTCCAAAGCATTCGACCGAGTCTGGCACGATTGTATACAAGATGATCCAACTTGGATTCCCAGAAAGCATTGCCCAGATGATAGACCTCTACCTGAGAGGAAAGACATTCCACGTCATATCCAGAGAGATGACGTCTAGTTACCGAGAAATGGAAGCAGGAGTACCCCAGGGAGCACTAATGTCACCACAAATTTTCCTGGTCTACACTGCAGATGTTCCCAGGATGGCGCAGAACACCAAACTGGCTATGTACGCTGACGACACGGCCATCATGGCACGCTCTAGCCAGGCTAGGCAAGCGACAACGTGCCTTCAGAGAGCAGTTACCGCTCTGGAAGAATGGTGCATCAAGTGTAAGATCTAAGTCAACGCAGAGAAGACCGAAGCCGTCCTTTTCAAGGGCCTGAAAACAACCAACGTTCACCCTGCAGACAACTAAGAACTTGATGACCAGGACATCCGCTGAACAAACAGCATGAAGTGCCTAGGAGTGACTCTAGACTAAGGCATAACCTGGAGACCATACGTGGACAAGACCATCCAGAAGATCAAAGGGATGGGAGCCTAGCTCCAACCATTGATAGGACGAAGAAGCTGTTCTATTCTAGGAATAAGCTGCTGATCATCGAACTGTCTGGGGATACCTGGCAGAAAGCTACAAGAAAAGACTGCAAGCCCAGCACAACATGGCAGTGAGACAAGCCGTCAGCACCCCTTGGTACGTTCCCAACCACTGTATCTTCGAGGATCTACGAGTCACGCCCGTAATCGAGAAGATGAAACAGCGAGCAGCGAAGCTGTTCACGAAATGGGAAGATCACGAGAACCGCCTGATCAGGGAGTCCCTGGACTACAATCCCAGATTCGTGAACCGGTACAAGAGACCCAAGTCTCTGGTGGTGGTGGGACTATGACGCTCCAGCGACGGACAACATCGTAGAGAGAAGACCAATGACGACAGTCAACGCAGAAAGAAGACAACGTAGAACGAGGGCTCCGCACTCTTTTTGTCACTCTACCAAAACAGAAGAAAGAAGGCAGGACGTCGGCCGGTGCGCCAGTCAGGACTACCGCCACAAGTGGTGCTCCTGAAGGGCGAACCAGTCAACCAACCCAACCACCGCAGATGCGGCCAACCGTAAAGGGATTGGGTAACTCCGCGTGCTCTCGAGAGCAAAATGTGGAGGAAACGGTCCTCCGTCCCGGCATCGCGAACCCGCTCCCAACATACTGGCACGTGCCTGTCGCACGTACGCGATGAGGCCCTGACCAGAGGCTGCTTGACAGGCTGGTCAGGAGGTGGTGGAGCTACTCAGCTGGAGAGTTGCGAGGGTAACACATAGGCGAAGGAGCTCGTCGTCGACTATAGCAAACCGATTGAAGGAACGTGAACGGCATACTAGACTTAGGAACCCGACAGGATCTGCCCTTATAGATATCATATTGACATAGGCCACAAATTCTTAGTCAATAAGAGAAAAATTATTGCCAGGGTCCCACATACTACTAAAAGACGGGTTCTAGAAGCCACTGAAATTTTAGAAAATCTAAATAATATTCTTAATCGGGATTCTGGTGTCTAACCTGTATGATTTCTGGTTCATCGATAATAATCCACTCCATCCACATCGATGACGTAATGACAACTGACCATACCGGTCCGCTAATGCTTTATCTCTTCCGAGGATGGGTAAAATTCGATATATACTGGATATACCAAAATTTCCTTGACACGTGATAATTCCGTAACGAAAAACGATTCAAGCAAAAACTGAGTTGTAATTCTGAAATTACTGTAAGGTCTATCATAACACGGATTCAAAACATTTTTTATGCCATCCCCCAAACTCATCGCTAACTTTTTGTTTTCAAATAGCACCCTATAGGTTTTCCTTCACTAATGATATCCTTATTTCATTCAAAATCTTGTGCTATATTTGATGTTATACGCTAACTAATTTGTTCCGTAAATGTGTAAATAAAATCATATTTTTTGACACCTAATATTTTTGCAAAAAAATGTAGTCAAGTTGATCGACTCAGCACTTTCTCACATTCCGATGATACCAGTTTTATTATTTTCCCATACCATGAAGCTATAGTCTAAGATCCCCTTGCAACCAAATCATCGCCCGCCCGACCAAACAAGTGTGTTATTCTACTAGGTACTTCTTTTACAGGTCAATTGACAATCTATCATAAATACAACAAATTTTTGAGTTTGAATCACTCCAATTTTACCCCCACCCAAAAAAAGTAGAAATAATCAGGAACCCTAAAAACGAAGTTTGAGCTGTTTTCATATTTTTAGTTTTTTTAATATTGCTGCGCCTCCACCGAGACTACTTCTCAACATCATACCCGTTTTCCATCCTCGCCAAAGTAGTAATACAGTGCCGAAATTTCATTAACATCAATTTAGTAGTTTCTACATTATAAGATACAGAACGATCTAAAGCAATACATACATGAATACAACAAATTTTTCAGCTTTACAACCCCCCACCCCCAACCACTGCAATTTCACCCCCACCCAAAAAAAAGTAGGAAATCGGGAACCCCTAAAACGCCTAAAAACGAAGTTTGAGGAATATTTGAAATTTATCGTTTTTTGCTAATTACTCCGCTGCCCATGCACCGATTTTCAAACTTGTAGCCGCATTAACTACTTCGACCCCACACTATATCGCTACCCAAATTTCATTAAAATCTATTTAGCGGTTACTGAGATTAGTAGACTAGAAAAACGCCAACACACAGACCGCCAGATAGACTGACAGACAGACCGACAGATACACCGACAGACAGACAGACAGACCGACGGAAATGAGTGACGCAGATTTTCGTTGTGTAGGCATCATAAACGCCCAAAAAGTGTATTATCTCAAAATCTAAAATTTTCGCGATCACAATACTCCCCTCACCTATCGGTGTGGGAAGTAAAACAAATAAAAAACAAAATTGAGTGGGCTTTTAAGGGTACTGAATGACATATCATACCACGCTTTCGAAATAATGCCTTATTTGTCCTTTTGTATTACGAAAAACTTACGCCTCAGACAAATCCTTATTTAATCCTCTTTACTTTTATGACATTACGAAAAAAATGAAGTCAAGTTGATCGACTCAGTAATTCCCACACATTACATCAATACCATTACATTATTTTCCCATAGCATGAAATGAAGCTATAGTCTGAGATCTCCTTGCAACCAAATTGCCGCGTTGCAGCCACTACGCCATCGGAGCCTCAGCCTAAGGAGTGTATTATTCCCCTAGATCTTTCTGTTTGCAGGTCAGGACAACCTGTTATGAGTACAACTCATTTTTCAGTTTTACAACCCCCAACCCCCTAACCATCCCAATTTCACTGCACCCAAAAAAAGTAGAAAATGATCTCAGGATCACCTAAAATGTCTAAAAACGAAGTTTGAGGAATATTTGAAATTTTTGGTTTTTTGATACCACCGCCCTTGCACCGCTTTCAAAAGTATAGCAGCATTATCTTCTACGATCCCACAGCATCGCTGCCCAAATTTCAACACAATCCATGCAGCGGTTACTGAGATTACCCCGTTAGAAAAACGCCAACAGACAGACAGACCGACAGGCAGACAGACCGACAGACAGAAGGACGGACAGACCGACGGAAATAAGTGAGGTGGATTTTCGTTATGTATACATCATAAAACGCCCAAAAAAACGTCTTATCTCAAAATCAAAAATTGTCGCGGTCAAAATACTCTCACTTATCGGTGTGGGAAGTAAAAGTGTATTATGCCGCTAGGTCTTGTTTGCAGGTCAGGATAGCCTATTATGAATACAACACATTTTTCAATTTCACAACCTCCCACCCTCTAACCACCCCAATTTCACCCCCACCCAAAAAATAAATAGAAAATGATCAGGAATACCTAAAACGTCTAAAAACGAAGATTGAGGCATATTTGTAATTTTTGTTTTTTTGATAATTACTCCACCGCCCTTGCACCGATTCTTAAGTTATAGCAGCATTATCTACTATGGCCCCACAGCATATCGCTGGCTAAATTTCAGCACAATTTATGCAGCGGTTAATGAGATTACCACGTTAGACAAACGCCAACAGACAGACAGACCGACAGCCAGACCGACGGAAATGAGTGACGGATTTTCGTTATGCAGACATCATAAAACGGCCAAAAAACGTCTTATCTCAAAATCGAAAATTTTCGCGATCACACTACTCCTCTCACCTATCGGTGTGGGAAGTTAAACATGGTTTGTGTAAGCAATCAAAGCCAATACAACATTTTAAATAAAATAATGACTTCATGTATGGAGGAAAAGCTGTAGGGTGCTATTTGAAAAAAGTTGTATGTGAGTTGGGTTGAAGTACAAAAAATGTTTTGAATGCATGGTACGATAGGTTATTCAGTAAATGGCCATTAGTGTGTGATTGGTACTGTTTTGGTGTCCTTCAAACGTTGCTCTTTTAAAAATTAAGGCAGGCAGGAACTTTGAATGTGTGTAACATTATACTATCTGACCAGCGGACCTGAAGCTACAAAAGGAATGCGGACAAAAACGTTCGGTGTTGCCAAGTTTATTTATAAAAAAAGCAAAATTAACGGTAACAGCAATGATGTTAATATATTTTTATTTAGTAACTGATATTTTACATATTTGTTTATGTATTTTTATTTCTGAAAAGTCAGCGAAGGAATCAACCTCATAGCGATATATCAATAAAACAAGTACTCTGAAAAGTGCGCTGTGAGTTTCAGAAACAATTGCCGCCCTATAGGGTTATAGCCTCCGTCTAATGGTTTTAGTAATCATTTTATATACATATCATATATACAGGGTTATTCACGTTATTCGACACGGAGCATTATGGCTAAAGTATTTGATAAAAAAGGAAATAATAATTTGGGATGGATAGAGACCCATAAAAGCTACATTTTAAAAATATTTTGATGTTATACAGGGTGTCCCAAAAACACGAAATGTATCAAAGTTATGTTTTTTTAAATGGAACTCCCCATATATTATTGCACATTCAGATTCCTTGGTAAATTCTAGTGTGACCTTATGTATCATACATGGTACCTAAAGCGAACCGTTAAGGTGTAAATCACCATTTCCGGTATAAGTAGATATCAGGAAAAAATTGAATATCGCAGAGATTACAAAATTTGGAAGGCTGTGACTTTGCCGTATTACTAAGCATAAAATGCGTCAGCTTTGATGAGACTGTCAAATTTCAATTACGTTTATGCTTGGAGAAATCGGTCGACGAATTAAGGAAACTTCGATCAGCGATAACTTGATTTTTTTAAATGGGAGTGCCTAATTTTTTGTATACGGTTAAACGTAGAATTTGATAAGCTTTCTAATGATATAGGGTTGTGAATAGCAATCTCTCGTAGTTTAAAAATTTAAAATTAAATGAAAACTACCAGAGATTGATATGTACAACCTTATATCATTCGAAAGGCTATCAAATTCTACTTTTAACCGTATGAAAAAAATTAGGCATTCCCATTTGAAAAAATCAAGTTATGGCTGATCGAAGTTTCCTTAATTCATCGACCGATTTCTCAAAGCATAAACGTAATTCAAATTTGATAGTCTCACCAAAGCTGACGCATTTTATGCTTAGTAATACGGCAAAGTCACCGCCTTCCAAATTTTATAATCACTGCGATATTCAATTTTTTCCTGATATCTACTTATACCGAAAATGGTGATTTACACCTAAACGGTTCGCTTTAAGTCTCATGTATGATACATAAAGTCACAATAGAATTCATCAAGGAATCTGAATATGCAATAATATCCGGGGTGTTCCATTTAAAAAAACATAACTTTGATACATTTCGTGCTTTTGGGACACCCTGTATAACATAAAAATGTTTTTAAAATGTAGCCTTTATAGATCTCTATCCATCCCAAATTATTATTTTCTTTTTTATCAAATACTTTAACCATAATGCTCCGTGTTGAATAACGTGAATAACCCTGTATACTCAAGTAAAAACATCACAAATCATATTTTAACTTTCTAAAACAACCATCAGGTGGCGTAGTAGGCGCCAATAAGTACGTATTCAATTTTTATGATAATGGAACTTCTAAAATGAACAAACAAAAATAAATTACAGTATAAAATTGATTATCATTTTAATTGCTATTAAAAGTCAATTTGAGCTGATCGCAAAGTGTGTATGAACTCAACAAGCATAGATACTAAGAAAAAATCAATATGAATAGATCTTAAAAATTAAGACCAATTAACAGCAAAATAAAGCAAAATAAGGTGGCATAATAACAAGGATAACAAACAAATGATACACAAACGTAATTCACAAGCGCACACTATACCTATTATCAGTGTTGCCAGTGTTCGATGGCGTCTATCGTTTTAAATGCAGTTCCGCATCCATTCTAGCGTAGATAAACCTGCTAGTTTGAGCATCTAGAGCAACTCTGAAAATAGGTACGGTATATGCATGTGATTTAGGTTTATGTATTTTATCTATTAAAATTGTTATTATACCACGTTATTTTGCTTCATTTTGCTGTTAATCGGCTTTAATTTTTAAGATCTATTCACATTAGTTTTTTTCTTACTATATTTGCTATCGAATTCATATAATACTTTGTGATCAGTTCAAATTGTCGTTTAATAATGATAAATATGATAATCAATTTTATACTGTAATTTGTTTTTGATTGCTTCTTTCAAAAACTCCATTATAATGGAAATTGAATACAGCAGCTATTGGCACCTACTACGCCACCTGGTAGTTGTTTCAGAAAGTCAAAATACGATTTGTAGTATTTTTACTTGAGATTACTATCTATCAAATGATTCCTAAAGCGATTAGACGGAGGCTATATCCCTATCGGGTGACAATTGTTTCTGAAACTCACAGCACACTTGTCAGAGTACTTGTTTCATTGATATCTCCGGTTTGAAAATCGCTAGAAAGTTGATTCTTTCGCTGACCTTTTAGGAATTTTGTCCTCTATATATCTGTGTTAAAATAGATATAGCATACCATTTAAAATGTTCGTAATAATGCTTAATAATTGTTAGGATATCAAATACCACCCTGTAGCTACTGAGTCAAGATAGGCTTGGAGAATTTTTGTGTAACAGATTATTGGGTAAGAATAGCTCTTTCACACGAGACCTAGCCTGTTCAATTCCGTTAACTTATGCCAAATTTATGGCCATTTAAATAAAAAGCTCTATGACATTTCCCCATCACTACATCTTACAAGATAGAGCAAAAAACGATATACAAAAAAAATCGAGAATTATTCAGTCTACATGACGGTAGGATTTATAATATACCTTTATTTGCATATTTTTTGAGCAAAAGCCGTTTTTCTGATTGACCGAAACAGTTACACCCCCTAGCGGCTACTTGCGGAACTTGAAAATAATTTCCAGCGATTTCTCTTGGCCGATTTACCTAATAATATTTTTTGCTCAAAGTTATACGATTAACGGTTCCGAGATATTGCCGGCGTCCATTCTTATTAGGTCACCCTGTACATATTTTCCGAAGATATCATCAACTTCAGATGATTCGGCAACATTCACGAATCCTTATTGGTTGAGGATCTGCTACCATGCCATTGCCACGGAGATTAAATCTTGCTATTGGCCGCCCTGCCACCAACTTTATGTTCCTGTCTCTCTCCCCTCTGTCTGGAAATATCGAAATACCAGTGAAGTTTTGTAGGTCGTGTTTAAAATCTTTCTACAGATTGTCCCAAACTATTTGAAAATATGTTTTGTCCAGTTTATTGTCTTGTCAGCTTGTTAGGTACACTGTTTTTCGTCGTTATTATTGTTATCATCTTATTTATAACTGAACATTTCGTCCCTGTTTTCACAAAGTGGCGTATATCGCATTTTTCCAAAATTGAGCTTTTGGTCGCATATGACTACTTGAAGAGTCTTTACCCTCACAAACAGACGTATCTCTGTGATATCGGTGAGCAAAGTTATTCAAATAACTGTTTCAGGCGTATAACGAAAATGAGTACTCCAAATTTCTTCAAATAGGCGTATCTGATATATACTTCTTTGTGAAGATAACCATAACTATTACAGGTCCTGACAAGTGGGTCGTATATCGATATACGTCTGTATGTGTAAGCTTGGCGAATCCGTTTAACCTATACATTTGCCTGGTGTACAGTAAGGTGCTCTGAGCCGTTGCAGACTTTTTCTTGTACATTTTTATTTAACTATATTACTGAGGAAAAAATGGACGTATTAGTCGAATGGCGGGGTGGTGAATGAAATGTTGTATCTGCGAATGAATTAAAATTAGTCAGGAAAGGAGATAAATTTAAAAAAGGTGTTGGGGTTAAAATGTGTTATTCAAACAGGTGGTATTATCGAACAGTGATAGATTTAGAGTACATAAATGCAGATCAGGAAATGAGAGTGGAAGGAGAAAGGAAAGCTTAAAGCTAAGAGACGATCAAATCAAATCGGATACGAGGTCACATATCCTGAGATTTCCAAAAGTAGAGTCCCACTACTGCCGAAAGAAATCCTCACGAGAGTATCTAAGCTCTAAGCTTAATTTAGTTAAAAATGTACGAAATGTATAAGCAAGAGGCAATACAAAATGCAAAGGACATGAACATGATGGGCAGCCTGTGTCTTTACAGAAAAATATTTGTTAGCATGAATTTGTTCTTTCACCACCCTAAGAAGGATCAATGCACACTGTGCATGCAAGTGCACCAAACTGCAGAAAATGATATTGCTGAAAACCTTAAAAGAGAATTTGAACTGCACTCTGCTAATAAGAATAAAGTGAAAGAGATAAAGCAAGATTTAAAAACACAGACGTTGACTGACCCAAACGAATATGCGCGGTCTTTGACTTGCAACAAGTTATTCAGCTACCTATTAGTAAAGAAAATGAAATATTTTATAAGCAACGTTTAGATGTTTACAACTTCACAATATACAACGTAGCTAGCAGGGATTGCTATTGCTTTGCATGGCAAAAGGGGATCATCAGAAATGTCTACGTGTTTCTTCAGATTTTTAGAAACTTGTGATAAAGCAGGTGCAAATTCAGTAGCTCTGTTTTCAGACGGATGCGGTGGCCAAAACAAAAATTCTGTGACACCATCTTTGTTACTTTATTTCTTGATCAAAAGTGAAAATGTTACGAGCATAAATCATGATTTCTTTGAAAATTGTAATGGACAAAGCGAAGGCAATGTTGCGCATAGTGCAATTTCAACAGCAGTCTCCAAGGAAGTTGATATTTTCAACTCCAGTCAACTTATACCAATCTTCAGGTTGGCCCGACAGAAAGACCCCTATATATTGTTAATAAAATCACTCACAAGGATCTTTGGGACTTCAAGGCACTTCCTCAAGATTTGAGGGTGCTTTCCGTTAGGAAAGATGACCAAGGAGAAGAGATAAAATGGTCACAAGTAATGGAGGGAAGTTAAAGTTGGAAAAGACAACCCCCAAAAAATTTTTATCAAGGCATGCCACCTGCATAACTCGTACAGGCGAATATCTTTACCTCGGTCCATCAACAGCAATATTACACTGAAAGCGCTAAATAATAGTCAACAAAAAATTACACAAGAAAAATACAAGTCCCTTTTGTGCATTTGGGAAGACAAAAGACCAGTAGTGAGACAGCAAGTCTACAAAGACTTTTACATTAACTTGCCTCACCAATAGGTTTTTGTTTTTCCGTTATATTTTTGCTGTATCATTATAATAGGTATACTGTTGCATTGCATAGTGCGGTAATGAGGAATAGAACATTTATGTTTTGAAATGTAAAATTTTTAAGTACCTTATTACTATATATTTTATGTTATGAAACATTTTTCAAATATGGCTTATAATATGAAGGTAAAATAAATCGTTCAATGTCAAAACCTTCAGGTTGTATTGTGGTTGTATCCTCAACTGGAAGTTAGAAACATTTTACAAACTGGCGTATATCTTTTTTTTTGCTATTTTTAGCTCAGTCGTTAATTTTTTATTTTTTATTTCAATCTGTTTTTATAGTCTTGACCATACTGAATATGACTTCATAAACTCGTTTTGTTAGGATATACGGTATTCAAGTAGTAGACACTTCTAAATCTTAAAAAACTTAAAACGTTCCTCCTGAAAAAGTATAATATCCGATATATGCCATTTCGTGAAAACGGGGACGATTTATACAAAAAGAAAGACGCTTGATCGCCCTGAAGTATTCACGTAAAATCCGCACGCCCATGGCTATTTTATAAATGACATCAGCCATGCTTTTTTTTTACAACTATACCTCTCTTAAGCGTCGATGACACGGAGCTAGTTTACGAGCTACCAACCAGCTAGTTTGCTAGCAGCTTGTAAACTATCCCCCGTGTCATCGACTGAGCGAGTGGAAAGTTCTGTGTGTGTCATCGACACTCCCTCACTCACTAGCGTTTAAATTCGCCGACTAGTAGCTCATAAACTAGCCCCGTGTCATTGATGCTTTACCGATACCCCGTAGCTTTAGAACCGTTGGCCAGATAATAGGTAATAATTTTTTTCACAAAGCAGTGTTCTGACACACGGTCTGACTTGAAAATTAAGCGAGATATTGCCAAAAAATCAAAATATATATTTTTTAATTTCGTGGCAAGTAGATTTCAGAGTAAGATGGTTTTTAATGTTATTTTATATATTCGTTTGTTTTATTCATTGATATGTAACAACATATTGTTAATTACACTAGATACATGAAAAACGTACATTATCATATTCGTATCTGATTTTCGAAGGATCCGTAGTCTTTCAAGATTTGTACATTTTTTAAACTGGAGTGGTGGTTATATTGGAACGAAAAATTGGCAAGACGAATTTTTACAAATTCAATACGCTAAAATGATTTCAGTTCATTAGAATTGATTTTTGTAAAATTCTATAAAAATGCTTGTGAATTACTTTTTCTTTTTTCCCAATAAAGGATGATTTGTTGAAGATTTGGGGTGAAAAAATGTATGGGTGGAACATAATCAAAATATACTAATTCAATATAAATTAGATGTGGTCAAGTAAAATAATTATTGTTTTGTTTTCAATTTAATCATCAGATGAGTTATGAGTTGATAGATCAAATACGGATGAAAAATCAAAGAATGTCCTAAACAAACGTTCATTCAAACCCAATTTTCAACTTTTTCAAAGCTTCAATTTTTATTTTGTTGGGGTTGATGATAAGGGATAATTTTTATCTCTAATAATACAGTAGAACCCCAATGATCCGTACTGCACCGGATTCCCAGGGCATCGAAATTGCGTCATGCGTCGCTCTCACGACGTATTAAGCCGGCGCCACATATGCGGTATTCGGCGAGCAACGAACCTCGATTATTTGCTATTCGGCTATATAAGCCGGCGCCACATATGCGGTATTCGACGAGCAACGAACCCCGATTATATGCTATTCGGCTAAAGGGCGATACGTGCTCGCTATTCGGCGAGCAAGGTTGAAAAAACGGCGAATATTGATATTCGGCAAATACCCGCATATATGTGGCGCCGGTTTTAGAGAGTTCGTCGAGTGATGTTGCCCTCGTTGCATGTTAGATTTCCACCAAGTGATTTACAGTAGCACGGATAATCCACAGCCCGGATAACCCGCGCACGGGGTTTTACTGTAATTATCAAATATTGTCATAAGATAGATTTCGAAGTAAAGTAAATAAGTAGAGCTTAATTTAAAAATTTTACAGAAATGGATGCCAAGCATGAAGCTTCTATGTACGCTACCTTATAACCATACTGGAATCTAACTTCTTAGAGCGGAACTCATCCGTAAATATCATAAGGTAGTTTTATAAAGACCAAAACAACTGTACTATATTTCTGCCTAACAAAGAACTATTGGTGTAAGGTGCCTCAGTTGAGAGTCTTTTGTATGTTGGGAGGTAAATTTGGCTGAACTTTTTGAAGAAGTTGAAGGTGAATGTTTTTCTATTTTAATGACGGTTTTGGGTGCTGATGTAACGCCACAATACAGCTAGATACAGATAACAGATTTCCGACGTTGAGCATTGTGAAGAGTTTGTTTTGTTCGCCAACATAGTATTTCTGGTATCCAGTAACTGTTTTAGAGTGCACAGCATCACCAATCACTGACCATCAGGGCATCTTTAGAAAAATGTGTTTGCTGAGTGTGTTTTGATATTTGCAAAATCAGGTAGAAAGATCATACCAGTTCTGTAGGTAGCCGGCAACAAGCCATGTTGGAGTACTTCCGCAATACGTACCTGAAACAAAAATATGGATGAATCAACGATGTTTAGTAGTCAAAGTGTACACTGAAGAGAATTATTTAGTCATCGATTTTGTGGCGCTGAAAACAAACTTGAAAAGCGAAATCGAGATTTGGCTCTCAACTTTGTTTTACATTACTCCACCTTATCTGCCCAGATTTTTTTTTTATGGCCAGCCTCCCGCTAAGGCTAAAAGCCTATGTCGCTGTAGAAGCGCTGCGGGAGGATAAGTGTCGTTAGACAGATTGTTAGATTTGAAACGCTGCAGCTTGTAGCCGGCGGGAAACAAATTCCCCGGCAGCTCGTTCCACAGCGTCGAAGTTCTCCAAAAGAAGGAATGCTGGAGGAGACTGCTTCGTGGAGTAGGGACCTCGACCTGGTAAGGATGAACTCGCAGAGCCTCTCTAGTGTTCCTCGTTCGGACGGCCTTTGCTGTTATTATCTGGGAGAGCTCAATCGGACATCTTCCGTGATAGAATCTGTAGAACAGGGACAGGTCAGCCACCCTTCTTCGATGTTCCAGGCTATGGAGGTTCTTTGTGAGGTTAGGCGTATCGATTAGTCTAATTGCTCTCTTCCGGATAGTGTCCAGAAGCTTTAGAGAGTGCTTCGGAGCCCATCCCACACATGGGAGCAATACTCCAGCGATGGTCGGATCTGCGCCTTGTAAAGCAGCAGTAGTTGCTCTGGTGTGTACAGCTTCCTATAGCGGAACAAAACTCCAAGCTTCTGGGATGCCATTTTAGCAATACTGACGACGTGGTCAGGCTAGGACATGTTGTTGTTGATGTTGATCCACAAAAGCTTGACGGAAAGTGACTCGTCAATGGGGTGACCCTCCATTTCCACTGTTTGTAAGCCAACGTGAGACTTCTTTCACTATCATATTACTACTATCACTCTTCCAATATGAACCCTAATATATGGAAGTACATACCAGATTCAGAAGCGACTTCGTTTTGGGAGGATGAAGGTGGGATGCGGCAAGGGGGTTAGAGCAAGACGAATACTTGTAATTTTACCGTTTGGTACTTAATGGAGGGAGCTCAAGATATTTGGGTATTATTGCAGTGAAGGATGGTAGCAAAGTATTGCAGTATGTCAAAACCCCTCTGTCAAGCAAAATCACTGATGTTCCTAATTTTCCTAATTAATTTTGTTAAACTTTTACTACTTTGAGAGAGGCTCAAGAGGAGGAAGCCTCAGTAAAGAGGTTGTATTTTATCAGATGTTGTTTTAATTATGGGCCAATGAATAAATTAGATTATTAGCACTGATATTACCACAGATGTCTCTATATCATTTTATATACCTTGCATCAAATTGATTCGAGTCACGTACAAATTTATATCGAACAGCAAGCATGGAAATGTATTGCAGAGTTGGAGATTGACAAATGGCAAAAGCCACGCATGCTACACCTTTTTGTGCAAGCTTATATTTTGTGGTAACTTTTAGGCATTCAGAATGACCGAAACTTTATATTACTCAGGGGTAATAATTAGAGGTGTTTGAGCGTACAGTGCAGCGTAACTGTAAATATGAACATATGAGGTCTGCAGAAAAGTGGCTCTACTCTAGTGTTACCCGGATGAACAATATGAATACATCCCATGTGTGATATAAACCTATCTACCAATATTATGCTTATTACACTAACAATGTTACTTATGGAATCGCAAACACCACCTAGCTTATAAAACGGTATTTTTCAAACTCGCCACGTGTTTCATTGTTGGCAAAATTAGACGAAGATGTAAGACTAATTTTAAGATAGCAAAGTACATAGATATGTCGGGCGATTCAAAATCGGTTTTGGTCAGTGCGTAGACCGTGTAGTGTTTGCGTACGGTCAGCACGTTATTAGAAAAATATGGAGTTAAGTTGATAGACTCACTACTTCTTACAAATTGCGGTGATACCAATTTTATTATTTTCGTATGGCATGAAGCCATAGTCTGAGATCTACTTGCAACCAAATCATCGCCTATCCGTCCGCAAAAAAAAAAACATTCAACGCAAAAACTCTTGTAAATAGTTTCTTGAATCTCTCTTCTTATAGGAACTAGGACGACACGGTTTTTATTCTACAATCTACAACTCATATCCTAATCACATGGTATATCGATTTTCTGGTATTTATATCCGAGATTATATTACTAGTATAAATCTTCAAAAGGCAATGAAAATTGTTTTATAGATACAAAAATAGGGGAGGTTTCCCAACCACCCCATCCGAGACCCTAACCTACTTCAGCTCATTTTGAGCACTCAAAAAAAATTGTAGAAAATTGTTGATCCCTACAGTTCCAAAAAACAGAGTTTGACTGGCTTTTATATTGTACTGCTGCTTTTTTAATTTAGTCTTACGGCCACTGTTGTTCCTTTATAGGGCAATGAAGGGCCCGCTACGAATACAACAAATTTATCAGTTTCACAAACCTCTATAGAGATTTAGGTATAAGGTTAATCCTTAAAGCTAGGATAGAGAAAGAAATCAGAGAAATGGAGGAGCAAAGTGGCTTTAGGCCAGGAAGATCCTGTACAGACATATTCACCCTAAGACATCTGGCAGAAAAGTGCATAACAAATGCCACCGCAACAAAATTTTTCCCTCATCAATTCTCAGTCAAGCAAAATTAAAAAGCTCCAACCCTGAACTGGATTCCCTCCGAAACTTCCTGGATGTGTGCCTGCTTCCAACCAACAAAAGGTGTAAAGCAAGGATGTTCTTTGTCCCCGACCCTTTTTAAAATAATTGGACAAAAAAATGCAGCCCAATGGGAACTAATTTGAGAGATAACAACCGCCATACAATACTTTTTGCAGACGATCAAGTAGTAGTTGCTCAATACCGAGAAGATATGAAATATATGTTGACTAAGCTCATAGAAGAGTACAATAAATGGGGCTTAGAGGTTAACACAGAAAAAACACAATACATGGTAATAGGAGTCAGGGGACAACATTTAAAACTAGACAGTGGAACAATAAAAAATGCATCAAAGCCGATTGACTCGTGGTTCACATATATGGTCGTCCTTCATGGCATACAGCGATACTGAAAATTATGTTGTTTTCGTAGTGGCTTGGTGCAATGGAAAAATATAAACTGGTATCACCATAATGTGTGGGAAGTACTGTGTCAATCAACTTGACTCTATTTTTAATTTGCAACAGTAAATGAGTAAATTTCGTAACAGGGTCCAAACATACCTATGCGAAGTTATCTTCCCCGGATGTCTGGCGTTAAACGGAACTTCAGATTGCCGAGTACATTGATTTTGGACACCATAAATTGAAATCATTTCCGCTGTCTTTGCAACTGTGGTATTTCCGTGTGTTTGTGTTTCCTATCTGAACAAATTAGGATACATAAAAATTTTTCTAATTTTCTCTCTTTAAAGGTGATGACCCTGAGGGGCAGAGGGTACATGGAAGAAAGTAGTTTTTGATTAAAAAGTTATTGTCTCTCTTGACAAATCTTTTGACGTGTCTCGGCGTTTTTTCTTTTAATCAATGTTTTTCGATAAATCCGTGGTGGGAAGTTTCCAAATGAACACCCACTGTACCTCGCAGTTTTGTTGTGTTGCTATTTTTTTGGTGCTATGTAGCTTCTTGTTTATTTTGCTATTATAAAGGATGTTTTGACCCCACATATAAGTTAAAGCCATTAAATTTATGATCGTTTTACTGAGTTTAACAAATATAGAATAAAAACGAGCGGAGGTTGGATATTATCATGGCAATCCTAATCGGGTCAGCTAGTTTTCAATATAAAAAGTTCCAGCCGATTTAGAGTGTTGGAGAATTACAAGGTAAAAATACAGATCGGCATGATGTAGGATTTTTTAAAGTATTCCTTATCTACTCTATTTTTAAGGAATTTGATGCGTGTTGAGGAAAATCTGAGCTTAAAACCATCGTACATTGGACTACTGATGGTATGCGACAACAATTCAGTATTTGCTTTACTAATGCTTAGGTGATTTTGGGTATAATAACTCAATTAGGTAACACACTAACTGAATCAGTGTTGAAGACGACGTAGAAATTATGTCAAGTTCCATCCACACTGAAAGTTTGATAGTGAACAAACAGCAACAAGTTTTACACTAAAAATATATTAAACGAAAAATAATATTTCGAGTTCCAGTCTAAATTTGTTTATTACGAGTATTTTATTATGAGCCGCAAAGCAAATTGTTATATTGATATTGACAGAAAATGTCGGCGGCCGACGAGACTCGAACCCGTGACCTCCAGATCAGTACTCCGGAGGGAGCGGGTTTGAGTCCCATCGGACGCAGACTTTTTCCGACATTTCTGGTACGAATTTAGACTGAGAAATCCACATGCGGATTATTAGATAATGGAAGGTTTACATAGGCCAAACGAAAATTCTAAGTTCTCTTCAAAACATAAAAAAAATAAAAAGGACAGTACATTAGACGTACGGAAGACATATTCTAGTTTTATACCTACACAATTTGCGTATGAGACTTATTATCATTTTGTAATCAGCAGATAGTGGTGACATGGCTTGTACATCACATCTTAGGTACTTTTAAAATCTTTTAAAATCTTGAATATGAACTTTAAAATATCTAAAATATCTAATTTCTCAAAATTATCCTGTGTATCTCTGATTAGAATGATAAACGCTATCATTGATGACCGAAAAGTAGAAAGAGTTCATACTTCAACAGATGTGGTTTCAATCCCCAGTGGCCAGTGAAATGCACTACAGTTTTCAGTGAGGCAGTTGTACTTACTGTGTGACCATCGTAAATTGACCAGTGCGGAATGAGATAAGGGGACCGCGAGGTTCCTCAGGTAGCGATCGTCATTATCATATTGAGTTTAAAAAGGCAACGAAAACTTGAGTAAAACAAGGTCATTGAATATTGTCTACAGCGATTATCCAATCCCGATGCTGAGTTTGTTTGTTTGCCGCTGTTCCATATAGTTGATTTGAGGTCATCCCAAACCAATCCCTCAAGTTTTTTAGCCAAGAGGTTCTTCTTCTTCCTTGGCTTCTCTCGCCCTTGATCTTCCCTTTCATAATGTTTTGTAGTAGAATGTATTTCGGTCCCCATATAACATGACCAAGGTACTCCAGTTTTTTTGTTATGAGGGTGTTATTTCTTCCTCTTTTTGGATTCTCTGTCGTAGTTGCACATTTGAGACCCTATCAGTCCAAGAGATCCTCAGCATTCTTCTATAACACCATCTTTCGAAAGCATCCAGCATCCAGCCTCGGCACCTTATAGAAGAGTCGAAAAGGCACAACACCTCAGCCATTCGTACTCTAAGTTTTAGGTTTATATCTCTGCTGCAAAGAACTTTCTTTAGTTTTACAAATGCAGTTTTTTAACTCTCTATTCAAGCCCTTATTTCCTGATATTGTTCGGCAGTTTCGGTTAGCCAAGTTCCTAAGTATCTATATCCTCTTACTCGCTCTATTGACGCGTTGTCTATTGCAATATTGCCGATTACGTTGTTATTTTCTGTAAAAACCATGAATTTGGTTTTCTTTAAATTCATGTTCAGACCATAACTTTTACAACTGTTTTATAGTTTTTGTACAACCGTTTGGAGTGATGACTTGAGACCTGATAATTAATCCAATAGCCTAGGGAAGATATAATAATAATATTGATTATACACGAAGTAAGGAGAAGGGACACAACACACAATATTTATTTTATCTGCTAACAGTATCAGTGTTCTTATCGCTAAGCTCTCTACATTATAAAGATTGGGGAAAACATGTCTGATAGCTTCAATTTTAGATGCTTCTTTAATCATTACAGCTTTATTTCAATTATCAGACAGACCAATAAACGTCAACACTCGCCGGGGTAACTACAGAAAGCCCCAAAGCTTTGCAGCTATGTATATTCATTACGCTGCACTCATATTTTCCAATTAACTACTGGTAAAGTAATGACTTATCGTACCAGAACAAGAGTTTTTTCAACATAATTCTATTACAGTTACACATTGTAATGTTGTTATACATCCATTTCCATAATTATAGGGCGAGAAATTGATGCTAGAATCGTGATCTAATTTCTTACCAATTTAGTTGATATATACAGTAGCTACCGCCTTACTATAAATAATCTGGCAATATTGAACGATGAAATTTATTCAGTTCAGTTACTTCCACAAAAGGTCGTCTATATTTTGCATTTTCTTTTTAGATTTTGTGATATTGGCTAAACTTTAAAAGCACGATTAAAAACGGAAGGCGAATGCCCGAACTCTGTACAAATATATGTATAAATAATAATCAATGACCGCAACGATACATTCTTTTGCAGTGTAGTGGATGGTTTGACTGTTGAATCCGTTCAAAGCAACATATGTCACAACTATTCTTAAAAGACCCAAGGAACCTGGCTCAACACACCAATTACCCCATTGAGGTCTTGAGAAGAACTCGAAGTATTCTCGCTTGATAACTCTCAAGAGTCTCAAGTGGTTAATGTTGGGCGCCAGCACCAAACAGTCCATGCGTCGTGTGATATGGAATGATTAGATCGCATCTGGTGGACCTATGGTGGAAGGGCTGTATATATCGACTTCCTTTAGCCAGTCTCCATATGAGGAACGTTTAGATGTCTGGTGGAATATACAGGGTGTTCTAAAAAGATGGTGCTCAACTAAGGGAGTTTACAGGAGACGATACGGTGAGGATTATTTGCATAAAGCTCCCCATTCATAAATAATAAGCCGTAGAAAGTCGTTTTTAGTCGCAAAAGTATTGTTACCTGGTTGAGCCTAATACCGGTAATAATGTTATTCTGAAATACTGAAAGACATAAATCGGTCATTATTTACCGGTGTATTAATAGCTTTGAGTTTTTTTTTGGAGATGAACGAAAAAGAGGCCAAAAATAATAATAATTTTTTGTATCTTAACATAAATTTATGATCGGTGAATTCATAAATGGTTATTGCCTTTAAACTGTGAAGATGGTCGTATTTATATTTGAGGAATTTGCGAACACTTTATTTATGGCGAATCAAGATGCAATGCCAGAGCAGCTGAGCGGCGTCCACCGATAATTACGAAAAGTGCACTTTCAAAACATCTGGGGGAACCGGATATCGAAAAACCGGAAGAAGAGCTTTTAGCTAGAATTACAGGACAACCTTGCACCATCACGCGTGCAATAGGGAACCAAATGAATGCTGCCCACTAACAGTGTCGCGTGTACTGTTTTGACAATGCTTTCACTTCCCACATCGATAGGTGAGGAGAGTATTGTGATCGCAAAAAATTTCGATTCTGAAGTAACACGCTTTTTGGGCGTTTCATGATGTCTACACAACGAAAATCCACGTCACTCATTTAATAATAATTATTATATTTATTTGCCACATGACATGTGGTATATAGAAAAAATGCAATGATTACAAAAACCATAACCAAATAATTAATTTCGCAAACACGACTGAAGGCATTCTAGGAATGATCAAAGTTCATCCCTTTATACACTAAGATTATGAAATTAAAACAATTCAATCTACCTGTCATATCAGTAATCTAAAAAAAAAAATTTTTAAACAAAAAACACTTCCTCATAACCTCATTAAACTGAACTGATCCCTTGCACCTTATTCTAAAGTATCACTAAATTAACGGTTAAGAAAAATATACTTCTTGTACGAGTACTTAAGTTTAAATAGACTTGGATGCAGAATTTTCAAATCAGTGGAGATTCTATTGTACAAACGACAAATATTATAAGAGAATGATGTACAGAAATAAGCACTTTGGTGAGGTGGGGGTGATATGTATGCGCGGAAACGTAAATTCAGATTATGAACATCAGTACGAAAAGTTATCCTATTGAATGAGTAAGGTAGTTGGTTGAAAAAAAACAATTTTGTGGAAAAGATTACACGAATGCAACTCACGGCGGCATTTCATGTTCAACCAACTTGCATCAACTAGTTTATGCGACACTCTTTCAAACTTGCGCAGTCCGTATATAAACCTCAAGCAATACTTTTGAACACGTTCAATTTTGTTAATGTCAATTTCATCCAAACAAAATCCATACACGCTATCACAGTAATTGCAATGGCTAAGGACCAGCGCATCGTAAAGTTTTAATTTAAGTGGAAAAGTAAGTACATGTCGATGGGCATATAACATTTTCAAACACGCATACGCTCCTTGAATACACTTATTGACATGAGGCTTAAACCTTAGAACAGAGTCAAACCCTAAGCCTGAATTCTTCACTACACTTGCATAAGATATGGATACATTTCCTACTTTAATATCGAAGATCGCTTTGAAGTTGTCCATCGACCTACCAAATAACATAAGTTGCGACTTGCATGCATTAGCAAAGAACGAACAAAATTGAAAAAAAATTGTTGTATTTGTAATATACTGTCCACTGACCTGTGAAGGAAGACCTAGCGACATAAATAACTTTTTTAGGTCCATCCGAACATTGCCTTGCATATTACACAAAACAAGAGAATTGATTTTAGTTAAATTTTGACACAGTATTGTTACCGTGGCGAGGATGGAAAACGCGTGTGGTTGTCAGAAATTGGGTCCGTGGCAGCGCAGCAATAATCAAAAACTAAAAATATAAAAACTGCCCAGACTTCCTATGGAGAGAGATAAAAGAAACTATTTACGAGAATTTTTGTATTGGATGTTTTTTTACGGACAGCGGGCGATGTTTTGGTTACAAGGGGATCTCAGACTGTAGCTTTATGCAAAGGGAAATAATGAAACGGTGTCACCTTTACGTGTGGGAAATACTGAGTCAATCAATTTGATTCCATTTTTTGCAACGTATCGCAATTCAACCAGATTTTGGTTCGGCCATCCTATTCACCAATGCGGCTTGTTTCACTAAGGATGGCTGCTTCAATATTCGCAACAGCCACATATGGGACGATGACAATCCGCAGGCTGCATTGGTAAAAAGGGTTATTTCACACATATCCGGCTGTCGTGTATTGGGTGACGTTTACCCGACTGTGAGGATGGAGATTATATATAGCTTTTCATATCTGCCCGAGAAATGACGTGGTCGTATAAACGATGCCCGACTGTCGTCTCTGCATCGAGGGAACCCCGGCTAGCCCGTAGCAGAGGCAGACTGCCGGTGTCACCCTACAAGTAGCGGGAGCTGCGAGCAAATTGATCATTTTACATTTAGACAGTAGTTGCTATTATATTTTCAATAATAATGTATGGTTTTTTATCATATTTACGTAGGTATAAACACAAAACCATAATTATGAGGTAAGCGGGTGAAAAACTCATCATTGTTACTTCTCAGTTCCTGATAAAGTATACAAGATGCCCCGACTGCATCTATTTTACTATTAATTGGGTGAATCCAATATACTATGTTTCTTTTTTTTTAGACATTTGTATAATACCAAAATGGCTAATAATTTCGCACGGTCTATCTCAAACTGACAAAGCATGCCCAGAATTAACTGTCATGTCGGAACTGGAAAGGTGTCGTTTAAGTGGCATGTCGGACTCAAGAGGAATTATAAGGAAGAGTGTTGGCAGCCTCTCTATGCATACAGTAAGTTTCGCAGATCTTCCAACCGGTGCGTAAATCAATGATTTGAATAAATAATTTCTGTAATGACGTGGGTAGTCGTCACTTTGAACAACAGCCTTCGTTCGGTGTAATAACAAGTACTAAGTTATTATTGACGGCTTTAGTCAGGAAGGTAAACAATACTCTTTTGTTTTTAACTTAAAATGAGTCTGTAGCCAAAACGGCTCATATCGGACTAGGGGTCCTTATGTAAAAAATGCTCGCCGAATCGTCCCCTACAAACTCCTTAAGGCTGCGTTTCCACCAGAGATGTGCGAGGATGCGTTACGAGGAATGTATTTTTAACGAACAAATGGAATCGCATGAATTACCTCGCCTCGCCCAGCACAGCTCTGGTGGAAACTGCTTAGCGTAGCGAGGTTTTTGTACATACAAAGCAAGGCATGTTGGCGAGGAATATGTGCTGCGTGTGTGTTTCGAGAGATGTGTGCTCGAAATGTGTTACGACGGATGTATGCTAGGGACATTGACTGAGACGCCAACAACGAGAGCAGATGCACGCTGCTCGCTGACACTGAAAAGAGCCTGCTAAACATCCTCGCAACGCTCATCTGCACACCGTTTCACAGCTTCGACACATCTTCGCACCGCTCATCTTCCTAGCACCACCTCTTTGGAACACCCTGTATAAATGAAACGCACATCTTAGAATGACGTACGCCTTACTTTAAATTCACCAAACAACCAATTTAGTTAGTAAATTTTTGTGATTATTGTGGTACCAAAGCGATATGCTAATAAATTTCACATAAGATTATCCAAGTTCAATTTAAACATTATCGTATGTAAAAAGAGCAACAAGCTCATCCATTATTTAATTAACAAAGGGATTTCTATCGCTTAATCGCTTCCTCTCGTGTCATGTTTCCATTATCTTCGCTACTAAGTAGAAGTTGGCGTCGGCATCGTGTCAGCTCGAGTAGCAGCAACCCATTTTTTACGACCCCCTATCTATTTGGCACGTCCCGTAACGACCTGTCTGCTTTTGTAAACGCTAAACAGAAACATCAGATCTATTAATTTGAACAGACACACGTAGTGTCGTTCTTGGGCTATACTAAAAAATTACAATAGAATTTGAACAGTCAATTTTAAGTTAGATCATAACTATTTCACTATATGAGGCAAGCACATTTTTTTCTGCAAAAAGTACCCAACCACGTGTTACGGTGAGAAAATTTTATAACTCGAAAATATCCATGCATCGTACAAGCGATACCATAACGGCGATCAGAATAACTTAGAACAAATCATCACCCGGCCGATATTATTTGCCAAACAGTCTGATGACCTTCAAGATAATTTAAGCTGTTTGTCACATTGAAAATGAGGTCCGAAATTGTGTACAATGTCTGTTTTATACCTGCTCCAAAATGTGTCCGGTCCAGGACCTTTTTGTCTAAATCGAGATACATACAGTGTACAGTAAAGAAGTGCTATGATTATGGGATAGACTAGTTAGGTGAGTTCACCCAATTCTACTAATTGTATCATTATTTATTGATATATTGATTTGCTTTATTAATTTATTTGAGGAGTTGTTTATTAGACAATTGGTAAACCTTCATATACACATTTATGTCATTAATGGTTTGATAATTCAATTCTTGAACACCTGCAATATGAAAACAGATAACGTAATCTCGAAGTTGACGCGTAGTATCTTATGAACGTTTTGAACCCTTGATGAGGTATTTCGCAAGTTGACCCTTAACATCGATGATCCTTGAGCTAGAGTTATGTTACATATGCTGTTTTGTCTGATTACACAGTATATTATTTCATCTACCCATTTAGTGTTTAAAGATTCATTAGGTGTGTAGTAAGTTATTATTTCAATATTTTATTCTCTTCTTACTTAATTTATTTTGGTCCTTTGTTTATCGATTGAATTACTACCTTATTAAATGCTTATATAGCCCAGAATGACCATTTAATTTTTTTCTCCTACACACATATATGAATGTCAAACCACAACAGCTTTCTGTTTTCAATGGATCAATGTTTATTAGAGCGGTCCTGATGATCGGTAAGTATGTCGTCAGGTTATCCAGATACCAGGCAAAGTCAATATTTAAAATATGAATAAGAAATATTTTAAAAAGAAATAACAAATGTATGAAGGAGAAGAACAGAGTGGGTGCTTCGGTTGGAGGATATAATTATGCAGCTTGATGTTTGACAATTTTGATTGGTTAATTATGGGTTTACCTAAAAGAGTAATTGTGTGGTTCGAACGAAAAAAAAGTAGCAAAGAATTTACTTGAGTGAATTTGTTGGTATAAAAATTAAAAGTTTTTTTTAAACCGGCAGCGTTATTGACAAAACCGGATTTTTCCCGGACTAGTTTTTTCATGCTAATTCCGAATATGTATTTAGTTTTTCTCTAGTACCTGTAGTTTTGGCTATTTTTTGTATACGGACAGACAGGCGGACAGACAGTGCATAAGCTCTCTTCAGTGACAGGGAGAACTAAAATGCTATCTCCCAAAATTGCGTAGCATAACGTTGGTGCTATAAAGGCATCAGTTTTCAGCAGTATAATCCTTAAGTAACCGATGTCGAGGTTGCTGTGAAGGGTCTCGTTAGATGCACACCATGAGGCGTTAGCGATTTTATCCAATGTTCTGCAGGCTCTGCATCTTGTAAATGTCACCTAAGCCGTATTTGCCTAGGTAACTGCTGGTGCAATAATAATATTGAATCCTTACTCATCAAACTTAATTTTAACATTCTAAATAACCTGATATAGAGCAGCCGAATGTGATTTGGAATTTTGTTTTTAACACCTTAGTTACTGTTCTGAATTATTAATTTTGATGAGACATCGATATATTATTATACCAATTCTAATTCCTCATCTATCGCATACTGCAGCTCGTCACGGATAGGAATCAGGTCCTCGACTGACTTGCAATATTGAAGTGTTGTAAGCGTAGAGAAAAACTTCATATACTACGTTCCAAAATCCCATCAAAGACCTCAATTTGCTCTGTAGCGTTTCAGTATTCACTCAACATCAAACTGTCAACAAAAATCTGTGTTCCGTTATTGCATTTCCGAGGCCATGGAAGTCATCGTTTTGCTCGGAAATCAAATTGAGATTTTAGCGATCTTTGTGTCAAGACTGTCAAGAGATATTTTTCACTTGACAGCTAACAACTTAACATAACCTATTCTACTTTATTTGTATGCATTGACATTCTAACGGGTATGACTACTCTGACACCTTGACTCTGAGAAAACAGCACAGGTTATGTGATATGTCAAAATTGTCAAAAAAAGATCTTTGCCGTTTCATAAATATTCCAACATCCGTAACATCTGGAATCACGTGACTATCCTCGAAAATTCATCTGCTCACTGGATAGATGGGATTTTGGAACGTAGTAATAGTTGCAAAGACAAGCGACGTTTTGCATATCAAGTGAATAAAGGTTTGGCCTAAGGACTAAGAAAACGTCCAGTAGAGAGAATCTCCAAATGTACAATTACATTTATAAGCTTGTGGAACTGGAACTTTAATTTTTTTGATGAAAAGCAGCATTTGTTTTGTCAAAAATTAAACCAAAGATTGGATCACAGGTGCTTCTAGGTTTTCTGATGGTATATTATGGGCCGATTTTATCAACGTGCATATTTATCAAAGAATTTAACAAAGCTTTTCTATTGGATGTTATTTAGCAAAATCTTTCTATTGGGTATTGTGGCCTAGGTTAATAAATATCATCCAATAGTATTTTATCAATATTGAAAACAAAACGTCAAAGCTGGATGACACTTTTCATCATATGCTATATAAGTTTTATAACAAAACTATTGTTGTAACAAGTGTATATTTGTTGCAACATAGGCGATGAATGAAGTTTGCAGTTCGAGATAAAGTCTACGATCGAAATAAATATCTTTTTGAATGTTTGAAATTAGATCACAAATCCCAGTAATAAAGTACCTAATCAAATATGTACCGTTGAGGCGATCCTTTGTACAAGATTGTGGGTGGGCAAGTGGCATAGTGGTCGACACCGATTCGCTTGGTATCGCTGTATTCGTGGGTGGTGTTGGTTCGAGACCCTTTTTCTTTATTTTTTTATCCAAAATATTCATTGATGTGCTTTTTACTCATGTTACAGTCATTTTTTGTACAATCGACATAAAAATGTTTTTGAATCAAATTTTATTAGACATTTTACTTGACATATTGCAAAAGCTAAGTACCGGAGGCGGTGGAGAATTCAATCAGTGCAAGTGAAGTTTATCCGTAAATATCAATCGCCAATTTATTGCTCTGATAGCGGTATCAAAATGAAATTATCCCAAAAAAGTAAAATTATTCGTAATTTTTGTTGTACTAGTAAAACATCTAATAACATTTGATTCAAAAACACATTTATGTCGATGGTACATAAAAATGATATAACATGAGTAAAAAGCATATTATCAATGAATATTTTGGATCAAAAAAAAAATAAAAAAAAGAGTTGCGCGGGCCGGGGCTCGAACCAACACCACCCACGAATACAGCGATACCAAGCGATACGGTGTCGACCACTATGACACTCGGCCACCCACAATCTTGTACAAAGGATCGCCTCAACGGTACATATTTGATTAGGTACTTTTTACTTTATTACTGGGATTTGTGATCTAACTTCAAACATTCAAAAAGATATTTATTTCGATCGTTGACTTCGTCCCGAGCTGCAAACTTCATTCATCGCCTATGTTGCAGCGAATATACATTTTAGTTACAACTGTCACAAGTATTTTCACGAAGTACGTCACACGGGTTCGGAAGCCGTCGGCGTGTTTTCGGTACCTACTGGATTCAAAAACCCGTTTTTATTTTGATATAACTTTTGACTTATTGCGAAAAAAAAGAAAACAAAAACAGTTTTGTTGTAAAATTTATATTTGATCTCTCCATTTGTCACAAAAGAAATTATTCAAAACCCTAATTTTTTGTGATCATTATCATTTGGTAGAAGAAAAAACTAGCGATCAAATGTACAGTTTTTGCGGAATCTGATTGGTTGAAATTAGCAATTGTTAAAATCTTTGTTAAACGAGAAAATGAAAGTTTTCACCCATTTAGGATGGAAAATCAGACTGGAAAAGATACTAGATGGTTCATAATGGTCGACTGTATATGAAGCATGTGATTTTTCACCTTTTTGAGGTACACCTCAAGAGAAATCAATAATTTACAGAATACTTTGACAGATGCGTGTTCTTGAATGGGCTGCTCTGATTGGTCAAAGTCTTTGTTAAAATGCGCCTGTTGATAAAATCGGCCCTTAGAGACTTAGATTCATTTTGTACCTTTAAACATCAACATCTGTAACTTCTTCTAAAAATAAATTTCATTAGTTCGGTCTTGAACGAATTTGAAGTTTTTAAAAAACTCCGTTTCATAAGGTCTGTAGTTAATTAGCATTTAACTGCAACATTTTTAAGCTTTCAAGGTATTGTTATGAAAAATGCACGAATAGAAGGGGTACTATAGTTTTCTGTAACTAATTTATTGATACCAAGAAGTCAAAGCAATCATTGCGCTATTCTGTGAGTTCGCAAATAAATGAGCAAAAATCTAATAGAGAAAGGAGACTTTCTATCTAGTGGACCTCCAGATTTGGTTTTCAAATATATTAAAAAAACGTTGCTGTACGTGGGGCCAGAACAACTAATATTTTAATGAATCTAACAACATGAAACTAAACATGGTTTGACTCTAGTATTTTAGTCTCTGAGTAAAAATTATAACGCATCTAGAACCGATCATGATTATGACGTTACAAAAATGACCCGTAGGTGAGGTGTTTTGTTAGCAATTAATATGAAATATAATGTCACAAGGCTTCAGTTTCCTTCTTCTGAGGTACTCATTGATGTTGGTATCAAGATTAATTTGAGCTCTGGATGTACAATTCACTTGTTTCTCCTATATACAGGGTGTCCCACGACGATTAACACAAGCAATATACCGGAACTAGGTAATAGTAGCGAATTATAATTTTGGGGGTTTAAATTAGAGCAAATATAGTATCTTTTCTTATTACTGTGTCACCCAATGAGGTACTTGTTTTTGATCACGTGACGTTCGATTCAAAAATTTTAATGGGACACCCTGTATATTTGTGGCTTTTTGTGTTGATCTCGATAAAACAATTCCAACAACGTGCACACTTGGGGTCTAAAGTTATTTATTCAAGAGCTACAGGTACTTAAAGGATGGTACCACTACCATTGATTATAACATGTACCCCTACAGTTAAATTACTGGTAGTGTTTCATAATGGTAGCAGGACAGTTCTTTAAGTACTTGTAGCTCTTAAATTAATCAATTTAGACCCCAAGTGTGCTAGTTTGTTGGAATTGCTTTATCGAGAGAAACACAAAAAGTCGCAAATATACAGGGTGTCCCAATTAAAAATTTGGATTCGGACGTCACGTGACCAAAAACAAATACATCATTGGGTGACACAATGACAAGAAAAGATACTATATTTGCTCTAATTTGAACTCCCAAAATTATAATTCGCTACTACTGTCCAGTTCCGATATATTGCTTGTCTTAATCGTCGTGGGACACCCTGTATATACCACAGTATAGTAAACAACCAGCATAATATCTCTGAGGATTTCCTATACATATATGTTATATCATTGAAGCAATGATTAATTTTTTAAAAACTTTTATTTGCGGCACACGCTTGTGTCGCACTTTCAAGTTACAATTTTACAAAAGATTCTTATGACTACTTGACATGACGGAGTCTAACCGGGTATTGAACAACTGTGGTACGCAGTACCACCCTTTTATACTTAATTACTGCTGACAGAAGTGGTTTGCACACGTGGCATCGAACAATGATGCTTTGTATGACTTGTTATTGCAGGAAGTCGTTATCAGTTGTTTGTCTTCTTTGGAGGTAACTTTGCAACAAAGTTGCCTACAATAGATTCATTGTTTGAAACTATTACAATAAGGCTCATTGTCAAAGGGCCATATAACAACTCTCCGTTTTTTCAAAAAGTTGTTGCTATGCCATGCAACAACTTTTCCCAAAATGGAAATAAAATAAAAATGTAAAATCAAAATTTAAAATAAAATAAAAATGTAAAGTGTAAAATGTAAAATATAAAATTGTAAAAAGGCAAAAATGCTTAAAGTCCTTGCTAACAAAATTTTCACAATTTTCCACAAAATCACATACACTGCACAAGTCACGAAAGTGGAATTTCTTCAGGAATTCCTTCTCCTTGGAAGCTGGGACGTCTTCTTGGGAAGAGTCGTGGATAACTTTTGAAAGAACTTCCTTGAGGGTCTGGATCATCATCGGGACGTATTGCACCAGTAATGGATAGTCGAAAGGGTTTTCGTTTTCTACATTTGCATATCACATATAGTACCAGGATAATGCAAATTAAGGTAACTACAGTCTATGTAAGCCATGACCTGTTTTTCGAAATGAAGGGCTCATTTATTATTTTATCCAGTTCTTCTGCATTTTTGTCCAATTTATGATGTGCAACTTCTAAATCATCAAGATTCAATTTATTCAATTTGAGGAACTTTAATACTGGAAGATCCTCTTTTTTAGGCAAGTCTTTGCAGCATTGGAATGGAATTTCGATAGGGTGACTTTTGTATGTCATATTTTTGTAAACATCTACTCGAGGATTTGAGTGTACTCGAGTACTACCTATAAAGGCATTGCAATCTGGCTGGATATAGAGTTACTGCCAATGGTTTTTGTAACTACACCTTTATTTGGACATTTTACTGTAACTGGAATAGGCTGTGTTACTGTTACTAGCCAATGATTTATTGATAATGATACAACTGTATACCCTTCTGCAGCTATCACTGTGGCTTGACATGTTTTTGGCAATGTAATGCTATATTTTAATAGTTGAGCTTCACAAATAGCATTTTCGTCAACAGGATATGGTAATACATCTGAGCATAATTTTGTTAAGAACGAGAGCTTTTTACATTTATCCGGATCACGAATAGATAAATACAATAATGAATCATCACTTCGAGCTATGTACCTTCGTGATGTCAATAGGACATGGAAAAGGCCAGTTCGCTTATCTGGTACGGGTAAAGGTACAATTTTATACAAAGTATAACTTTCAGGTTCAACTAGTGGTATTTTAAGGACAAATATAACTCTCGATTCTGTTTGAAAAGCTTCAAGTTCAATAATATCTAAATATGTAGCAACATGTGATTCATAGACTGGTAGAGGAAGACTGTTTCTTACCAGATTACGAGAAATTTCTTGTAAGAAATACATTAAGTCTTTTGGATCTATTATTGAAGTATGGATAATATGTAATCTTGCAAATGTAATCGCATTCAAAATGTCATTAATGGTTTCTTCCAAAAATAAATAACTTTCCATAAGTGATTCACACATTTCTAGCATTTCCAAATGAGCTTTATAAAATGCTAGTGATTCAGAAATATTGTAAATAGTTGTTTCAATTTGACTTAAATCAGAATTGAAAGTTTCTTCATCTAATTGTAATTTACGAATGGTATTATTAAAACTTTCAATTACTGATGTAGTAACTGAAATTTGGTTTTTCATTAAATTTTCTATCTGATGTTCATCTTGAGATAGTTTATTAATGCAATTGTTGAAGTATTCTCCATCATCAGAGTCTAAGTTTCCTGTGATTGCTTTCCAAAATGTTCCGATCCCATTGATTAATCCTCGTCGCATTCTACTGGCTGACTGAGTATTGGCAAATATCGATCGGAATTTTGTATTCAAATTATCAGATATTTGACTGAGTAAACTAACATGTGTTTTTACTTGAGCCTTAAAAGCTTGCATGCGATTCGTTGGTTGGTAGATTAAATCTTCCATTCTTTCTAATAACCTGTCATTGTGTGCTAATGTTTTTTCAACTAATTCCAAATCTTTGTATACTAACAGAGTCCATTTTTCATTAGAAATTTTGATATTTGTTTCTTCATAATAAAATATACCAACAGTATTGTTCACCGGTTCAATGAAGTGCTGTGTGCGAGTTGGAACTGCAGCTAGCAGCAATAAAATTCTGTAAAGAAACTAAGCTTCAAAATATGGTTTGAGCCTATCAAAATTTACTTTTGTAATTTGTTTTGTTTCTAAATTTATAAGTGTGGCTGAAGTGCCATGAATATTTTGGATTTCAAAAGGACCATTAAATTTATTACGCAGTTTTCCAGAAATCTGTGATTCTTTTAACCAAACTTTATCACCAATTTTGAATTCATACTGGTTTTTTGAAATACGTTCGTCAAAACGAATTTTTGCTTTTTCTTTGCTCCGTACTGTCTTTTCTCTAGCTACTTTATAATAATAATTAATCTTATTCCTTAAATCTCTAATGTATTTCGTCATAATGGCGTTTTCATTATATAGGGTTTCAGGAGGTCGCCCTGACGTATGTCCGAAGACAAGTTCATATGGGGTAAATCCGTGTGTCTTATTCTTTGTCGTATTGTAGCATATGATTGCATACGGTAAAATATTAAAGGGATGTTCTGATGGGTGTTCTAATGTATGTGTTCTAATCATTTCTAACAGAGTAGCATTGAATCTTTCAACTGAACCGTTAGACTGGGGATGTCCTACACTTGAAAAAGATAATTTTATATCATACAATGCACAAAGATCTCTTAATATAGCATTATCAAATTCACGCCCACAATCACAATGGATTCGTAGCGGAGTTCCATAATGTTGGAAAAATACTAGTAATGAATTTACAACAGATTTTGCTGACTTATCAGGAAGAACATATGCTTGAGTAAAACGACTCATTTCATCTCTCAAGATTAATGCATAATTTTTCGTAGGTACTTCTAAAATATCTATGTTTACTCTTTCAAAGGGGGTTTTTGGACTTTCTGTCACAACTAAAGGAGTACTAAGGTTCTTTCTACAAATTTTGGCTTTTTGACAGATATCACAACTTCTAATAAACTTTTCTACGTCTTTTGTTAAACCTGGCCAATTGTATTTGGCTCGAATTCTTCGGATTGTTTCATTTATTCCGCGATGTAAATATTTCTTTCCAAGGTGATATTGTTCCAAAATAACTGGGATTTCATCGGAACTTGGGGTTTTACAAACATTTTGACAAATGACCATTTTTAAATTTTCTTCTGCAAAAATAAATGACATCATTTCCAAAATTGGAATATCGAGGTTGTTTTCGACAAACACTGTCTGAGATAAATCTATGAGATGTTTACTATTATAAATAGATGCAAAAAGTACCATATTACATAAATCTGGATCTGCGGGAAGGGGAATAATAAGATATTTTCTATCCTTAACAGTTTTGCTGGAAGCGACATTAATTCGATTAGCTGAAAAATCAAGATTTTCTTCAAAAATGTCTAAAGTAATTTCTTCATGTAATTGAGACATAAAATCTTGTCTGAAAAATGTAAGAATTTGTTTATGACTTTTGTCTAAGAGTTGAGCTGTTGAAAACTCGACTTTACTATAATCAATTAAAGATGTTGTTTTATATAGGTCACAGAAAATATTAAATTCACTTTCTATATTTTGCGTGGACGTTTCTGCATCAACACAATCAGCAGAAAAGGTATTTACTGTTGCGCATTTGCTCATATCAGGTAATTTAATTCTGGACAAAGCGTCTGCATTCTTATTTGTTTTACCGGGTTTATAAATAATTTCGTAATCATATTCCTCGAGTTTTAATCTCCATCTAGCTAAACGACTACCAGGGTCAGATATGGAAAATAACCACGTTAAGGGTTTTTGATCACAAACAATTTTGAATTTCCTACCATATAAATAACCTCTCCAGTGGCGTACACACCATACAATAGCGAGGAGTTCTCTTTCAATGACAGAATAATTTTGTTCAGCTTTACTCAAAGTACGGGAAGCATAGGCTATCGGAAGATCTTTACCTATAGGGCCTTGTGATAATACACCACCAATGGCATAATTACTTGCGTCAGTAGTTACAATAAATGTTTCATCAAAATTTGGATAAATTAATATAGGGGATGTTGTAAGAGCTTTCTTTAGAGCTTCAAATGCTTGTTTGCATTCGAGAGAAAAATTAAAGGTAACATCCTTCTTTAATAAAAGGGTTAAGGGTTTTGAAATTTTGGCAAAGTTGGGAATGAATCTTCTATAATAACCTGCTAATCCTAAAAATGACTTTACTTCCTTTTGATTTTTGGGTTCTGGAAATCTTGTAACACAATCTATTTTCAAAGGGTTTGGCTTTACACCTTCGGGGGTAATGATATGTCCTAAGTAAGCAACTTCTCTTCTCAAAAATTCACACTTATCAGGTTGAAGTTTGAGATTAGATTTTCGAAGTCTTTTGAAAATTTCTTTAAGACGGTTTTTATGTTCTTCTACGGTAGGGCTATAGACAATAAGATCGTCCATGTATACAAGACATCTTTCATTTTGAATTCCTAAAAGAATATTGTCCATTACACGTTGAAATGTGGATGGAGCGTTCTTTAAACCAAATGGCATTCGAACAAATTCGTAATGACCATTTTCGACTGTAAAAGCTGTTTTGGGTATGTCTTTGGGTTCGATTTCGATTTGGTGAAAACCAGATGCTAAATCGAGGGTGCTAAAATATTCGCATTCGCCTAATTGATCTAATAAATCTGAGATAAGTGGTAAAGGATATTTGTCATCGATAGTTTGGGCATTTGTTCTAGTAATTTTGCAACCTGTTCTTTTACTTCCTGTTTGTAAATTTGGGGGTACCTGTATGACTTTGTATATATGGGCTTTTCGTTGTAGAGATTTATTGGGTGTTTAATTTCGCTGGTGAAAGTTAAATTTTCACCATCAAGATAAAATATATCAGAAAAGTTTAAACACAAATCAGTTATTAATTTTCTTTCTTCCTCATTTAAGTGGTCTAAACGTAAACTATCCAGAATCTTTTCTTTTCTATTTATAAGTTCTGTATCTGCTTCTTTTTCAACAACTTTGAAGTTGTTCACTTCTTGAATATCAAAAGGTTCAAAAAATAACGAAGGAAAAGTAACTTCTCTAGCAGAACAATCTGAATTTAAAATGGTAGTGATAAACTCACCTTTATTATCAATTTTGACAAGAGCATTTGGAATTCGAACTTTGTCTTGTTCAGTAGATAATAATATAGCTTCAGTATTTCTAAGACTTGATTTTAATTTTACGCATTTCTCTAATCTTGGTTCAATGTATATATTGTTGACTACTTCTGAATGTTCTTGGAAATGAGAAGGGTTTTCTGGCGGTTTTGATGAACTAGCACTTTCAAATTTTGATAATTTTTCATCATCTGTTACTTTGAAAATTGGTACAACTCCATAGTTAGTAATTAGAACTTGGTTTACTACGTCTATGACTGCATGAAAATGTTCTAGAAAATCAACACCTAAAAGTCCGTCAAACTCGATATCTAGATCATGAATATAAACTTTGTGTGGATCGTGTACGTCGGAAAAATTTATCCATGCTGATTCAGATATTTTCACTTTCTCATCAGTAATGCCTTGAATAATCATATTCTCTGTGTTTCTGTGAGTATAGCCTTCAATGACATACGGTTTAAAAATAGTTAACGACGCACCAGTGTCGATAAGAAATTTGAAACCTAATCCACCTGTATCTCTCATATAAAATAAATTACTCGATGCAGCTGTATGAACTTGATTTTGGTTTAAAGGGATTTTCGTTCTGGGAAGTTTAAATTTGGATTGAAATTGTCCATTAGGCTCAATTTCTGTATCCTTGTTTCTAATTGGTTTATCTCGGAACTGTCGATAGGAGGTTTTTCTTCTATCGCAAGCATGGGAAAATCCTGATCATGAGGATCATTTCCGTATGAAGATCCGTACGAGGGTTCTTCGTAATAATCTTGGTAATTTTCATAGGGTTCTTCATAATATTGTTCAGTATAAGGGTAATCAATGTCCATCTCAGATGACTGAGACTCATTTAAGACATGTGCCCTTTGTGATGGGTTGTAGCTTGGATTTGGTCGAATATTCCTTTGGAAATTCGTATTAGGCTGGTAACTAGGGTTAGGCCTGATAACAGGGTGTCGATTTTGAAAATTCTGGGCTGGTTGAATGGGATAGCTAGGCCCTTGATTTTGAACTGGTCTTGTCTGTTGACTTTGACCTGGTCTGGAATTTTGAAAATTAGACGCACTAGGGGCTTGATTAGGAAAATTCGGTCTAGAATATTCCTGAGGTCTAAATTGTGGCATAGGATTTTGCTGTTGTACTTGAGTACGAAATGACTGTGTAGAGTTCGTCCTGCATTCAGAACTTACATGTCCTTTCTTTTGACAATTGTTGCATATTTTGGGTTTCTGATTTGGAACTTGCATTCTAGCAAACCTTTGGTTTTCCAAGTATGACAGTTGGAGTTCCCTTTTTATATGCGACATGGCTGTTAACATATCAGGAGGGTTTCCTGATCGGACAACTACACCAATACGAGGTTCTAAGCCTGTAAGGAGTGTGTTTAGTGTCATCGTTTCGATGAGGGATGATTGAGCTAATTTTTGTTCTCGTGTTAGGGGTTGTCGGTTGACTGCAGAATGCATTTTTGCATTGTGTGTCTGAAGTCTCGCAGCAAAAGTTAACGCTGACTCACCAGGTAATTGCCTGATGCGCTGTAAATCAGCAATAAGGGATGTTAGGTCTCGAAGGTCACCAAAATGTGTTTCTAGCAAACTTCGAATTTCTTCCCAAGTGGAGGGATTTCTAGAGTTTATCAACTCTGCTGCTTTTCCGCGTAACTTATTTTTTAAATGTAAAATGACTAGAGCTTTCTGACCGTTCACTGCCATTTGATAAGCAGTGCGACAGGAGTTAATGAATGTGTTCAAAAGTATTGGATTGCCATCGTATTCAGGTATTATGGAGAATATTTCAGACAATCGGTATGGCTCTATAATATCATCTGCCGTGGCGGAGTCGACATCAGCTCGCGTATTATTAGTTGCCATTTTGAATTTTATTTATGAAATTATTTTGTGAATGAAAATTTATTAATTCTAGTTAATTATACTTTGTTTATACCTTATACCAGATAATCACACTAACTGGAAGTGAATGATTTCAGTATTGGACTTACATGTATCCGTGCATCGGGAATCGCTCTGTTCTCCGTGCCGTTTTCTTTCTTCTTTTTCTTTCTTGTTTTCTTTGTTGCTTGGGTTCCCTTGGGGGATTGGGATCCGCCGCCGCTAGTGAGGACAGGCCTTGTACTCGCTGCTTGCAGACTTCCTGAGCGTTGTTGGAGACAGGGGTCGCCTTGTTCTGCCGGTCCTTGTAGTCCAAACGACTTGGCTGCTACAGGGGTCCAGAAGTTAGGTCGTTGCTGGCTCTTGAAACGTATGAAGGTCCAAGCCTACGGTCTAGGGGTGTTCTCGTTCTAACGTCGTTGAAGTATCCCACTTCTGACACCAATTTTTGTTATATCATTGAAGCAATGATTAATTTTTTAAAAACTTTTATTTGCGGCACACGCTTGTGTCGCACTTTCAAGTTACAATTTTACAAAAGATTCTTATGACTACTTGACATGACGGAGTCTAACCGGGTATTGAACAACTGTGGTACGCAGTACCACCCTTTTATACTTAATTACTGCTGACAGAAGTGGTTTGCACACGTGGCATCGAACAATGATGCTTTGTATGACTTGTTATTGCAGGAAGTCGTTATCAGTTGTTTGTCTTCTTTGGAGGTAACTTTGCAACAAAGTTGCCTACAATAGATTCATTGTTTGAAACTATTACAATAAGGCTCATTGTCAAAGGGCCATATAACATATATAAAAGGTTCCCACAAAATTTGACCTTGGGACGATTTATGGATGATTTTACGGCTGTGAAGTTTGGGTAGAGATGCGAAAATGAAAATATCGATATTGGTACCAGCTCGACATTTTTTAGCCTCATAGGCGCGTTTGGTTCGTACAGAGAATTTTGTGCAATTGATTATACCCCTCAATAATTATATAATTATTTTCGATACAAAAGTAGCGATACCAGCTTAGAATCGCTCAAAAAGTATCCAAGATAAAAATAGTCGATATTAGTGCAGAAGTACAAGTATCGAAGTATCGTTACCATCCCTACAAAAAATCATCCAAAAGTGGGGATGCGCTCCGCCAACTTGAGTTATTGTGCTGGTTGTTTACTACGCTGTGTATATACCACCCAACAAGACGTTACAGATATATGAGAAAATGTTTGACAGATGTTGGGCTTCCAATATATTTTGTTGTGATTATGATCTACTTGTAATGGGCGACTTTAATATTCCCAAATGTATAAATTTTGACAAGAATCCTACCTGTGGGGGGGATGATTGAGAACAGGACAGGGAACATCAAACTACCCACATTTTAAGCGTAATTGAATGTATTAGAAATATTTGTAGGTTTTCTGTATAAGATTGACAGCGAATCACAGCAGCTTGCTAAGTTCACTGCCGAGTTTTAAAACTTCTTGGAGCCGCGTGCGAAGAGAAAATGAAATTGTAATTGTGAACTAAACTAAATAACTGAGAAAATATAACTTTGAATGACGAAATTAATCAATTGAGAATTGGACTAGAACAGAATTGATAATGACGCGCAGCTTGATGGACTTTTTTCAAGCTATTTTTTCATGATGACAGACGCATGGCCTGCTATGTGGCCTGCTACCCGCTTTCTACCGGCGGCGGCGTATACCATGAGAGTGCATACCGTAAAATTTATATTTTTTGATTAGAGAAATATATGTTTGGTTGTTCACCAACACTACCTATTCGGATGCTCATATAAGTGCAATGAAAGATATATGATCATTCAATATTGATGTTGATATTATGCAAGGAATCATTTTTGTCGCTTGATCATCTTCGCCCAGCACCTGTCATGACGATATATGTACTGAATGCAGCCTTTGGTATTTTAGAAGAAATTAGTAGTGTTGATGAAGCTTGCAACAGTTTTTATGCAATTTTAAATTCTACATTTCCTGCATACATATTGTTAACTCTGCCCAAAAATAAGAACTATCCACTGTGGTTGAGCAGTAGGATAATAAGAAATATTTAGCCTAAATTTAGGCTCTGGTTTGGGTATAGGGCTAGTCACAACATGGTTATTTATGAAGAACTTCCAAACCTGTGCAGGCAAATTAAGTGCAAGTTGAGACCGAATCCAATGAATATTTGGACAAACAACAGCAAGATAAACACTAATGGAATTCCGAATAACATATCTCTAAATTGTGTATCCGTAGGTAATCCTCCAAAGATTATTGTTTCTTTCGCCAATTTTGTCTTTTTGTCATACACATCATCAGATGATGTTGAGTATGGATGCATGGATCATACCTATGTATACCTTTTTTGCTTATTCCACAAATTATGGAGGATGATGTACGTCATGCGCTGAAAAAACTGACTGCCAGTCTTGATAGTACATCGTCATTTTTCTTTAATGTCTGTGCAGTAATACTGACCTTTTTCAGTGGTGGTTATTCTTTGTCTAAAAAATTATGTGACTACCGCTAAAATTGCACCTATTTCGAAAAAGCACGATACGCGGAGGTAGAGAATTACAGAGTTGTGGTCATTATGAACAAAATTCCGAAAATCATTGAGGTAGTTCTGTCTGAGATTTTATTCAATAACTTCAAGAAGGTGTTGACACCAAACCAGTACGGATTCTTGCCTGGGAGGTCAACCATGACTCTTGCATAATTAACATGTGAAGTTCTCGATGATGGAAGTCAGACTGATATGATTTACATAGACTTCTCCAAGGCTTTTAATCGGGTGGATCACGGCATACTACTTGCGAAACTTAAAAACTGTGGCCTCTGTCAGTGAACTTTTTCAAATCTTATTTAAGTAATCGAGAATCATTTGTGAAGTTCCTTGGCTTCAGTTCAGCTCAAATTCACGTTATAGTTAGAACCACGTCTCGCTCTCTTTAGTTGCCGTTTTTCCCTTACAACAAAGCTTCTGTCTTACTTTATTTTACTTTTGTGTTTGCCAATTTGTAGTGAATGTTCAATATTCACTATGTCGGACTATTTTTTCAAATTATCGCTACTTCTCATAATGCTGTCTGTGCTCAAATTTTATCTCCTAGCTCCTGCTCTATATTTACTTCAAAGAAACGTCATTTAAAATAATAAAACAATCTCGTCCTCACTTCAGCTGTCAAGGCGTCTCTCTCGTACAACAAATCTTTTGTGTTTTGTTGCTAGCAGATAATGGAAGAGTTTCCATCTACATTACCAGTAATTGCACAGAAAATCATAGATTACGCGGAAACTGTATTATGTTTTCGAAACTCTAGCGCAGCACAGAAAGGTACCCCTTCTAATGAGTAGTTTCCGATAAGTATAAGCCTCTTTTATGTTGCTTAGGCTATTTCCAGTTTTTACAATGCTTTAAAGAATGAACTAAAAATACTTGCTATCAGTATCAGCAATCATATTTTCCTTATTTTTCACAATTTTGCTCTTCAGATTCTTGTTTTTGAATTAATTAGTCATTTATTTCATGCTACAAGCCGCAAGCAAGCTTGAGGTATCTAATGAATAACGAGTAGTAGTAGCTCAATAGAAGAATATTATATCGGACAACAACTAAATATAGAGCAAGTAAACAATTAAAATTTATATTTAATGTAATAGACAGGCATCTACTGACATGTTGCCAAAATAACTACGAGATGCATTAGTGACTATACGTATTATCATTCTTGTGTCTTTAATCTGTATTCTGGAACTTTTCGATCAAATAAATGGTTTCATCGATGGTACAGTATTAATCGGGGTACTAATTTAAACAATATTCAATACAGGGTATTCTAAAAGTTGGGTCTTTTCTCAAAACAAAGCTAATGCACGGTGAACCAGCAGCAAAACAGTAGAAAAAAATTTCAAGCAAGTACTCACAATTTGGTTGCTACGGAAGTTGTAAGTACGGTCCTGTCGCAGGCGTCTTACAGGTAAAAGTACGATTTACGATGACTTCTTCAATTTGGACCATACGAGGTTGTCTAGGTCTTCCAGCGTATCCACCACGATCTGGATTCCGACATCCTGTGTCTCTAGCTCTTTGCACAAGCGAGACAAATCGTCGAAGTGCAGGGTAAGTACGGTTAGGGAAACCATCGGCATACACTCGCGAAGCCGCAGCGGTATTTTGACCACACTCACCGTACATTAAAATCATATCCACCGTTCATTATTGTTATAAGCATGCACCATTGTTGTTGTTTTTAAAGTCCGATCGGCAGATGTAGCAACAGCAACGCGACGTATGATGAACTGCCTGTTTTTCTCACCGGCATCGGCATCGGCACAGCTAGCGCTGCCTTGTTTGCTGTGATATTATGACATGGTGAGCCATTACCCAGAGACGGACTTAGAATTGAGGATTTCTTTAATGGTCAGTAGGGTAAACTACCCAGCTATTGGCACTTTTAGAGATTCCTTACTTTTGGATGTCCTTTTAAAAGGCTTATGTACCAAACCTATTATTGAAACTATGAAGTTATGTGCCCCTAACATTCTACTTCCACAAAAAATAATAATAAAACATAATAAGAAGTAAGAAGCAGCGAGCTATTTCCATGGAAATTGGTTTAAAATGAAAAGTTGTGAAAGTGCCAGTTATTGGCACCCACTATTGCCTAGTTGTTGGCACCCGTGGGCCAGTATATTATTGATATCTAGATACCTACCTAGGAGCTTATATGGCATCTGATAGTGGATTTGACTATGGCTAATATTTTTTTATATAATTTCTTCAGAGTTATCTAGCTTATTTCATATGCCAAGATCTTTGTTTCAATTCAGCTGTTTAATTGATAAAACTATAGACAAAATACTAAACAGTTTATTAAAAGAAAAACTCAAAAAGTATGACAACCAATGATCGGAAAAAATACTGTTGTTTCGTCCATAGACATTTTTTCGTGGTCAGCCTTTCGCAAAGGCTGAAAGCCTATGGTGCTGTAGAAGCGCTGGGAGAGGATAGGTGTCGGTTCACGTTAGATTTGAAAAGCTGCAGGTTGTAGCCGTCGGGAAACAAATTCTAGGCGTACTACATTCGTGTAAGGCATTTTTCACACAAAAGGATCTTTAAAGATTTTATTTTCTTCCAGACACATTGTATGGTAAGTTCTAGTACATGACCTGCATATTATGCCTATCATATTCGAGGTTATATTCCTTGTACAGGGGTAACATAATATTTTTTTTGAGAATAGCTTGATCGGTTTCGCTTAGTTTTCTATATTGGTGACATCTGAAAGACATATACTTTTCTGCACTATGATAATTCCTACAGTTTAAGTGTTAAGAAGTTTCCAACCATATTAGTATCTTTTTTTACAATCTTAGTTGCGTGCCAAGTAATGGAAAACTGGCTCTTTTGGGTTACCAGTAGTTGGCACCTAAATATTTTCTACAAAGCCTTAAAACATTGCAGTTTCAGACTGAATATAAATAGCTGTGATTGTATTTGACTATTTCTGATTACTGATAGTGTAAAAAAACATGCAAATTTTCTAAAATAAAGCCCACAGAATAATCTCGGTGTTACGGAACGAAGATAGATTTACTACTACCAATAGAAAGTAACAAACTAACAGAGAATATGAATATTGTTTCCCTATGATAACTATTTCCATTACTAACTATTTTTCCTATCAACTACTGAGATTTAAATTATTGTTATGACCTAAGTAGGTCAAAAAAGCAGGAATTATGAAAGTGCCAACATTAGGCAGACTTAATTTTACCAGGTACCAATAGTTGGCACAGGGGTGCCGGTAATTGGCATTACGCACATTTTATGTGACCAGTGATTGGCACCCTATTTTTTTGAACAAATATACAGTTTGTCAAAGAAAAAATACGACATTACTTCAAGGGTATATGGTACTGGAAGTAGATACTTTCATTAAATAGTTTTTTTATATCAATAATGCCCTGATAGTACGTCTTAACAAAATGTTAATAATTTTCCGCGATTTGCTCTTCTCAAAAACACAACCCCTTCGCTCTGCTCTCGAAGACATACTAAATCACATAGGCACGATTAGGCTATTGGAAAATATTATAATAATACTATCCGCTTTATGAAAAAAAGTCCCAACTTATGAAACACCCTGTATATTTATTGGATCTTCGCTATTCATATTTCCAATTATTAGTGCAAATTCCTTAAATATTACAACAAATCTAAAGAAGTGATAGGGTCGATATTATTATTTTGTGATGCTGTTATCGTTTTAAACTCGCATTCGATCTCACCTGTAATACAGCTGCTTGTCTATAAAATGAAATTTGATTTTTGGGGGTGATCTTCGAAGCCTTATGTCTGCTACGCACGTTCCGGCAGGCCTGTCAGTTCAAACTGAACGGTCTGCCTAAAGACCGATCGTCTCGCCCCCACACGTTCAGGCAGGCTCACAGAGTTAACATCTCTAGAGGGAGCCTAATTTGAATATTGGCCAGCCAACATCTCTAGCGCTATTGCCACTCTTCTTCGTCCGCTTCCAGTCTCTTCAAAATCTGGCAGTTTCCGCAGTTTGAACACAAAGTATTTAACTGGGTATTTAACTATACATTCCAATATACTTGCAATGTTAACTGATTTACGTGAAGATAATTTGTATTGATTTAATCAAATCTCAAAAATGGTAAATTTCATAGCGGAATGTCGCAATAACTTCTAATATGTCATAAATCTAGCAACCTACAATCGGCGTGCCCTTAAGCTGTCATTTGGCTGTCATTAAAGTTGCGGTTATTGCGTGTGTCGAGATTTTTGTGATTTTAGTGTATATTTGACTGACTTTGTGACTATTTGTGGTGTGAATTAAATTATTTATGAACAATATTGTCATAATTGCATGATAAGGCAACATAAAAGGTGCATAGTTTGCTGTAATAGCGACGAATCGGTGAACACTTCTCATCATAGGTGAGTATAGGTTTTGTATTAGTTTTCAGTAGCGTAATATATGGTTGTTTAATGTATGTTTTGTGCACGCATTACATTCATGTCAATCAACATGAATTTTCCAAATTCCATTTTTTAAATTATTTGAGGACGTGAAATGCAAAAATGTATGCCACATTTATACTTACAGAAAATCTATCTATGAGAATTTTATAGAACGGGATATTACCTAATGCAATTATTATATGATATTGCTGAAGTAAAAATACGATGCAGCCATTCCAACAGGCTACCTTTCAGAACACTGTTAGATATGTTTTGAAAAACACTTCATGGTAATAATAAATTATCAACTGTTACAATGAAATTATAATAAGGGTAACTCTCTAGGTATAGCTAAATACTAATACAACTTATTGGTATAAGTTTGTAACATCACAGTAATAATTGAATCTATTAATGAACATCCAATTTTAATATAAAGCCGCACGCTACTGGTAATGCCCTTAAGCTGTCAAAATTTCCGTTACATGTTGGCTGGTCAGCGACCTGTGCATTTTGTTGTTTACACTCCCTCTATAGATGTTAACTCCGTGGGCAGGCCTGTCAGTTCGAACTGAACAAGGCCGCCTAAAGACCGGTCGCCTCTGATTGGCTGACGCCCCTCCACACGTTCAGGCGAATGTGAAATATATCAGTCACTACGTTTCCACGGGCTTTTAAAACATTTTGTGTGTAATTTCTCGATATCTGGCAAGGTATACCTGATAGAAGAAAATGTCAAGTACAAAGGTTATTTGGTTACTTAAGACGCATATCCTAAAAATATTTTGAAATATATAGGGTGTTACGGAACGTATTGGATAGTGATCAACTTGTTTTTTATATATAGAACTATAACTTTTTTTGAATTCTTCTAGTTTCCATCATTGAATTCTATTCAACCCTAAAACATGTTTGGGATCGGTTGCGACGTTGCCAAGTTATTATTTATTCTCTATTAATTTCCGGATTTGCAAGGTCGCAAGTAATACGTCCAAATTGATATATCCCTTCACCTTTTCTCAATATTATTATACAGCGGAGTTACTTGAATATTAAATGAATAACAGGGTGGTTTTGGCAGAACTTTAATTTGATGGTGATTTTACTTTGTTTTTTTAAATGTAACAATGTATGTTTTATTTCAAATCAAAATATCCACTAATAACCTATCTCGCCTTGTAATATTATTTTTGTGTTTGCGACGTTGCCAAGTTATAAATTATTTTTCCAAATTTTCAAACAAATATCTCCAATTTTTATTAATAGAACACAGTATGTTTTATTTAACATAGAAGTTCTCCCTAGTAATGGTCTATAGCGTGAACAAGTTTTAACTGGTGTTCCTAAAATAATAAAACCGTTTTCCTTACGCACATACTACTAATGCTTAAGTATCTTCAAAACTGGCACAACCGGAACGAGAACATCCATAACTGCAGGTTTTTGAACATGCAGAATTCAAAAATTTTAGCAGCAGCGCTGCCAGATTTTACCACTTTTACGTTACTCGTCATAATTTTGTTATTTTCAATGTAATCCTCTACTTATCTTTATTCCAATTAATTGCGTATGTCGAATTTAGTAAAGTCTCACAATTTCAAAATTTTGTTTCTAATAATTACTGAGATACGGCAACACTGCTCTTTCAGTGAGCAGTACCGGAACGCTTGAATATTTCCAAAACTGCCACAGCTGGAGCGCTGAAATTCAATACTTAGGGGTTTTTGAACATACAGAATTCAAAAATGCTAACATCGGCGTTGTCAGATTTTCCAATTTTACTTTTCACGTCATTACTCTGAATGAAATGCCCTATTTATGAAGTCTAACGTAAAAGTGGTAAATCTGACAACACTGATGTTAGCATTTTTTAATTTTGCTGTAAAAAAACTCTCCGATATTGATAATTTTCGCTTCAGCGGTGCCAGTTTTGGATATTCAAGCGTTCCGGTACTTTTTACTGAAAAAGTGGTGTTGCCGTATCTCAGTGATCAATAGAAACAAAATTTTGAAGTTATGAAATCTTACTAAATTCGACATGCGCAATTCATTGCAATAAAGATAAGTAGAGGATTTTATTGAAAATAATAAAATTATGACGTGTAACGTCAAAGTGGTAAATCTGGCAACGCTGCTGCTATAATTTTTGAATTCTGTATGTTAGAAAACCTGCAGATATAGATTTTCTCGTTCCAGGTGAGTAAGTTTTGGAGATATTTAAGCGTTCGTGTACCTTTTACTGACCTGGTATTCGAAATAGGCAGTATGTGTAAGGAAAACGGTTTTATTACTTTAGGAACACCAGTTAAAACTTGTTCACGCCGTAAACCATTACTAGGGAGTACTTCTATGTTAAATAAAATATGCAGTGTGTTCTATTAATAAAAGTCATAGATATTTGTTTGAAAATTTGGTAAAATAATTTATAACTTGGCAACGTCGCAAACGCGAAGAAAAATATTACAAAGCGAGATAGGGTTTTAGTAGATATTTCGATTTAGAATAAAACTTACATTTAAAAAAACAGAGTAAAATGACCTTCAAATTGCCAAAAACACCCTGTAGATGCGCATTGCTGATAACATCCAAAATAATCTTCACATAATATTCAAGTAATGCGCTGTATAATATTATTGAGAAAAGTTCAAGAAATATATCAATTTGGACGTATTACTTGCGACCCTGCAAATCCGGAAATCATTAGAGAATAAATTATAACTTGGCAACATCGCAGCCAATCCCAAAAATATTTTAGTGTTAAATAGAGATCGATGATAGAAACTAGAAAAATTAAAGAAAGTTATGGTTCCATATAAAAAAATCAATTTGATCACTACCCTACTTTCCCGCAACACCCTGTATATTTCAAAATATTTTTTGTTTTTTCATGTTCGTCTTAACCAAATAACTTTTGTATTTGATATTTTCTTCTATTAGGTATATATTGCGAGATATCGAAGAATTACTCACTATATAGTGGAAACATCAATTGGATACGTTTTCAAAACGTTTCCTGTTCAAGGTCGGTTCGCTATTTTTTGGGATCGTATCGAGATCCAAATGTCGTGGAAACACCAGCTGTCTGTCCCTTTCTTTTTGAATGGACCAATCGTAGTGCGTCAGGTCGGACGGATGGACGAACATATATGTGATTCTTCTCCGGCCGCCTGAACAGTCGTAACTGACAGGTGGACCGGACCATACACACGCTCAGGCGACCGGACGTCAGGCCGGACGGAGGGACGAACATATATGTGATTCTTCTCCGGCCGCCTGAACAGTCTTAACTGACAGGTCGACCGGACCATACACAAGGTCAGGCGACCGGACGTCGGCGGACCATTCAGTTCGAACTGACAGGCCTGCCTGAACGTGTGTAGCCGACATAGGAGTTCCCTAATCCTGCTGTGCTTTGTTTTTCTCACTTTTTACTCATTTTTAAAGCCCGGTCAAACAGAGAACGCGGCGGTCCGGCGTTCTCTAACAATACAATGGAACGCCGAACGCGGCGTTCGGCGTTCCATTGTATTGTTAGAGAACGCCGGACCGCCGCGTTCTCTGTTTGACCAGGCCTTTAATGACTACTGACAATCAATGGAGTATTTGTCAAAAAACACCCGTTTCCATAACAGTAACAAGTGTCAACATTGACAATCATAATTTAGAGTCAAAACAGCAAGAAGACATTTTATCACAAGCCACATGGCTAGTTTATAAATTAACAGGATAGTATACAAACTATTCAAACGCCTGGTTATTTTAGGTGGAAAGTAATCTTTAAAATGAAATAGCAATGAATGTTGATTCTGTTGTACATTGTCATTATTATAATTATTATTTGAATTGGTCATTTTGAGTACAAATGCTATTAGGAGTGAATATCGTCGGTCTCTTCTCTAATGATTCGTTGACGTTTACACATCACAAATCTAACCTGGTTTTAACTTTACATCATACATGACAACTAACACATGTCACAATATATGGATTTTGACTGATGAATATATTTACATTATTTGTCTTTTAGATAACAAGTGTGCACCAGTTGAATAGAAATCTTCACTTTTAGTCCCTTCTGGAACACCCTTGTTGCATTTTACGCATTTTTGCTGCACTATTTGACCCATATTGCATTCCATCTACGTCGTGAGCCCTTATACCCCTTTTTAATCTCTTTTTAACGAACTCTCAACTGTTTTCGCCGTATACAGTAGAGTGCCAAGGCTATACAGCGGTAGAGCTGAGAACTTCTAGAAAGAATGAAATAAAACCTTTCTGTTTTAATGGTGGCATCTGGCACGCTAAAGCGAAACAAACGATACATAAGGATTAATATAAACAATGTAGCTGGTATTAATTGTAGAATTTATACTTGTGGCGGCAATTCATATTTGTTAATATTTAATTTTGAAGTTCTAGGATAGGGTAACTCCTCTAATTCAGAATATAGTAGCTTTAGGAATATACAGGGTGGGCCAACAGTGAGTGGACCGAGGATTGTGTGTTTATTAAAACATATTTCAGAAATCTCACTCCTTGATAGGGCCATAATGTTAAAATACTTTCTCTTAAATTCTGACTTTGATACGATATAGGATTCTCAATATCCATCTTTTTCAGTTTCCATTTTTTTATTTCAAATTTTCAGCCAAATCGGTGTTTTTCAATTTTCTCACCTATGACCAGACCATGGAAAGTAAGCAAAAACCCCTCACGATGGAAGAGACCAACTAACTTAGTAGAAAGATGTAAACGAAGTAGAGTAACGAGACAATATTATGAAAATTCTTTGCTCTAACCAGAGAGAACAGCGGTAAGACATCTAACGCAAGCTCTGGAGTAAGACAGAAGTATTTTTTTCACAGCCTACTAGCTACTGAAATCTACTAGAGCTTGACAACTTTCCAAAAGTAAAGACATCTCCAATTCGGGCATTCCGAGCATCTATTGAAAATGATTATTAGAATTTTTTATTAGTAAATGTTGTAATTGTGTTTATTTCATGTATTTTTCTGCCAACTAAATTATGTTTTTTCAATTTAAACAGACTGCAATTCAGTTTTCGTTTTCTGCGAATTTATGCTAATAAGTAGACCCGTAAGTAGAAGTACCTACTGAATAATTTGAGGGGTTCAGTCAGAGGTATCGTTACTTTTGACTTACGGAGATTACTACTTTTTCTAGAATTTAATGTGAAAATGTATTCAGAAGACATAGGTATTCTACTGCTAGCAACAATCGATGGTAGTTTTCCTTTCATTAGAATTTTTTTACTGATTTTGGAAATTTGCCAATAGCAGAGTAGGCTGTGAAAGATAAGCATTCTTGTTGTCGCTGTTGTTTCTGATTTGAGTTGATAGAATATGTTGTAAGGAACTTTTATAATGTTACCTCGTTATTTTAGTTCGTTTGCACCTTTCTTCTAGGTTATTTGGTTCTCTTCATCTGAAAACGTTTTTGTTTATTTTTCATGTAGGTTGGGAAAATGAAACACATCGATTTGATTCAAAATATGAAATAAAATAAAAACAATAACAAATTGATATTGACAAACCTACATTATTGGAAAGGTTATCCAAGTTGATATTTGATGGTAGGTACAAAAAAATTGGTATTTCTATTTGAAACATTCAAGTTACCTGTGATTGAAGTTTCCTTAATTAATTTACTGATTTCTCTAAGTACAAAAAGGGCTCAAATCTGACTGTCTGACGTAAGGTGACACATTTCATGCTTAGTCGCGCCTCAAAGTCACCGCCTTCTAAGTTTTATAGTTGCTGTGATATTAAATATTTTCTAATACCTACTGATACCTAAAATGGTAATTTGCCCCTTAAAGTTTTTTTAAGTTCCATATAGGATAGGGTAAAACCCCCAATTGTTGGCACCTCGCTAATTGTTGGCATCTTACGCAATTTTTGTAGAATTTAACGACTTTCAGAAAGCGGCAGCTAATTGTTGTGCTACTAGTAGAAGCGGCAACAGTATATGATAGTATTAATATAATTTTTATAAAAGTGTTCTTTCACCAGTAGATGCTTGTCAGCAGAGAAGTGAGGGTGTCACGTGAAAGACTGCAGAATCAGCGTGAAATTTAGACCGTAGGTATCACAAAAGTACCCTCTATAGCGAAATGACTGGTGATACACCTGCATTTTTGACAGAAATAAATCATGTAAGGTTCATTCAAGTATATTCAGGATGTACTTTTTTTGGTCATCTGTTTTAGTAAAAATTGGAGTGCCAACGGTTGGAACCTAATCTTGTGAAGTCACGTAATGTTGTCATGGGGTGCCACTAAATAAAGTTCCAATACTTGCCACTGCTCTTTTTTTTTCAATTGTGTAGCTTCCAGTACACTATAAGTACTTCAAATTAAAGCAAAATCATCTTAGTGTTGATCGTAATGGGCTGGAAGGCTAGTGAAAAAGGTAAATTTAATATTCTCCATATGTTTATGCTTGCTATCTGCTTGCAAATTAGGTATGAAATACACACACCCTTCAGGCAGGTAAATCATTGTATTACAGCCAATACAAGTATATAGATGATTTTTAATAATACTTAGTAATCTAAAATAGTTATTTTCCGATAGTACTGCTAAATTGTATCAGCTACTACGTAGCATTTCAAGGTGCCAATAATTGGAACACTAGGCAGTCCCAAATCTATTTGTTGGCCCAAGGATAAATATCAGTTCAAAAACAGAATTTTAAAATACCATTTTTGCCTTCCCGGTATGCCGAAGATAGTTTGCAAAAGCCATTGGATGCGGTGCGCACCGGAAAGTCAAAAAAGGCTGCTTTCAAAAAATTTGGGATGTCTAGGTCAACCATATAGTTCAGACTGGAATACAATTTCAAAAATAATGGAAAAGAGCTACCTAGTATCCCATGGAGAAACTAGAATTGTAAATTGGGTCTTGGAAAATTACAGGAAGAGGCTTCCTAGGATCCAATCGACCTTCAGTTAAAGAGCTTATGAACAGAGAAACGGTCCGTTCAAAAAAATATGCCTGGTAAGGATTGGTTGAAGTGCCGTCCAGGGCTGATTGAAGCAATTTTGAAGGAATAACCTCCGCTTCTTCTTGCATTACGGAGAAGGACATCAGAGACTGGTTCATGGGTATCGAAGGGTACTTAAAAGAAGAAGGGACAAAACATATTCCCAGTACAACCCAGAACTGGGAAAAGTAAACGCTCCAAAAGGAAAAAAGTCTAAGAAAAAGATGTGTGCACGGCAAAAGAAGACTCCAAGGAGAATAGAAAACTTGGCAGAACTTGAAGTTATGTTTACATTAGCTGGAACAATTTAGCTAGAAATAATTATTATTGTATTAGGTACTGATTTATTTTGTGTAGTACTGGTAGTACGCTGTGAATCTGATTTGGCTTAATTTGGTACTCAGAATGTTCTTTATTTTTTGTAGATACCTATACTGAACTGTTTTGATTAAAGTTTTTGTAATAACTACACTTGTTCTTCATACAAAAGTTAAAATCAATCTATTTTAAACCACTACATATAATACAAAAAGCGCAGCGCCAATCATTAGCATCAGAAAAGGGTGCCAATAATACGGAATTTGCAATTGTCTGTATTTTTTGTCTTATTCCCTGGTTTTTCAGCTTGCTGAGAAATTATTTCTCATCAGTTCAAAACTACAGTGATTTCTGGCTATATAATCATAAAAATCATACATGTCTCGCATTTATGGAAGCAGTTATCGTTATCATCAAGGAAATGATACCTTAAAGTGCCAACAATTGGGGGTTTTATCCTACATAAAGTCACACTAGAATTAACCAAGAAATCCAAATATTTAATCATATATATTTCAGGGTGTCCCTGAATTTCCTTGACACGTAACATTGTCGTAACAAGAAAAAGCTTAAACGAAAAATGAGTGGATTTTTTAGGGTCTATCATGCCATGCTTTTAAAACATTTTTTTATTCTTCAACCCTTAGAACTCACCCTAACTTAGGTTTTTCAAATCGCATCAAATAGTTTTTACTACACAAATTAAGTACTTATATTATTTAAAATCTTTTGATACCTTTGATTTTATATAAAAACTTCTTTCGTAAAAGCATAAAATAAATAAAATAAGGATTCGTTTGAGGCGTGATACTTCCGTGAGAAGAACAGATAAAAAAGAAAATTATGTGGGCCTTTCAAAAGTGCCGAATGACCTATAATACCATGCTTTTGAACGATTTTTTCATTTCAACCCCTAAGACTCACCCCCTACTTTTTTCAAACAGCACCCCACAGCTTTTCCTAAATTGATGAGGTTATCATTTTACTTAAAATGTTGTACCAAATGCGTCATTAGTCATCAGTCACTAACATAATATAAATAAAATGAGGATTTGTTTGAGGCGTAATGTTTTCGTAATAAAAACGACGATTGTTTCCGAAAGCATGTATTATAGGTCATTTAGTACCCTAAGAACCTACTTAGTTTTACCTTTATCCGTTTTTTGCGTCAAGCAAGTTTTCATTTTATTTATGTTATGCTCATCATTTTAAGACAAAAATAAATTTGTGCACAAAATCAAAGGGACTACAAGATTTCGAATAAAATAAGGACTTAATTTTTGTAGAAAAAACTGTTAGGTGCTATTTGAAAAAAATAAGTTGAGGGTGAGTTTTAACTATAGAAGTACAAAAAAAAACGTTTTAAAATATGATAGATCCTACAGTACTGACAAAAATTCTACTCACTTTCGTTAGAACTTTTTTTGTTACGAGAATATCACGTGTCAAGGAAATTCAGGGACACCCTGTATATGGGGTTCTATTAAAAAAAATGTAAGTTTGATATGAACCACCCTGTATAGACGTCAAAATTTAAAGTTTTAGCCCTCAGGGCCCCCTACCATTATCAGATGACAGATCTTTCATATACGTTTAGTCCACAACACAGGTCCACAGGTCCACAATCTTCCGTCAGTAACTTTTTATTTTAAAATTCAAGTTTAACACCTTTTGGTTTTAAAATATGATCAAGAACCAGATCATGTTCAAGCTTGGAATATTAGATTGGTAATAGATGTACAAGTAGTACCTACCGCTTTAAAGTGTAGAAAGTGGTGAACAAAGGAAACACAAATTTATGGAAATCAGGGATACCTAAAGCACCCTACATACAGATATGTTTTCAAACGCTATATTCAGATAGGCCTGTACAGTAGCCATCTTAAAACATTTTAAAGTGCCTTATGAATACGAAATATCTTATAGTTTATAGAAAAACCCTCCCCATACCCTACGTCCCAGAAAGATCAGTGATCTCCAAAAAAAAATCCTCAATAAAAAAAATCACATTATAATAATCTCCTTACTTACGGTGTGCAATGTAAGAGTCGCTCGAAGTTTCTTTTCCTCCTTTTCTCCCGGAACGCTACTGACCGATGAAATATATTTGAAAAAGCGGTATTTTGAGCTACATTGCTCCCCAGCTCAACTGCACCATTTTCGTCGGCGGTTTGCACGAATGAAGTCCCATTAAGCGCGTGATGTGATTCTCGATAACACAAATACGTGCACTGGGATCCATACTAATTTTAACCTAAATGTTTAGCATGTTGAAAGGGATCAATGGCTAAAATAACGCAGGAAATAGAGCTTACCCAAGGAACCACTATCAAGTTCTACATTGAATCAGCTATTCCGCCTCAATGTCTGGTACGGAATACGGAACGGAAATAGTTAACAAACGTCATGCAATGCAATATCCACTGCACTTTGCTGACCATCAAATAAATCTATATTGGTACTAAATCGAGACGGGTTTTTAACGTTACGGCTGCCTCTGCAGTCTTATTTACCACATCTAAGACAAACGGAGAATTGTAATTGAGAAGATTTTAGATTTAGATTTTGATATATGTTTTTTCGACATTCTATGATAAACATATCACGAAAACATATGTCACTCAGTTCAGTCGGTACCTCTGTTGTTGTTTTCTAATAGCGTTCATTGAGACCTCTAACGGGGCACCATGACCTTTTACTTCCCACACCGATAGGTGAGGGCAGTATTGTGATTGCAAAAATTTTTGGATTCTGAGAAAATACGTTTTTCGGACGTTTTATGATGTCTACATCTACATCTTATTTCCGTCGGTCTGTCGGTCTGTCGGTCTGTCGGTCTGTCGGTCTGTCGGTCTGTCGGTCTGTCGGTCTGTCGGTCTGTCGGTCTGTCGGTCTGTCGGTCTGTCGGTCTGTCGGTCTGTCGGTCTGTCGGTCTGTCGGTCTGTCGGTCTGTCGGTCTGTCGGTCTGTCGGTCTGTCGGTCTGTCGGTCTGTCGGTCTGTCGGTCTGTCGGTCTGTCGGTCTGTCGGTCTGTCGGTCTGTCGGTCTGTCGGTCTGTCGGTCTGTCGGTCTGTCGGTCTGTCGGTCTGTCGGTCTGTCGGTCTGTCGGTCTGTCGGTCTGTCGGTCTGTCGGTCTGTCGGTCTGTCGGTCTGTCGGTCTGTCGGTCTGTCGGTCTGTCGGTCTGTCGGTCTGTCGGTCTGTCGGTCTGTCGGTCTGTCGGTCTGTCGGTCTGTCGGTCTGTCGGTCTGTCGGTCTGTCGGTCTGTCGGTCTGTCGGTCTGTCGGTCTGTCGGTCTGTCGGTCTGTCGGTCTGTCGGTCTGTCGGTCTGTCGGTCTGTCGGTCTGTCGGTCTGTCGGTCTGTCGGTCTGTCGGTCTGTCGGTCTGTCGGTCTGTCGGTCTGTCGGTCTGTCGGTCTGTCGGTCTGTCGGTCTGTCGGTCTGTCGGTCTGTCGGTCTGTCGGTCTGTCGGTCTGTCGGTCTGTCGGTCTGTCGGTCTGTCGGTCTGTCGGTCTGTCGGTCTGTCGGTCTGTCGGTCTGTCGGTCTGTCGGTCTGTCGGTCTGTCGGTCTGTCGGTCTGTCGGTCTGTCGGTCTGTCGGTCTGTCGGTCTGTCGGTCTGTCGGTCTGTCGGTCTGTCGGTCTGTCGGTCTGTCGGTCTGTCGGTCTGTCGGTCTGTCGGTCTGTCGGTCTGTCGGTCTGTCGGTCTGTCGGTCTGTCGGTCTGTCGGTCTGTCGGTCTGTCGGTCTGTCGGTCTGTCGGTCTGTCGGTCTGTCGGTCTGTCGGTCTGTCGGTCTGTCGGTCTGTCGGTCTGTCGGTCTGTCGGTCTGTCGGTCTGTCGGTCTGTCGGTCTGTCGGTCTGTCGGTCTGTCGGTCTGTCGGTCTGTCGGTCTGTCGGTCTGTCGGTCTGTCGGTCTGTCGGTCTGTCGGTCTGTCGGTCTGTCGGTCTGTCGGTCTGTCGGTCTGTCGGTCTGTCGGTCTGTCGGTCTGTCGGTCTGTCGGTCTGTCGGTCTGTCGGTCTGTCGGTCTGTCGGTCTGTCGGTCTGTCGGTCTGTCGGTCTGTCGGTCTGTCGGTCTGTCGGTCTGTCGGTCTGTCGGTCTGTCGGTCTGTCGGTCTGTCGGTCTGTCGGTCTGTCGGTCTGTCGGTCTGTCGGTCTGTCGGTCTGTCGGTCTGTCGGTCTGTCGGTCTGTCGGTCTGTCGGTCTGTCGGTCTGTCGGTCTGTCGGTCTGTCGGTCTGTCGGTCTGTCGGTCTGTCGGTCTGTCGGTCTGTCGGTCTGTCGGTCTGTCGGTCTGTCGGTCTGTCGGTCTGTCGGTCTGTCGGTCTGTCGGTCTGTCGGTCTGTCGGTCTGTCGCTCTGTCGCTCTGTCGGTCTGTCGGTCTGTCGGTCTGTCGGTCGGTCGGTCTGTCGGTCTGTCGGTCTGTCGGTCTGTCGGTCTGTCGGTCTGTCGGTCTGTCGGTCTGTCGGTCTGTCGGTCTGTCGGTCTGTCGGTCTGTCGGTCTGTCTCTCTGTATCTACATCTTTTATATACAACTTTTTTAGCTATATTCTACAGTAGTGGAGTTATTGACCGAGCCGGCACTAAAAACTCGCCCTGTATATATACTCTTGGAATCACCAACAGGAACATGAGCGTAGAATTTACCATCAGTCTCAAGAGACTGCTAGATATATAAGGCCTCTTTTTTTTTATTATAGAGGGTTTAGGAAATCGGCTTGATCGCGAGGGCAGAAAACACTCACACACCCGGAAGTGTGAGAGAGAGTCTGCCTGCCCGACGTTGAACCAGCTTGAGTCCTCTGATCACATGTCAAATGGACGCAACCACGTCCATCCGACATGTCATCACGGCCCGACCGGCTAAAACCCGTTCCCTCTTCCTTACCTCTGATGTTATATCTCCATCTGCACCGGGCATCATCGTGAACGATATTCTTCGCAGTGCAAGATGAGGCAATGATTAAAACACATTTATGAATAACTTCCAATCCTCATTTAACCTTGAAGCCGCTCCTCTTTCTCCTTTACAGAGAGTATTTTGTTGACCATCTCATGTATGATGCTTCATGCCTCTACGCTGGACAACATCAGCGGGACCATAGTCTCTGGGGTCAGCTCCCCATCCAGTTTTTGACTTGCCTCCTGTCTGTACGCCCCCCATCGATCGCACAGAAACAGGGCATGCTCGGCCGTATCTTCCGCCTCGCAGTGCAAGCATCTTTCGTCCATCACCCATCCTATCCGTTTCCTATACACTCGAAAAGGCCCGTGCCCAGACAGTGCCTGCGTTAGGAAATAGGACGTCTGCCGATGACTGCATTCCGCCCATTCTTTTATCGACGGTATTAGTCGTTTCGTCCACTGCCCGACATCAGTGGTCTCGTTCCATATGCTTTGCCACTTACTTGCTGTCAGACTTTTAGCTTCAGCGCGGCTTATCGCATTGCCTGCTTGACCATGGCGGATCAGTGTCCTCTCTTCGGCCAGCAAGTATAATGGTGGTATCGCCGTTATAACTTGCAAGGCTCTTATAGATACCGTGCGATAAGCACTGGCCACCCTCAGCAGATACTTTCTTTGCAAGCTGTCTAAGACCTTCTGATACCTTTTTCTTTTCGTGGCTTTACACCACATAGGAGCTCCGTATAGGACGACCGACTGTACAACCTGGCACAGTAGTGCCCTTTTGTTGCTACTCGGCCCTCCTACATTTGGCGTCAGTCGCGAAAATATTGCCGCCTTCTTCTCAGCCTTTGTCACTACTCGTTTAAGGTGTTCTCCATAACACCTCTCGTTATCCAGTGTGACTCCGAACTACACTATGGACTTGCTTGGTGTGACCTGCACCCCCTTTAGTTGGAAGATCACGTTAGCTCTCTTGCTCCTTGGGCCGCGCACTATAACTGCCTCTGTTTTCTCAGGAGCCAACTTAAGCTTGTGATCGCACATCCATCTGTCAATCTTGCACAGCGATGTATTGGCTTTATGGACCAGCTCTGCCTGTTCATTTGCCACGATAACAAGTGCCAGATCGTCGGCGTATGCTACCGTCTTTACGCCGCTGGGCAGCGAAAGCTTCAGCACCCCATCATACAGGATGCTCCAGAGTAACGGTCCTAAAGCAGATCCTTGGGGCACCCCTGTTGTCATAGAGATTTCGGTTCCGACAATGCAAATTAATCTGGAGTCTAGGTAGCTGCTTATAAGATTCCTTAGGTATTTTGAAATCTTCAGCTTTCCTAGTTCCTCCATAATCATTCTCCACGAGGCTGTATTAAAAGCATTGCGGACATCCAGCGTCACCAGCGCACACCATTTCTTCTTGGTATCTTCCGCAATCCTCGTTACCGTTTCCAGGGCATCGATGGTGGACCTTCCCGAGCGGAAACCGAATTGGCATGGCGAGAGTCCTCCTGCTTTTTCGATCTCTTTCTCGAGCCTCCGCCTTATCAGGATTCCGTACAGCTTTCCGATGGTATCTAGCAGGCAAATTGGCCTGTATGAAGAGGAAAGCTCTGGCGGTTTTCCGATCTTGCTAAGCAATACCACGTCGGCCCTTTTCCACGCCTTTGGTACGGTTTGCGTACTCAGAAGGTGGTTGAAAAGACCTGATAGCAGCTGTGGTGCTGTAGATGCTATCACCTTGATGGCCTCCGGAGAGACACCATCTGGCCCAGGAGCTTTACCATTTTTCATCTTCCCCGCAGCCGCCTTAATCTCTTCCACCGTAAAGATCTCCGGATTATTTTCGGTGCTGTCCGTCTCCCAAGCCTCTGAAATACTTGGGAAGAGCTCTCTCACTATCTCTACCCTTTTTTCGTTACTTATAAGGGCTCTGTCTGTTCAAGCAGGCAGTCAGATGACTGTCTGTAGCTTGGAGAACAAGCTCCCGGACCTGGCCAAGGGCTCAGGAATTGGCTTACCCGAATAATAAGTACAGGGCACACAATAAGCATCGCATCGGTTGACGTGTGAGGACTGAAGTCCACCCCAAACAACCAAATCTAATAATCTAGTATAATCCGGAGGTGAGAATGGAAGTGGTAATTTCGACAATATCAGTAAACGTCAGCTGCTTGCTGATGCAGAAATTGGAACCATTATATGAATAGCGTTAGAGAATAGGCTCGGTACATTGTGACTTTAACGAAGAAAGGGATTCGCCAAAGAAGGTTCCGTTCCTGTCATCTGTTATACCCAAAGTTCGATAGCACCTAAATCTGATCTGGCACGAACACGTCGCGTCAATTGCAACAGCTGCTAGTAAAAAGCTTGGGTACCTATTTAGAGCCAGAAAGTATTTCTCACCATGTAACCTCCTCACGCTATATAAAGCCCAGATAAGACCTTGCCTGGAGTATTGCTCTCATGTCTGGGGAGCTGCTGCCCCCACTACCCTGTCTATACTAGATGCCGTCCAGAGAAGGGCAATTCGACTAATTGGCGATCCGGCCTTAACGCACCACCTTCAGTCACTTTCTCTCCGGCGTGTTGTTGGTGACCTCTCACTCTTCTACCGATATTCCAACGGAATCTGCTCCTCTGACCTATCCTCTATCGCTCCGCCGCTCACTGCTCCTATCAGATGTACCCGTGCGGCCGCTGCATCTCATCCTAAGACGGTCGTTCTTCATACATCAAGAACTGAGCGGTACAACCACACATTTATTCCCAGGGTGTCCAAGGCTTGGAATGGATTGCCAGAAGATGTATTTATTGGGCCTGCGGGTATTGGCCCATTCAAATCTCGCGTTAACAAACTTCCCCTAACATAACCCTTTCACAGCAGCCGCGGTACTTTGGTATTTAGGCCCTGCCTGCGCGGTCTGCTCAGTTATAAAAAAAAGGAAGTGGAAGAGACTGCGGCCGACAGACATGCCGATAGATAAACACACAAGCCGACGGAATGAATTACATAGATCTCCATAAAATGTGCAAAAAACATATAACCTGAAAATCAAAGAGAAAGTGAAATATTGGCCTTATGTGTAAAGTTTGATCCAATCTACTTGATTTTCCGTTTCCAGAAAGGCAGCAAACAGCTTAAATACATCCAGAACTGAGAACTACATGGAATTTCGCAGACCAAACTGCTCTGTTTATTAAACTATGTTTACTCTGTTTACTCTCTACTACACCCATGTTTCTATGCAAATACGGCGCTTCCGTGAGAAATTCACGGAGACTTCCGAGGAAATGGGAAGTATCACGTTAACTCACACCCAGGCGATTTTAATAGATACAACCGGGAAACGCGTAATTAAAATGATAAAGCTTCAGGTGGGGGAAATATGGCAGCAGTTTGAATGCTTTCTTTACTCAGTGGCGTGGTATTCACATGCGCTATATACTGTTTTACAAATGTGTTTGTATACACGACCGAGGTAAGGCCTACACTTAACCGAAAAAAGTCGTGTGAGAACAATGAAGAAGTTCTTCCAACAGATTTCCAAGCTTTTAGGCTTTGGGGTTGTAATTCTGAAAAATTTGTTGCATTCAGAATAGGCTGTTCATTTACCTATCAAAGAAAGACCCAGCGGCATTATACATACACTCTATGACTGAGAGAAAACTCTAATCTGGGTCTCGAACCAACACCACCCTCGAACACATTGATTGACTGTCGAACACTATACCGCTAGGCCACCCAGCATCTTGCGGAGCGGATCGCCCCAACGAAACATATTTGGTTAGGTACTTTATCACTGGGATGTGTGATCTAATTACAAACATTCAAAAAGATATCTATTTCGATCGTTGACTTCGTCTCGAGCTGCAAATTTAATTCATCGCCTATGTTGCAACAAATATACACTTGTTACAACAATAGTTTTGTTATAAAACTTATACGATATGATGAAAAGTGTCATCCAGCTTTGACATTTTGTTTTCAATATTGATAAAATACTATTGGATGATATTTATTGACCTAGCCCTCAATACCCAATGGAAAGCTTTTGTTAAATAACATGCAATAGAAAAGCTTTGTCAAAGTCTTTGTTAAATATGCATGTTGATAAAATCGGGCCTTAGCTTTGCATTTATGTTTAACAACACTTCGGACTACTTCCCTCGTCAGGCCAATTCGTTATCGATGCTTTTAGAAAAGTTTTTGATTCAGAAAAAGTTGGGTTTTTCAATTTGGGCAAGTCACCGGGTACAGTGATGATTCCAAAAATTCATCAGGTACAGGAGGAGGCGTATAAGGTGGTAGGCCTGGGCGGAACGCAAGGATCCGCCTAGGTCAACTGGCTACCGTTTTCCAGGCAGAAATAGCCGCAATTTTGGAATGCGGCAGAATATGCACAGATAAAGGATGCTGCAAAAAGACTATTTATGTAAACACAGACAGCCGGGTGGCTCTAATGGCCTTGGAGAGTAACAACTATACTTCAAAGATAGTGTGGGACTGCCACAGTACCCTTAAGACACTGGCGAAGACCAACAAGGTAACATTAACTTGGGTGCCTACTCACATAGGAGTGGGCGATAATGAGAATGCCGGCAGGTGTGCCAAGGAAGGCGCAGAACTCCCTCTCATCGGGCCAGAAGCAGCATGTGGTATATCATACAACATGATAGGACAGCTGTTACCAGTTGGGTGTCAAATGAGGATGCTGAGGGGACCCCCATGTTCTAACACCGCAGATGCTTTCAGACTGAGTAGGAAGGAACTACGAAAGGTGGTTGGATTTATAACTGGCGATTGGACGTTTAGTGCACACCTACAAAAGCTGGGTGGGCAGTGGTAAACCCATTACGCAGGAAGTGCGGTGAGGCAGAGGAAACAGCTAAGCATCTTCGACTGTCCTGTCTCGAGTGAAACTAGAAACTCCTATCTGAATGTAGGCCGGAAGGGAAGACAAGAGAGCACAGTCCAATGCATCTCAAAGTACGCAAACAACTTAGGATGGGGCTATGTTTGACCCCTTGATCTGGGGGTGCACAATAAGTCTTAACCCTGCGCGGCAACTATTAGGGCAACTGAACCCTAACCCCCTCAAAAAAAAACTACAAAAAAATGCTAAATCGTTATCGATGCTTATAGATAAGTTTTTGATTTAGAAAAAGCTGTTGGGTCATTCAGTTTAGGCAAGTCTATAAGGGAATGCTGTAAGAAGCACAAGCGAGAAAGTGGCGTCGCCTTATTTGCACTTGGCAAGTGGCGCATGAGTAGTATTCATTTATTAATTCCCAACATTGATACACCATTGGACAGCTCAACTCTTAATTCAGTAAATAACTAGTTAATAACAATGTCTTGAGATCAGCATTTAGGTTTTGGGCCACAGGTAGCTGTGGCGGGTAATCTATTAACTGCATCAAATAGAAGGACATGAAGAGAACACACATATTATTATATTTCCCAGATTATATCTAAAACTCATGCTGTAATTATCTGTTATATCACGCTTTACTGGTCTATGGATGAAAAGCCATACATGCTGGAAGCTTCACTCACGTCTGGTGCATCCCTGTGGCCACTATCAAAGTATAAAATTTGTTAAAAAATTAATTTGGATGGAGTAATGTTGCTCAACAATTTTTGTTCCTACAAATTAATAACTTGGACTTGATTCTGGAAGCTCAACGAAATGGAAGAAACGAGAAATACAAAAAGTCTGATTTGTGGCCCTTTAGAAGGGTTTGATCATTTTTTTCAATAGAAGAAGGATCAGGTGAAAAATATAATATTGATAATATTCTGTGCCTTTTAAGTCATCCTTTTATCACGTTTAAAGGAAAATTGATAAAATAATTTTCGATATATGCTTCTTACTAGAAAATGCATCTTAGTGAAAACAAATGAGGAAAGTTCGAACTTTTCCTAACAATTTTGCATCATGTGGGTGTGGAAAGATTGTTTTTTATTGCCTCCTGAATTCATAACATTCTTGAAATATTCAAAAATATATTTTATAGCTAGAATTAAACTGTTCGATCCCGATTTACTCGCTGAACAATAAAACTACAAATACGTTGGAATTCAAACTTTGCTAACCTATTGGCATTTATCAAACTACAAAATCTGACAAATAGTGTATTTGAAATAAGTTACATTCTTTGATATCCATGCCAGGGAGCAGCTATTCTTGATTTAAATTCGTACCGGAAAATGTCAGCGGCCGGCGGGACTCGAACCCATGATCTCCAGATTTGTACTCCGGCACTCTCACCAGTTGAGCTACGATCGCCTTGTCAGTTCAACTTCGAAAGCGCCGACTGGTACTGCGCGTCGAAAAACAATTCAACACCCCCCGTACACAGAGCCAGCCCGGACGAGTGACATCTAGATTGACGTGATCCGGTGATTAATATACCAGTATCCGACAGATCACTTGATGTCACAGATGCGGGCTGCTGGTGGTACCAGGAGATGGCGCGAGAGAGTCGTCGCCGGGCGCTGTACCGTTCCCGCGTAGTACCAGTCGGCGCTTTCGAAGTTGAGCTGACAGGGCTACCGTAGCTCAACTGGTGAGAGCGCCGGAGTAAAAATCTGGTGGTTGTTGGTTCGAGTCGTGCAGAGTTTGTTTTGTTAATAAAATGAGAGCCAATTGTTCACCAAAGTAGTACACCAACGACTCTGGATCACGATATACTGCCTGCCTTATGATTGAATAATGTGACACAGACTTCAACCCCAAGATGGGGCTATACGGTATTGCAATCGGGTTCCAACAACAAACTACATATAAGGAAACTTATCTCCCGCTCCTTGATTTAAAGAACATTGATCATATCCTTCACTGAAGCATACCCAACCTTATAGTGAATGTTCTCTGAAGCAAATATTGAACCATAACTTTTTTCAGGTATGCTTATGGATTATTGCTGAGGTACGGTATTGTCTCGACTTTAGATTGCATTTTGCGTCACAAGACAGCATCGTGTTCCCAAGATACTGATGTATTAGTGTCTCTTACAAATATTCTGGATTTTTCAACGATGGAATTGCAAAGGTCTGGATTCTTTAAGATTTCAGAGTCATCGACTTACGTAGTTGGTCCCCAAAAAATAAAACCTTATCGTACCACAACTCTCAAGTAATGTTATATATTTATTTCAAGTTATTCTGTTCTAATTTTGTACTTTGATGGAGGCCACAGGGGTGGTCGAAACATCGGGAAAGTTCACTTTCCAGCATGTGTGATTCTTTAACGATGGGTCACTGAAGCGCGATGGCAACACTGTAATTAACTCGTTATGGCTGTTGCCACTTTAGCTATGCCATAAGAAAACCACCAAGCTTTGCGTTTACGTTTACCTAGTATATACCATGATATCACAATTACATATTGACGGCAGCAAAGGAAGGCAAGCCGAGCAACAGGAATGTGTCGTCCGCCCTTCCAATAAATCAACTACAGATTCCAGATCGGTGTATGCATAAGCTGTGGATGAGTTCCGTTGATCCTTCATCCATTTCTAGCAGTAGTTTCTAAAGCGTCACGTGATAATTCAAAACGGACAGGTTAATTTTCCAACTCGTCACTTGTAATTTCAGATATTTGAATATTTCAAAGCATCAAATATTAATTCAAATATGCAGTTGTAGTTTGAAATCATCAATTGAATATTCAAAAGCGTCGATTGTAAATTACAAGGTATCGTTTTTGGTATTTTATCTTTGTAATCCAGTAAACATAAATTTTTCATGTTGTGTCAGATATTTCAGACAATACATACATAAATAGTGTGATATCAGCATGTATAATACTATATTTGAAATTACGTAAATCACAAATTCCGGTAATACAGTAACTTAACATAATTTGTAGCAAAACAGTTTGTTGGTGCCATGATACCTCGACGGTTAAAGGCGCTAGCCTCTCACCAAAAATGCTCGGGTTTGAGGTTGGTTCCAGCCCAGGACATAACATCTTTTTTTAATAAAAAAATTTATTGATATGCTTTTTTTATATGCTCCACATTTTTTTCTACGACTGAAATAAAATAAATTGAATCGAATTTTATTTAGACTATTTTACTAGTCTGGCACTCTTATTAAATCTTATGATTCTTTGACTCCGCTATTGCCCAATAGATAGCGAAAGGTCACTTCACACATATCAATTGTCAACTGGGCTTGAAGACTTTGTTATGTAAGCTTCTTACTGTTTGAACTATGTAGGTACTTCAAAGAAGTGCCTATACAGTTACCATGGTAACCAATTCTGGGGAAAATGAATGGGTGGCAGTGAATTTATATGGTGTAATAAGAAAAAAAATAGTAGCGCAGCTTGGGAACCGATCCTGGCACCTATGGATTCGAAAGGCGTAACGCAACCTACTAAACCAACGAGCCTTTCAATTTCACTTTCACAACACCACAATATTAATATCCCCGATGTGAACATTTTAATGCTATTTATGATTTCAAAGTGTAACCATAAAAAAATAGCGTAGACCGTAAAGTAATCGTGAATAACTGCTCTTTAAAGCATTTTCTCGATTTAGGCACGCCGGTTTTCATTCGAATTCGTTCTACCTACTTGCTATGGAGTAAAATTACAAGGGCTTTAAAACGCATTTTGTCCGAACTTTCTCTGGCAATGCTGTTGTAGAGATTACAGTGTGTGTCTGTCAAACGTCTTTGCAGACACCAGGCACGTTAGAATATTGAACTGACACTTTAGAAACTAAACTTGATACCTAAGAACTTTGATTTGATTCCTTTAAAAATGAATCTGATGCTTTTGCATATTCAATTGATTATTTGAAACTACAATTTATTTGACTATTTGAATTTTCAATAATTAATGTTTTGGAAATTACAACCGACTGTTTGGATTTACAACTGACGCTCTAGAAATGTAATTTGATACTTTAGACACTACTGCTGGAGAAGGTTTAGTGCCCAAATCACTCCCATATACGTAGGTACCGTTGGTGGTTTCTTGGTCAGCGGCACGAGATTATGATATTTTAGGCAGATACCTTCAACAAGTATCAGTTATTGAGCAACAGCTTGTACCATACTGTCTATTGCCAAACATTTAAGCTGCCTGGAACACACCTATTCATCGAAGCAGCCAAATGGCGAGTGCGCCCAACCGGAAGAAGAATTAATTTATCTGAGAGCGGTGAGCTATGCCAAGTGTCCGGTAACAGGTTTAATTTGTAGTCCGGCCACGTTTGGTGCCGAGCGTTTTAATTTCACTCCGCAAATAAATTAAAAAGGATCATGGTCTCGCGGTAACGAGGCGAAAGAGAACTCCGTCTTGTTACCCGGAATACAAATAAATCCTTTTTTCATTGGGTATGCTGCAGTCGTAAATTAAAGGGTACTGAAAAACGAAAAATCTCTCACACGAGTATCAAACTATATCTAAGGCTTCACATCAATTCTTTAGGAGTGAAATTTTTTTGAGGCATTCTACGAGGATCCATCACAAATTTACGATGCTGGTGGTATAGTATAACAATACAATATTTATTTCATAATCGTCAAGAACTATACTTCAAATGACTCTTCAGTCTGTTCAATACACTTGTCCCATCGCTTTATCCTTTTATCCTAAACCTCTGAGAAACCCACGTTTTGATAGTCTGTTTAGTATACCCATTACAGCACTGTTGAACTCTAAATCATACGCAAACCTTCGATCTCTCAATGGTTTTTTGATTTTACGGAATAAATGGAAGGCCCACGGAGCAAGGTCGAGAGAGTAGGAGTGTGAACCATTACTCCCATCCTTAATTCTTTGATTGTTTTTTGACTAGTGCAGTACATTACGTTGCGGTTGCGTTCTCCACTGCTGACACATTGTCAATCGATTCACTTTTTGTTTATTGGTCATCACTTTTGGAATCCATCTTACACAACAGCATCAAACGGATTTTGTACCTATACAAGACAAATAAAATAATAATTTCTTATGGTATTTATTTACTCATTATGTAATTATTAAGCTACTATACCTTATCCACCGAACAAACGGAGTAACCATGCACAATATATGTAAATTTTTACTGTATGGTCAAGGGTTATATGCACACCGTCTACAAAACTGCATACTGAGAGCAATAATGTTATTATAAACAGAAAAATTAAGTTCGATTTATCCTAGTAAAGCCCCAAAATATGGGTTTGAAATAATTTTTTACTCCTTTTCTTCAGTGAATGCAGTATAGTTATATAGGTATATCATAATACATTAAAATTCGTTTGTGGAGTTGCTTTAGGTGCCAATTTTATAAACCGTGCACCTATCTGTCATCATAATTTTGAGCTAATTTTTCACAAACATTCAAAAATATCCAGCCGATATACTTTTTTAGATTTCATTATTGATTATATTATTATCAGTAGAAAAAGTCAAATAAAGATATTTTGGGTCAAACCCTTATAGGTAATTATATTTAACTGAAGGTATCATTCACAAAATCAAGTATTTCAGAAATGCACAATACTTATAGTAATCTTGTCACAGCAATAAAGAACGGAATAATTTAAGGTGTCACAGCTTCTCATTTTTAGAGCTTATGTTTATAGAAAGGTTTGTTCTTTGCTCATATAAATTCCTTTTTGAAATTGAAATCAAAATAATTGAAACAAGAGACCTAAATGATAAAAGACTGGCAATATTTAACGCGATAAGCGTTTTGATATTATGTTGAATATTACAATCGGAAAAGTAATATTGCCTCTAGAAGTTTCCCAAGGCTTATTTCTGTACGGAGAGTGCTTCGAGTGAAATAACAACAGAAGAAAACTGCTCTTCCAAATAACCACAGTTGTGCTAAAATGTACAGTTAACAAACTTGACGTCGCCTTTGCTCTTTAAAAAGTAAAGCTTAGCCGTGAAATAACTTGCCATAAAATTTAAAAGTATATATGTAGTACACTGGAACGGCAAAACATGTTGCTGCAGTATAAAACTCTAATCCTAATGTGTGCTCCACCATAACTCATAGGGAAGAGAAACTACTTCCTGAACTTTAATAACGACTCTAAAACTTCCAACTTTATTTTATTGCATCTCACCTTATATACATGGTGAACTTATAGAGTCTAGAATAACGGCTAACATTAGCATTCGGATTTTTGGATGGTGGGAGATGTATGCGTATCAACTCGAGATATCACATGGGAATGCGTTTTTTAGGACCAAATATAAGATTTGATATTCTCTCTAATAAGACTATCAACCTTTTTTGGCTTGCATTTTATTTCGAATTTGGCAGGCCATTCAAAATTCGTAAAAACCTGTTCGAATAGAAGAAACCAACTAACCCAGCACAAACCCACATTACAAAAGTATATTATACAATGTACATACATTGGATATCGAATCAATGGATACGTATATCCATAAATGGAGCAAGAATGTCCAGTGGATGTCAAATAGACATCAAAAAAATATACATATTATGTACGTTTGTCGCGAACTTTCACATCCATGGCATATCCATAGAATGTACATATGTACGTCTAATACACGCATAGTATGTGTAATATAGACCAGGTATGAACATCCATGGTATATCCATTAAATGTACATTCATGTACTTTTAATGCATATGCATAGTGTATGAAAGTTCAGTGTAGAGGCAGAAAGATAAACAAACTATATACTTTCATTATGTATTGTTATTAATTCAGTTTCTAGTTACAACAACAATACTTGGCAAAATCGATTACTGTGATAGTCATCTCTTTCTTGTTGAATGGCATGTCTCAAATCACAGAGAAATCAAGGTTATAAAATTTTGTAAGTATTTTGCCTTGCTTACGACTTACCGTCAAACGCTGGATGCGATTGTTATCAGTAGCCAGAAGATAAGTAACAATAATAGGATAATAACACAATATTTCACTCGGTCAGGTAATAAGGCACAAACAGCACCAGCACATACGCTAACTACGACGAAGGACGCGAACGACGGACTGGCAGTCACTGGCTAGAAATCAGCAATGGCGGCACTAGTTGTCTTTCGCGCAGGCGTAAACTACTAGACGTATATATGATACACAGACCAACATCTTATGTATATTCACATATGGATATACCTACGTAAATATACATAGTATATTACGCTAGTGTATATAATTTTTCATATGTACATTTAACGCCCTATGAATATTCAAAGTATACATGTTCAAACTGGAATATCTAATGTACATTCTGAGGATGTACATATCCATATGGTGTTATGTGGGAAGACGCAAACGAACTAGACTAACGAGACAAGATTATAAAAATTCCTTACAGCACGTCAGCTCTAACCGAAGATAACAGCTAAGGTCAATGAAAAGCTGGAGTATAACAAAAGTGTTTTTCCATAGCCTACTAGCTATTGAGATCTACTAGAGCTTGACAACTTTCGAAAACGATTAAAAACTGTTTACTAAAGGAAAACATTTGTTGGTGGCAGTATAGTATCTCACAACAAAATTCCACATTTAATGATGTAAAAAAGTAGTCATTTCCAGCAATTCAGAGGTAACGATATTCTACCTGGGTGGGCATTTCCCTACTATACAAAGTGTATACTCGGAGCGATTTAGTGAAGAATAGTTCGAATGGTTTCGTTGATGTGTTACCTCTAGCCAGTTTGTCATTGACGCCGAAGTGTTTTTCTGGACTATCCTGTAAGATCTGCTGCTCTCTAAGTCACTACATGCACTGGAATGTACTGATTAGGTACTCTCCCCCAACGCGGAGGATTAGACAATATGGCTGATCTTTGTTACCAAAACGTTCAACGCACGGAATTGTCTGCCGGGCGATGACATTCTTGAGTATGTTAGTGTATTCAATAAAAAAATGAAGTCAAGTTGATTGACTCAGTACTTCCCACACATTACGCTGATACCAGTTTATTATTTTCCCATAGCATGAAGCTTTAGTCTGAGATCCCTTGTAACCAAATAATCGCCAGCCCCCCCCCCCCCTAAAATTGTCTTATGCCGCTATGTCTTACCTTCACAGGAAACAAAAGACAGCCTATTATCGATACTACAAACTTCTCAGTTTTACAACCCCCCACCCCTCAACCACCTCACTCTCACCCCCACCCAAAAAAACTGTTAGGAAATGATTAGGAACCCCTAAAACATCTGAAAACCGAATTTGAGTTGTTTTCATACTTTTCGTTCTTTGATTATTGCTACGCTGCCATTGACACGATTTTTAACAAACATACGAGTTTTCCATTCTCACCACGGTAACAACATACTATGTCCAAATTTCACTAGAATCAGTTTAATAGTGTCCACGTTACAAAATACAAAACGATTTAAAACAATAAACTCTCGTATGTATGCAGAAAAGTCCCTTAGTTTCCGTAATGGGCTAGGCAATGTTCGGATGGACCTAAAAAGGTGATTTGTGTCGCTAGATCTTCCCTCACAGGTTAGTGAACAGCCTATTATGAGTACAAGAAATCTTTAGTTCTCCAACCCCCAACCCCCCACCTCCCCAATTTCACCCCCACCCAAAAGAAACGCAAAAAATGATCAGGAACCTCTAAAACGCTTAAAAACGAAGTTTGAGCTGTTTTTATATTTTTAATTTTTTTATTATTTCTGCACCACTACTAGCACGATTGATAAAAACCATACGCGTTTTCCATTTCCGCCACGGTAGTAATACTGTGTCAAAATTTCATTAAAATCAATTCAACGGTTTCCTCGTTACAGAATATAGAACTATCTAAAGCAATACTCTCGTATGTTCACATCAGAAAAAATTCTAAGTCCTTTGCTTTCTGTAATAGGCAAGGCAATGTTCGGATGGCCCAAAAAAAGTTATTTATGTCGCCAGGTCTTTCTTCACAGGTCAGTGGACGGTCTATTATGAAAGTAACAAATTTTTCAATTTTACAACCCCCCACCCCCCAACCACTCCAATTTCACCCCCACCCAAAGAAAAGTAGAAAATGATCAGGGACTCCTAAAACGTCTAAAAACGAAGTTTCAGCAATATTTAATTTTTTTGGTTTTTTGCTAATTACTCCGCCGCCTATGCACCGATTTTCAAAATTATAGGAACATTACCTACTACGACCCCACAGCATACGCTGCCCAAATTTCATCACAATCCATGCAGCGGTTGCTGAGATTACGAGGCTAGAAAAAAGCGACAGACAGACAGACAGACAGACAGACAGACAGACAGACAGACAGACAGACAGACAGACAGACAGACAGACAGACAGACAGACAGACAGACAGACAGACAGACAGACAGACAGACAGACAGACTGACAGACAGACAGACAGACCGACGGAAATGAGTGACGTGGATTTTCGTTATGTAGACATCATAAAACGCCCAAAAAGCGTATTATCTCAAAATCGAAAATTTTCGCGATCACAATACTCCCCTCACCTATCGGTGTGGGAAGTGAAAATGGCCACGAGTACTTTAAAAATGTCATAATTACCCATTGTTCTCATCACATAAAAAAAATATAGAAAGTGATATAGTCCGGGATCCCAGGCCCATTTTCACTACTTACTACTAACAAGCTAATTTTGCGTGAGTAGCTTCATTTTGATGAGACGCCCAACCTTTTCCTCTACCAAAATTCTCGATTGCGGTAGCTAACAGGGGTAGCAGGGATGAAATATGTGAATTTGACGAGTGTCAAAAATTAATTACTAACAGTTAGTTTTTCAACTAAATCTTAAGAATTTGATCAACCTTATTAGAAAAAATGTTTGTCCTACAAAATCTATGGTTTGATCACATTGTCCCCCTCCATCCAACATGTACCAATAACAAGGTCATACAAATTTATTACTAACAGCCTGATTTTTCGCTATTGCTTCGCTAATATTTATACAATTCGACAGCAACACTGTCCTACAAATCACGTGGTATGTTATCCCGGTCCTACGACCAGAAGTTGTTAATACCACAAGACCATTTTTTTCATTACTAACTGTAGGACAAAATATCACATAATAGGTTACTGTGTTATCTGACCAAACGAAATAATGTCCTACAAGAAAACAGGTATGTATCATTAGGCCGACAAGAATTGTCATTTTTTTAACTTGTATTATAAAATGTAATCTTTGCCTAAATCTATAATAAATAACTACTACTACTAAGCTAATTTTGCGTGAGTAGCTTCCTTTAGATGAGACGCCCATCTTTTTCCTTTACCAAAATTCTAGATTGTGGTAGCTAACAGGGGTAGCAAGGATAAAATATGTCAATTTGACGAGCTTCAAAAATGAATTACTAACTGTTAGTTTTTTAATTAAATTTTAAGATTGTAATCAACCTTATTAGAAAAAATGTTTGTCCTACAAAATCTATGGTTTGATCACATTGTCTCCCTCCATCCAACATGTATCAATAACAAGGTCATACAAATTTATTACTAACAGCCTGATTTGTTCACTATTGCTTCGTTGATATTTATAAGATTTGACAGCGACACATCTTATAAATCACGTGGTATGTTATCCCAGTCCTAGGCTGAGAAGTTGTCAATACCACATTTTTTCATTACTAACTGTAGACAAAATATCACATAATAGGTTAACTGTGTTCTCTGTCCAAAGGATATAATGTGATTTGAACTGTTACTCGAGCCTATTAGTTTCTAAGAAAAAACTTCCTTAAGGAATTTTACTATATGGATGACTTCCTGCGATAATAATTTCAACCTGTTTGTTATATATATGTTTGTTATATATTTAATGTATTGATTGTACTGCAAATTGTGTATACTATTTTTGCTTCATGTCTGACCTTTTACACAATGTTCCATACACTCTTCCGGAAATGAACGTATCTGTCTATCTAAATAATGCTGCTCTGCTCACATGCTGGAAAAAAACTGCTCAAGCACCAATCAATTTGTGGGACAATGTGGCTGTTAAATTATTTAAGTATTAACTCAGCTACTGTGAAATATAAGTTAGTAATCATTTTTTATGACCTCGTGATTGATACGTGCTGAATTTTGTTAAGACATATATTTGTTTTATAATTTTGATTACTTCCTTAAGATTTGATTAAAAGGACCCACCGTTAATAATTTATTTTTGAGACTCGTTAAATAGACATACTTTATCCCTGCTACCCCTGTCAGCTACCACAAACAAGAATTTTCGTATAGAAAATTGTTGGACGTCTCATCGCAAAGAAGCTGTCCACGAACATTAGACTTGATAGTAATTATTTTTACACCCGGGATTTGTACTACGTCTTCTGAGCGTAGGACCAGGATAACATACCACGTGATTTGTAGGACAATGTTGCTGTCAAATTGTATAAATATTAACGAAGCAATAGTGAAAAAATCAGGCTGTTAGTAATAAATTTGTATGACCTTGTTATTGGTACATGTTGGATGAAGGGGGACAATGTGATCAAACCACAGATTTTGTAGGACAAACATTTCTTCTAATAAGGTTGATCACATTCTTAAGATTTAGTTGAAAAGCTAACTGTTAGTAATTAATTTTTGACACTCGTCAAATTCACATATTTCATCCCTGCTACCCCTGTTAGCTACCACAATCGAGAATTTTTGCAGAGGAAAAAGTTGGGCGTCTCATCGCAACGAAGCTATCCACGAACATTAGACTTGATAGTAATTATTTTTACACCCGGGATTGGTACTACAACTTCTGAGCGTAGGACCAGGTTAACATACCACGTGATTTATAGGACAATGTTGCTGTCGAATTGTATAAATATTAACGAAGCAATAGCGAAAAAATCAGGCTGTTAGTAATAAATTTGTATGACCTTGTTATTGGTACATGTTGGATGAAGGGGGACAATGTGATCAAACCACAGATTTTGTAGGACAAACATTTTTTCTAATAAGGTTGATCACGTTCTTAAGATTTAGTTGAAAAACTAACTGTTAGTAATTAATTTTTGACACTCGTCAAATTCACATATTTCATCCCTGCTACCCCTGTTAGCTACCACAATCGAGTATTTTTGTAGATGAAAAAGTTGGGCGTCTCATCAAAATGAAGCTACTCACGCAAAATAAGCTTGTTAGTAGTAAGTAGTGAAAATGGGCCTGGGATTCCGGACTAATATATTGTAAAACGCCCAAAGGCGAGGTTTGGAGCAATTCTGATAATTTTAGTTTTTTGGATACTTAATGCCTCGCCAATGCACCATTTTATAAAAACATTATAAACTATGGCCCCACAGCATCTTACCCCAAATATCATCAACATCCATGCTGCGGTTACTTCAGTATGCCATGTTGCACGGCTGAGGTGACTTAGTGTATACAGTTGCTACTTGGGGGATAACCCACTGAGTAGAGATCAGAACGACCTGAAGCTTTTGAAAACCTTTTAATTGTCCTCAAAACTATACATAATCTCGAAAGTAATCTCGGTGATTCTTATGTAACAATTTATGTTAATAAAACAATATAAAAATAACAATTTGTTAAACACTCCCTAATTGTTGACGTCAAACTTCGCAATACGACAACTTAAAACTAGATCAAATACACAGGCTTTGCCCTAGATTATACCAAAACAATTACGAAGTAAGGTTTTCCAATGTAATGATTCTCTACATTACTAAGATTAGGTAAATGTCAATAGACGACAGACAGTCAAACAGGCAAACAGAGGGACAGACAACAGATAGACAGATGACAAACACACAGATAGACAGACAGACAGAAAGGCAGATCGACGAAAATGATGTATGTGTATCACATACAGTGTAAAATAATTTAGAACTTATATTTCCAATGTTTGTGATTTTCCGCTAGTTTTTAACATAGGACAAATAATATCTGCTGGAAGCAAAAGCGAAGATGTTAGCAAAACTCCGCCAAAACAAATAACCTGTGCTTCGGGATTATATTTGATTTTACTGTAATTGAATGGCACACATATATCGCCTACTCTCGCCCGGCTCTCTCTCCTGCTAAAACTTGTTCCAGCACAAACTTCATACAAGATAAACTAAACGAAGAATTCCATGATAAAATATTACCCTCACGACTCCAGAAACTAGACGCCACAATGAAAATGGAATTCTAGTGCAAGAAAAAGGAGAATTATGAGCATTATTTTTACGACCGGAAGAAGTATGCACTTCAGTTACACCAGAGTTTTACGATTCGTTATCACCCATGTTGAATAGCGCCTCGTTTAAAACGTCGTTTGTGACCTGTAACAAAGCACTTAGGAGGTTTGGTTCCTACTTCTTCTGCATGTCTGGTCACAATACTGCGATAGAATAATTACTTTTGTAAGGAATCAAACACTGTGCATCTCACCACATACAGGGTGAGTCAAGCTCAACGTATCGGACTCTTTTCAGAAAAATAACTATGCGAGTGTATGTAGCCCATATATGGATATGTACCTCCACAGAATGTGCATAAGATATTCCAGTTTGAACATGTGTATTTTGAATTTTCATAGGACGTTGAATGTACATATGAAAAATGATATACATTAGTGTAATATACTGCGTATATTCACGTAGGTATATTCATAAGTGACAAATTAAATTAATTAAAAGTAAAAAAATCCTCAATGGCTCTTCCAGGATCAAAAGATTTCGGAGGTAAAATACCTGGCCGCTCGGATCTCCGGGTGCCAGGTGGTCCGGGGGGAACATTAAGCGAAGTTTGTTTAAAAAATTGTGCTGCCACTCCTGGTCAGGCTAACAACAGAAGCCGTCTTTCGCAGCAACTTCGCACTGACGACAGGCCCGAAGGCCAGAGAAACTTTTTCAGAGCCGACTTTACAAATATACGAGGTCTTGCCTCCAACATAAACTCTGTCCATCAACATCTTCAGGCAGAGAAGCCACACATTCTGGCTCTTACGGAAACTCAAGTCGGCTCTTCAACAATGGACAACTGCTTTAGATATCCCGGATATGACTTATACACCCGATTTAGACGTAGGTTTGGCGTATGCGTGTACGTTAAATCTGGGCTTTCTTGTCATCGAGAAGAAGAGCTCGAACTGGAAGGATTTGACATCATATGGCTCAAAATATCCTTTCAAAATCATTCCAAATTTATATGCTGCATTTATAAGCCACCAAGCAGTAACAACTGCAAAGAGCTCTTCGAGAAGCTTTCAGCCACTGTGGACGCGCTGCAATCAGACCACCCTCATTCAGAGATAGTCTTTCTGGGTGACTTCAACGTTCACAACTCATACTGGCTGAAACACTCAAACAAAACGGACGACGAGGGACGTGAAGCTGAAGCCTTCGCTATCAGCTGCGGCTTGGAGCAGATAGTCAAAGAACCAACAAGGATTCCCAGCCGCCACGGAGATTTTGCTAGTCTGTTGGACCTATATCTCACAACTACTCCAACGGCCTACACAGTGAAAGTAACCGCCCCACTGGGATCGCCTGACCACAACACCATCTCGACGCTATGCAGAATGCATTCTCCAGATCTCTACCATGCAAAGCCTCGTCGGATCTGGCATTACGGATCAGCAAAGTGGGACGACCTAAGGGAATACTACCAGTCCTTTCCCTGGAACGACGTCTGCTTCAAGTCACGAGACCCATCAGCTTGCGCCCAAGAAATAACAGAGGTATTAATATCCGGCATGGAAGCCTATATTCCTCATGTCGTCAAGCATCTCTCCAAAAACAAGCCATGGTTCAATCAGCGTTGCAGAGATGCAGTTACCTCTAAAAACCAACATTACAGAGAACGGAGGAAAAATCCAAATGCTGAGAGCCACCGCAGTTTTATCGACGCCAGAAATCACTGTAAGCGCGTGATTGACAGCAGCAAGGAGGAACATAACCAAAAAATTAAGAACAAGCTCCTCTCATGTTCTAGTTCGTCCAGAACATTCTGGTCTGTAGCTAAGGCTGTTAGTCAGAACTTTTCCTATTCGTCAATACCACCCTTGACCAGAGAGGACAAATCCATCGCTTCTGCTCCTAAAGAAAAAGCAGATATCTTGGGGAAGCTCTTCGCAGCCAATTCTACTGTAGACTTTCAAGGAAGTACTCCGACCGCCACCATAAGCGTGAACTCGAGAATGGCAGAGATCAAATTCCAACATCGAGATGTAAAAAGCATCCTCCAAAAACTGAACACCAATAAAGCTACTGGTCCTGACCAAATTCCAGCCATTGTCCTTAAACGCTGTGCCGCTGAGCTTGCACCTATTCTTTGCAAGCTTTTTAAACTTTCGTACCAACGAGGCGTGTTTCCCGCTTCGTGGAAGATTGGCTGCGTACAACCCATCCCTGAGAAAGGCAAAAAAACTGATCCCACCAATTATAGACCTGTGGCTCTTCTCAGCATCATGTCTAAGGTTATGGAGACTGTCATTAACACATAGCTCCTGAAATACCTGGACAACAATAACATCATAAATGATCGCCAGTATGGCTTCCGTAAGCACAGGTCTATAGGTGACCTCCTTGCCTACGTCACTCACTTGTGGAACAGAGCAATAGACAATCATGGCGAATCCCGTGTTGTTGCACTTGATATATCGAAAGCTTTCGACAGAGTATGGCATGACGGACTTCTGGCCAAGCTTGCTGCTTATGGACTACCACCTGGCCTGCGCCAGTGGCTGAATAGCTTTTTGAACGACCGATCTCTGTTTGTTGTAGTCGAGGGCTGTTCATCGTATTTTCAATAAACGCTGGTGTTCCTCAGGGATCTGTCCTGTCCCCTACACTGTTTCTGCTGTACATCAACGAGCTGCTGGAAATAACATCCAATCCGATCTACAGCTTCGCAGATGACAGTACATTAGTGTCATGCATGGAACCAGGCAAGCCACTATCATCCCAGGAGACGGTACGTCAGCGACAGCAGCATGCCTCACAGATCAACGCTGATATCAAAACAATTGTCGAGTGGGGATTAGCAAATAAAGTACAGTTCAACGTACAAGAAACTCAGGCAACAACACTTACAAAGAAGTCTCACGATGGCTTACCAGACGTGGAAATGGAGGGTCATCCCATAGTCGAATCACCTTAAAGCTTTTGGGAATCAACATCAACGATAGCATGTCCTGGCACGACCACGTCGTCAGTGTTGCTAAAACGGCATCCCGGAAGCTTGGAGTTTTGTTCCGCTGTAGGAAGTTGTATACACCAGAGCAGCTGCTGCTGCTATACAAGGCACAGATCCGACCATCGCTGGCGTATTGCTCTCATGTGTGGGGATGCGCTCCGAAGCACTCTCTAAAGCTTCTGGACACTATCCAGAAAAGAGCGATTAGACTAATCGAAACGCCAAACCTCACAAAGGACCTCCACTGCCTGGAACATCGAAGGAGGGTGGCTGACCTATCCCTGTTTTACAGATTCTATCACGGAAGATGTTCGATTGAGCTCTCTCAGATAATAACACCACAGGCCGTCCGAACCAGGAAAACTAGAGAAGCTCTGCGAGCTCATCCTTACCAGGTCGAGGTCCTTACTCCTCGAACTAGTCTCCTCCAGCATTCCTTCTTTTGGAGAACTTCGACGCTGTGGAATCAGCTGCCGGGAAATTTGTTTCCCGACGGCTACAACCTGCAGCGTTTCAAGTCTAACGTGAACCGATACTTATCCTCTCACAGCGCTTCTACAGCGCCATAGGCTTTAAGCCTTTGCGGGAGGCCGACCATGAAAAAAAAATATGTGAATATACACAAGATGTTGGTCTATGTATCATATATACATCTAGTGTCGCCATTGCTAAGTTCTGGCCATTCAGCCGTTCGCGTCCTTAGTCGTAATTCGCGTGTGTGTGTGCTGGTGCTGGTTGTGCCTGACTACCTGATCAAGTGAAATATTGTGCAATGTTACTTATCTTCTGGCTGACAACGCTTACATCCAGCGTTTGACACGGTAAGTCGTAAGCGGAGCAAACCACCTAAAAAATTTTATAACCTTGATTTCTTTGTGATTTGTGTGAAGAGATCACAATCACAGTAATCGATTTTGCCAAGTATTATTATTGTAACTAGAAATTGAATTAATAACAATACATAATGAAATTATAAGGTTTTTTTATTTTTCTACCTGTACATTGAACTTTCATACCCTGTATTGTGTGTGTATTAAAAATACATGAATGTACATTTAATAGATATTCCATGGATGTGGAAATTCGCGGCAAACGTACATGAAACGTACATTATTTTACGTCTATTTTACATCCATTAGACGTTCATGCTCCATATGTGGATATACATATCCATTGTATGTACATTGTGTATACCTTGGTATGTACGGATATACATGGTACATGTTATGAATATACATGTTCATACCTGGTGTATGTTACATTTACTGTGCATGTACGTTAGACGTACATATGTATATTCAATGGGTACGCCATGGATGTGGAAGTTCGCGACAAACGTACATGAAACATATATTTGTTTGATGTCTATTTGATATCCATTGGACATTCTTGCTCTATTTGTGGATATACATAATCCATAATCCTAATTTTTTTATACGATCAAATGCAAAATTCGATGCTCTTTATAGTACTATGAAGTTGTGAATATCCATATCTGCTGGTTTCCATTTAATTTCAAATTTTCAATCAAACCGGTGTTTCCAATTTTCCCACCTATAAGCAACCTAGTAGGCCATGAAATATGACCAGAAACATGTTTAAATAGAAGAACACAACTAACTTAGCAGTAGCATACATACGAATTAGAGACAAGATTATGAAAATTCCTTACAACAAATCTACTCTAACCAGAAACAACGGCGGTAACATTTGAATGGTCAAAGGTCAATGGTCAAACATTTCCAAAACCATTAAAAACTTTGAAAAGAGAGGAAAACTATCAGCGGTTGCAACTAGCAGTCTAATATCTTCAGCATGCAATTAATTAATTTAATTATCGATACCTCTGAATGGAGGCCTTCAGATTTTTCAATATCTATTGATAAAATCGCAAAAAACAGGAATACTGACAAATCAGATTTCAATTTTCGGCCAGGTAGATTATGTTTCATAACTTGAACAGATTTTAAGTCATTCTTCATTTTTTGCTACCTTGCATTAGCAAGTACGTATTATACGTACTAAAGAATGCGCAGAACTTCCGTCAGAGGTATCGTTACCTTTGGCTTGACAGAAGTGGATACTTTTGTTATCATTAAATGTGAAATTTTGTTTCTGAAATATCAAACAGCTATCAACATTCGCTGGTACTTCTCATTTCAATTCAAAATTTTTAATGGTTTCGGAAATTGGCATTCTCTAGTTTATAGTAGGTACATTGCAGTAGCTAGTAGTAAGTAATCTTTATAGTCTTGTCTCTCTACTTTAGTGCGTCTATATCTTTCTACTATATTAGTTGTTTTCTTCCATCAGAACAGGTTTCTGTTTATATTTCATGGCTTGCTAGGTTACTTGTAGCTAGGAAAATTGAATATCACCTATTTGGTTGAAGATTTAAAATTAAATGAAAATTACCAGGGACTGATATTTACAACCTTATATTTTATATTTGACGGTATAAAAAAATCAGGTTATCTCTGATTGAAGTTTTTGTAATTAATCTACCGATTACTACAAGTACAAAAACAGCTCAAATTTAGTTGTCGAGCCTAAGCTGAAGCATTTGACGCTTAGTCATACGGCAAAGCCACAGCCTACTAAGTTTGACAATCGCTACGATATTAAATCTTTTTGATAGCTACTTATACAAAAAATTGTGATTTGTACCTAAACGGTTCGTTTTAAGTCCCATATGTGATTTGTCAAGTCACACAAAGGAAGCTAAATGTGTAATAATTTATGGGGTGTTCCATTTCAAAAAAAAAAAACGGAACTTTGATATGTCATGCTTTTGTCAGACACCCTGTGTATAAGGCATTATTTTTAAAATGTAGTCCAACTCGACATTCATACACCCACATACCGCGCAATGAGCAATGTTTAAAAAATATATGCTTTCCAAACTGCGGCGGGGTATATCGTACTTATCTATGGTGCCAAAATTTCTTCCCAACGAAGCTAGAGTTAAAGTGCAGAGGATTATCAAGTGAATATCATGGACCTTGACAGATATGCCTTCAGAGGCTTGATAGGCGGATAGGCTTGAAAAGTATAAGTCACCAGAAAAAAATCTTGTTGAGGGAGTGGACATTTTTGATGAAAAGGTATTAAAATTTTGGGAGCTAATAGTCGTCGCACGAAAAAGTATATTATCCCAAAACTGAAAACGATGACGATTATACCGCCCCAGCCTATGATTTGCAAAGTAAACGTTGTAGGCCGACATAAACGTCTTTAAAGTCAATGTTCGTATAGGTCAGATCATTTTTACCTACCACACTAATTGGACTCCCAGAAATAAAGGCTAATAACCAGGAACCGCTAAAATGGCTAAAAACGAGCATCTTACCAAGTTTTATTAGAAACATTGTAGTGTCTAGTCAAAGCCGCTGTACCAAAATGGAAGCAGATAAGGAGACGGACTGTCAAAAACATACCGATAAAGATGAGTGATACAGGTTTTGGTGATCCAAACATCATAAAATGAATTATGTCGCAATCCAAAAATTTTCTCATCTATGGCGCGGGGTAAAGATCTAAATGTTTGGACGTATTTTGTGGAAGTCTTGCTTTTTTGACAAAAAGCTAGAATTTCTGCTCATTTCAGGTCTCACCAGAATTAATGGGTAAATAAAATAAGTTATAATTACGTTTGTACGATCGTCCTAATACAGCAGATACTCTAAACACCAAAACACCCAATTCTACTTTCTATGAATTCTAAGGCCATAACTTTTCTAGTTAAGAATTAAAAGACCCAAAGTCTATCGAGGAAATCATTTTCCAGGACGTAATTACATTAAGCATTAAATCCGCATAAATTGTCTTCAAATTCATAGCCTACTGCATCTAGGATGAAACTGAAATTGCTCGCAGACCGAAGCGTATCTAAATTTTTAAATGCAGTATTGGAAAGGTCTGATTTCCCTGTGGAGTCGATACACTTCTACTTGAGCCGTGAAAATTGTTTTTTATTCATTATGCTCTGTATTTTTCTGCAAAAGCAAGGAAAAATGGGCTTCGTACGTGAGATTTTAACGGAATTTTAGTGGGCTTACATGTGGAATGATTGTAATTATACAAAAATAGTTTCGTAGAGAAATTAGATATAAATTTGTTCAGTACTTATAGTTCCTTTGCTGATCTTACACACACAAAAAATTCTGCTAGATTTGAAATATTGCAATTGGTAACGTCGCATATTTAAAGGTTGACTCGGTCACAGAAGATCTTTTACTTCTCACACTTTCTCGTTTTGCACTGCGTACCGCGATATCGTTTTCACAAAATTAAAGCCAGGTCCAGACGCCACTTTTTTACAACGTTCTGTCTGTGTAGTTCAAAACGTTGCGTGTTGGGTGTGGATAGAAAAACGGTGCATTTTTGAGAACTGCATGGAGGCTGTACAGTTGCAGCGATAACTGATCCGATGAGCATAGTTATCCATGAACTACGCAGACAAGTCGGTGCGTGTAAACATTGGCTCCGTCTTTCGATATACGATATGCGTACTTTATTTGCCAATTTAACGAGAATGACATACCTTAGACAATTTCCTGGGAGCTTTTGACTGAGTTTATCGCGTTATATAGAAGTTTCTAATAAATTTGGAGTATCATATCTAACAAATATAGTAACAGAGACAAAAACAGGCAGGCATATTAGATTTTGGTAGAAGGATTTAAAGAAAATGTTGACCGCAGACAGAAAATTGATTCTTGAAGAAGCATGTTTACGTAAAATAGTTATCAAAAATGAATATCGTCGATTTGGCACTTGACAGTACAATATCTACAAGCAATATTGGTGCTATTTCGTTTTGTTGTACTTCTTAAACGATTAAATAGCTTTGCCAATCATTAGGTTCTTCTCATAATTGACGCAGTAATCTGACGTGGGTAAAGTGTTGTATTCTTAAGGAGCCATTTCCTTGACAACCTTGAACACCATATACTTTTTAAATAGTCGATTTGTTTCCTCTTCTTCACAAGAAAACTTACAAAAGTTGACCAGAGTAGTAGTCCCTCCATGTTAGTAGTAGTAGTTTTTTATTATTGCTGCGCCGCCTTTGGCATGATTTCTATAAGCTAGACTGTTCTGTATTGTGTAACCAGTAATTGATTTTAGTGTAATTTAGACACAGTATTATTACCGCGGCGAGGATGGAAAACGCATATGATTTTCAGAAATCATGTCAGTTGCGCCGCAGCAATAATCAAAAACTAAAACTATGAAAACAGCTTAAACCTCGTTTTTAGACAGTTTGGGGCTTAATCGTTTTGCTTTGTCCAGATAAGGCTTGCAGAATAAACACTATGTCGTCCTAGTACCTACAGAGAGGTGGGTGATGATTTGGTGGCAACGGATCTCAGAAATAATCAAATGGTATTATCGTAATGTGTGGGAAGTACTGAGTCAATCAACTAGACTCCATTTTTTAAATAAACAGCTTTAACTCCTGGACGATGGTCTTATTGTAAAAAGAATTTATTATTCCATAAACCTCATCTTACCTATGATATCTAATTCCTATTGATACCGCTAGCGTTTTCTAATATAATAACCGAAAACTGCATAGTTCTCTGACAAATAAAATGCAGTGACGTGATTTTTTTCCATGAAAATCTATCCAAATGATCCGTAAATAGCCTAGTAAAACCGTCGATATTTTATTCCTAACCTCAAAAGGTCGATGAAAGAATTAGTTATCATGTAATTTAAAAAAGGCACTATTGCACTGGTACTTTCAAGATTCACCGGTAGCATGTCATAGGTTAATAATTTTTTGAAACTGGTATTTTAGGTTCAAGAAACAACACGAAACAAGTTGGGAATTTACAAGAAAAGAGCACCAATTTTGGAATGAAATAATGCCTGTTTTTCCTCCATGGCCTATTTATCATATTCTGCCCACCTTGCACTTGCATATTATGTGCAATGATTATTATATGTCGCTACTCGCTTTTTTGTAATTTCTTAAAATAGGAATACTTTTGATATTTAAGAACTATTAAATTATGAAATTTAATCTCGTAAAAAGACTAATTAAATAAGACTAAGTATCAGTGTAATAGCGTCATTTTTTAATTATATTATAACTACATATTCTTTCTTCGATATTTAAGGGTAGGAATAAGGTATATTTAAGTTGATTGTACGTAAAAAAGTAACGTGAAAATGAAAAGTCTCAGGGATTAAATAACGTTTTACTAACGTATGAGTGTTTACTGGGATATAGACACACGGTTTTCGCTATCCTATTTAGGTATCATTTCTCTAGACTGTTGAAAAAGAAGTCACAACATTGCGAAGGGGTACAAAAGGAAGTACAAAGAAAGGCCACATTCTTAAGAAATTGAGTTATCTCCATCTATATGAATTTACCCATACAACCACTCACATCAGTGTTAAGGTACCTGTATGTAGATTTTCCACCGATCACCATTTTGGCGCAAGTAGTATCTAAGTGTTAAATAGTTGCTGAGTGCACATGTGACTTAGCAACTTTTTGCAGTGATCCCTCCATACCGAAAAAAAACGCGGTCTAGTGGTATCACTTATGGAATTAGACATATCATATGGGCTTAACGGATCAATAGATGCTATTTACAATAAAACCAAGTTATTTGAAATGCGTTCAGCCCTTAGGAGCTGTAGCCGTTTATTTGAAAAAACCTTGAATTACCCCCACAACTTTTTCTTTAACGATACGTCAAAAACTGTTAAACAAAAACTACTCCAGTAAATCCTAGTTTGGAAAACCACATATTTGTTGATAACATCTACTAAGCGGATTTCAGTAAAAAAACGTTTAAGGTTACGGCGCCCCCTGGTGACATCTTGGAAACCTGAAAATATTTTCCAAGGTCTAGTAATATTACAGAATACAGACAAATAGAAACTACCATCAACAAAGCAATGTCTCTGAAATATTTCGTTGAACTACTATGTAGATCGGCCTTATTGCTATCGCGCTCCAAATGTCATTGGAATCGATGAAAAAATGGCGACAGAGGGACAGACAGAAAAGAGTGACATATACATAATTATGTTCATGGTTTAGATACTATAAGAAGTTCAAAAAACGTATCTTAGTATCAAAATGTTCGTGATGGGACTTCCATCTCCTACAGTACAGCAAGGGAAAAGTTTTCAATTTACCGCTTTTCGATATGGTGCATAAAAAAAATCATGATTTATTTATTCGATTTAATCGGTATCCCTCTACTGCAAATCCTGTTATTTCCGCAGGATTGGATCTGAAATACAATAATACACAAATATCTGTTACTGGCCGAAGCGTGATCAGATTTAGCATTTATTTTATATTGATGAATATCCATCCAAAGCGATTGGCTGAACTATTCCGTAATGTATTTTCAGAAATTAACTAAACAATTTCAACCTTTCACATTATATACGTGTCAGTCTTTTTTTCTAGCGGTTTAAATCGTTCGTGCGCTTGAAATTAAATTCATAAATGTATATCTTTCAATAACTAATCCCATTAAATACTGGTGTAGCTTCTATGTAGAGTTCTAATATACAGGGTATTCATTTAGTCTGCAATTCTTCGACATCTCTCAAGGTATACCTGGTTGAAGAAAATGTCAAATACAAAAGCTATTCGGTTGTTTAAGCCGCATATCTTAAAAATGTTTTTTAACCTCGTTTAGTTTTCATCATCGATCTCTATTTGATCCTAAGATATTTCTGAGATTGATTGCAACGTTGCCAAGTTATAATTTATTTTCAAATAATTTCTGGATTTGCAAGGTCGCAAGTAATACAACCAAACTGATTTATCCTTAAACTCTTCTCTGTAGTATTATGCAGGTAGTTACTTGAATGTTGAGGAATATTATTCTGGATGTTACTATGTGCGTCTACAGGGTGTTTTCGGAGAAATTTTAAATTATGGTAATTTGAAAGTCATTTCAAAATAATAAAACCGTTTTCCTTGGGCTCATTTAGGCTGCGTTTCCACCAGATATGTGCGAGGATGCGTTACGAGGAATGTGTTTTTAAAGAAGCAATAGCTTTGGTGGAATGTGTGCTAAGAATGTGTTTCAAGCGACGTGTGCTAGAAATATGGGCGAGGATTTGGGGTCATCCCTTCAGTACATATGTACCTAGCAATAGTTCAGTAGATTTCAGTAGGCCAATTCAATGCACGTACAAATGTATTTTTTAGAAATGAAGAAAGTAACACAGGTAAAACAAATAATAACGAATAAAATTTAAAATACAAATAATCATACGCTATGCTTGAAATGAGCCTCTTTTGTTTTTTGAAACAAAAACAACTTAATATTGCTGTATTGTGCGAAATACTGATAAAAAATCATACAACCAATGTTTACTGAGAGTCCATTTAGTGTGTAATTCTTCGATATCTCGCAAGGTACACCTGATAGAAGAAAATGTCAAATCCAAAAGTTATTTGGTTACTTAAGGCGCATATTCTGAAAATATTCTGAAATATACAGGGTGTTGGTGTCATTGATCTCTATTTAACCTTAAAACATTTTTGGGATCGGATGCGACGTTGCCAAGTTATAATTTATCTTCTATTAATTTCCTTATTTGCAAGGTCGCAAGTAATACGTCCAAATCGATATATTCCGTCAACTTTTCTCAATAATATTATACACCGAGTTACTTGAATATTAAGTGAATATTATTTTGGACGTTGCCAGGAATGTGCATCTACAGGGTGTTTTTGGCAGAATTTTAAATTATGGCAATTTGAAGCTCGTTTTACTTTGTTTTTTTTTTTTAAATATAACACCCAGTATGTTTTATTTTAAATCGAAATATCTACTAATACCCTCTCTTCCCTTGTAATTTTTTCGCATTTGCGACGTTGCCAAGTTATGCATTATTTTTCCAAATTTTCAAACAAATATCCTCGATTTTTATTATTAGAACACTGTATTCTTTGTTTAACATAGAAGTACTCCCCAGTAATGGTTTACGGCGTGCACAAGTTTTAACTGGTGTTCCTAAAATAATAAAACCGTTTTCTTTGCTCATGCTATTTCGAGTACCAGGTCAGTAAAGGGTACAGGAACGCTTAATTGCCTTCAAAACTTGCACAGCTGGAACGAGAAAATCAATACCTGCAGGTTTTCGAACATACAGAATTCAAAAATTCTGACAGCAGTGTTGCCAGATTTACCACTTTTACGTTACACGTCACAATTTTGTTATTTTAAACAGAATCCTCTACTTATTTTTATTGCAATGATTTGTGCATGTCGAGTTTAGTACGATCTCACAATTTCAAAATTTTGTTTCTATTAATTACTGAGATACGGAGACACCGTTTTTTCAGTAAACAGTGCCGGAACGCTTAAATATTTCCAAAACTGCCACAGCTGGAGCGGTGAAATTCAATACTAGGGGGTTTTTGAACATACAGAATTCAAAAATGCTAACATCGGCGTTGTCGGGTTTACCAGTTTTACCTTTCAAGTCATAATTTTGAATGGTATGCCCTATTTATGAAGTCTAGCGTAAAATGTCTGGACGTATTACTTGCGACCTTGCAAATCCGGAAATTAATAGAAAATATATTATAACTTGGCAACGTCGCAACCGACCCTGTATATTTCAGAATATTTTCAGAATATGCGCCTTAAGTAACCAAATAACTTTTGGATTTGACATTTTCTTCTATCAGGTATACCTTGCGAGATATCGAAGAATTACTCACTAAATTAACACCCTGTATACTATATTTCATACATATTGGCACCCTGTATATTAAAAACTGAACGGATATTTGTATGCCCTATATCGGTCTTGACTATTCCATCCTTCAGAAACCATATTCATATATATTCAAATAAAAAAACGTGCACGCTTATATGATAATATTGAGGAATCGAGTTAGGACAAAAAAGCACTCCTACCGTAAAATGGCAGATCTAGCAACACCGACTGAAATACCAATAACGGGCAGATGTGTGATGCTTCTGTAATTGCAGGAATAGGCTGGACCATTGAAACACAGGCTTCAGACCAAAAACTGTATATTAGATCTGTTTTGGTTCAATGTCCGCACTGCTTCACCTGCCAGGTACCGATTGCCATTTCCTCTCGCCATGCAGTACCTAGCTCGTGTAAACAGCACGTGTATCGCTGACATTTCAATAATGTGTAATGTGCAACATTAGCACTCCTACAAACTAATACCAAAACATAGACATAGACGTAGGGTGCACCACACCTCCCTTTCCGAAAGAATGGACTTCATTCTGGCCACAAATGAAGTACATTTCATTGGTTTGATACTTTTAAATTAAACTAACAATGGTGCACTCTACGTTTTAACCAAAAAAGAGAAAAAAAAAATACAAACGATTGGGTACCCTGCTATAGAAGCTATGTAACTTAACTAAGAAACCAAACATTGACAAAAAAAATATATGAGAATAAGAATAAAAAAATATTAGATTACATTCCTGCATACCTAGCAATATATAAAGCCGGCGCCATATATGCGGTAATCGGCGAGCAACGAACCCCGATTAATTGCTATTCGGCTATGTGGCTGCAGGATTTTACCCGAATACTCGCCATATGCCGAGCACCGAGCATTCAGCCGGCGCCATAGCCGGCGCCACACATGCGGCACTTAGGGAACAACGAACAGCGAATATTCGCATTCGGCAAACGCCTACTAGCGTGGCTGGAGCAGTTTGTGCGAATGGTCGGAATTTGCCGAACACAAATAAGTACCCGAATACTGACACAGAAACAGGAACAGGGCCGGACTAGAGAATTAAAAACTTTATTCGCATTGTTTATTTGTTAGCATGTTAGCATTTTTGAATTCTGTGTGTTCAAAAACCCCCAAGTATTGAATTTCACCGCCCCAGCTGTGTCAGTTTTGGAAATATTTAAGCCTTCCAGTACTGTTTACTGAGAAGGCGGTGAGGAACACCAGTTGAAACTTGTTCATGCTGTAAACCATTATTAGGGAATACTTCTATATTAAATAAAATATGCAGTGTGTTCTATTAATAAAAATCGGGGATATTTGTTTGTAAATTTAGAAAAATAATTTATAACTTGGCAATGTCGCAAACGCGAAAAAAATTACAAGGCGAGATAGGGTATTAGTAGATATTTCGATTTAAAATAAAACGTACAGGGTGTTACATTTAGAAAAAACAAAGTAAAATGACCTTCAAATTACCGTAATTTAAAATTCTACCAATAACACCCTGCACATTGCTGGTGTCATCCAAAATAATATTTATTTAATATTTAAGTAACTCGCTGTATATTTTTGAGAAAAGTTAAAGGAATATATCAACTTGGAGGTATTACTTGCGACCTTGCAAATCCGGAAATTAATAGAAAATCAATTATAACTTTGCAAGATCGCAATAATATTTTAGGGTTTAATAGAGATCAATGATGGAAACTAGAAGAATTAAAAAAAAAAGTAATAGTACCATATAAAAAAATCAAGTTGATCACTATCCTACTTTCCCGAAACACCCTGTATATTTCAGAATATTTTTAGGATATGCGTCTTAAGTAACCAAATAACCTTCTATTTGACGTTTTCTTCTATCAGGTATACCTTGCGAGATATCGAGGAATTACACACTAAATGGACAACCTGTCGTATAATATTATGATTGTCTTAGCGTCTGTGCTAAGGTGTGATCTTGTAAATCTGAATTGGTCACTATCATTACTATCCTCACTACTGTTCTCCAACGCATCTCTAGTGGTGCATAATAACAAACATCCTTGTCGTCTTTGGTGAGAGCTTCACAAACTTCGGGAACGATTTCAGAAATGAGTTGATGTGATATTTTGAATAGATATTGAAGGCTTTGATAACTGTCGCCGGTCGCTAGAAATCGCAGCGTTCTTTAGCAGGAACAGCGTTTCTCCATTTTGTGTCTTTTTTTGATATCAGTGGTCCTGTTTTGCTGAGTAGATATTCAAAATCTTCGGAAGATATTATGCAAAAATTTTCAAAAAATCCAGACGGTTCTTTTAATAAATCGGCAACTAGGTGTGGTCCGCCATACCTGAAAATGTGTTTAACATTGTGGTTTGATGTTATTGCTAATTATTTTATTACCTCTCTCGGCTTCTATTTAATGAGACCATCCACCATCGCCTCCTTCTTGGTTGATTTTTTCTTTTCCTTATTAACATATAAGCACTACACATAACAAAAACGGCACTTGCTGCCACGACTATGTCATTATTATTTTCCATTGATGATGACGTTGATTCTACTGTCGATAAATTTTAATAATAAATAAGTTTCAATTTGCTACGAATATTCGGGCTTTCCCATTCCCTTTCTTCTCGAAACTAAACATAGCCAACTACGCACATGTAGGGCGATACGTGCTCGCTATTCGGCGAGCAAGGTTGAAAAACGGCGAGTATTGATACTCGGCAAATAGCCGCATATGTGGCGCCGGCTTAATACGTACATATACTTGTTTAAATGAATGCAAAAACGCTAAACCGTGCATTGTTTACCGGCACCGGTTACTCACACTTCGGTCTATGTATATTGCAGCAAAATGGGTCGCTTCATAAGAAAAGCAAAATGTGCAGTTTCTATGTTTACTTTCGTTCGGTGAAACGTTGAACTCTGTTTTTATGGACTGTGATGATTTTTTCATCTCTATTATTTTTAATTTTGCAATTGACACCATCTACCCCAATTACTGTATACGGACCTCTGTACCAAGGATCGAACTTGTTCCGACTTTCATTATCCAAAATTACTAATTCTCCCCGTTTTAACTGGAATTCATTAGCTGACCTATCATAACCAATTTTTCGACGTTCTTTTTCTTTAGCAATAAACTCATTTGCTCGGTTATGAGCTAACTGTAACCTATATCTTGCTTCTTGATAATAGGAATCCAAGTTATATACAGGGTCTACCATGCCATTAAGAAGCACAGCTGGGATATCTGCTCGCCGTCCAAAAACTAGCTCAAACGGAGTAAAATTATGATATATACTAGGCGTGGTATTGTAGCAGAAACTATAAAATATAACCCATCGGTCCCAATCATCAAAATTACTGTTGATGTACATCCTCACATATTCATTCAAAACTCTATGATTTCTCTCACATCCTCCGATTGTTTGACTATGATATGCGGTAGAGATTTTATGATCTATGTTTAGGATCTTCAAAAGATTTTCTAAAACCTCATTTTTGTATTCTGTGCCCATGTCGGTTCTAATTTCCTTCATAGGTCCATAAACCAGAATAAAGTGATCCATTATAGCCCTTGCCACCGTTTTAGCCTCCTTATTTGGTACTGGAATGACTGTGACATGTTTAGTTAATTCACACTGGATCGTTATGGCATAAACATTCCCATTTAATGTTTTTAAGAACGGCCCAATCGTATCTATACATACGATGTCAAATGGTTTTTGAGGGGTTGGTGTGATAACCATTGGTTCTGAGTGCTGTACCTTTCTTTTATTTAGTTGACACTGCGGACAGTTTTTTATATACATTGCCACGTCGCGAGACATTCCTTTCCATCTGTATCTCATCCTTAACTTTTTCAACAGTTTCTTTTGACCACAGTGTCCTCCACTAATTTGATTGTCATGATATGTTTTAATCAAGCTAGATTTATCCTCTCTACACTTAACCAGTTTGGGAAGTTCATATAAAATAATTTCAGTCTTCTGTAATGCGCGCTGGCCGGCTTCTTTTAGCTGATTAATTGAGCATAATTTAAATATATCATCATTAAATTTCATTTTCATCTTAACCACTTTGTGATTACTAGCTAAATTTTCCAGCTGAGAGAGAATTTTCCCTAGAGAAAATTCCCCTTTAGTAATCATTACCTTATCCTCAATGTGAAAGGTATTTTTTAATTCCAAAGACATCCATAGATCTTTTGGCTGAATCTTGAATGTTATTGTTGGAATTCCAAGCAGGTTCGAGTAGCCCAGTACCTCATAGATTTTAGGTCTGCCTTTTGAACCTTGTGGACTTGGTGATTTCTCATCGCACTCTTCTTTTATATTTTTATTTTTGGTCATAGATCGCGTGATTGCCAGTACTTGATCAGAATGTGAAGAAATTTTCTTTAAATCATCAATTGATATTCTAGATAGAGCATCTGCTCCTACGTTTTCTGTTCCTTTTAGATACTCGAATTCAAAGTCATATTCTTCTAGGTCTAAACGCATTCTTGTCAATTTTGATGACCGATTTTTCATTGAAAATATATACACAAGTGGTTTATGGTCTGATCTTACTAAGAATTTATTTCCATACAAATATGGGCGGTAGAAGTTAATAGCCCAATGTATCGCAGTCAGCTCCTGTTCAGTAGTCGATTTATTTGATTCCCCTTTTGTGAACGTTTTTGATGCATATGCTATAGGCAAATTTTTTCCGTTGTGATTTTGGGATAACACAGCCGAACATCCAATTTTTGAAGCATCTGTAGTGAGAATAAATTGCTTTTGGAAGTCCGGATATTGCAAAATGGGAGGTTTTATACGACACTTTTTAAGTTTTTCGAAAGCTGCTTGACACTCTGGTGACCATAAAAAATCTGTCTTTTTCCTAGTTAATTTATTAAGAGGTTGAGTTATTTCTGCAAAATTTGGAATAAATCTCCTGTAATAATTACAGAAAGCGACGAAGCGTTTTACCGAGTCAGCGTTTGTTGGAATGGGATACCTGTTTATTACATCATACTTCGCATCATCTGGTAATATTCCCTCACTCGTAATTTTGTGACCTAGGTAAGTAACGTCTTGTTGGAAAAATTTGCATTTTTCCGCATTCAACTTAAGGTTGTATTTTCTACAAGTTTCAAAAGTAGCTCTAAGATTGAGCAAATGATGAGATTTTGAACACCCTATGACAATTAAATCGTCCATATAGAGAAAACACTTTTCAGGCGTTATTCCTGCAAATGCTATAGCCATCATCCTTTGAAAACTGTTAGGGCCCACTTTAAGACCAAAAGGCAACCTGGTGAATCTATATGAACCTGAATTTGTGCTGAAAGTGGTAATATTTCTAGAGTCTTCGTGTAACGGTATCTGGTGGAAACCAGACTTTAAATCCAACGTTGAGAACCATTTGGCTCTTCCCAGTTGATCCAAGATATCGTCTATTCTTGGTAGAGGAAATTTATCAGATATTAGCTTTTTATTGATTTTTCTGAAATCCACAACCAATCGCCACTTCTCACACGTAGTTGCTCTTTTAGGCACCAATAGTATAGGGCTGTTGAAACCCCCCGAAACTGAATTTTCAATTACACCCTCTTCGAGCATTTTGTCAACTTGTCGATTTATCTCAGCTGTTTGAGAGTATGGTATGCGATAGTTTTTTGTGTAGACCGGTTTTTCATCTATAAGCTTCAGTTTTTGTTCATAAAAATTGTTAGTTGTCAATTTGTCTGTTTTTAGTGCAAAAATATCTGAAAAGTCTTACACAGGTTCAACATGTCATTTTTTACAAATTTAGGGATATCCTGATCCTGAAGTTCCTCCAAAAGAGTAGCTTCTCTGTTATTAGTTTCTGCTTGAACGTTATAAATGGAATAATCACTTAATTTATCTGTTTCAATGTTTAGGTTTTTAATATAGACACTCTCCATGTTTGTATTCAAAATCCTCACAACTGGATTCAATCTCGAGATGATCGACCCAGCTATAAAGACTCCTGGCATAACTTCCTTTTTCAAAATGACGGAATCCTCTGGCAGGTTTTCTAACTGTTTAACTTTACGTAATACTTCGCACCGAGGTGGAATCACTAATACATCTTCCTTTGGACCACTGTGTATCGGTAGAGATATTTCATCTTTAGAAGTTAATAATGTCATTGTCCAGCTAGCGTAATCCAATCGGCACAGATATTTAGTTATAAAATCTCTCCCTAGTATACCATCAGCCGGTATAGGAAAATTTTCCGCCACTATGTGGAAAGTATGACGTAGTGCATACGTATCGTTTATATAAATTTGAGTTGAAGCGGTCCCTAAGCTGTATACTACTCCTTCAGTGACGCCTTTGATACTACTTGTATTCGATCTGTTCAATATTTGCCTGGGATTAATTTTTGTCACCTTGAACAATGATATATCTGCTCCGGTATCTACCAACAAGGTAATTCTATGGTTTCCGGTCATTTCACAGGCTACGGTTACAAAATTGGAGAGTGACAGGTCCAAGTTGAAAATTTTTATCGTTCCTCCATCGGACCCAGCTGGAGGTCCTGCTCGTTTTCCTGCTCTGTTTCTGCTTCATAGTTCCTCACGTAGGTGAAATTCGATCTTCCTCTCTGATTGAAACCTCTCCGTCCTTGACCTCTTGAAGGTCTATACTGATCGCTGCGACTATAACGGTCATATGAAGATGGACGGTATTCAGAGTGATTTCGGTTATTGAAGTAATAATTTGTTCCTCTTTGTCCACGTCGATAATTTTGATATACTCCTCTTGTAAATTTATTTTGCTTCGTGTATAGCACGGCATGTGTATTTTCTTCGGAAGCGACAGTTACATATTTCGTAATAGCTTCTTCACAGCTGGAGAAAGTTGCTGCCTCCATTATTGTCTTAATTTTCTCAGAAGTTGTGTTTAGTTTTACGGAGTTCACAGTGCACTGCGTAGCGTATTTTTCAGCGACATGCCCTGGTACTCCCTCAGCTATATACGCTCTTCTGAGCCTTGCTGATAAGGCTTCGATTTCTGCTGCATATTTGGAAGTATCTTTATTGTATTGTTTCAACGCTAGGAGTTTTGAAGATACCGACTGTGAACTTTCGGTTCTAATACCAGTATTAAGCTTAGCAATGATTTCGTCTAAGCTATCATTATTGCTGATTAGGTCGCGAGCTTTGCCTACTAATTTTATTCTGACAAAAGCCTTTGCGTTTTCTTTATGCCCTATTGAGTTGATTTTCAGCAAGTTTAGGGCATCTATAAATGACTCCAGTTTTTCAGGTGATCCGTCAAATTCATTGGGCAAAATTTTCGCCGCCAAATAAAAAAATTCAAAGTTCGTAGTCGCCATATTTGAAAACGGATTTTCTGCTTCACATGTGTTTCCAGTTTCCGAGTCTTCCTCGCTAAAGCTTAAGTCTTCGTCAAGGACATCGGTTTTGATAAATTCTATGCAGGAAGTTGGTACCTTATATGGCACTTTTAATACCTGGTATGATCTTACCACACGATCCCTTGAATAGGAAAATAACTTCTTAACTAAGCTGAATTGCCTATCATCAAGATCAGACTGAATAGCTATAACTTCTTTTATAAATTGATTATAATACACCAGCAAATTGTCCCGAATTTCAAGACGAACAGATTCCGTCGTAGGTACCTGATTCTTTAAAACCCTTTTTGATTCATTTACAATAGTTTGCTTTAAATGTGATAATTTAGCCCAGATATCTTCCCAAGTAGTCATGTGAGATAATTAAGCGTATCATCTCCTTTACGATAACAATATTAAAATATGAAATATAAATTATTTCGCCGACTGAAAGTATTATTTAGACCCATTTTTTTTTAACTGCAGTAAGTGGAATTACATAAGGTCTTATAGCTATTGACAACTTTTTCATCTTAAATAAAAAGAAAGCAAAATATAAAAAAGGAAAAGGAAAAAGAACGTTTCATTGTCAACAAAAAAAAAATGTCACATACCAATTAATCCACAACAATGTATCCAAAAACGCACTATAGCACTACACTAATGATGCTCCCGATGCTTCCGAAGAGTGTTTGTCCACCGCAAGACACTCAGGCGTCGCCAGCCTGACTCCGTAGTATCATACTTCGGGAAATGTTCTTTCTAATACCCCGACGGTAAGCTTTGCACATTTTTAAGGCCACGATTGATAGTAGTCCGGCCGCGATTATGTACAGCAATACTCTAACGTCTGTGGGTACCCGAATTGCCTGCTCTTCTACAATGAAGTTAGAATTCACTACTCCGGTATCCGTCACTTCGCTGTATTTTGAACTGGTTTTCCCCATCTTCCGGAAATATAAGCACACTACTGCTTGAAAATAAGCTGCCTCACTTTTATGGCAGGATCGCCATGTGATGCTTCTGTAATTGCAGGAATAGGCTGGACCATTGAAACACAGGCTTCAGACCAAAAACTGTATATTAGATCTGTTTTGGTTCAATGTCCGCACTGCTTCACCTGCCAGGTACCGATTGCCATTTCCTCTCGCCATGCAGTACCTAGCTCGTGTAAACAGCACGTGTATCGCTGACATTTCAATAATGTGTAATGTGCAACATTAGCACTCCTACAAACTAATACCAAAACATAGACATAGACGTAGGGTGCACTACAGATGTACCCCGCTCGCTGGCAATCTGAAAAGAGCCCTCTACACATCCTTGTAATGCTTATCTGCACACCGTTTCACAGCTCCGCCACACATCTTCGCACCGCTCATCTTCCTAGCACATCTCTGGTGGAAACACTAACACTGTTTCACAGCTCCGCTGTACATCCTCGCTGCGCACATTTTCCTAGCACATCTCTGGTGGAAACGCAACCTTATGCTGTCTAGTTCGTATATCTGGTTAAGTAAAATGTATCAGAACGATTAAATATCTCCAAAAATGCCAGCAGCAATGTTGCCAGATTTACTACTTTTACCGTACACACCATAATTTTGTGATTTTGAATGGAATGCCCCATTTATGGCATATAACGGACAAGTGATGAACCTGATAACACTGATATTAGCATTTTTAAGTTCTGCATGTTCAAAAACCCCACTGGCATTGATTTTTTCGTTCCAGCTGTGTCAGTTTTGGAGATATTTAAGCGCTCGGGCACCAATCCGGGAAATAAGGATTTTTGCGCGACACTCAATTATCAAGCAATCTGACGAGGTTTTTTGGGTCATATCTACCTACAGGAACAAAGCTTAACTCTTTATTGCGCGATTTTTGGGGAAATAAAAGTTATAAACAAATAAAGGACACAAATGGCAAATAGAGCCGTTACTAGTAAAAAGTGTTGACAAACTGTCTTAAAGAAGATACCTTAAGGGTCTAGGGTATAGCGCGCGAAATTGAGAATCCAACAAAAGACGTATTAACGTGTTAGTGAGAAGGCGTGGCCTCCTGTTTCCTTTCTCCGGTGTGTGTGTGTCTAAGGTGAGGGGAAATAAGTCCAAAAATCCAAAGGTAAGGTCAAAAGGTCCAAAGGCAAGGTCCAAAGGTCACTATAAAACTGAATTTCGCATTTTCAAGCTCCTGACGTTATCTTTAAACTTACAGTAATGATTCAAAAAGCAAATTGCAGAAGAAAGCTTGGGCTTTGTCTTTGATATCGTGTTTGGTTGTTAAATTATAGACATTTGAAGAATGTATGATTTCGTTTTGCGAGTTTTTTGCACACTAAAAAACTTGTTTGAGAAAATCGTAAATAGTTGTCATTCATTAAGGTCTTGACTATCACCTTCTGCAATACTGTATATGTAGTATGAAAAACAAGTGAGTTCTGTTCGAAATGGGAATCCATGTTTTAATATTGCTAATACATAATAATATGTATAACAACTGTGTATACCCAGGCCACTTAAGCTATAAAATAGCCGTGTCTATATTTTGAAAAAATTATTTATAGCCCACAATGTTGCAAAAATATGATTAATAAAGCGCAATTTTACAATAACATTGACAAAAATGAATCTAGGACTCTGACATCGCATCATAGAATACGAGATCAAAATTGCTATATTGTAGAAAACCATAACGATACAGCAATTCTTATGGGCAAAATGTCAAAGCAAGAAAAGGTTATCTTAAACATTGCAAAATCATCTAACATTCTCATTTTGTGCTCATAAAAAACACTTTTTTGCTATTGAGTTTATACATACCATTTTTTTTCATATGGCATTACTATATACGTACTTTGAAATAAACAAAATTATCGTAGGTCAGGTATAGTGGTCTTTATATTAACATTCACAGCCTCTTTGTTTATAACAATTAAGGAACCTAATTTGCGCCACTTAAAAGAAATATGTCTTTCTTAAAAATGTAACCTTTTTTTAATCGTGTAAATTGTTTAATTAGCTTTTTTGAAAAAAAAAATTATTTTTTGTGGGTTCAAATTGATCATTATCGAAAATAAGTGAACAAAGAGTTATTTGTTATAAATGATCAATTAGGGTAACAAAATGAATTAAAATGCAACAAAACTTATTATTCTTTCTCTTTCTTGTCAGCAACTTTCATTCAGAAAAACATTTTTTTATATAATTTGTTTACAAATCTAATTTATTCAGTTCATTCAATAGTTTAAACGTTTCTTTTGCTTTATGCGAAACAAAAATATGTTTTCTCTTATATGTTCTCAGCAATCATTACTATTGGAGTAACTGTATGTTCTTCAACAAAGAGTAATTTTTTTTAGAATTCGGTATTATATTATTATTAAAATTGGTGAAATGGTTTTTCATAACCTTATTTATTCGAGAGTTCAAAACCAGGTCTCAATTTGTCAACGTGGACTTCGCAAAAAGATCAGTTACCACAAATTTAGTTATAGTCAGTCAAGATTATATAAAAATATTTATAGATTTTAAGCAGCTTCCGACAAAATGTCTTAGTTGATAAATTCAGGGATTTTGGACCTGATGGAGTTCATGATATCTTATATAGTACATGGAAAACAGAAAGCAATTAATCTATAACAATGGTTTTCAATGAAAAACATAAAAGGTTTTATCTGTGGTATCTCGGGGCTCAAATTTAGGACCTCTGCTTTTTCTTATATTCATAATGGTCTGGTGGGGTGGTGGAGACAATTAACGTAAAAAAATTGCTTGACTGATTTAAAAATATACTCGAAAGTAGCTGTCATGAACTTCAAATACAATTCTATGTTATACAGTCCTCGTGTACTGAATATGAGTTAAACCTGAATTTAAATAAATGCGAGATTATGAAATTCGCCAATAAGTATTGCTTACAGTTACGGTTTAAATAATGATAGAGCGAGTTCATAGAAGATTCCCGAAATTTATATATCATTCAAACTTGCTAGTATTCGTTCAGGAAAATAAAAATATAGGCCTGTTATCGACTTGAAGCGTCAAGTGTAGACTACAGGCGGAATTTTGCAGCAGCTATGTTTTTTATTAATTGTTAAATAATTGTACAAGTTGTTCCTGAACTCTTGAAACAGTTGATTTTGTTGTGCCTACTTGTATCCCTCGTAATAATGTTACATTCAGGTTACCTGTAGAGCTAATACTACAATTACTGAAGTCTCCATGGTTATGTATATTTATTTTGTTACTGGTTAGATCAATTAAGTTTTGGCATTAGGTTCGCTTCAATAAAATCTATCAATCCAGGATTGGGATGCTACCACGTTTTATCTTTAAGTGGATTACTACTTAACAATAATTTAATATAAAGTAAATTCAATAAACCTAAAAAAAATGTTTTTTTAAGGAAAATTGCGTGACAAGAAAAAATAATAAGTTTCGTTGCATTTCCATTCATTTTGTAGACTATTTATAACAAATAACGCTTTGTTTGTTTGTATTTCGTGAGACGTTTTCAAATGAACACCCTGTACGCTATTTATACACATACTTATTATCCAAATTTTTTTCAGTCTTCAATCAGTTATTATAACAATGAAAAAATTATCCTCTAAGTAAACTGACGAGAGGTCCAAAGGTGTACGAGCACCGTTATGATTAGGTTTATCCACGTAATGTGGAAAGGCATATTTTATGTACCTTATCATTCTTATCGCTGTGTAAGAATCGTACTAAGCATTTTTCACCCATATAAAGGGACAGTTTGCAGGAGTGGTATCGCGTCATGAGCAAAGGCAGCCTACAATAAGGCAGTGGCACACACAGTCTGTGTTCTGAATGGTCACGCAATATGTTTCTGTAGTGTCCGCAATGCAGCCTGGACGAGGGCGATTGCCAGTGGCGGACTATAACAAGTTCGTTGCTTGGACGATGAAAAGCTTTACCTTGCTGTCACAATTGGAGGCACCAAAGCAATGCAGGCTGAGCATTGTATTAAGACCAGTGTATGCATAAGCATTGAATGGGTGTCTCTTATCCTCCATATAGAGCCCAAACCACTTACATATCCACGTGCCGTTGGTGCTATCAATTGTGGTAACAAGGTACAGCTTATCCCCGTAGTAAAACTACACGTGCATCCCGGGTTACACCAAAAGAGCTGGCCAATGAAGACGTCGGATATTTTCTTACTTGCAACACCATAGGTTTATTGTAATCGATTTTGAGATAATATGTCTTTTGTCTAATATCACGAATATACTTCTATATGCCACTAATTTCTGTCCATCTGTTTCTTTGCCTGCTTGCATTCTTTTAGCAATGTAATCTCAGTAACCGCTTCAGAGACTATAATGAAATATTCTTTAGGGTCATAGTAGGTAATAATAAGCGCTAGATACAATGAACAAACTAACGGAAAAAGGAACATCCGTATTATGATTACACACCGGCATCCATACTCGAAAACAATCTATACAAACGTTGAAATACAAACAGACAAAAATATACCAGCCAATAGACAAGATATCGTTTTTCAGTCAAAGGCCGGCAAAGCTACCTGTTTAATAGAATCTTTCCCAATGACAAGAATATAGAAACACTTGCGCTGGGATGGTATCTAAATACACGGACCTTGTCATAGAAAACAAATATGGAAACAAAACGAAGTTATTCTTGCATCCTTTTTATGTCGGCCTCAGGCCTTACACCAAGGACATTAACACCACACCGACAATGGTTGGACCTGGATGAAAAGCTACACAAAATATTCAAAAAATTTGAATTCTAAAAGCCAATAGTATTTATGGTGGCTCCTGAATTCAGAATAATAATAGTTTAAGTATTGAACTGGCTGTGCTCGTCAAAACTTTTTACCACCGCAACCTTGGGAGAAAAACTTAGACATTGAAAAGGTCAGCGGCCAGTCGGACTTAAACCCGCCACCTCCAGATCGATACTCGCCGATGACTTTTTCCGAAATTTTCTGGTATGAATTGAACATTTAGAAATCCACATGCGGATGAACATATGAAACTAAAAACAGTAATAATAGTATATTGTTCATCGACCGGTAATGACTCTAATAACTGTCGTAGTTAAAGTTTGCTTTATTTACATTTTTTGTAAAGATATCTTGAGGTCATCCTTTCTGTATTTGATTACACATAAATAGTTATTATTGGTTCTATTTCAAAAATTCAAATTCCACTACAGCTTCTTGAAAAATTTCAAGACTATAAAAACTAGTGAAAATACATCCAAGTCGAAAAGGCATCTTAAGCAGTTTATTTTTTTTTAATACATAAATTTTCGATAATCCATGTTGTCAATACCAATACTTAAGAGAATCGATACTTTGTCTTCGTATACGGAAGTATCGATACTTGGCCAAAAAATATCGAATTGGTATCGGTATCGATACTATTCTTATTTTCGCTTCCCTACCCAGATTTCTATTCATAAATAAAGGCGCCGTTAACGTCAACTTCTGTAGGAACCATTTTAATATAGGAAATTATCAGAGATATTTTGCTGATTGCTTAGTATGCTGTAAGTTATGAAAAATAATCCACGTTGTTTGTTTCTGGGTAATTCAGAAGTAATTTGGTAATGGATGTTTAAATTAATGGGAGTAAATAAATGTCTTTATGAAAATTTAGCCACAGGCTATTCTTTCTTTAACCCAATTGCCACGGGATATTTTTGAAAAAATTTTTATGCGCTTTAGGATTCGATTTTCTTCCGGGAGAATGGGGGCGAAATTGAGGGGGTGGCCAGCACAGTAGAGGGAAAAACTTTTTTGTATTCATGAATGACATTCAGTTTTCAGTTACCTTGAGAATAATGAACTCTATGATATTCTGTTCGAGCATTGTCTCTAAAGACATAACCGTCGACTTGATTTGATACATATTACACTTGATGACACTATAACCTGTTACTTGACTGTCATGAAATTTTGACACCATATTATGGCCTCTACAACTAACATGGGAAGATTGTATAGTTCTTGAAAATTGTGCTAGCATTGGCGAACTAATTTTCAAAAAATGAAGAACATTAGAAAAGATCAAGCTTAGTTTTGAGGTGGGTAAATGCTAACTACTTTTGAGAAGTACAGATTTGATATGGCGGATAGGGGACAGGATATTCTAACTGATTATTATCATTGATAATCCCATAATTATATATTGTATGTATGTACATTTTTTTCGTTGCGTAGGTAATGCTGCCATGTTTTTGATAATCGTAAATCCAAATTAATGTTTTAGAATTCTTATTCTGATCACTTTCCTTTTTTTTGAAGAGGGTAAATTTGGGTGGAGACCAGTTATATTTTTTGGGCAAGTTTAGTAGTATTCATGCTTGTTCCTGGTGGAATCCTGTAGCCTTCAAACCTATGTAAATAACACTATCTACATACCTACTTTGTTGGTTTAAAGTTCGATCTTCGATCTTCTTTTCTTTTTTCACCCAAAAGGAGATGTTATCTCTTATTCCTATAGGGGTGTGCTCAATAGATAAAGATGTATGCCTTATATTTTATTGCTCTTTTGAAATTTTAATAATATGGAATGAAAAATTGTGTTATATTCTTATTTTTTATGTTTTTACGCAACTGGTCAATAGTTCAATCTACCGACTTTCGAATGTTAATTGTTTTATGGAGTTATATTCTGTAAAACTGAATTACTAAAGTTAATACTTAATGTTTTCAATTTATAGTTTTACTTATATATTTTTCCGTTTTCGTATGAATTTTAGCCCTGAAAGGGGCGTAAAATGACTCCGAAACGTCGGCCTGAAGAAAAACCTCTGCACTATTTTGTCCCTAAGCCCGAAAAACCTCTTCTACTAAAAGAATAAAAAATCTGAGATAAGAATTGTATAAGCGTTGTGTGCTAACTTCCTACATTAAACATGAGACGTTGTGTGGAAATTTATTAATTCTCCTACAAGGACTAACGCTGACCTTGCACAACAGTATACCTCTATGAATCGAAGATCCGGCACGATAGCATCCGACAAATGGCGACCTCACGTTACTTGGGAATTGAAGCGGTTCGTGTCTATGGGATGGGACCCATTTCAAAATACCGATGCCAAGAGGCTGTTCTTGATATGTTCAGTAGTCGGAAAGAACTCGTGTGGCTTGATGTATCAGTAATAGCTGAGGAACATGTCAGTCTGTCTATTTGAAGACGATTGAAGATATTATATTTATAGAAACGTCGTAAAGCGTGTTACCTCTGTGGTCTTTATCAGAGTACAAAATTAGGCAAAACATGTTTTGACGAAGTAACATTGTTTGATAAAGGCCATAGAGTTCGCTGAAATATCATTAAAGTTTAACTTCGAGTACCTATATAATGGTTCTTATCTTATTGTAGCGTGCCACTGAAAATCGATATAACAGAGCGACAATCACAGGATAGATTTTAGAAATAACATTGATAGCCCTTCGTAAATATTTAGAAATTAGAGCATATGATCTGAAGGAACACAATAAACGAACAGACATATAAAAGATTCCATTATACCTCCTTCCAGTTGTACACCTATCCAGTACACACTATGCAGATTAAAGCAAAAATGCACCTCGGCTTTGTATTCTACACAATGTCTGTGTCTTGTTCGTTTGCGGCAAATAGCTTCTACACAGGGTTGGTCTGGGGATATGGTAGATATATAGATTCGACAAACGGTGAACTAAATACGTAACTAATGATTTTAAGAATTACTCGATCGTTGCCGGAACAAAAATGGTATACCAAAATATATTATGAGTTGTTCAGCTTGAAACATCTTAATACAATTCGTCATTGTCTGTCAGAGCGGTCCGGTGGACCTTTGCTCTTAGTTACAGTCGTGTCGGTCGATCGGTCTGTCAGGTCTGGTTAGCCAGAAACCAGATAAGGTCAGGGAGAAGTAAGGGGAGAAAAAGGAATGGAAGGAAGGAGAAGAGCAAAGAGGAGGAAGTTCGTCAGTTGGAGGGTTTAGCTTGACATAGCAGATTAAAGTTCGGAAATTTTTGGGTTTGACCAGGAGTTAATTTTTATGTCTAAAATTTAGTTTTCAAAATTGCACGACTTAATTTTGATCACAATGCGAGCCGCGGCCTTGTGGGCTTGCGAACTTGCTCGACTGTGTAGTTCACTGACTCGCGCAACAGAGGGTTGCTGTGCGATTTCGCTTGACTATAACGTCGTTGCGCTTGCTGTTTAATGTAATCCCTCAAGTAAGGGATGTCAAAATCTCTGTGAAGGGTGTCGTTAGAAACATACCATGGGGCGTTAGTGAGTATACGTAATGTCCTGCTCTGCAGAACCTGCAGGCTTCGCATGTGCGTTTTGGCGAGAAAACGCCAAGCCGCACATGCGTATGTAATTGACGGTCTAACGATCATCTTGTATAGTCGAATTTTATTCACCAAACTTAATTTTGAAGTTCTACATAACATAGGGTAGAGTTGACGAAACGTAATTTCGAATTTTGTTTTTAACGCTTCAGTGTGCTTCTGCCAAGTCATACCCTTGTCCAGGGTAATTCCTAGGTACTTGGCAGAATTTTCCCATGGAATCCTAGCAGTCCTAGCACCGTTCACTGAGACCTCTAACGGGCACCACGACACTTTTTGGTACAATATATAGCCTGCGCTTTCGAATGATTGATTTTGATGAGCCACCGATCCGCCCACTCCCACACTTCATTCACCGCAAGCTGCAGCCCATCGCGGACCAGACCAGTCCACGACTGAGCTACAATCGCAGTGTCGTCAGCGAAGAGATAGATTTCACAGTTGCTGGAGCAAGGGACGTCATGTATAAAAAGTGAATAAAAGATAGGTCCAAGGACCGAACCCTGAGGAACACCGGCCTTTATAGGCCGTAATGTCGAAAAAGTATTGTTAATTTTGATTCTAAATTTCCTTTCTTCGAGAAAGGATTTTAAAAGTTTTAGAAGCCAAAATGGGAAACCCTTTTGAATTAATTTATAGTGGAGGCCCTCATGCCACACCTTGTCGAAAGCCTTTGATACATCCAGAAGCAAGATGCCAGTACTTTTGTCTTGGTTGAATTCACTGGTTATATGCTCCACCAGCCTGACTGCCTGCAACTCCGTGCTGTGCTCAGACCGAAATCCAAATTGAACGTCAGGAATCATGATGTGATCTGACGAGCAATTCTCAAGGTGACGTTTAGTCACCCTTTCGGCAAGCTTAGACGGCGCAGACAGTAGACTAATGGGACGATAATCCTGCGGAAGAATCGAACCCACCTTCTTTGGAATCATGATGACATCAGCAACCTTCCATGTCTCTGGAAAGTACTGAGTTCTGAGATTTGAGTTAATTATCGCCACCAGATATGTCAAAGCCTTTGGCGAAAGTAACTTCAATGCCTTATTCGTGATCTGGTCCTCTCCAGGTGCTTTACGTACCTTTAGGTCTTTAATATGACCTTGAAGCTCTGCTGGTGTGCAATGAGGAATCACTTGTGATTCTTCGGGTGTGCTATGTAGAGCTTCTGTAGAAGAATTTTCCGAAGAAGAATCTTCAGAGAAGGAATCACAAATAGAAGCGTCATCGCCACTGACGTTATTGGCCCTAAAATATCTCCTGATGGATCTTACAATTTGTCGCTCTTCATCGAGGTCATTATCCAGATCATAGTTGGGTGAGAACTGATTTTCCATGGCATCAGCAAAAACCTCCACCTTTTGCTCAGTGGTGAAGACAACACCTCCAGGACCATGGATATGAGGAAGTTGTTCCCGTTTGCCATTCCTGCAGGCGGACTCCGATAAATAGAAAAGTAATATTAGAATCGTTTCATTTCTAAAACTGACGTTATGATGGAAAAGTTGGTACTCTGATATAGTTTTCTATGATTCCCTCTTTCCCCGTAAGCCCCCCTTAGAAACGCGTCGAAACGAGAATTGGTTGCTATCGAATTCCATTTACCTACGTGGGTTCCTACTTTCTCGCCCGATAGCATCTGTCAGCCTGTGGTATACTTAACCTAACATTTAACGCGTAGTGTAAACAAACTTTGCCGTACGTTCTTTTGATGCTTTCCTTGGTTGATACCTAATCTACCTATTTTTATCAATGGACAAAAGAAAAATGAGAGTCAGTCAAGAGCATTGGTGGGTAGTGATAGACTATATAGAGCGCCATCCGAAATAATAACTAACAAACTTAGCCACTCACAATAGTCACAATAGATCCACTACTGAATTCAACAGAAAATCAATTCAAGCAACGCACAAGAAATAATAATAATAATAATAGCCTTTACTGAAGCATACAATAGTGCTCTTCCACTCAACCATATAGCACATTTATTAATTCAGTGTTGAACCCGCACTCTGGTATAATCCGCCGCTAATCTTCGTCTGTTCCACTGTTGTTCACCTCTCAGGAATATGCACTGGAAGCCAGAAAGTCCACAGCCGTCCGTTTACCTCATCGTTTCTTAATTCTTATAATAATTATCACGCAGGAATTTTGACATTTTCTTAATTTTAAGAAAGCTTTTAGTATAGGTTATAATCGTTATAATTATAAAATTATGTCAAACCGTCAAAGGTGTCATGATTTTTGAATAAGCAACAAAACATCCCTAGATATTTCCGAACTTTCACGAGCACATTTCTAAAATATAAGCCGATTCATCAGAGTTCCGGAACTCGTTACGTACAAGAATATTAGAATCGAAATGAGGTGATGCTAACATTACTTTTCTAATTATCGGAGTCCGCCTGCTGAGCGATTTTGCTACTTTCTCACTTCATGGATAAGATTTGTTGCCCTACGGATGTCGTCGGGATGACAAGATCTTTTCGCTTGTTTGATTGCTGACCTTTTGTCAGAAAGTTTTTGCCTAATGTCGGCAGGGAGGAAAGGTCTGCCCGGTCTCCGTACAGGAAGAACGGCTGCACGTTGTAAAGCTTGTTGAACAGACCCTGTCCATTCCATTTGAGTGGCATCTATTTCATTCTCATTATCTATCTGGAAACTCTCTGAGAAGAGACTTGTATAGTTCCCAATCAACGCGTTTCGTTGGAGGAGTTTCCTCCTCCAAAGTATTAACATCACCCATCTCCAAAACTACAGGAAGATGGTCGCTTGAGATGTCATATATGACACGAGTAGTAATACTGTATCTACAGCTTCTAGATATTGCAAAATCAATTACATCTGGCGCTTGAAGATGATTGAATGGATAGTGTAAAGGCTCGTCAGTGCTGTGTATGAGACAGCCATTACGTACTACATGGTTATTCAGCCGAATTCCACTAGTAGAATTTAGCCTGGAATGCCATGCTCGATGTTTGCAGTTGAGGTCCCCTGCCACGAGAAGCGGACCCGAGTAGTCCAACATCTTAATATCGCTGCGAGTGTTAAAAGTAAAATATTTCGACTATTCTACTTTTCTGGAACCATATTTGATCCGTTTTGTATAGCTCAGTGAGTTAAACTCATCTTGTAAATGTTTTATGCCTCCGGGATTCCTTGTAGATAGCAAACTTCGTGATGACGATGTTATGACGGTGCGAGGGTGTCTTGTTCTAAACTTTTAAAGCTAAATATTTAACTTTTCGACTTATCTTTTAAGCTTGACATATATCGTTCAACAAGTTTATAATTTTGTCATTCCTTGTACATCATACAAATTTTCAAAGCCCTCAAAATAAGCCTAGACCTACTCATTCATCCCGAATTCCATACAACCTAGTCATTTCTCTGGACGATTGATTCCATCATCGGGTAGCATATTCATATCGAGCGTAAGGTATGATCTGTATCGAGTCAAAATATAATTTTTACCTGAGCATTGGCTGTGAATGAATTAATGAAAGAGGGAGAGAGGCTATCTGGTGGCTGGAACCACCAGTGCATAGGCCTACCAACGGGCCCTTTTGCACCTCTCCTTACCCTAGTTCCCAAGTCCAGCCCTCATCGCAAAGGTGAGGATGTCCTTGGGTCCTGCCCATTTTATATCCTCAGGTTCAAGAACCCTTGAACAGAGTATAGTCTGCCTGTGATACCCAAGGGCTTCACAGCGACATAGAAAGTATGCCGATGATTCTTCCTCCTCGCCACAGCGTGTACAGGTTGGATCACTTCAAGAACCCTTGAACCGAGTATAGTCTGCCTATGATATCCATAGGCTTCACAACGACAAAGAATGTGTGCCGAGGATTCCTCCTCCTCGCCACGGCGTGTACACGTCGGATCATTTACCACCCCCATCACATACAAATGGCGTCTGAAGGTGTTATGCCCGGATAGCAGGCCGACAAGTAACCTTAGACGGCTTCTGTCCAGCGAGAGACAGAACCGTCCCACCTTAGCCAGAGGTCCTGAAATAAGTTCTTTAGCTTGAAGGAGATGTCTGGAGATTCCTCTCCATCTAATAATATGCTGATTTTGCAACCACACCTCTATTTTGCTTCTGATGGTACCTGCTGCCAGCCCCAAGGCCAGCTAAGGACCCAGGAAGTTATTCCTCGACCCTCGCCTTGCGAGTGCCTCCGCCATTTAATTACCACTAACTCCAGTATGACTCGGCACCCACATAAGTGACACCTGATGTCTCGCCGAAATGTCATCCAAGACCTTTCTACATTGCAAAACGAGCCTTGATGTAAACCTGCAAGCACCTAATGCTTTTAATGCTGCTTGGATGTCAGAGCAGATGGTGATCCGCGTGCTTGGCCCCTGAATTTCGTAAATGCGAAAGACACAAGCTGCTTGGAATACCGTGGTGTTTCCTCCAAGAGAGAGGGAGAGCTTTGATTTTGGCCCATAGACCCCAGCGCCGGAGCCTTCGTCGGTAAGTGAGCCGTCGGTGTACCAGACTGGACCTCTCCCCTCAAAAGGCAGCCTGCCGCTTAGTCCCCACTCTTCCCTTGTAGGAGACCTCACGGTAAATTTGCAGTCGAAGCGATATGTAGGAGGAACTATATCACTCCTCATATGTAAGATAGGGTCATCCCTTTGCAGTTCCAAGAGGATGACAGAGTGTCCCCTGCCAGAATTCACAAAGGACCAACTGCCTTGACTCCACAATTGGAACGCAGACACCCTTGCCTTCCCTTGAACTACCAAGTCGAGTGGAGGAAGATTCAGCAGTACTTCTAACGCGCTCAACGTAGTCGTGCGTACTGCGCTTGCTATACTAACACAAGCCAAACGTAGAATTTTATTTAGCTTTGCTTTGATTGTCTCTATCCTCACACATGGCCACCACACCAGTGATCCATACAATAAGGACGGCCTAACGATTGTAGTATAGAGCCAGAACATTACCTTAGGGGCATTGGCTGTAGAGGCTATGACCCTATAGGTCTGAAAATGTTTGTTTGTTTCTGAAAATTACAGCACACTTGTCATAATACCTGTTTTATTGATATTTCCGGTTTGAAAAAAAGCTAGGAAGTTGAGTCTTGCGACGACCTTCTAAGAACTTCTTCCTCTATCCACCTATGATAAAAAAACTATAGCATACCATTTTAGATCTTCGTAATGATGGATAATATCGTTGTGGTGTCAAAAACCGCCCCCTAGTTAAGTCAAGATAAATCTTGATCTTGATCAGTTTATTACGTAAGGACAGATAATTCTATTAACTTATACCAAAGTTACTGCCATCCAAATAAACATTTTTTGGACCCTCTCTCACTACTACATCTTACAAGATCAAAAAAGAGCAAAAAACGCTTAACAAAAAAAAATCGAAAATTGTCCACTCTACACTATAGTAATGTTTATAATATACGAATACCTTTGTTTGCATATTTTTTTGGGAAAAAGGCTTTTTTCTGATTGATCTTCACACGTTGTTGGACACAACGGCTATAGCCGTCTGCGGGGAGTGATCGTGATACGCCACGACGGCTATATCAGTCAAAAAGTTATCTGCTTGTTACGGCAGGACGGCGACGACCGCCAGAATGTCGGTATACTTGCCCTGTTGAGCAATGTTAGTGCCGTAACGTGAAGCTCGTCATTTCTAACCCACTATACGCTATCCCAACTATTCATGTTTTAAGGTGCATGGGTAAAACGGTACAACAGCTATAACCGTCCATAACCTCCAATGTGATGCAATGACCACGTGTATAGCTGCCATGTTGCAAGAGTGTTTTTGTTTGATTTTCATGTTTTCAGTACTGATTGGAGGAAGGTAACCAGATATTTTCATCCTAAACAGATATTCGTCGTCCACCATATAGAATATATATTGTTTCATATTAATACAAAACTCAAAGCACGTGTGAGACATTTTCCAGAGAAGCTGCCCCTACCAGAGGATCATAAAATAAAATCATATTTTCTTAAATGCAAACCATGTTTCAAGTCTGGAAAACGGAAAGAAACTAGCTATAGATGCAAGAGTTGTGAAAATAAACCTGCTTTGTGTCCAGACTGCTTTGACGAGTGGCGACAAACATAAATTTGTGCCTAAATTCTGTTTTGTTCGGGGATACCTCTGTTTGCTAATAAATTTGATTTTTTGTTTTTATACCGTCTATATTCTGAGAGATGCGTTTTTGTTTATAAATTTGATACAATAAAATGTTGTTTTTGTTTTAGCTTTTGTCTCGAAAATTGTCCTTTTCTTCCCACAAGATGTGTTTTATGATTACACTGATCAGACGGCTATAGCCGAGGTTGCCATTCTAGAACATAAAGTCTGCTGCGATATGACACGACGGATATAGCCGTCTTTTTTTTTGTCACCAAAAACCTCAAAAATGAAAAAAAGAGACAAAAATGAATACCCCTAAAATATTTTGATAACGCAAATCATGTTACAAACGCAAAAAAATGAGAATGTTTTGAGGTGCCATATTACGATGCCTCCCGGACAGCAGAGTGTCCAACAATGTGTTAACTATGACACCCCCTAGCGGCTACTTCAGGAACTTGAATATAATTTCCAGTGATTTCTCTTGGCCAGTTTACCTAATGATATTTTTTGCTCGAAGTTATATGACTTACGGTTACCGAGAGATTGCCAGCGTCCGTTCTTAGTAGACCACCCCGTACGGTTTTTAAGACTATCCTTTTTCGGAACTCAACAAAATTGTTAAGTATCAGTAGTAATATCCCTAGGACATTGAAAATAGACGAGATAATTTTATGCAAATCGAAAGCTCGTACCTTGGTAACAACGAAGTGCATAACGAACTTGAGAAATTTTTCAGAAAATTATGAGGCATTTGTCAATGTCCGAGGGGTATTGGCACTTGTCAAACTGAATTATGTAGTCATAGCGACCGATCATTGCACTTACTGCAATTGCAAATGGATGCAAATGGATTTGATTGGATAAAAATCGATGATACGTGCAATAGCTGACGGTCGATATGAATATGCCATCCATGCAAATGCGATTGTTTCTACTTTAGTGTCAAATATTGCCAATAGCTGTGAATAATAGCTGGTAATCACTTTAGCCTTTCCAAGGTATGTAATTGTTATATGTAAGTGGCACGATTGGAGTTTCTCAAAACTACGACCATGACTTGGTTGGCTGACAAACTCACCTTAGTTGTCTTTGGTACAAGTTAACCGATGTATGGAACGGTACAAACACTCGACTGGGTTGCGGCTGAATATCGATTGTGTTTATTAAGTTCAATCGTGACCAATCGCAGCACTACTCACTCAAAAAGCTTTCTCATACCATCATGCCCAAATATTTAAATACAAGTTCACGCCCCTCCAGTCTTTAACCGTTTAAAATGTTATTTCTGGACTAAACATTCAGGATCACCTGTAACGATGCTGCCACAAAGGAACTCAGTAAGCCACATTTAATGTTGAAGTTGAAGTTGCATACTGCGCATAGTATTATCAATCATTTTCTTCGATTCAGTCTTTTCCACAAAAAGTAATGCTCAATTAACACATTCATAAAGCAAGTATTCGAGTCCATAATGCAGGATCAACAGATGATTTTGAAATACAAAAGGAAGATAGAGGAGGGTGTATTTTGTTGCCGATGTTATGCAATCTACATGTGAAGAGAGCATTTGCTGAGGCAATCTCGGATAGCCATATCGGCACTAAGCTAAATGGATTTCCAGTCAACAATGTTCGATATACAGATGACTGTCATACTAGCAGACAATGCGGATGACCTTCAAACTCTACTAAGTCACGTTAATGAGGAAAGCCAAAGACTGGGTCTGAAGATAAGTATCAACAAAACCAAGTTCATGGTTGTTAGCAGAAACCATATCCCAAACATCCGAATACGAATACGAAAGGTGGGACCAAGATCAGGAGATAAAACGCAGCAAGCTAGGACAATTTTCCTGAAACATTTCTTACCAAAAAAAACTTGAACTTCAGTCTTAGATACAGGATGATGAAGCATGGATGCTGAAGGCAGCAATTATAAATAAATATATATATATATATATATATAAACAAGATCGAAGCGTTGGAAATGTGGATTCTGCGATGAATGCTGAGAGTGTCCTGGGTCGATCATGTGAGAAATGAGAACGTTCTCCGGATAGCCGGTTCAGCAGAACAAGAAATTTTTGAGGTTATAAGGAAAATGAAAATAGGTTACCTAGGATATATACCTCCTGACGAACGTTATGGCCTCCTGCGTCCCATTCTTCAAGGAAAGATCGAAAGAGGGAGAAGAGGAATTGGAAGAATGGTTGAGAAAAATCTGTCATTGGAGAGAAACAAGCGACTTCCAAGTCTTACAGAGGGCTGCAATTGTTAGGATTATCTGATGAGAGAAAGAATGGATGCATGAATTTGCACGGCACCCTAAGAAGAAGAAAAGAAAGACCGTTTCTATTTTATTCCTACACAGATAGGCATTTCTGTCTGTCTGCTGTCGTCTGTCTGATCATAGTAGGTAGTGCTACTATAACTCTGAAAATCTGTCCATTGGCAGCGGAGAAATTGGTAGGAAACAGAAAATTATCAGACCTCCTCCAAAACTTCGTTTCTAGGCATTTCAGGGGTTTCTGATCCATTTCGATTTTCTTTGGAGGCGGTGAAATTGGGTTAGCGGGGCGGGAGGGTTGTTTGAAAACTCAAGTATTTACTGTATTCATGAAATACTTTACATTGCGCTAAAACAAAAACAAATTAATTTTGGTGATATTCTGTGCTTTTCAGACCTATCCGATTGTTGCCTTTGAATTTTATATCTGTAGAATAATTTGATTTATACGTATAATAATCCTAACGTGTAACTTAGAAACTACTTACTTAATTGTGATGAAATTTTGTCGTTTTCCTTACGTGGTGGCAATAATAATAGTGTATCATTCCTGGAACTCTTGCCAGTGGCGGAGGAGAAACCAACAAAAACCAAACAATTACAAAATCGCACAAACCTCTCTTTCTCTGTTTTAGGTGTATCAAAGGTCCCTGATCATTGTATACTTTTTTAATGAGGGTGTTATGCCCCGACTTAGTTCAGTCGTAGATCCGTGTAAAGAAACTCGAATTTTAAAATACACGATTTATTGGAAGACGATACAGCGCGTCTGAAAACAGACAAAACGCCCGTTACATTCAAAGTTCGATCGAGACGTCGAGAGGCGGTACGGCTGCTTCTACCTGCCTCCATCGACTGACGCCTCCCCCCTTCTTCACCGCGAAAATCGTCCTTATGTCTATCACTTCACTGTATAGTAAAGCCCAGAGATATACCATTCGTTTACAAAGTGAGGATCTCCGCAAAAAGTGCCGACAGAGAAAGGGAACGGGGTCGGACTGGGCGTTCGAATTCGTTGGAGTGGGCAGCAACGAAAATGTTCATTCGATCCAATAAAGTGCTCATACATCAGTTGGTTGAACAAGATGCTTGAAACTTTATTATCTGTTGATAAATATATGGTAGAGACATTTCAATATAACCGTATAAACCATATGGTAAATTATTCCTTTCTACACTCAATTTTAACGTTCGATTCGTTGTTTTAGTTGTCCCCAAATTAATTCTATAGGACTGAAAATGCAAAAATAGGGAGGCAACCTGAAGACATCATGACCATACTTTTTAGCTATGCTTTCTATGACATATTGTTTCTCAAACTGTTCAGTGTGGAGAATCAATCATTCACTTTTTTTTTGTAAGTTTCTTCAAAGTACAAATCCTGTTTTATGAGAAAATCTTGTATTTCCGCCTTCGATAACGTTGAATTCGGAATTTTGTACCTTTGTCTGGAGTGATAGCTTGCGTTGTCCATTACGATGACGCTAAATAGCTTTAAATTGGAAATAAGGCTATACTCAAACCATTGCTCAAATATTCCCGAGTCCATGTTTTTGTGGTAGTCCATATTGCAGTCTTCAATTTTCTTTCCACATAATTTTGAGTGCGTTTTCGACCTAGCCGTCAGATGATCCGCAGTGTAAGATAACTATACGGGATCCTTTATTTGGTGGAACGTCTTTTAGCTAACACTTCTTTGTACCGTCGGTCCATCCCTTTTTAGCGGTATTATGGGTATCATACCAGGTCTCGTCAAGGTAGTACACTGACCTCCCCTCGTTCCGGTATTGCTCTATCTTATGCAAGTAATCGTGCCGCCATCCCACAATCCTTGCACTTTCCATTATAGCCATTCGTTTGTTCACAGTTCTGTACCTAAACCCAATCTTCATAATCCATCGCTGCAACGTACTCCTTGGATACTGTTACCCCATTCTAGCCAATTGTCTTTGAACGGATTCGATTGTGGGCAGTTCATTAATTTTATACTTTTCGTACACAATATTCCTCAATAATTTTGTGATCGTGGGATCTAGTTCTTTTGGAACAGCAGCATCAAACCTACGCTTCCTCTTTTGTGGCCCCTTTTTAAAAATTTCACATACTGTTGGATATGGAACGTGTGTTAGAAGTGACGTCTTTTTGATCATACTCCCCTTATTTTCATTCTCTGGATCGTTCGTTAGTTCATTATCATTTAGTACTATTTGTTTTGCATCTGCGCTAAGATGTGACCTTTTGTGAGGTTTTAATTGGTCTACCTCCACCTCCCTTTGTTCAAATTCATTATCAGTGTCCGTACTATAGTCACTACTTTCACCACCGTAATGACAAACCGCCGACGTAGCTTCACTGCTGCAGGGTAATTCACATCGCTGTGAAATCCCATTATCTTCCCAAGGCCGAAACATACTCTAGCTGTCACACTTCAGAAGAAAACGTCCGATTCAGACAGAAAAGTGACGCACAAAAGTAAAAGCAGTATGGCGTTGCTAGCGGTAGCAATACCTGCCCAAACAATTTGACTAAGTCCGGTCCTCTTCATCGATCGAGTCGCTAATAATCCTGGAATGTGTCGGTCTTATCATATTTCAGTCAAAATATACATCGTGAACGTCATCCGACAGATTTACGTTCAAATACAACTTAGTGTTTCATTTTCACCATTCTAAAAGGTTGTGTTTTGTTAGAAAATTGGTTAAAAGCACATTCCATGAATTGGTTACGAGTACGAAAGTAAAATAATGGTAACCATTGAATATTATCAAAACTGTATCTATTCCAAATGATGAACTGTACTAAGAGATGGTATGCAGTTTTTATATAGCGCAAAACGTACACAAATGGTATATCTCTGGGCTCTACTTTACATTCGCACTAACCTAACGCACAGTAGCGTACCGATCTAAACACACAGTGGCGCATCACAAGGGTGGTGTTAGGATAGAGGAACTTAAATTTTTTTGTTAGCATCGATAAATAATCTATATGGGAAGTACTGAGTCAAGACATTTGACGTCATTTTTTATAGAAATTGATAATGAGGTAAGCTACTTTCAGTGCAACATAAATTAAAATACGCAGCTTACACAAAATTCCACGGAAGTCTACCGACAGATGGTTAGTGGAAGAAGTGTCGCCATTATAGTATTGCGCGGGATAGTCACAAAGTTATGGACTCAAACCGCTCTCGTATATATAGCATTCCGTTACATTTCCACTCCCGCTCTGATCGCAAGAAACAATTACCACAAAAAAAACTAGTATGCCCTAGAGCCCACCCTGCTCGCAATAACTTTCATCCAGAAACTGTCTCATTCCCAGCTTTGTCTACTATAATGGGTATATTGTTCTGCTGAGTCACTTGGAAAATATCTTTCCATTCTTCTCATTACTGCAGCGATCACATATTATTTTCCAGGGTTTTCTCAAAAATAGTTCCTATGTGGGTGGAACGGTCTCAAATTATAATTATTTTTTATAACTGAGCAGACTGCGTAGGCAGAGCCCGAATACCGGAGTGCCCTGGCTGCTGTGAAAGGGTTATGGTAGGAGAAGTTTATTAACGCGGGATTTGAGTGAGTCAACATCCGCAGACCCAATCAATACATCTCCTGGCAGTACATTCCAAGCCTTGGACACCCTGGGAATGAATGTGTGGTTGAACCGTTCGGTTCTTGATATATGAAGAACGACCGCCTTAGGATGAGATGCAGCGGTCGCGCGGGTGCATCTGATAGAAGCGATGGCGACACGATAAAGAATAGCTCAGAGGAACACATTCCGTTTGAATAACGGTAGAAGAGTGAGAAGTCATCAACAACACGCCGGCGCCGCTGTGACAGTGGTTGGAGGTGGCACGTTACGGCCGAGTTGCCAATTAGTCGAATTGCTCTTCTGTGAACGGCATCTACAGTATATTCAATCCCAAGGTAGACTCCACATAAACGGTCGCATGCAGCATTAGCGTGGTTACTGTCCGCTGCCATCTGCGAACGCGCCAGCTATAGCCCAGTGCAATTATGGAATTTTATATTACTATTTAAAAGAGTTGTCCTAGTAACCCATTGCAACTGAAAAGTAGCCAGTTGCCAGTTTGAAATGATCATTTAGGCAATGAACACTTGACATCGCATATTTGGGTCTGATTTCCAGTCAGTCTTGGGGGTTTTTACTTGTCGGATTATAACATACAATTCACAACATAGTGTACTGGACTATTAGGGACCCCACCGACATGAGCCGATCACGCACGCGGGCTTGTTTTCATTTCGTCTAGCTTGGCTGTGAATACAGTATAGTATAGACAGGGTACTCGACAGGGTAGTAAGGGCAGCAGCTCCCCAGACGACATGAGACTCATGAGAGCAATACTCCAGGCCAGGTCTTATCTGGGCTTTATACAGCATGTGGAGGTTACATGGTGAGAAGTACTTTCTGGTGCTGAATAGGCTTTTTACCAGCAGCTGTTGCAATTGACGCAACGTGTTCGTGCAAGATCAGATTTTCTGCAATTCTGACTTCTAACAGCTTCAATTAGTGACTCCTTGGTGGAGCCGGGTGGTTCATTAGAACCGGGTGTTGGCTTATGCACTTCTTGTTTGATATGGTAAAATACTGGGTCTTGGAAGCATTAATTCTACGATATCGTTGAGCCCTCAAGTGGTCATGGTCTCGAGTTCGACCACAGAGATCGGTCTATTGCTCATAATGGCTGCATGCAGCGTGCTGTCATCAGCAAGACTGTGGATTGGGTTTGTAGTGCTAAAGAGTAGGTCATTGATGTAAAGCAGAAACAGTGTCGGAGCCAATACCAATTCCTGCGGAACCCCGGTACCACTATGAGTGTATTCAAAATAGGAGGGCTTTGGTGCACTTAGTTTGAATTAGTTAGCTTAAAATGTTTTTTCTATATCGTTTCCTGGGACATGTGGGCGATGGCTAGTTGTTCCTCGATGTGTCTCTTTAAGAATATTGCTCTTAATTCCGCAGATATGTATGAAGTCAATAATGTTCCCTGAGAATACCCTCCTCCTTGACACTTCGAATGGGAAGGGGCTGTACGTCCAGGCAAAACAAATTGCACTCGAAGGGTTAATCTTCATTTTTGCTACTAAATCTGAAGAATAGGGGTATGGAGGAAGGATAAATAGGAATCCGTAACTTAACTAAAAAAACATACGGACATTTGACCTCACCAACAGCGGTAGAGTGGTACTACCCGGTGCGACGGATGCTCAATAGGGTTATACTGTCTAACAGTCTATCACTATTAAACGCCTTGTTCTTCTGCTGTTTAGTTTGTATATCTCACCACACCAGCAGTCAAAAAAAATGGACACACTTGTGATTGCAAGCTATGCAAATAATAGGAATTAGTAAAGGGTATGTCGATTTTTAGAAGGTCCAACAGGCCAGAAAAGAAGGTAGGCTTTTTTTAAAAGCTTTTCTCTTAGTTGTAATGTGTCTGATAGGGTGGAATCTCTATTTTGGAGCAGATATCTTCAACCAATCTCGCGACAAGCTTTCGTATCATATAAATTGCTTATAATGAGGCTAAAAGTTGATAATTAAAACTTTAAAGGAACATTTTATTTTCTCCTTTTTAAAGCATTTAAATATAAGCTTTTTTAAAAGAGGTTTTTTGGATTTTGGTTTATTACTATCTATCTTTTAGTTTTCATTGGTCATTTTTAAAACCGATTGATGTGTGATTGACCAATAGGAGCGCTAATAACGGTTCGCTATCCGTGCCGCCCGTGCCTTGGCGTCTTCAGTCAGTCACGTGACGAGACACTGGTTAAGTTCGAGCTTAGTGTGATACGAGTGCCAGTTCTTATAGTATGAGCACTGTGTGCTACTTACAAAGGCAACCGATTGTAGTTAGAAATAGGTACTAGGTACCATCACTGCATACATACATATATACATTTTTGTGATGTAGACAACATATGACGGCCAAATAAACGTCTCAAAATAGAAAAAATTTGTCACGATTACAAAACGTGCGTCACCTACGGGAGTTGGAAGTTAAAAAATAAAATTAAAATAAATTAAACAGATATAATAACAAGTAGTGCAAAAATGAATAACCAATAAAGAACAAAATAAATAATACCCAAACCAACCACCGAAAAGTCAACGGGCCTAAGAATTTCTGTAAAACAACGTTGCCACGCTTGTGACTCAGGCATGCGTGGGATGTTTTTTAACTTTAAGGCTGTGATGCGAAACGTTGTACTATGTTATATTATTAGTTATTACATTGGGGGTTACATTTGGCTGTTTAAAAATGATGGCTCGATTAGGCTCAATGATAAAACACATTGTAGGATTTACTTCTCATGTTCCTTATTTCTTTGTGGATTCATAAACGACACAATTATGACGACTGTCGATGGTCGGAGTATTTTGTCCTGACTATAAAAGCTACCAGCAGTCTGTATTGGTGTTCAGGTGTCCTAATTTTTCCGAACTCCCAGTACATTCGATAAGAAATAGTACATTGTTCAACGATGCGCTAATGACGATAATAACTCATTCGTTGACGTTTGTAGCACGAGCCGTATGCGAGTACTGTAAATCAACAAGTGAGTTATTACCATCATCGCGAGTTGAATACTACACTTTGTCTACGACCGAATCAATTAGTACCACGATTTGAATACATAATGGTACTGTTCAACGGGACCTAGCGCTTGTGGGCGCTTTGCGCTAACTAACCGATGAACGACAAGCTGTCAAAAAAGCGCCAGTCAGCTTGGTAAGCGCTTTGAAAAAGCGCTGTTTGGTTAAGAAAGCAGCACATAACTAGAAAAAAGTTATTTGTAGTTCTGAGAGAAGCAGTTACCTTTGTTTAGTGTCAATTTAATGTCAGGTTTTGTGATTGTATAGCCTAGGTTTTTAACAATACAAATAATAAATGTAAAATATGGAAATGGATATGACAGTTTTATCACGTCAAAAGGAAAGTCGTTCAACGGTCACTCCTAGCGCCTGCAAGCGCTTCCACGCTAGCGCTTTTGCGCTAGGTCCCGTTGAACATACCCAGTGTTTATAAATTATTGACTACTTAACCTTACTTCTGTAAAATAAATATTGTACGCCGCACCGTCGAATTAGCGTTTGACGTCTCATGGCACGACCACCTTCGCAGTTCTTATGGCATGTATTTAATCCTATCCCAGGAAACACTCATACGTTAGTTAAACGTTGTTTAATCCGTGACACCTTTTAATTTAACGTTACTTTTTACGTAAAATCAACTTTAAAATATCGCGGTATCTAACGTACAAGGTACGTGTAAATGTACGTTTCGGTCCGGTTTTCAAAAAGCGATCATTATACGTTTAAAAATGTTCAACTTTTAACCCTTTTCGAAAACGTTTAATAGTCGTGTATTTGCAACGTTAATAGGATACTATTTTTGCCTCAATTAAATCTTAATTCTTAGGTTGTATTTAAATTGTTATTAACAGTTCTTGTAATTGAACTCTCACTAATAAGTGAATACCTCAAATTGTAAGGTCGCTTATGAAAAGAATATGACAAACACAACGCAAAATTGTTGTTTTATCAAAGTAACCGGTGTTTTACTTTCCTTTGTACTTGACGTTTCGAAAGAGTCTTAAAACGTGGCATAATTCACAGTTTCTTAAAAGTAGAACAATCTCATTAAATCTAGAACAATCCTACCTATTTATTTTTGATTACAGGCTACAGATGTTCGGGCGTAAACAAACATTTGGAAATTATAGTTTCAATTTTACGTTAAACCGAATCATTATGAGTACGTGGAAAAAAACGTAATAAATCGTCTTTATTTCTCCAATGTACAATATAAACCAATACGGTGTTATTACTTCAACAGTACGAAATCAAATCAGAAAAAGTCAGATCATAATTACATTGCTACTGTTTTGAAACAGTTATAGGTACTCCATGAATTGAGAAGAAAAATCAGAATTGGGTAAACAACTGTAGGCCACCAAGCGACGAGTTGTACCATGATCATTTGCATCCCTGAGGTCCACAGCAGAATTTTAACATTAGGTACATTCGCATTTTCATCTCAGCAAACTAGTTAGTCATGAAGATGTTCTTACCAAACGCAAGACGTATATAAATAGCTGAAAACTCAGGAAACGGAGACCATTTGTTGACTCTATAACAACACAGGTGAAAATGGCTGCCGCTAGTACCGATGACAAGACACACGCACAGCTTGGAAGTGACACTGGCTCTCTCGGACCAATCAAATTGCTCCGTTCAGGAAGTACGTTATTATAACGATGTATCTGAACGAGCAATGCACGTTATTTTAATCTGTTATTATAACGGTTTGTATAGTTTAATAGAGGGTTAGCAAAATAATGTAATTTTTGTTGTTTAGACGCTTGACTAGACTTAGCTCCCGTAGGAGCGAGCTAAAGATGAAAATCTTTTGAAAAACAGTTGGTCATATAATTATTGAAATGATTCAGCTAAACGTTAAGTACTTCAACGTTGAAACTCTATGGCCCGATTTTATCAGCATGCATATTTTAGCAAAGGCTTTGACAAAGCTCTTCAATTGGATGTTATTTAGCAAAAGCTTTCTATTGGGTATTGCGGGCTAGGTTAATAAATATCCAATAGTATTTTATCAATATTGAAAATAAAATGTCAAAGCTAGTTATATAAGTTTTATAACAAAACTATTGTTGTAAAAAGTGTATATTTGTTGCAACATAGGCGATGAATGAAGTTTGCAGTTCCGAGACAAAGTCTACGATCGAAATAAATATATTTTTGAATGGTTGAAATTAGATCACGAATCCCAGTAAAAAAGCACCTAATCCTAATCAAATATGTTCCGTTGAGGCGATCCGCTCCGCAAGATGCTGCGTGGCCTAGTGGTATAGTGGTCGACAGCGAACCACTGTGTTCGAGGGGGATGTTGGTTCGAGACCCAGCAGAATGATTATAAATCAGAACATTATTTTCATGTCTGAATACATCATTTTTTGCAGACTCCATTTGTGTAGTACACAACGGTATCCCAACGTGGAAATGAGTCACCGTAGAGTTGTGCATTTAATTAAACGTTATTATGACGCTTTAATGAAGTGGTAATATATTTACACCAAATCAAACCGCTGACTTCCTAACCTAAAACGTATTGTAACATCCTGTATATAGCATTGCTTATTTGTGTTGTTTTTGATGTTTCTTTCAAAATATTAGGTTAGATTTTTTTGATGTGTAAACGTCATCGAATCATCTGGAATTTTCTGGACTGTCAGATCGGCATTCTCGAATGTCATCTGAATGAATCTTCTAGATGGTTCGATGAAGTGTATATAAGGCGCCACGGGTAGCGTGGTAGTTCAGTTCAGTTGAGTTCAGTTCTAGTTGAGATAAGGTTAAGAGACATTGTATTGAGTTGTGAAGTAAAACAGTGAAAGTTACGCCCAGTTTGATTCTTTGGTGAAGAAAAAGAGGCCGTCGTGACAATTGGTGTCAGAAGTGTGGGATTATCCATCGAATCAAGACAGGAAAAGGAAAGAAGAAGTGAGTGTCCATTAATGCCAGTAACCAGAGCTATGGCATCCGAAATGAATGCATTGATGACTATGCTACAAGAAATGGGAAACAGATTAGAACAGAGTGCAGCGGAAACGAGAACCAGCTTAGAACGAAGTGCAGCCGAAACGAGAACAAATATGCAAGCAACCGTCGTGGACCTTGAAGAAAAACTAAGGCACCACCAGGACGAGACAGTTATGAGCCTTGAAGAAAAACTAAAACACCACCAGGATGGGGCAATTGCAGATTTGAAGAGTGGGCAGGAACTGGTGATGACTAGGCTGGAGGACCAGAAGCGCCATCAAGACGAGGCAGTCGCAGACTTGAAGAGTATCGTAAGTCAGGCATTAGAAAACCTAGACCAGCGTATTACTGCAGTCGAGACTCAGCTAGCCACATCACAAAGGTACGTTGAAGAACAGCTACATCAAGTGGAGGATCATGTCAAGGAAATCGTCAGAGAGGAGCTGCGAGACCTTAATGCAGGTGAGCGTTGTTTAACAGCTGTACCATCCGCTTTTCCTGATACACACAGTGGCGTAGTAGCAAAGCCCTATCCGTACAATGGCAAAACGTCCTGTGACATTCATTACATGCAATTTGAAAATATCGCACGTATGAATAATTGGTCAAATGAAGAAAACTCTTGTGTGCTGACACCCATGCTAAGAGACTCTGCCGCAGCCATTTTGGAAAATCTCTGCTCATCAGACCTACGTGACTATGACAAGATAACGTTTGCACTAAAGTTACGCTTTGAAGACGCGCACTTCGTCAACAGCCCCATCGAAACACAGGAATATGTCGCTGCTCGTCGGTTTGTCGTAGGCATTGCGGACCTGGACGTTCAACGGATCGTAAGACTTTCCAGTCCCAGAACCTTACAAGATGCTTTGGCTAAGGCTCTAGAAATTGAAGCTGCCACAAAAGCCACGCGAATGACACGGAGGGTGCGCTCTATGGAACAAGATGATGAAGCAGAAGTCAGGGCAACAGCGTTCGTTCCAACAAGAAGAGGTGGTATCTTCCAAAGAAATCCAGTTCGCAGAAATCTAGAAGAAGCTGAGAAGTTTACGTGCTGGAGATGTGGGCAGAAGGGGCACCTTCGAGTAGGCTGTCGCATGCAGATGACGGAGAAGTCAAGAGAGGCTAGTACTAATACTGACAATGAGTCGGCCAGTTTTAGGGGGCAAAAACTGGCTGGCTATCATGACGAAAGCCCCGTGTTCATCGAAATTGAGGTTAATAAAATTGAGAAGAGTCCAGTAGTTGAAGGTTACATAGAAAATATACCATGCAAGATGTTAGTCGATACCGGAGCAAATGTGACTATAATCAGCCCTAACATATACCAAGAAATTCGAAGGAAGTCGCCAAGCAGAACCACGCAAACGGATAGAATGTTAATTAGGACCGCTAATGGAGACCATATACCAGTACTGGGTGTTAAAGAATTAGAGATTCGCATTGGCAATTTTGGTAAGAAGCATCCCATTTTAGTAGCTTCAGTCACAAATGATTGCATCCTTGGTGCTGAGTTTCTGCAGAGTTCTGGCTGCGTAATAAACTTCACCGGTAATACCTTAAGCATTGGGGATTCGGAAGAGGTTTCATTTAGCTGCCGAACTGTTCCCTTACCCCATGCATTTTTGAACCAGATCCTACGCTAGGTTGGAATAAACCTATTTTATTAGCCAGAACAGTAACGGATTCTTCAAATATGTTAATAAGGGCCGTGAATATATCCAGGAATTCAATACAAATCAAGAAAGGTACGCCATTGGGTAGACTAGAATCAGTAGCATGGATCCGAAGGTTAGATGGCACGGAAGAAGACGATGATGATGACTTCACTGGAATCTCAGACAGTCTTCGAGATTTGTACGGCAGGAGCTGTGACAATTTGCGACCCGATCAGCAGCGGAAGGTCCTGAAGCTACTAAGAGAATTTCATTCGATTTTCGCTAGAAATAATGATGACCTAGGGCGAACCCATCTGGTACGTCATAAAATTAACGTAGGAGATGCCCAGCCAGTCAAGCAGCCCTCAAGAAGAATTCCATTATCTAGGATTGATGAAGTACAAAATATGGTAAAAGATATGCAGAAACGAGAAGTGATCGAGCCATCATCTAGTCCTTGGGCCTCCCCGATAGACCTTGTTAGGAAGAAGGACGGATCAACGAGGTTTTGTGTGGATTACAGGCGGCTCAACGATTTGACCAAAAAGGATTCATACCTTTTACCCAGAATTGACGACACTTTGGATGCAGTTGGAAATTCATCATGGTTTTCCACCTTGGACGTGCAAAGTGGATACTGGCAGGATGAAATGGATGAAAAAGGTAAAGAGAAAACGGCATTTACATCGTGTGGTGGGCTATGGCAGTTTACAGTAATGCCTTTCGGTCTATGCAATGCACCTAGTACCTTCGAAAGACTAATGGATATTGTACTACAAGGTTTATCTTGGAAGACAGCACTGATATATCTCGATGACGTCATTTTATTTGGAAAAGATTTTGAAAAAGAGCTATTCCGACTAAGACACATTTTTCAGCGGCTTAAGGAAGCGAACTTGAAGCTAAATCCTAAGAAATGCCATCTTTTTAAGAGGGAAGTAAAATATCTCGGACATCTGTTGACCAAAGATGGAATCCGGACGGATCCAGAGAAGGTGCAGGCTGTGAAGGAGTGGAAAGTACCGTCCAACACTCATGAGGTACGAAGCTTTTTGGGACTGTGCAGTTATTATCGTAGATTTGTAAAAGACTCCTCCGACATCGCTAAACCTTTATTTGCCCTACCTGAAAATGGCAATAAGTTTTATTGGGACTCAATTTGCCAAGAAGCCTTCGACGCATTGAAGACAGCTTTGACTTCCTCACCGATACTAGCACATCCCACATGGCATGGAACTTTCTACTTGGACACATATGCCTGCCATTATGCTGTTGGAGCTGTCTTATCTCAAGAACAAGATGGCATCGAAAAAGTAATTGGATACTACAGTAAAACTTTGCACAAAGTCCAGAACAACTGGAACAGTGAAAGGGAAAGGGGTCGGAAATTTCCACAACTTATTGTACGGAAGAAGATTTGTTATGAGAGCCGATCACTTAGCTTTACAGTGGTTAATGAAGTTCAAGAATCCAGAAGGCCAGCTTGCTCGATGGATTGAATACCTCCACAGCTATGACTTTGAAATTCGTCATCGTCCAGGAAAGCAGCACGGAAATGCCGATTCTATGTCACGTAGACCCTGTAATGAAGACTGTAAACACCGCTGGAAAGAAGAACAATGAGAATTCGACATAAACACATTAAGAATAGAAGAATTTGAATTGGGAGGAACGAAGATTTCACTAGAGACCTTCCAGCAAGCTCAGTCACAAGACGCTGAGCTAGGGTTAGTCATTCAGTTGCTATTAAATGGAAACAAGCCGAGTCAACAGGAAATAAGTGGCATAAGTCCCATCACTAAAGCCTACCTCGCACAATGGGACTTACAGAAGGTTAGGGGTAACCTCTTGTATCGAATCTGGGAGGACACTGATGGCAGACACGCTAAAGAAAAACTGGTAGTACCAAGGAAACTACGAAAAGCAATTATGGAACAATCACATGACAGTAGCAGCGGAGATCACTTTGGCATCAGAAAGACCCTGGAGAGAATCAAGGAGAGATTTTACTGTGTTGGCTGTCGAGAAGATGTGGAAAATTACTGTTCCACATGCGATGTCTGCAACTCAAGAAAAGGTCCAAGTACTCGTCAACGATCACATATGCAGCAGTTCAATGTTGGATCGCCGTTCGAGAGGATCGCCATAGACATTTTGGGTCCTTTGCCAGAAACCAGCAATGGGAACAGGTATTTGCTTGTTGTGATGAATTATTTTTCTAAATGGCCAAGAGCAATTCCTGTGCCCAATCAAGAAGCAGGCACAGTGACATAGGCTCTTTTAGAACACGTGGTGTCCAGATTCGGAGTTCCTAATGAACTACATTCAGACCAAGGACGCAGCTTTGAATCAGAAGTCTTCATACAGCTGATGAGAAAACTTGGAATTCGGAAGACAAGAACAACTGCTCTTCATCCGCAGTCCGACGGTATGGTGGAACGCTTCAACAAGACAATCCTGGATTACCTGTCAAAATTCGTTAACGAACATCAGTCTGATTGGGATACGAAGATTCCTCTGGGAATGTTAGCCTACAGATCAGCGGTGAACGAGTCAACACGGTTGAGCCCAGCGACGATAATTTTTGGCCGAGAACTGCGGCTACCTCTGGACTTAGCTCTTGGTCCACCCCCAGAAACGGAACGCCGTCTTCCATGCGAATGGGTGAGCGAGCTTTAGGAAACGCTCTGGGATATCGATGAGTCTGCTAGAAGGAACATCCAGTCTGCCAGCGACAGAATGAAAGCCAGATACGATCTGAAAGCAAATAGTCCAAAGTTCGTCGAAGGTGATCTGGTGTGGTTCTACAATCCACGACGGAGAAGTGGTAGATGTCCGAAGCTACAACGCCATTAGGAGGGACCCTGCGTGGTGATGAAGCGCCTCAACGACGTAGTCTACAGGATACATGTGGGTAGTGGAAAACCGAAGGTCGTTCATAGCGATCGCCTGTGGCCATATAAGGATCGAAGCGAACTGTTCGTCGAGGACGCCGAGCGCTAAGGGGGGAAGAGTTTAACATCCTGTATATAGCATTGCTTATTTGTGTTGTTGTTGATGTTTCTTTCAAAATGTTTCTGGACAGACAGATCGGCATTCTCGAATGTCATCTGAATGTCTGGAATCTTCTAGATGGTTCGATGAAGTGTATATAAGGCGCCACGGGTAGCGTGGTAGTTAAGTTCAGCCGAGTTCAGTTCTAGTTGAGACAAGGTTGAGAGATATTGTATTGAGTTGTGAAGTAAAACAGTGAAAGTTACGCCCAGTTTGATTCTTTGGTGAAGAAACAGAGGCCGTCGTGACCGTATTATCAACCGTCCACACGTTTAAATTACGTTTAAATAACGTATATTTGTTTACTGGAATGCGTTTCCAAGAGATGGCTACTGGTATCTAGTAGGTGTTGTTCATAACCCACAGTTGGAGTGTGAGCACGCACGCTGTTTGTTTGTAGGTAATATTACTTGTTCAAATGTAGTTTCGTTATCGCTGTATAACTTAATGGCAGTAGATAATTGTATATCATTCAATTTGCGGCAACGACGGTAAAAACAATAACAAGTGAGTTAGTACTATTATTGCGAGTTGAATACTATACTTTATCTACGACCGAATATATGATTAGTATGATTCAAATACATAATAATTACACAATATTGACAACTTAACCTCACTTCTCTGTCACTTAAATACTGATGTCACCGTTCGATTCAGCGTTTGAAATTTACAGTTGTTACAGCGTCTATTTAATCCTATGCATTTCGAAGAGATCAGGACTGGTATCCTGTAGGCGGTGTTTATAGCCCACGGCTGGACCGGCTGAAATATATTTGTTTATAACTGGGCAGACCGCGTAGGCAGAGCCTAAAGTACCGCGGCTGCTGTTTGTTTATAGGTAGTATAACCTGTTTAGATAGAAGTAGTTTGGTAATGGCTGATTGACGTAATAAGAGTTGATAAAATATTTTACTAGCTTTTTTATTAGAAGACCTCTGTTAGCCATAAGCTCTCTGACAAGTGACACCTTTTATATTGTAGTGGCAATTAATCACCAGCAATAAGGAACTAGGAAAGGGTAATGATGGTATTATCTACCAAAACTATTATATGCATTCATGCGGCCCAGTTTTAACTGGTCATCGAAGCACGCACGTGCTTGTATGCTAACGTAGTGTTATAGTCCTTCCGGTTCGAAGGACTTTGGTAGCATCCGTATGCTAGTAGTTATAATCCTTCCGGGCCGACTTTTTCCTGTCTACCCTGGTTTTTTTAATATAATCTCTGAAGTATAGTCATACTTGTCTATGTCCACACTCAAGCTTGTAATTGTAGGTTCATGTAGCATGCTAATATTTTCTGGTATACAACTTTCGCTTCAATTATATACGTGTGTGTGTTTCCGTTCCGACCGAACCTGAAAGCTACTTGCTAGGTTAAAGTGGATTTCAATGATTTTCGTGTCACCCAAAGTGAGCTCAAGGATACCGCAATCCTTGTCTGGAATCTTTCCTGAATCGCATCAGGCATGATGTCCCTAGTCCACGACAGCGCTACCCCGATATTTCAGATCTCATGAAGTGGACCTGAGTAAATCCCGGTATCAGAATAATAATAAACCAGCGCCGGTACTATGTAACATAAGAGATAGAAACGAGTTTCTATCACCATGACGACCATGACGATCGGACAGTTTCGGGTGCCTACCATACATTGTCTACTAAGTTGACAGATTTACGAAGCCACGCGATCCTATAGTACATAGTGCATAAAAACGCGTTTCTAAGTTACAGATGCGATTCAGGGCATGCTCCAAACAAAGATTGTGATATCCTTAAGCTCACTTTGAGTAAGATAGAAATCATTTTCTTCATGTTTTTTTTTTTTTTGAAGTAAGCACTAGAGCAAATAGTGCAGTTCAATACCCGTAGGGGTACTTATTATCGAAGTAGTTGTTTTTGTCGGTTGACTGCTTTGGATTTCAATTGATTATATGCTATATGCTCCCATAGTTTTATTCTAAGCTCGTTTATATTAGGTTTTTGCCTTGAACTTTCAGTAATCAGACCACGAAAACACCGAAATATTTCATTTTAATACTGACGAGGTAGCTTTAGCCAGTTGCCGATGCAATCTGAATGAACAGTGTCACGAAGGTATATCGATCACGTTTATACTAAACTGGAAAGTAAAACAAATATGTGAACAATTATATGTATACAGGTTGTTTGAAATCATTTACATCGTAAAATTCAGCAGCTCGAGCCTATCGTATAGAGAAAAAATCAATATTGTATGTTTCGTGAAATGTATCGATTGGGTGAAAAAGGTTTTCAGTATATATAGCCATGAAAAAGACAAAACAAATTTTGAAGACGGAATGAATGTTAGATTTATATCCTACAAATTGTACGATCCCGAAGTGACGCGGTAATAAAGCCTACGGTAGTTCAATATAAGTAAATATGGTCAGGTGACTTGACTCAGTATTTCTTAGATCCTAGACATTCTCCTATACCAACCCTATTTAGCTTAATATTTTTGAGGAGGGTGAAGTTGCGATGCTGCGGAAAGTGGGGGGAGTATAGGGACGTACAGACGTTTTTTGTATGCATAAGTTTGCATTGCTCTGAATAAGACCAATCTTGGTGAACCTATACTTTCCGCATCTATAAGAGCCAACGAATTAAAATAGGTTATAAGAAGCAAATCAGATGCTCTAACAGGCATGAGGTTGTTTGCAAGATCATGTTATTATTTATCATGTGTTTACAGTCTACCCGATGAGAAAATCTGCACTCATCACCCTTAAATCGTTCAGTACTTCACCATTTTGTGTAATTGTCTAAAATAGTCTTATATTTCACTTATGCAGTGATAAAATATAAAATTCACTCGAAAATCGGCCAATAAACAACAAACGATCAAACCAAAACAAGGTGCTGCATCTATCTGTTGTTTATAGCTGTTCGCCACCACCCACCATCGTCAAGCACAACAAATTCGTAACCTATTCGAATTCGTTGATGCGATCAGTGTCCTCAAACACTTAAACACTTATCTGTGGATTTTTTTTATCATCATCATTATTTGCTGATCCTGTAACTCGAAAATTTGGAAACTATCAGTTTATTAAGATTAAATCAATATAAGCACAACTTCACTAGAATGCGAAAGACGAAATAGTGTGTAGTATCAAGAATAGGCGCGCCAACGGCGGGGTAATTGGCAAACAACGAATACGTTTCGAAGCTGCGTATTAATGGGTGTTAGGGATTTTTAACAATTTTTACTTTCCGATATTTCTATGGTAATTTTTAATACATTTCTACATTACAAAATTTTGTATACCTACACGTTTGGTTTGAGGGACAATAGACAATAAGATGTGTGACGTTATTCTAAATCCAACAAGGCGGACCATCCGAGATGGCGGAACAGTAATTTTGTATGCACTCTTGCAATATGGGTATCAAATGAAAGACCTTGTTGAGAGTAACTCGAAAAACCAGCGATAACAAAAAAGTAAACAATAAATCAAAAGAAAAAACCTTTTTAAAAAACGCTTTTATTTAAATGCTCTAAAAAGAAGAAAATAAAATGTTCCATTAAAATTTCAACTTACAACCTCATTCGAGGGGTAAGAAGCTGGGGATTTTTGGTGTACACGCTTGTGGATTTCTATGCATTTCCGTAGATTTCCGTGGATTTCCGGGGACTCCGGTAGATATCCGAGGATTTCCGTGAATGTTCGTGGATTTCTGTGGGTTTACTGTGCCAGTACGCATGCGCAAACACGGATGTCTCGGCTGAAACCATCTTGATGTAAGTTACCTGAATTAATAAATTGAAGATTTTTACAAGTAAGCCAGTGGAAACATCAGAAACTTCTAGTCACGGTTCTTTTAAACGTAAAACAAGGGCTTTACGAAACAATAATAAGATTCCAGAAAAGCGAAGGCGCACATACATTCCTAAAAAAATGAAGTAAAGTTGATTGACTCAGTATTTCCCACATACGTATTACGGTGATACCAGTATATTATTTTCCCATAGCATGAAGCTATAGTCTGGCATCCCCTTGCAACCAAATTATCGGCCGCCCGAGCAAAAATAAGTGTGTCATGCCGCTGAGTCTTTCCTTCACAGGTCAATGAGTTTTACAAGCCTCCACCCCAACCATTCCAAAAAAGTAGAAAACGATCAGAAACCCCTAGGGCGCCTAAAAACGAAGTTTGAGCTGAATCGGCCCGTTCTCGCAAATTATACCGAAATCAACGTGCGAGGTGTCCTTTGCAAAGTAAAATCACCCCCTGACTCATTTTCTTGGAAAATGCTGTTTTATTATTATTTTTACTTCCCACACCGATAGCTGAGGGGAGTATTGAGATCGCGAAAATTTTCGATTTTGAGATAATAAGCTTTTTGGGCGTATGTGTACATAACGAAAATCCACGTCACTCATTACCGTCTGTCTGTCGGTCTGTCGGTCTGTCGGTCTGTCGGTCTGTCGGTCTGTCGGTCTGTCGGTCTGTCGGTCTGTCGGTCTGTCGGTCTGTCGGTCTGTCGGTCTGTCGGTCTGTCGGTCTGTCGGTCTGTCGGTCTGTCGGTCTGTCGGTCTGGCGGTCTGTCGGTCTGTCGGTCTGTCGGTCTGTCGGTCTGTCGGTCTGTCGGTCTGTCGGTCTGTCGGTCTGTCGGTCTGTCGGTCTGTCGGTCTGTCGGTCTGTCGGTCTGTCGGTCTGTCGGTCTGTCGGTCTGTCGGTCTGTCGGTCTGTCGGTCTGTCGGTCTGTCGGTCTGTCGGTCTGTCGGTCTGTCGGTCTGTCGGTCTGTCGGTCTGTCGGTCTGTCGGTCTGTCGGTCTGTCGGTCTGTCGGTCTGTCGGTCTGTCGGTCTGTCGGTCTGTCGGTCTGTCGGTCTGTCGGTCTGTCGGTCTGTCGGTCTGTCGGTCTGTCGGTCTGTCGGTCTGTCGGTCTGTCGGTCTGTCGGTCTGTCGGTCTGTCGGTCTGTCGGTCTGTCGGTCTGTCGGTCTGTCGGTCTGTCGGTCTGTCGGTCTGTCGGTCTGTCGGTCTGTCGGTCTGTCGGTCTGTCGGTCTGTCGGTCTGTCGGTCTGTCGGTCTGTCGGTCTGTCGGTCTGTCGGTCTGTCGGTCTGTCGGTCTGTCGGTCTGTCGGTCTGTCGGTCTGTCGGTCTGTCGGTCTGTCGGTCTGTCGGTCTGTCGGTCTGTCGGTCTGTCGGTCTGTCGGTCTGTCGGTCTGTCGGTCTGTCGGTCTGTCGGTCTGTCGGTCTGTCGGTCTGTCGGTCTGTCGGTCTGTCGGTCTGTCGGTCTGTCGGTCTGTCGGTCTGTCGGTCTGTCGGTCTGTCGGTCTGTCGGTCTGTCGGTCTGTCGGTCTGTCGGTCTGTCGGTCTGTCGGTCTGTCGGTCTGTCGGTCTGTCGGTCTGTCGGTCTGTCGGTCTGTCGGTCTGTCGGTCTGTCGGTCTGTCGGTCTGTCGGTCTGTCGGTCTGTCGGTCTGTCGGTCTGTCGGTCTGTCGGTCTGTCGGTCTGTCGGTCTGTCGGTCTGTCGGTCTGTCGGTCTGTCGGTCTGTCGGTCTGTCGGTCTGTCGGTCTGTCGGTCTGTCGGTCTGTCGGTCTGTCGGTCTGTCGGTCTGTCGGTCTGTCGGTCTGTCGGTCTGTCGGTCTGTCGGTCTGTCGGTCTGTCGGTCTGTCGGTCTGTCGGTCTGTCGGTCTGTCGGTCTGTCGGTCTGTCGGTCTGTCGGTCTGTCGGTCTGTCGGTCTGTCGGTCTGTCGGTCTGTCGGTCTGTCGGTCTGTCGGTCTGTCGGTCTGTCGGTCTGTCTGTCGCGTTTTTCTATATACCCTCGTTATCTCAGTAACCGTATGGATTGTGATGAAATTTGGGCAGCGTTATGCACTGGGCTCATAGTAGGTAATGTTCCTATAATTTTGAAAATCGTTATATGGGGGCGGAGTAATCAGCAAAAAACGAAACTTTTCATCAATGGACCACCCATTATGAGTACAACAAATTTTTCTGTTTTACAATCCCCCACCCTTCAACCAGCCCAAATTCACCCTCACCCAAAAAAACGTAGAAAATGATCAGAAACCCCTAAAACGCCTAAAAACAAAGTTTGAGCTGTTTTTATATTTTGAGTTTTTTTATTATTGCCGCGCCGCCACTGACCCGATTTTTCCACAACATACGCGTTTTCCATCCTCGCCTTAGGAGTAATACTATGTCAAAATTTTGTTGAAATCAATTGAACAATTTTCGCGTTACACAATATCGAACGATCTAAAACAATACCCGTATGTATACATCACAAATTCTTAGTCCCGTGGTTTCTATAATAAGCATGCAACGTTCGGATGGACCTAAAAAACGTATTATGACGATAGGCGTTTCTTTCACAGATCGGTGGAGAGCCTATTATGAATACAACAATTTTTTTAGTTTTACAACCCCCCACCCACAACCATCCCAATTTCACCCTCACAAAAAAAAGTAGAAAATGATCAGAAACCCTTGAAACGCCTAAAGTCCAAGTTTGAGGAATATTTGAATTTGTTTGTCTTTTGCCAATTACTTCGCCACCCATGCACCGATTTTCAAAATTATGGGTACATTATTACCTACTACGACCCCACAGCATATCGCTTCCCAAATTTCATCACAATGCATGCAGTGGTTACTGAGATTGCGAGGCTAGAAGAACGCCAACCGTGCTCACTTTTTTTCATACAGCGGATAGTACTCGCCAAAATGAGTGTTTTTACCCAGTAACATATAAACGAAATATTTAGAGAAAACAAGATACTGATCATTAAAGAAATCCTCAATTCTAAGTCCGTCCCTGGGCAATGGCTCACCATGTCATAACATCACAACAAACAAGGCAGCGCTATCGGTGCCGATGCCGAAGAGAAAACACTAAAACAGGCAGTTCGTCATACGTCGCGTTGCTGTGGCATAGGGTACGAGAGTGCTTGACTTGCTACATCTGACCATCGGACTTTATAACATTAATGAACTGGTGGACATGATTTTAATGTACGCTGAGTGTGGTCAAAATACCGCTGCGCCTTCGCGAGTGTATGCCCATCGTTTCCCTAACCGTACTCACCCTGCACTTCGTCGATTTGTCTCACTCGTGCAAAGAGCTAGACACAGGATGTCGGAGTCCACACCACGCTGGAAGACCTAGAAAACCTGGTATGGTCCAAATTGAAGAAGACATCGTAAATCGTACTTTTACCTGTAAAACGCCTGCGACAGGACCGCAGTTACAGCTTCGTAGCAAACCAAATAGTGTGTACTTGCTTGATTTTTTTTATTGTATTGCTGCTGGTTCACCGTGCATTAGCTTTGTTGTTTCAAGGGCCTTGTGCTTCTAAAGAGGAAAGTCCCAACTTTTAGAACGCCCTGTATGGGGTCGACCTTCACCCACCTATCTACCATATGAAAATTATATTTTATCAATTAAAACACGTTTCCAAGCTCCTACCTACAGGATTTCCAAAAACAAGATGGTCAATGCTATATTTAATTTAAATAACGAAAAATTTATTTAAAATAAAGCTCTTTGTAGAGGATCCCTATAAGATCGCCCTCAACTAATCTGCTTACCGAATGAAAATTATATTTTATCAACGAAAATATACTTCTAAACACTCTATAATACGGTAGCCTGGCAAAAACTGTTCATAGCTATATTTCATTTAAATTATAAAACAAAAATTTTTAAAAAATTCACTGTAGAGGATCCTAAAAATCGACCTTCACTGATCTGATTACTGAACGAAAATCACATTTTATAAAACAAAATATGTTTCTTAACACACATCATCAAAGTTGTCTGAAAATATGTTCATAGTTATATTCAGTAGTCTGCTTCCCAAATAAAAATTATATTTTATTAGTTAAAACATTTTTCTAGAAACCCACCAGCAGGGTTGATTAAAAAAATGTTTGTGTTTATATTTAGTTTTAAGTATAAAAGTCTATTTTTCTAAAATTGTCACTTTGCTGGTCATATTCTAGAAAATAAATAAATTCAATGTATTATTTGTCCAGCCTGTATCCAAAGTGGCTTCCCCTTATTTTATTAAAAAAGATATCGCCATGGGTATGGTATATGGGAGGTTGCCATTATTGGACCGGCTCCTTCACCGTATCTTTGCATTTTTTATTAAACTGTGACTGTCCGCGCCATTTCAGTAACCGTAAATAAACTACTTCCGAAGCAACCAACAACAAAACAAAAAATGGGGTCAAGTTGATTGACTCAGTACCACACATAATGATGATACCATTTTATTATTTTCCCATTGCATGAAGCTATAGTCTGAAATCCCCTTGCAAACAAATAATCGCCCACCCGCCCACAAAAAAACAACCAACGCAAAAACTCTCGTAAGTAGTTTCTTGCATCCCTCTCCTTAGAAGGTAGGACGCCACAGTTTTTCTCTGCATGCTTCAACTGGACGATGCTAAACGATCAGTGGCCTCGAAACCGTCTAAAAACGAAGTTAGAGCTCTTTTATATTTTTAGTTTTTTTTTATTATTGCTATGCCATGCCGTCACTGACACGATTTTTCCAAGACATAGGCGTTTTCCATCCGCGCCGCGGTAGTAATACTGTGTCAAAATTTCATCAAAAGCAATTCAATAATTTTCGCATTACTCAATACAGAACGATCTGAAACAAGACTCGTATGTAATCACAAATTCTAATTTCCTTGGTGTCTGTACTAGGCAAGGCAATGTTAGGATGGACCTAAAAAAGTGTATTATGCCGCTAGGTTTTTCATTCACAGGCCAATGGACAGCCCATTATGCATACAACAAATTTTTCAGTTTTACAACTCCCCACCCCCCAACCACCCCAAAATCGCCCCCATCAAAAAAAAAAGTGAAAAATCATCAGGAACCCCCGAAACGCCTAAAAACAAAGATTGAGCTGTTTTTATATTTTTTAGTTTTTTTATTATTGCTGCGCCGCCACTGACACGATTTTTCCAAAACATACATAATAATTTTTGCGTTACGCAATATAGAACGATCTAAAGCAATACTCGTATGTACACATAAGTCAAATACGTCCCTTGGTTTCTATAATAAGCAAGGAAGTGTTCGGATGGACCTAAAAAAGTGTATTATGCCGCTAGGTTTTTCATTCACAGGTGAATGGACAGCCCATTATGCATACAACAAATTTTTCAGTTTTACAACCCCCCACCCCCCAACCACCCCAAATTCACCTCCACTCAAAAAAAAACTAGAAAATTATCAGGAACCCCTAAAACGCCTAAAAACGAGTAGAAGTGATGGTCTTGTCCTCAAATCAAGGGTGGTTATGAGGAATAGGAATAGAGAGAGAGAAAAAGAGAGCAGCTTGTTCTCAATATTTTGGTTGTGTTTCTTCTTGCTGCTGTCAGTCACTCGTTTACAGTGATTGGCGTCAATAAATTGCGGTGGCTCTCGACATTTAGCTTTTTCCTCCATTCTTTGCAATGTTGGTTTTTAAAGGTAACTGCATCTCGACAACGCTGATTAAACCATGGTTTTTTTTTTGGAGTACGCTTGACGACATGTGAAATATAGGCTTTAATGCCGGATATTAACACCTCTTTCTCTCTCTCTACTTCTTGAGCGTAAACGGACGGTTCTCGTGACTTGAATCCGACGTCATTCCAGGGAAAGTACTGGTAGAAGTCGCTCAGGTCGTCCCAATTTGCTGATCCGTAATGCCAACCTGGCGAGGTTTTGTTTGGTGGTCTACATCCATACCAATTTTATAGTCATAATACGTATGATTTTGTTACGGAATTAGTCGCTGGTCAAATTACTAAGCCACAAAATGTAATTTTTTTCATCCTGGTGGATCATCCTGTACAGTTTTATCGTGACGCGGAACAGCAGGTTTTTACCCTAAGGATCCATTCATTTAAGCCGTACTGAGGGAATATCGCTAGGTCATATTCCATATTTCATAAGTAAGGCACGTGTGAGCATAGAAACATAGGGTAAAATGAGAAAACACATAATGTCGCACACAAACCCAATCTTGTGTGCTGGCAAGCGAGTCATTAGCCACGTACGGTCAACACTGCGGCATGTTTCGCTCACCGCTAGTGCCCTTTTAAAGCTTTTCCTCTTTGCGGACCTTCTTGTCACCTATTATTATGTATGACGTTGAAGTCCCTTTTATATAGTGTGCTATGGTACCAGCGCAGCGTAAGCAAAACGGATACAAAAATTTCAAATATTTTTATCATTCATATCTTATAAGTAATAGTGATTCAATCTACGAGGGTTTTTAGCTCAGAGTTCCATCAATACGCTTGACAGGGATTGCCTCAAAAAGCAGAATCCACTCTATGCCGACATGTGCTCTCACCCAGATGACAGATAACAGCCCCACTATATATGGGCTAGTTGTACAATACATGCTCAAGCTTCGGTTTAAGTTAAGCCGACGTTAAACAACGAAAGTTGGAAAACGTCCATTGTACAGTACTGGCTTAGCTACCCGCTTTAAGCTTAACACGAGCCTTCGTAGACCGAAGCATAACTGGAGCTTAGCTGTGGTTTAAACACAAATGACATGTCAAGCAGAAACCTTCAGATTTCTTGTCATTTTATTAGGTATACCTTTGGAGAGATTTGTGTCTAATTTAACAAAGAGAACGAACAATAAACAGAGACAAGCTTCTGTGGTGGTCAGCATGACAGGAAACATCCCATGATACATCCCGTTGAAGATCACATTGGTGTATGTCAGGTGTGGTGCCAGGCTACGTGAGGCGGACTTGGAGATCCTCTTGGACTACTGAGGTCCTCTTCTCTGGCAGGGGACTTCGTCTGCAAATATCGAGCATGGCATTCCAGGCTAAATTCTACTAGTGGAATTCGGCTGCATAACCATGTAGTACGAAGTGGGTGTCTCATACATAGCACTGAGGAGCCTACACACTATCCATTCAATCATCTTCAAGCACCAGATGTCATTGATTTTGCAATATCTAGAAGCTGTAGATACACTATTACTTCTCGTGTCTTGTATGACATCTGAAGTGACTACCATCCTGTAGTTTTGGAGGTGGGTGCTGGGAATATTTTGGAGGAGGAAATTCCTCCAAAGGAACTCGTTGATTGGGAACTATACAAATCCCTTCTCAGAGAGTTTCCAAATATCCCGATCATAGATGATGAGAATAATATAGATGCCGCTCAAATGGAATGGACAGGGTTTGTTCAACAAGCTTTACAACGTGCAGCCATTCGTGAGATGATTATTAGACCAGCACTTACCTACGCATGTACGGCTTGGTGTTTCCTCGCCAAAACACACATGCGAAACCTGCAGGTTCTGCAGAGTAGGACATTGCGTACAATTACTTATGCTCCATAGTACGTTTCTAACGACAGGGACCTTGAAATCTCTTACATGACTGATTACATTAAACAACAGGCGCAACGACGTTATAGTCAAGCGCAATGGACTACACAGTTGAGCAAAATCAAATCGTGCAATTTTGGAAATAACTAAATTTTTGCACTTTTAGATAATGAACCTCGAAATTTGCCCTTTTGATTAAACCCAAAGATTACCGAAATACAATCGACTACATCAAGCTATACCCTCCAACCGACACACTTCTTCCTCTTTGCTCTTCTCCATCCTTCCTCTCGTTTTCTTCCCTTACGTCTCCATGACTGTCTGGTCTCTGGGTAACCAGAGCTGACAGACCGATCGACCGACACAACCGCAACTAAGAGCCCACCATGCAATAAAACAAAAATAGCACACATCGAAATGAGTCAATCAAATTATGAGAAAACTGAGAATAAATTATTATTGTAATGCTGCAATAAAAGCACATTTTGAAATATGCCACTATTGTTCAGATACGACTGCTGGATTATCAAAAAACCACCTTCCAGAGTCTGGAGTGCCACTATTGTCTTATTTCGCATCCCTACCTCACAACTTCCTCAAGGCCACTGAATAAATTGTCCCTTGAGAGCAGAACTATACTATATATGTCCAAATTGTCGTATTTTGTCAACCAAACGCATTATGCGCATTGTCGGTATCAGCATGACGAGAGCCACTTTCGCTCCGAAGACCAGGGCCTTTTCGGTCTCCACATGATACGTGGGCAATATTTACTATTGCCTACCTAGAGGGGCAAAGTGAACTCTGCTCAGCATTTCACTGGTCAAGAGTCATCTCACCCCTCTGAGGATACACAATCAGCCATCGGAATGCGCCAGCTAGGTCGTGGATAGACCTCCGCCGAAGCCTCCGCCACAGGATTTGGGCTGCGCCTGCCTCCTGTGGGGGAAGCTTTGCCGCTGGAGGGACGAAATGTGTGCGTAGATATGAATAAGGTGAATGCAAATGGCGAAACGACACAACATGTGCCATCGAGCGGTTTCTGTATGATTTATGGTTGCGCCAGTATTGTTAGGGTATAAAATAGATATTAGTAAGTTATTTACGCAAAATGACTCAATTTGCGTTTTTTTTTTATTTAAGCCATTATTGCAAGCGGTGAGCGATATGTCCTTCTGGTAGCCAAAAACTGCACCTAGCCGCTAGGCGCTCCTCAGTACTGACCGGTTCTCTTATACCTAACGGTATTCCGTTTTATTTTGCTTTTTTTTGCTGGAGATAAGTTTGCAATAAAATTGGAACTGTCATTGGCAGCGTAGTACGTGCGTATATGAGGACCATGAGAAAGCTGGGCTCGAAGTTGGGTTCGAACTACGTGCCGAGTATGCCAACTGCCAACATGTTCGTCATTGTCGCACAGCTCCGAACATGTTGACCGAGCCAGCTTCCAAATTGCATTTACCGACATGCTCGCCAATATGTTCGAGTGTGTATGGGAGGTTTAAAGGACATCAACTCAACATACGTGAAAAGCAATATTTAATTAAGGAACACACGCTTACCTGATATTAACATACGAGTATACCCCTTGTTAATCTTCTTTTTGTTCACCGTACAAAAATGAGCTACGAATATATCTGAAAAGTCTGTTAAAGAATACCTCTCCAACGCAACGTTCCGTCATTTATTTTTAGCTCGTGGATAAATGAACCGCCTTCCACTACACTTTGTTCTTTTTACCATCGTGACAGCATTTATAGGGGTGAAGATTAACCGTCCAGCTTGGAGTCAAATTACGCATTCCTTCTGGAACTTCCAGCACGGAAAAACCAACTGTTGTATTCACTTCGGTAGCACAACAGGTAAAAACCTAAATTTTGGGAAACAATTAGGGGAATCAGAAAGCTAACTAACCTTAGATACTTTGAAAGTAAATATATTTTATTAAAATCACATGCTCTCAGTAATTGTAATATATGAGATGTTGTATTGGTATCTACTGCAAGGGTTACTATAGGTCCTGTGCGGCAGGAGTGCACTATTGCAATATAAATTAGCGTTGGAAAATACAGTAATAGTTTATAATCTGGTGAAGCAGTGAAAGTTATTGAGTTATTTGAAAATTTTAATAAAACGTCCAATATAGATCAAATGATACTGCGCAATCAAGCGCAACATTCTCTACATATGCACGTCTATTACCTATCGAAGTGATACGTCAGTTAACAGCATATATTCACTGACGAGATACCTTTTAAAAGCTTTTATTTAACTTGCAATATGTGTATGTAAATTCGGGTGGAATCTTGCTACTCAATTTTGAAGCGGATATCTTCAACCGATGAACTGAAATTTTATATACACGTTTAATTTGGATGTCAATACACGATATGCTGTGTGACGTCATTCTAAATCCAATAGTGGAATAGTTATTTAATACATTTTTACAATATGGGTATGCAATTAATATGAGAACGCCGAATAGGGGGAATGACAATCAATAAGATGGATGTCATCACTGACAATAGATCCACTGATGTCATTTTTAGTTAAACGATGGATTTTGTTGTAAGAGTTTGGGGAAAATATACTATTCAAAGTCGGTGAGTTGTTTTATCACTGCACAAACCTTAACGACCTGAGAGAAGATAGTCTTTGCATCCGGCGCACAACTTGAGGCTTGCGGTGTGAGCAAGAATCTGGCAGCAGTCGCAGTGACGGGATTCTGGATCGCATTGTACGAGTTCCTTTATACAATATAATGAAATACTACTTATAGGTACTTACGTAAATCTCGCGACAAGCTTTTATGATCATACAAATTGTGTTTAATGAGGCTGTAAGTTGATAGTTAACATTTCAAGGGAACATTTTATTTTCTTTTTTCTATAACATTTAAATAAAAGCTTTTTTCAAGTTTTTTTGTTTTAATTTTTTTAATATTACCTTGAACAATTTCCCTATAAATAAATCTGTCATGATTCTACCTCCAAGCAATTTGAGTTCACAAGATTCCGTTATTGGGTTACAAAATTTCGTCTGAATCATAAGAGTTATTCGCTTTTTAAATAAATATAGTTTAAAAAACTTAAAAACACACTTTCAAAGAACATCAAACTGAAATTTTAAAGATAATTTTACAAAAAATTTAACGACAGGCAGTGTTTACAAGCGGTCAGCCACAAAAGTACTAACAGTGCTTGGCGCTGTTTAGCTTTGGCGATCGACGAGAGGCCGCGTTTTCAGCGTGATGGTTCACAGTTACCTAATAAAAATTGACTGTGTCAGGTATTTAAATCTATTCTGCATGTCAGTCCCTCGATCATTTTGTAGCAAGTCGGTACGAGGTTCATCTCTAACTTTTGAAGTGATTCGGCCATTTGACACAATACCTAACTGTGAACCACAGAGCTGCCAAAACTATTCTTTATGTACGTTTAATTGAACGTAAGCTACACATCCTGCGAAGTTGTTCATTTTGGCACTCTTAATCCTACTGCCACTGTCTTAGTGTCGAGAACATAGAGCCACGTTATGTCATTGACTTATTTACAAGATTACAAGACACTGTGAAAATGTGCATAGTTAATGCAGGCAAAAGATAATAATAATAATAATAACTTTATTTTCCATTTCACTGTAAAAACAGTATGGGAAATTGTCAATAGCAGCAGCAGCTGCTTTACATCTAAAAAGAATTGAAATAAAACAAACAATAGTAATATATATAAAAAGCAACAAACGTACACATATTAAAATTTAAAGAGAGCCCAAAACTACAAGCGCATTTAATTTTTTCTCAGGAAATACTCATCCAACGTATAAAAAGCATTCGAAACCAGGAAATCCTTTAAATGTATTTTAAAAATTTTCACAGACATGCAATTTTTTATAACAGTAGGTAAATGGTTATATATTTTGACACCCAAGTAGTTTGGAGCATTCGCAGTAATATTTAGCCTAGCCATAGGAACATACAAACTGTTTTTGTTTCGAGTATTTCTACAATGAATATCACAATTTGCCGCTAAAGTTTCGCACAAAGCCAACTGGATAGCTATACACGGCCTAAGGCAACATTGTGGCGCTGTGTTGCAGTTACCATTACACGCCTGATGAAAATTCAAAAACTCCTTTCAGGAGCATGCGAAAAATTACCTTTTTGGTGTTGGTCAGGGGAGTTACAAGCTCGCCCACATACAGGTAAAGCTAATAAAAGCGTATTGAAAAAGACAATCAGTTGGAGTTTATTGTGAAGATAAGAAACAGATTAGAGAGTTATTGACATCCACTAATAGTGCCGTCCTTACCCTAATAAAGACACGCACTGCCTGACCTTAAAGTCGTCTCTGAAATAGAGTCGTTGATACGTTATGTCAAGCGCGGATTTAATTCTAACCTAAAAATGCTGCCGTAGACCGTGGATATAGCATAAAACCTTTGCTGTTTTGTTTTTGTTCAAACGTCAGTGAATTTAAGGTGCTACTAGAAAATGCCGAAAAAAAACCGACTGCCAGCGTGATTTGAACCCGTGCCTCCGGAATTCCAGTCCGTGATCTGAGAGCCCGACATGCGGGTAATAGCATAAAACAATTCAATGTTTTGTACAGTGTACAACGAATTCCATGATTTTCACCTGCGTTACAATCACACAGTAACAATAAAAACTTTGTAAAACTATTATTGACCTGCTTTTACCTATTTAGATGATAATCTTTAATCTTATCGTCATCTTCATCATGATCATCATCAGCATCATCATCATCATCATCATCAATCATCAATATACATATATGTATACATTTGTTGGGTACCCAATATACAAATAAATGAATATTACCCATAGTTCGCAAACAGCTTATCCTATTTAGAGTTCTGTTCACGACTTCACCAGTCACATCCACAAAATCACAAATTTCGTGTCTCAAAACAACGAAAGGAATCATATGTTAAAATAGTGCATTGGCAGTGCCACGGCACCAGGCGTCCATAAATAGTGGCAGGCACAACATAATAAACAACCAGCACAATAACTCATGTTTGCGGAAATTATACGCGCATCCCCACTTTTAGATGATTCTTGTAGGGATGGTAACGGCACTTCGATACTTGTACTACTGCACTAATATTGACTATTTTTATCTTAGATACTTTTTGAGCGGTTCCAAGCTGATATCGATACTTATATCCAACCGTAGGGGTATCGGTATAGAAAATAATTATATAATTATTGAGGGGTGTAGTCAATGGCACAAAATTCTCTGTACGAGCCAAACGCGCCTATGAGGCAAACAAATATCGAGTTGGTACCGGTATCGATATTTTCATTTTCGCGTCTCTACCCAAACTTCACAGCCGTAAAATCATCCATAAATCCTCCGAAGTTCAAATTTTGTGGAAACCATTTTTATATAGGAAATCCTCAAAGATGCTGGTTGTTTATTATGCTGTGGTGGCAGGCACTAAGTTTATTACTGCCAGGCCCTATTTTTGTCTTAGTGCACATGCTTAGATGTCAAATTCGGCCAGGAATTATTAGTGCCTTGCTACATCGTATCTTCAATAACTCCCTATTTATTCTAATAGCGTAGAACTTTGAGGGGTCCAAATCTAAAGTATGAAAATTCGATTGAAGACCGATGTCAGTGGTGGCGTTACTGTCAATAGTGCCAATGCTTTCAACAGAAGAATGATATGGACAATTCTCCACTCAAGTGTTACTAGCAAAGTAGTTAGTTCATTCAATTTATTGTTTATATTTCATCTCATTAGCGTAGAAGTTTCAAGAGTATAAAATTGAAATTTAGAATATTAAATAAGTAAGCCATTTGACTAATTTTGGCACTTATTTGGAAAACAATCCCTCCGCCACTAAAAACAGTAACAGCTGATCAAATTTTAGCTGTATATCTCCAATAACCTTGAATTTATTAGCAAGTAATCTGATCAGAACTTGACTTTGGTCCTTCGAAGCAGCCAAATGGCATATAGATAAGTTGAAGTGGATAGACTTATCTTAAGCTGAACAATATGTAGTAGGATTTTGTGGGAACATTTTAGAGACACTCTGTATGAAACTGGAATATAGTACTGCAGTGCTTTCTACCTTCATCACTGAGATTCTTTACCAAACTTATCACTAGATACCACAACAAAGCCTTGGGATTACATAATCCTTTTCAAGACCTGTTCTATGTTGTGCAATCGATCTGTTGGCGCGTATTTATAAATTTGTATGGAGTTGTCTAATATTGTCGCCGCGCCACAGAACAAGTCTTTGTATAGCTCTATTGATTCCCGCGCTCTATGTCAGCGGTGGTTATTATACGCGACTCAGGGCTTTCCCAACGAAACCTTATCCATTCGTTTCTACATTAAATATCCATTTACCAAATTATTTCACATAATACAAAATTCCTAGGTAGTCAGTATGCAGTCATATGATTTAGGTGCTGTACTAGGATTATGCTGTTATATTTCTGAAAAGGAATTTGTAAATTCTAACTCAGCCCTGCAAAAAAATGTACTCGTAAACTACAATCATATTTATTGTCACAAATGGCAATACTCCGCCCCTTTACAACTATAGTCCCAAAAAAGTAGGAGAGAATTTACTTGAGTAAATTCAAACGGCGCTCTCGCTGTGGAACCGGAAGAGATATTGACAAAACCGGATTTTTTGCGGACTAGTTTTTTCATGCTGATTACGAATCTGTATTTAGCTTTTCGCTAGCACCTAGCTTTTGTATGCGGACAGACAGACAGAGGCTCTGCATAAGCTGTCTTCAGTGAGAGCTTAAAATAGCGTCTGTGTATAGTAGAAATGAGACTTCAGAGAAAGAATAGATGACTATGAGGATAAAATCACATTGTTGGCTAGCAAAAGTAGAATGCTGCAAAAAGAAAAACCTGGAAGTACAAGAACTCCAAATTTCACTGATGAAAAACAATAGAAATGGTCTTCGAGCGGGACAGGTTGTCTGAGAAGCCGAAGGAGGCAACGGTATAAGAGCATTTATGGGAGTTCCGGCTTCTCCCAGAACTCATTTTGAATGATATTTGGATAGCAGAGTCACTCCACATACGACTAGTACGACAGAATGGTTCACCAGTCATGAAGAGTTCTCTATTGCTCAGCAGTTGCTAGTTGAAAATAAACAACCTACATATTAAAGCAAAGGGAAGGGGAATCATGCATTTTGAAATGTTCATTAACGGATTATGGAGGAAAAATCACCTAAAAGATAGAGGATTTGTACCTGAATAAGGTAAAATTTATTTATTTTATTTGACGTCAGTCTCAAATAATGTATGATCTGTCATCTTGAAGGTGCCAATGGAATTTTTTTATGAGAATAAACTAGTTGCGGTTGGTGGAAGACATTAACGTGATATTATGTATATGATGCACAGCGGTGCATTTAGCCTCACGGGATACATTGCAAAGATGGCACGAAAGACTTGCGCATAAAAAAATAGACATGTTAGACTGTTAGAGACTTCTTGAAAGAAAATGACATTGAAGTGAAAAGTGATTTTGACCTATCTGGAGCGAGTATGTTTGGCAAGCAGCTTCGGCTTGGTTTTGGAATTCGCAAGGAAAAAACGGATCATCCTGGTGACTTACAAGTACAAGCTGATATTGGGGGTTCAAGTCAAATACATCATTGGGGGGTGCAAGATACTATGTCGAGCACAAAGATGAGTTTTCAAACACTTTGTATTTCATACATGAAGTATCAGAGGTAATCTGCATCGTTTTTTAAACGAGTTGAGAGTTATGTGTCACACCTATCAAACAAATGATTACAGATAATGGCTAAGAGTTTGATAATGTTAAGGTTCAAAAAATTGTAGAAGATTTTCAGACACACCATTAGAACAAATCGGGAGAGCAGAAAGGGACAAGCAGTTTGATATATTTTTGAAGTTTATGTTGAAATTCATTTTTTGCTCAATACAAAATTTATTTTATCCTGATCTTCTCGTTGCTTCAATCGGATCGTATACATTAACCTTAGTAGACCTATTTACCTATAACGACAACGTCGAATTCAACCCTACACCAAAAGCGTTGCCCAAACATTGCATGACCGAACCTGCACCGAATATAGCTTATACAGGGTGTTCACTTGAAAACTTCCCTTCACGGATTTATACCTTTAAAATTTTTGAACGAAAGGGGTATCGACAGGTATAAATTACACCTGATAGTTTGAAATTACAAGTGACGAGTTGGAAAATTAACTTGACCGTTTTGAGTTATCACGAGACACTTCAGAAGCTACAGCTGGAAAACGTTTAGTTCGTCCGTATCTTTCGGCTAAGTTAGTTGTTATTTTTTTCGTCTGAGCAAGTTTTTTTCTTTATGTTTCATACCCTGCTAGTTTGCTCATAGGTAGGAAAATAGAAAAACACAGATTTTGTTAATTTTAGAGACGTCGATGTTAAAATCTCCCGACAATATGTATAAAATTTTGACAGATGTTAATTGAGCCTTATAATTCCGAAACGAATTGACTAACATTGTAACTTGTAACTCCAATGGCATACTTTTGTCCTGATATGTTTGCAGATAATCACAGTTCATCGAGACCTTTTTGTCGACGGAAATAATGCTACACACTGAATTTCTCCTCGCATATGTAGTAATACTTCCCCCACGACCATACATATCAGATCGGAATAAATTGTATCCGGATAAAGCAACGATAGTGTTACCAGTATCTTCGTTTAGCCAGGTTTCCTATAATGCTAAAAAGTCAAAATCATTCTTATTTAATGTATCCTTAAATTAACTGAGATGTGCAAATAATGATCTTATGTCAAATATGCTACCTTTATAGATTGTATAGTCATTCATTAAATTAGAATTGAATAGATATATCTATAATAGGACGAATAAAGGGTTAGATAAGTAGCGAATCAGTAGAACTTAATTTTTGAAAAAAAGAAAATATAGTTACCTGTGTCGGCCAATGCAGTGACTTATCTTGCTGCCATTATATTTACATTTAATGGATGATAATGTACGTGTATAAATGTTACAATACTAGACCCTTTGATTATATTATAGGAGTTCTTAAAAATTCTACCTCTGAGAGATATTGCTCTTCCATGTACTGGAATGTAGGGCATTCTTGGTACGTTGAAGAGTGTTTCGTGTCATAATTTTTTCTATATCGCTTGTTTGCATATTTACAGTTGGAACAGCATGGCCTATCTTTTTTGCATTTACTTTCTTCATGTTTCTCTCCACATTTGGAGCTTTGATTTCTAATTTGGTTGTTATCAGGAGCTAATATACCTTAATTATTTTGTAAATCTTTCCTTTAATTTCTGCAAAGATGTAATTTTTCTTCATCTGGTTTCATTGAATGTATGTAATTTTTATGTCATCAGGATTAATAAAGTAGTTTTGATTTACGTTAGCTGCTATAAATAGACCTTCATGTATAGCCAATAATTTTAATTTTTGGGTAAAGTTTCTTTCTTCGAACATTCTTAGGTCCGTGCTATAGTCATGGCACCTGATGTGGATATATGCGGAATATGTGAAGATAACTTCATTGTGAGCTCAAAAATGGTCAAGTGTAGCTCTTGTAAGGTAAAGTTTCACAACTCTTGTGTCTCTGTGAAGGACAGCTGGATAAAAATTTTATCCGAATGTGAGAACTTCTCGTGGTTTTGCAATGATTGCAAGAGCTCTGTGCAATCAGAATCTAAACTAGAGCTGAATTTAATGAAAAAGGAGTTGGAGTGTCTTAACAGAGAACTAGATTTAACCAAAAAGTTATTAGCCGATCTCGAGTACACCGTGCAATTGCAAAAGAATCTATTGAAATCATATGAAGGTGGTGTCAGACCTCAAGATAGCGTCATCGGTGTCACAGCTCAACAAACTCGACTCTCGTATAGCGCTGCAACGAAACAAAAGATTCAGTCTTCTGTACTTTTAGTTCGATCTGCTGGTGCATCCACCTCCGATGCAGACAAAATTTTAGAAGACATTAAATCTTCCGTTAATCCGGCTAGCTCCAATATATGTGTAAACTCAACCCGTAAAATACGTAATGGAGTTGCTGTTCACTGCAAAGACGACGCGTCATTAATGGCTTTGAAAAACGGTCTGACTGATAAATTGTCTTCTAAATATGCAATCAGTGAAGCCAAGAAGTTTAACCCTAGATTAATTGTCAAGAATGTAAAGCTAGATGGCCTGAATGGGCCAGAAGATATCATATCCGACATTGCGAAATTGAATAATTTGGATGACACCCAAAAATCCCAAATCAAGTTTGTTACTAAACTAAAATACAACAGCAACACAGATATTGTAATAGAAGTGAGTCCACAGTTAAGGAAAACTATGCTGCAAATGGAATCTCTATTTATCCGTTGGAAAAGGTCACCTGTTTTTGATCATTTGCGAGTAGTAAAATGTCTGAAATGTTGCTCGTTCGGCCACTTGGAAAAAGATTGCAAATCAGATCTCACATGTCCCAGATGTACACGCAAACACAAGCTGAAGGAGTGCAAGTCGGAGGCATTGCAGTGCATAAATTGCCTAAATCATAATCAAACACACAAAAAGTCTCTTCCAACTGATCACTCTGCGAACTTTGCTCGTTGTCCTGTGTATCAAGGCTACGTTGAGAACCTACAACAGCGTGTAGACTATGGATAGAAGAGAGAAAGACAATTTGAAAATTTGCCATTTAAATGTACGATCCCTTACAGCTTCTTTTAACGAGTTTTCTAGGTTGGTTCAAAATAAGTTCGATATTATTGCTGTATCTGAAACATGGCTCACTGAAAATATACCTGATAATATTGTATCAATGAATGGTTACAATTTTTTTCGTAGAGGTAGACTTGGTAGAGGCGGTGGAGTTGCTCTTTATGCTAGAGCAGTTCTCAAGTTCAGCTTAGTTGATATGGATCCTTTAGGTAATACTGCACTTGAAATAATATGTTGCAAATGTAAAATACATTCTACCAGTCTGCTAATCATTGTAGTTTATAGACCTCCTCATTGTCAAATTAATGATAGCATAAATCAGATTGACAATCTTATTTCCTTCTTTATGCCACAGTATGATAATATAATCCTTCTAGGTGATGTGAATATAGATATGCTGGACCCCACTAATGCACTCAGCAAGTGTCTTGATTTTTATGGTTTCAGGCAAGTTATCGATGAACCTACACGAATAACTCGCTTTAGCTCAACATTAATTGATGCAATATTTGTAAGCAATATTGATATAATTTTAAAGTCAGGAACATTAAACGCCGATCTTGTATCTGACCACAGACTAGTCTTTTGCGAGTTTAGCTTTTGGAGCCTCACGTTCTAAAGAAAAATTTCTGACGTACAGGGACTTCAAAAATATGAATACTGCCAAATTCAAGGAGGATCTCAAACAAGCTGGTTTGGACTGTATTATTTATATTAACGAGATAAACCGCAAAGTTGATATTCTGACAGAGGTATTGCTGGACCTTTTCAACTATCATGCTCCTGTACGGACTGCACGCGTTACCAAAAAAGCGGCTCCATGGCTGACCTTTGCACTGAAGGCAATTTTCAGAGAAAGAGATAACGCTTTGATTGCTTTTAAACAACATCCTTCTGATGAGAATTGGGAGATTTATAAGGATTTAAGGAACTTTGCACTTGCCTCTATTAGGCGTGAAAAAAAAGCATACTTATCTCAATTTGGCAACGTGAATACTAAAAAAGCCTGGGAGGAACTTCGAAAAATGAATGTCTGTCCAGAGAAAGATGTAGATATACATTTAGAGTTACTAGACCCTGACGAAGTCAATAAACACTTTCTATCTAATTTTCAGCATGCCAATGTCAATTCACGACTCATCGAAGCTACGGTAAAATCATATCGCAACAATACTCATAATCGAGTTGCAGTTCCTTTTTCGTTCAGACTGGTGACGGCTGAGGAAATACTCAATGTTGCTACTTCTATTAAATCAACTGCGACTGGTAGTGATAACATCAGCCTTAGTATGATTAATTTTTGCCTTCCTGAAATACTGCCACTTCTGACCCATATTGTGAATGTATGTTTGGAGACTGGCTTTTTTCCCGATGCTTGGAAAGAGGCAGTAATTCTTCCTTTGGCAAAGTCTAAGAATCCAGTAAGTCATAATGATTTACGCCCTATCAGCATACTGTGCTTCTTTTCCAAAATCTTAGAAAAAATCGTATGTAATCAATTAACAGAGTATCTAGAACAGAATAATTTGCTTCCTTCTTATCAATCCGGGTTCAGAGCAGGGCACAGCACAACTTCTGCTCTACTAAATCTGACTGACAATATTTTACATAATTTGGACAAACATGTTAATACTGTATTAGTGAT